>PVKZ01000511.1:0-600000 GCA_004027375.1 Macroglossus sobrinus
CTAAAGTTCTCACCAAGTTCATCTACACTTCCCCTAAGTTCACTGAGTATCTTTATAACCAGGGTTTTGAACTCTGCATCTGGTAGATTGCTTGACCCATTATTCCTGGATCTCTGTTCTGTTCTCTCATATGGTTTCTGCTTCTTTGTCTTCCCATTTTGGCTGCCTTTCTGTGTCTGTTTCTATGTAGTAAACAAAGCTGCTGAGTCTCCCAGTCTCATTTGCACAGCTTTGTGTAATAGGTGTCCCGTGGCATAGTCCTGAGAGGGGTTCAGCTGCAGACCAATTTTTGCCCCAGCCTATGCCCTTCTGGGGCCACCTGTTAACTTCAGCAAGCAGTCCATAGATGTTGTGTCTATAGTTTCCTCAAAAAGCCACGGCCAGAAATTGAGGCCAGCTGCCATGTGGGTCTTGAAGCTTGCTCAGCAAGTTTCACAGGACTCTTCTAGGAGAGAACTGGATGTGACTTAAGTAAGGCTGCCTTTTGGGGGAGGTGGAGTTTTAGCAAATTATCTGGGCAGAGCGACCTCTGTTATCCAGTTTGATGACATCTCAGCTGTTGCAGCATATATATCCACATACTGGGAGGGGGAGGGCTCAACAGAGGAATAATGGATATGCCAGCACTTCTGCCCGGGAGAAATTCTCATCTCTGGTCCTTGCTCTGACAACTTAGTGTACCCTTATAAGTCTCTTGTGTTCTTCCTCACCTCACCCCCCACACCCCTCCCAGTTGTCAGCTAGATACTGGTGCTCAGAGCAAGTGAGCCTATCACCGTGTAAGTCCAGTCATGGACATAGCCCCTTTAAGAGTCATCTGCAGCTGCCACTGCCACAGCCTGTGTCACATTCAGCTGCTTAGGAGCAGGCAGCCTAGCATCTTCTCCCCCTCCTACCTCTTACAGGGTGATTTCTCACCTTAATTGTAGGGCTTCTGTTCATCTAGGCCCCAGGCGACTCTGCCTGCTGTTTAACCATGTTTCTGTCACAACTTTGGTGGTTGCAAGAGCAGATGAATAAAGCCACTATCATCTACACCATTTTGCCTGGTCTCCTTATTTTTGTTTTTTACTGCTGAGAGTGATAGGTAGATTCTGGCAAGACCTATTCAAATACTTTGATGTAATACAAATCCATTAAACCATTTCATTGATGTTAGTACATTATAAAATAGAATTTGTAGAACATGAGTACTTTTTAATATTTCATTCTTTTTATAGTTTTCATAAAGCAAAACAATATTAGAGACCGTTTTTAATAGCTTTGTTAAGATATAAATGAGAAAGATGCACTCCTCAAAAAAGGACATGGAAGCTTGATTAATCATTAACAATGTTGGCTACAGGGAAATACATTGCACTTATAGTAGATTCCTGAACACTGTTATTTGAATAGATTTGTAGAATTCTTGTGATTGATGAAACAGTTTTGTTTTTAAAGAATTGTAGCTTGAATAAGGAATAATGAAACCATGCTAATGTAATAAGCCTTGCATTTTATACTTTTGAAGGGAAATGAGGCCGTAAGCTGCTTTGGCTAAAATTTCAAAATGAATTGTAGTCATAATTCAGACATTATGGCTTTCTGTCCCTAAGAAATTCTTTAGAGGAACTTACTGTCTACTGCTATAAAATGTCAGTCATATCATTTACCTCTTTCTTCCCCCCAGGAATGAAGTGAGGATTTTTTTTCCAGGAATGGAGTGAAAAAAAGTTATCTGTTAGATTGTTATATCTCATTACTAGAGAGTATCTTTTCACTGAACAACTGTAAAGAAGGTAGTTATCACTGATCTTTTTTTTTTATCAGTGATCTTAAGAGTTTATCACCCATCTCATTGTACTAAAATTTTTGAGAAATTGAAGTGCAGATCTTGTTTCTGAGCAAAAGTAACTTCAAACCTTTGGTTTATTAAATTTAGAGGTGTGATGATTTGGGAGTATGATATAATCATTTATAATTGGGTTTTGTAAAATTAGTGACCTTTGATCTTTAGATTGAAGAAAAGGGTTAAAGACTATGATTTCCACAGTTATTTCTTCCTTCCAATTCAAGCAAATCAAGCACATGTTTTGTTTTGTTACAGTGTATTAACTGTAATAAACATATAACCACATATCTCTTCCTTTGAAAAGATCTGTACTATAAAATATCATTGTTCTATATATTTAAATTTGTTCAATTAATTAGCAAATATTTGATTACTTATATATTAACATTATACTAGGCACTGATAAGTACAATGAATTAAAATGATTAAAATGATTAAAAACAAAAAAGTAGGATCTAAATCTTTGTAGAACAGGATTGTTTGTTTTTATTTTTTTATTCCTGGTATCTAGCACAGGACCCATCAACAGCAGACATTTGCTAAAGGTTAGTTGAGTGCAAAAGATGAAGAAAAGGACTTTCATGATTGCCCTTAAGAAATGAATATATAGAAAACCAGATTAAACAATAGATAATATTATTATGTGATAAATAAATAGAGTTTAGAGGTATTAGAATTTGAAGGAAACACTAACATAGTTTTCAAACATGGTATTTGGAGTACTATTATCAATTTATAGTCACAAAGTCTGATGAAGTCTTCCTGAAGAAAATGGGACTTGAACAAACCCTAAGGGATTGTTAAGATTTGGATGTGAATATGGAAGGCATCACAGGTGAAGAGAACATCATGACTGATATGAGGATGAGAAAACATGTTTATGGGGTGGTGACCAAAATGACTTTTATTGGATAACATTATAATAAGATTGTATTGGTCTGTGTTGTTTAGACAAAAGAGTTTAGATTCTCAAATGGCAGTTTTGCTGTTCACCACCAGAACTGATTTGCTGAATGCTTCTAGCCATATCCATCTGCCAGAAGTCTGCCTGGTACATTGCCTCATAAAATCTATTTGCTCAGATTTTATGACAGAAGCATAGGTGACAAGAAATGGTGCTATTAGTGTCAGTAAACCTATCCTCAGTGAAAGCTACCAACCCAGCACGACTTCAAGCTTTATGACTAATGATTCATGGTGATGTTAAATTAAGAAAAAAAAAGTAAATTTAAATGGTGTGTGATAGGCTGGGCTTGCCTTATTATTCAGAGGTTATGATGTCAGGGTTTCTCTACTCACCCCATACCTTACTTCCTCCACACCCTGAGTTGCCAGAACCAATTGATTATTTCTTTGCCCACCAATAAAACATGTATCTTTAGAGAAGGAACCATGATCAGCTTACCTGAGTGCATTTTTCTTTTCTTTTTCTTTTTTTCTTTTTTTCTCTTCTCTTCTCTTTTTTTCTCTTCTCTTCTCTTCTCTTCTCTTCTCTTCTCTTCTCTTCTCTTCTCTTCTCTTCTCTTCTCTTCTCTTCCTCTCTTTCTTTCATTAAAGAAATGATTTAAATTTATTAGTCTTTCCCTGAGACTGGGATTTAATAGAGAGGTGAATAGAAAGAACATAAACTCATTGAATGCTGATGAAGTAGGAAAAATAGTAAGGGAGCACTACAGGATGGAGGGAAAGAAGGGCAGAGAAGAGGCTTGAAGAACCAATGACAGATTTCATCCACATTACAATTTTGCTCAGAGCTTCATCTGTAGATAATGACAAATTGGTTTAATGTTATCCAGAGTGCTTGTATTATATTAGGATTGAATTTAGTGATTGGAAAGAACTGTACAGTATGGACTGGTAATTAGAAGAATCGAGCTCTTATTCTACCTTTGCCTGTTAATTAGCTATATGATTCTTAAACAAAATTGTTTATTTTCCTTATTGAGGAAGCGAAATTATAAGAATCAAGTGAGTTCTTTTTTAATACCAAAATTTTGTGAATTTCTGTAGGCAATAGAACAACATAGCTAGGAATGAAATTCATATATATATAATAAAACCCCTAACAGTGACAAAATCTGGATAAAAATACTTAATTGAAGGATGTTTTTGTTTCTAATAGAGTGAAACTAACAGTTATTCACAGCATATATGCTTTCTGTTTTATAGGCCAGAAGTATCTTTCTGCTGTTTCTCTCAGTTCTTGGTTAGCTTTATTACTTTTTATTTTCATAAAAATCATACACTTTATATGAGCTGCCCTGGTGCAAGCAGATTTCAGCTCCTCATTAGTTTTCATTGATCTAGAAGTAGAATTAGACTGTAAGTACCTGGACATTGAGGTATAGTAAAATTTAATACTAAATACACCTTTCAAGAGATACCTACTTATAAAGTGTCATATTTGGTAGAGCTTCCAGAATGCTAGTTTATGTTAGAATGGGTCTGGGATGTCCAATCTAGCTTAACATGCTTCTGGTCAGATCCCTAGGAGGATGTTTTGCTTGGGGACTGATGACTGAAAGCACAAGGACAAATTTATTAATTCTTTATGCTGGAGTTGACCTCTGCCCTGCCCCAGAGCAGAGTTCAATCCCCAGATTTGCTTTGGGGTTATCTTGTCCTTTCAAATGATATGGGTCTAGACTGGATCTCTTAGGGTGACCACAAATTGTACTTCATCCTATCTGTTAATTGGTATCAAGGACATGGGTGCTGAGGTTGGGGGAAGAAAATCAAATATTACTTGGTCGAGCTTCTGTCCTTTGTCAGACAGTATTTAGGTAATAATAAAAAACTAGCACATTAGAATTATGTGATGTAAAAGACTTCTGAAAGAAAGCAGCAGTATTGGGTGATTAGAAATAGACAGCTATAATTTCATATATATTATCTTTAGTGGAGTGATTGTAGTGTTAAAAAATATGATTAAAGATGTCCTCACTTAAACAGTGGCTAAAGATTAAATACTTTAACTATTTGCCCACTGTTAAAACACATATCTTTAGAGAATGATCTATGTTAAGCTTACTGTGAATGAATTTCTTGATCTTTCCCTAAGACCAGGATTTAATAGAGAAGTGAATAGAAAAAACATAAGTTCTGATTTTGCACAGTTTAATTTTTTTGGTTAGTGAGAGTTAAGTGATACATATCTCTAGAATTGTTTTATGGTACTTTAACATGCCTCGGCATTAAAATGTCCTTAAGAATATTGCATAATATCATAAGAGTCTGACTATGGAAGGAATGCAGCCGTAATACAGTGAGTAAATTTTTTATGACTAGAGCCAGTGGATGTTAAATAAAAAATGATAGCTTCTTGGATTTGGTTGCAATGTAAACTTGTGACGCAAAATACACAGATTCATAGACTGGGGATAGAGGATAACAGGACACTTAAGTTTAAGAAGCAGAAAATGTTTTTGAAATGTTTTGTATACTTTATAAGAGAGATGAGAATCTTGAGTGTAGTTTTGCATCATTTATTAATGGTAGAATTACATAGTTAAAATGAATTAAGTGTAGAGGCTTTTACTATTTTACCTTCATTTGTTCAGCTGGTATATAGGAGGATGACTGGTGGTGAAATTAATCTTTGACTGCATTTGTGAAGGGAATTTGGCAGTCACAATAAATGGACAGCACAGCCATAAAAGGTTGTAGCACAACTGCTCAGATTCATTCTGTTTGTGTTTCAACACATAGTATTCTTAGCTTTTTAAATTTTAGCTATTTTAATAGGTGAATAGTGACATTTCATTGTGGTTTTAACTTGCTTTGCCTTGATTATTAATGTTAGATTTTTTTTATGTGCTTACTGACCATTGGTACATATTCTTTTGTAAAGTAGCTCTTTAGTTTGTGTGTGTGTGTTTTATGGGGTTGCTTATGTCCTTATTTTTGGTCGGTAAGAGTTCTTAATATTTTCTAGAAATCTTTTCTTATATATATATTATACTATTTACTCCTAGTCTGAAATTGACTTTTTCTTTTTTTAAATTGAGATATAATTGACATATAACATTAGTTTTAGATGTACAACATAATGATTCAGTATTTGTATATATTGTGAAATGGTTACCATAATAAATCTAATTTATATCCATCACCACATGTAGTTACATATTTTTTTCTTGTGATGAGAACTTTTAAGATCTGCTCTCTTGGCAATTTTCAAATATCCAGTATAGTGTTATTAATTAGAGTCACTATGTTACACATTATATCCCCTTGACTTATTTATTTTATAGCTGGAAGTTTGTTCCTTTTGACAACCTTTACTCATTTTGCCCACCTTTCATCCTTTGTCTCTGGCAACCACCAATCTATTCTCTGTATATATAACTTTATTATTATTATTATTTTTAGATGCTCCATACAAGTGAGAGCATACTAAATTTGTCTTTCTCTGTCTGAATTTCACTTAGCATACTGCCTTCAGGGTTCATATATGTTGTTGCAAATGGCAATATTTCCTTCTTTCTTAATGGTTGAATAGTATTCCATTGTATATGGGTATATACATTTTCTTTATCCATTCATACCTTGATGGGCACTTAGGTAGCTTCCATGTCTTGGCTATTAAACAATCTTGCAGTGAGCATGGAGTACATGTAACTTTTCAAGTTAATATTTTCATTTCCTTCAGATAAATACCCAGAAGTGGAATGGCTGGATCTTATGATAGTTCTATTTTTATTTATTTGTTTATGTTGAAATTTATTTATTTATTTATTTATTTATTCATTTATATTTGAGGAAACTTCATACTGTTTTCCACAGTGGTTGCACCAATTTACATTAATGCTGTCAATGCACAGGAATTCCTTTTTTTCCATATCTTTCTTAATAGTTATATTATCTTTTTAATAATAGCCATTCTAACAGGTGTGAGGTGATATCTCTTTGTGGTTTTGATTTGCATTTCCGTGATGATTAGGGATGTTGAGCACCTTTTCATGCACCCTTTGTTAAGTTAGATGAGTTTTTATATTGTTTGGATATTAACCCCTTATTAGATACATGATTTGAAAATATTACCTCCCATTTGGTAGTCTTTCATTTTATTGATGGTTTCCTTTGTAGTACAGCTTTGTAGTTTAATATAGTCCCACTTGCTCTTTTTGCCTTTGCTTTCAGTGTCACATCCAAAAAATCATGACCAAGACTGATGTATATGCTGTTATTTTAGGAGTTTTATAGTTTCAAGTCTTTAATCTATTTGAGTTGATTTTTGTATGTAGTGTAAGATAATCATTAAGTTTTATTTTTCTGTATGTCTCTGTTCAGTTTTCCCACTACCATTTATTGAAAATACTATCCTTTTCTTATTGTGCATTCTTGATTCCTTTGTTGTAAATTAATTGACCAAATATGCACGGGTTTATTTCTTGGCTCTCCATTCTATTCCATTAGTCTATATGTCTGTTTTTATGCCAGTACTTCACTGTTTTGAGTACTGTAGGTTTGTAGTATAGTTTGAAATTAGGAAGCACAATGCCCCTAAAACTTTGTTCTTCTTTCTCAAGCTTTGGCTTTTTGTGGTCTTGTGGTTTCATACAAATTTTAGAATTGGTTGTTTTATTTCTTTGAAAAATGCCATTGGAATTTTGATAGGAATTGTATTGAATCTATAAATAGCTTTGGGTAGTATGACCATTTTAACAATATTAATTTTTCCAATTCATGAGCATAGAATATCTTTCCATTTATTTGTGTCGTCTTCAATTATACCTTTTTATTTTCTTAATAGTCTTTTGAAGAGAAGTTTTAAAAATTTTGATAAGGTCTAACTTACCAATATTTTCTTTTATGGATTATGCTTTTTGTGTACTATCTAAAAAATCTTTGCCCGCCCCAGGATCATGAAGATTTTCTCCTTTGTTTTCTTCCAGAAGTATTGTAGTTTTCACTTTTATATTTAAGTATGACCTAGTTTGGGTTAATTTTTGTGTATCGTACAAAGTAAGATTGATATTCATTTTATTCCACATAGATATCCTGGCACCTTTGTCAAAAATTAGTTGACCATATATATAGGATCTATTTCTGGATTCTCTATTCTATTCTGTTGATTTATTATATATCTTTATGCAAATACCACACCATCTTGATTATTATAGCTTTATAGTATAGTATTGAAATCAGGTAGTGTAAGCCCTCTAACTTGTTCTTTGTTTTTAGAATTTCTCTGTCTACCCTAGGGTCTTTGCATTTCCATATAAAATTTAAAATCAGCTTACCAATTTCTATAAAAGTTGATTTTGTGTGTAGTGTAAGATAATCATTAAAACTTAATGATTTCTCCCTCACCATAGGGAGAAAACATGCAGTCATTCACCTTAAAGTATGATATTAGCGGTAAGTTTTCTTATAGAAGCTCTATATCATGTTGAGAAAGTCCCCTTCTAGTCCTACTTTTATGAGAGTTTTTCAAAGATAATGAATGGATCTTGAATGTTATCAAGTACTTTTTTACATCTACTGGATTGGTCACATAGTTTTTTTTTTTAAATCTAGTATTGTGTATTATATTGACTCATTTTCAAATGTTGAACCAATCATTTGGGATATATTTCAGGAATGCAAAATTTGTTTACTATTTGAATATAAATCCCTCTTTGTCATAGTTTATTATCAGTTTTTAGATTGTTGGATTTGATTTGCTAAAATTTTATTTAGATTTTTTTTCTTTGTTCATGAGACATTGGTTTGTAGTTTTCTTTTAATGTCTTTGTCTGCTTCCAATATCTGTGTAATGTTGGACTTACTAAGGAATTTGAAAGTTTTTTCTTGTTATACCTTTTTTGAAAATGTTTGTATATAATTGATCTTTCTTATTTAAATATTTGATAGAATTAATGAGTGAAGCTCTTTGGGACTGATGCTTTCTTCATGGGAAGGTTTTTAATTGTTTTAATAGATATAGGGCTCTTTAGATTTATGCTTCTTGAATCAGTTTTGGTTATGTCTCTTGAGGAATTTGCCCATTTCCTTTTAGAAGTTCAATTTATTGGTATAAAATTGTTCATATTATTCCCTTATTATTCTTTTAATATATTTAATATCTGTAGTAATATGCCTTTTGCCATTCCTGATATTGGTTATTTGTGCCTTTTCTCTTTTTATCTTAATGAGTCTGGCTAGTGTTTTATCATCTTTACTTACTGTTTTTCAAGGAACAGCTTTTGATTTAATTGATTTTCTTTATCTTTTTAAATTTGATTGATGTTTGTTCTTTTTTTAGACTTTAAAAAACGCTTTTTATTTGTAAATATAGATTTATAAACAGTTGTGAAATGTTCTCACTTTTATTATTTCTTTCTTCTTTTTACTTTGAGTTTACTTTGCTCTTATTCTTCTGTCATTGATTTTGGATGAAACTTCTTTACTAAAAGCATTTGAATATATACATTTCCCTCTAAGCACTGCTTTAACTGCATTCTACAAATTTAGATTTGTTGTGTTTGCATTTTCAACCAGTTCAAAATATTTTCTGTTCTCTCTTGTCTCAGGATAGTCTTTTAATTTACATATTTCAGGATTTATGTTATAGCTTTGTTATTGATGTCTCATTTACATTTAATATTTTTAATAAATTTATTTTTAATTGTGGTAAAATATATATAACAGCATTAATTATTTTAACCATTTATAGTTCAGCAGTATTTACTATGTTCACATTGTTATGGAGCCATCACCACTATCTATCTCCAGAACTTTTTTAATCTTGCAAAACTGAAACTGTATTCACTGTATAATAACTCCCCTTTTCAGAATGTGTACATGTGTATATATATATATATATATATATATATATATATATATATATATATATAGCATGTGAGCATAGTTGTAATAGCTTTAAACATTTTTTGGTAATTTCATCATCTGTCATTTTGGGGTATGTTTATGATTAATTTTTCTTCTGTTTATGTTTCATGTTCTCCTTTTTCACAATTCTGGCTTTTTAAAAATTAGATTGTGGATATTGTTAATGTTTTCTTGTTCTGCGTTTGGATTTTGTTGTCTTTCTTTAAAAACTGTTTGGCTGTATTCTAGCAGACAGTTATTTACAGATCTGTGTAGTTTCCTCCTCTTTGGGAGTGTGCTTTGCCACCTTCAACTGCCTCAGTCTTCCTGAACTCTGACTCTCCTAGTCAGCAAAACCTCTCTGTGCTTTATTTTGCATTTCCCTCTGAGCTCTATGACCCAGAATATTCTTAAGAGGCAAGAGGTTCTAAAAGGCAGAAAGTGAAGTAGTCATAGGGCTCACCTCATTTGTTTCCCATCTCTCAGACATTACAATTTTGTGCTACCTATGTTGCAATGTCTAAAGACAGTTTCATAAATTTTGTTCATTTTTCTAGTTCTTGCAGCAGTGCATAACTGTGGTCTTTGTTATTTCATCATGACTAGAGGTGGAAGTCACCACTGGTAACTTTTGGGGGTGTTGTAAATAATTTATAAGTCTATCAAAATTTATTCTGAAAAAAAGTCTATGAAGATAGTCTGATCTTTTCTTGTTGCCTTTTAACTAGACTCCCCTTGTTTTATGGTATTTGTACCTGAAGTGGAATGATTCAACATGATGTATTGAATGAAGAGTGAATATGGAAAGATTCAGACTCATTTTACCACTGTCTTGTGTGTGTCTTTAGACATATTTAGACTATTCAAATGTCCATTTCTTCCTTGGTAAAATGAAGGAGGCATATTAGACCAAAGACATGAAGTTTTTTCAGTTGCAAGATTCTGAGTCTATATATATCTATAAATGCCACTGCTGGTTGAATTCTAAGCTCTGAAACCAGTTAAGCATTATTTAAATATGAAAAATCTGGGTCCTGTCTCTGGCAAAGTTTGTTTCTTATTTGACCTATTTAAATAATAAATCAAGGATGAAAACAGTGTTAGAGTATTGGATTTTATAGTATAAAGAGCAGTTATTCATAAATATTGTACATCCTGACAGTGTTTTATGCAAATAAGTGGTGAAGTGTTATTATGGTATTTGTGGGCTTGCATAGGATCTCATTTAGAAACAACTTCGTGCAGAGAGGCACAACTGAATATATGGATTAAATTCTTAATCTTTGTTAAAAATTCTCACCAGTCTTTTAAAATATTAACTATTTTAATTATGTAAACCATTCACATATTTCTAAATTTAAAAGGTACTAGAAGAAATTTATAGAAGTATAAATTTATCTCTTATCACCCATCCCAGCCTTCAGCAGTCTAGTTTCTTTCTCCAAAACCCTTTCCTAGAAGCAACACTCTTTACCAGTTTACTGCTTGGACTACCACAGATAACCTATGTATATCTGTGTCTATTAAAATTATAAACATATACACACATACTGAATAGCATACTATCTGTGTTGTTATGTTCCATGTTTTCTTGTTCTATATAATTTTTCCCCCCATATCTCTATAGAGAACTACTTTAGTCTATCATTTCCTTGATATTGAACTAATGAATATATCATAATTTAACAGTTCTTTATTAATGGATTATTTTCAAGTTTTTGCTGTCATATTCAGTGCTATAATGAGTATATTTACTTATAATTTTGGTTTACCTTAGATTATTTGTCTTTTAATATAGTTTATGCTAGTTTTTTTTTTACCATGCATAAAATTTCAGTTTTTCTGTATTTTGATCTATCAGTCTTTTGTTGTTGTTGTTTGTTTCTGGGTCTTTCAACCATTCTTTGAAAGGCCTTCTCTACTCTTAAGATTTTTAAAATGCTCATTTTATGTTTAAAGTTTTGATCAATCTGTAATTTATTTTGATGTGAGAGGATCCACCTTTATGTTTTTTCCAAGATGGCTACCCATATATTTTTTCCCTATTGATGATACACAATTTATCTTTATTATGTCCTAAGTTTTCATATATATTTGGGTTGTCTCGGGATTCTCTAATCTTTTTCATTGATGTGTCTATGTCTGTCTGTTCTTATAATCATGCCGGTAATTACTGTAGCTTTATAATGTAAAATATATAAAGCTTAAAATCTGGGTTGGGCTATACTCCTTATTAATCCTTTTTTGAAGTATCTTTCCAGTTTTACTTACATGTTTGTTTTTTGTTCACTTTATAATCAGGTTGCTTAATTATGTTGGTATTTTGGAGGGATAGTATTAAATTTATAAAACAATAAAATTGTACTTTAGAGAATTGACAACTGTATGGCATCGAATCTTTCTTTGCAAGATAGGGTAGACCATTACATTTATTTTAAAATAATGTAGTTTAAAAAAATTTCATCATGTAGATCTTATACTTTCCTTGATAACTTGATTCTAAGGCCATTCATCATTTTTGTTGCTCCTATAAATGGAATAATTTTCTCATTTATATTTTCTAAAAGAGTTGTTGCTTATATATTTGCAGACCTTTAAATTTTTATATTCATTTTATTGGCTTTTTAAAAATAGTTTTTTTAAGTTGATTTCTTTGTATTTCCAGGAATTCAGCCATATTATTTACAAATATAACTTTACTTCTTTCTTTCCAATTTTTGAACTTTTGTTCTCTTGTAGGAACTGCTACTTTTAGAACAGTGCTAAGTATTCATGGTAATAAGTAGATATGCCTTTGGCTTTTTTTGATTTTAGTGGGAATACTTGTAGAGTGTCCTCATTAAGTATGATGCTGTTTTTTTGTGATGAGATCTATATAAATGCATATATTTATATTTTATTATGTTAAGGAAGTACCTGTGTCCTTTATTGAGATTTTTAAAAATTCAGACTTTTCTTTTGCATTGATTACATGTCATTGGTATTTTTATTTATGTACTCCTTGCTTATTTATATATTTCAATTTCATTTCAATAGATACTTTAGACATGTGTTTAAACTATTCTCTTTAAAGTGATTTGTTTGAAAATGAAACAAAAAATCAAAGCATAAAGGGTTTTACAGAGCTTGGAAAACAAATAAAATTTGTTTCCATTGGAAATAGATTGATCGATTTGCAAAATCATTAATATAGTGTAAGTCAAAATGTTTTTGTATCATGTTAAACTATTACAAAATTATGACATATGAACTTTAAATATTCTATTTCAGTTCCTACATTGTGCTGAGAGTCAGTTTGTTACTTTTCTCTCTGTGAATGCTGAAGTGCACTCAAAGAATTCACCCCACATCACAGTCCTTATAGTTGTCATTGTCATAATTGTGAAGTGTATCAGCCACTTGAGCCCCCTAGGCACCTGTTTCAGTTGGCATTTTATTAAAAATAACCACAGGTGATATTTTGATTAACTATGATGCCACAGTATTTGATGGGTTGTTAGCATCCTATGTCTCATTGTCAGGGATTCTTACTTCTTTAAAACTCAGAGGCCCAAATAGATCAATTCCAGAAGCCCATCTTTATGAGCATATTTGCTGGGACCACATCCTTTAATAATTCTGTATTTGTCTAGGTCCAATCAGGAGAGTGATTTAAACAGGGGAAGTTTACTATAAAGAATTATTGAGCTATGATAAAAGTGTATCTATGATTTAAATGAACTCTCTAGAGCATCCTACAATTTAAGGCTAGTACCCAAGGAAGGACAGTAGATTATTAGATAATCTACTAAGGTCTTCAGCCTTGGGAAAAGTACATCTTTCCAAGATTGTTCTTCCTTGGGTACTCTTCTTTGTAGCCCATTGAGTGGCAGAGAAATTTCTGGTTTGCTTGGGCCAGAACTGGTCTGCAATTTCTAGGCAAGCATGAAGCAACTCTTGGACACAGGAGTCTCACAGTGGTAACCTTACTCTGGTGACTAGTCACATGGGAATGCAGAGGAAGTTGACTACCAGTTCATGGAGGAGGCCTGGAGTACACATTGTTTGCATTGGCAGGGATGTGGCATTGGGAAGGTTGTAGGAAACAAGTCTCCAGGGGAAGGAGCAAGCAGAAGGAGTTGATGCATCATTATAGGCAGGAGGCCTAGAGTGCAGTATCTGTGTGAGAGGGCTGCAGAAAATTAATTACAAGGCCAAACTGGGGGCTGTGAATTTGTTAAGGGACTGTATATTCTTAGCACTTGGTGGGAGAAGAGTGCCACCAGGTGTCCTTTCTGAGACCACTGATCCCGTGTGCATCAGCCAGAAAAAAGTCAGAATTCCTTCTTCCTACAGTGGTTCTTTAGTGTCCTCTACTGAGTAAGCTCAATATTATGTTGACTGTAAAGGAGAATTACATCCATTATTGCAGAGCAGGTATTGAAGGGTGAATTTAGAGCTGAAAGACAAATTAATAACAGACAAATTCATCCTGTAACTCCTCATGGCAGTAAGACTGTGGCTTTCTGTCTAAGTTTTAGCTGCCCTGCACTACGTGGGCTGGGTGTGTCCTCAGACAAAAAGACATTTGCATACAATTCTTGCCAACTTCAGTTTTTTTTTTCAAGGATTGACTCCTTTTCATCTTCTGTCTGATTTTAGTTGTTAAGTTCCTTGAAATAGTTTTTAAAAGATTTTTATATTTTTATTTTTTAAATTATCACTGACATACAATATGATATTAGTTTCAGGTGTATAACACATTAATAAGACATTTACACAACTTATGAACTGATCACCCCAACAAATCTAGTTACCTATTTGATACCATACATAGTTATTACAAGACAACTGACTGTATTCCTCATGCTGTACTCTACATCCTTATGACTATTTAGTAACTACCAATTTATATCTCTTAACCCGCTCCCTACCTCACTCATCTCTCCACTCCCAACCATCAAAATGTTCTCTGTACCTGTGACAACCATCAAAATGTTCTCTGTACCTGTGAGCATGTTTCTGTTGTTTGTTTATCTTGTTGTCTAGATTCCACATATGACATTTATCTTTTTCTGACTTACTTCACTCACACAATACCCTCTAGGCCAACCCATATTGTTGCAGATGGCAAGATTTCATATTTTTCAATGGCTGAGTAATATTCTATTGTATATCTATACTACCTCTTCTTTATCCATTTATCCGTTGATAGATACCCAGGATGCCTCCATATCTGGGCCACTGCAATTAACATATGGATTTACATGTCGCTTTAAAGTAGTGTTTTGGGTTTCTTCAGATAAATACCCGGAAGTGGGAAAACTGGGTCCTTCTTTGTCACTTTTCTATTAAAGTCTGTTTTGTCTGGTATAAATATTGTTACCCTAGCTTTTTTGTTTGTTTATTTCCATTTTCAGGAAACAACTTTTTTCATCTTTTTACTTTCAGTCTGTGTATCTTTTGATCTGAAATGAGTCTCTTGTAGGCAGCATATGTAAGAGTCTTGATTTCTTATTCATTCAGCCACCCTAACTTCTGATTGGAGCATTTAATCCATTTACATTTAAAGTAATTGTTGCTAGATATGTAGTTATTGCCATTTTATTATATGTTTTAAAATGAATTAATTGAGTTTGTTAGTTTTGGTGACATTGGTTAATGAAATTCAGTAATTTTTAGGTGTACAATTTAACAGTAAAGCATACATATATATGTATATGTATATACAATATATACATAGTACAGTAAAGCATATGTATATATTGTACAATAAAGCATATATATATTGCATTGTGGATTCCCTTTCTATAGTTACATTTCTTTCTGTCACCACATGTTTGACCCCTTTTACCCCATCAACTTCCCTCCTCCCTGCTCTTCCCCTACCTTCTGGTAAGTACTAGTCTGTTGTTCATGTCCACGAGTCTGTTTATTTGTCCTGTTTGTTTGTTGCCTTTAGGTTTATATCCCACATATAAGAGATATCATGTGGTGTTCCACTTTTCCTGTCTCGCTTATTTCGCTTAGCATGATTATCTTGAGCTCCATCCATGTTGTCGCTAATGGCAGTATTTCATCTCTTCTTATGGCTGAATAATATTCCTTTGTATATATGTACCACAGCTTCTTTATCGAGTCATCTATCTTAGGACACTCTGGTTGCTTCCATATACTGGCCACTGTGAAAAATGTTACTATGAACATCTATGTGCAAATATCTTTTTGGATATGAATTTTCAAGTCTTTGGGGTAAATACTCAGTAGAGGGATTGCTGGATCATATGGTAGAATAATTCTTAGTTTTTTGAGGAACCTCCATACTGTTTTCCATAGGGCTGTACCAATTTGCAGTTCCACCAACAGTGCATGAGGGTTCCTTTTTCTCTGCATCCTCTCCAACATTTTTTATTACTTGTTTTCTTGATAACAGCTATTCTAATAGGTATGAGATGATATTTCATTGGGTTTTGAATTGCATTTCCCTAATAGCTAGTTATGATGAGCATCTTTTCATGTGTTTGTTGGTCATTTGTATACCTTATTGGGAGAAGTGTCTGTTCAGATGCTCTGCCCATGTTTTGATTGGATCATTTGTTTTGTTGTTATGGAGTTGTATGAGTTCTTTGTATGTTTTGGATATTAGACCCTTATTGGCAGCATTGCTTGCAAATATATTTTCCCATTTGAATGGTTATCTCTTTACCTTGTTAATGATTTCTTTTGCTGAGCAGAAGCTTTTTAGTTTGATGTAGTCCCATTCATTTATTTTAGCTTTTACTTCTCTTGCCTTTGAGGTCAAGTTCATAAAATCCTCTTTAAGTCCAAGGTTCATGAGTTTAGTTTCTATGTTTTCTATATAATTATATGTATAGGGTATACTTTTATTATGATTTGTTTATATTCTGATTTATTATGACTTTTTATATTTGGGGACATGAAAATTGCTTCCAATTTTTCAACTTAAAATATTACATGTATCTTTGACAATGGTTATTTCTTAGTATAAATTCCCAGATTTAGAATTACATGGTTAAAGTGTGTTATAATTTTTTTGGCCAACAAGAGGTAATTGCAATTGCCCTCCAAAAAGTTTATAATAATTCATATTTTCATCAGCAGTATGTGAAAGTGTTTATTTCACCATGCCTTGGCCAACTCTGGAAGTTGAAATAAAAAAAAGAAACTTCCTATTTTTGTGAGGTAAAGAATGGTTTGTCAATTTGCATTTCTTTGTTTTCTAGAGAAGATAACATTTTGCATGTATTTACTGGCTACTGTATTTTGAGTGTAAATTACTTATTCATGTAATCATCACTTCTAGAAAATGACTTTAAAAAATTTTAAAGATTCTATTAAAAATTTTTTAATAAGGGTGAATTTTGATAATAATTGTGAATAATTTTGAATAATTGTGAATTATTCAGAATTTGCTTTTTCACAATCTTCTCTGCTAGATCTTCCTCTTAAGTACTATTTTGTAGATTTTAAGAAAGCAGAGGACATAGTGGGAAAATATTAGATAATCAACGTACAGCTCTTGGTGTACTGTGGTTAGAATTTATTAAGTACTTTATAAAGATCAATAGTATTGCCATAGCTATTATTATTACTCTTAAAACATACTGTTTTATATTGGATTTCTTTAGGTCCCGACTTTTTAAGATTTTAGCTATTTGAGTTCTGGAATAAGGCATATTTAACTTCGGTTAACTGAAGCTACTTATAGATGTGACTTTGAACAAATTACCTAATGTCTCTGAGACTCAGCTTCCTCCTCTCTACAATGGAAATAATGACATTCATCTCAGATTTCTTGTGCGGGTTAAACGTGAAAATATAATGTTTAGCTTATTGTCAGTCATCACATAGTGAGTGATCAATCAGTGCTTGTATTTGAAAAGATATTCTTGATTAACAGTTTAAACCTCACCAATTATGTTTTATTACTAAAAGGATCTTTGTGAAAATCATGCTTCCATCAAAGAAGTAACTTCAGTAGGGGATTCAGTGTGGCAGGTGGTAGGGTAAAGCTTTTTGAGTAAGGGGTATCTTTTGGTGGGGAGGTGGAAACCTAAGGGAAATAATTATATTTTTGAAAAGGTAGAAGAGAATTTACTAATACAGAGAGAAATTGAGTATGAAAGTTCAGCTATTCTTAAGCTCAAAACTCTCACCTTTATAGCTGTCACTGTTAGGGTGCATTTTAAATGGTGGAAACATGCTCAACAATTGATAGGAGAGGATAAAAAAATCTATTAAATAATGGCTTCATTAACTTTATTTTTCTAAAGCAGATTGTTTAGGGAAGTGATTTACTAATGAAGCTAGAAAGACTAATTTATCTTTATCTAGATTTTTATATACTAGGTTATGATTAGTCTCCATAGTTCTCTGCCACACAGTATTGCAGGCTTAAAAGTTTTTATTAATAGTGGTTTCCAAAAGGCAAACCACTATGTTTGGCTAGTTAATTCTCCTCTTCCTGAGACTCAACAGACTTCAGGCTTTGGTAAATTATAAGGAACTGAAACAAATGAAAAACGAAAGGACAAGATTATTGTTATCTAATTCTTTGTTAAATAAACACTAATATGGTCTTCGGTGCAATTTGTGTTTTTGTAGCTTTCAATTAAAGGCAACCTCAATTCTTTGTAATATTGTTTGGCTTAAAAACTTCGTTTTATTTTATCTTGTTTCTTAGATTTCCAGTTTGCTGTCTTTATCAGCCAGCCTTTTTAATTCTGTACTCTTCTGATGAGAAAATACTAAAAAACTAAAAACTATTATTCTTTTTTCCTCACTTTACCTAATTTGTTACTTAACTTAGGATAAACTGTTTAAATGCTTCTTAAATTTTTCTATAACAGTGTCCATAAAGACAAGAATTCATTACTGCTTCTTGGGAAGTTTGACCAGAGCTAACTGCTGTGACTGGGTGAATTCTTTTTTAAACTGTGATTTATGTGAATTTTGCATTTTACTTACATAACATATTGGCATTTATTTTAATAACAAATTATTCAGGTTTCTTTCCGATGAGCAAATTGATACTGCATAAAGATGCACCATGTTTTTTCTGTGGTTTGGGTTTTTTCTTCATCACTGCCTCTTTGCCAAGAGGTTTCCATATCAGTTTTGGAAATACTACCTTATAGAATGTTGTTTCTGCCTTTTGAGTAAAACGTAAATTAGATGGAGGGTCTGCATTATAGAGGATCCTTTACAAAGGCTTCATCCAGCACTTGCCTTGGATCACGTTCAGGCTGTTTACCATATTTCTTGTCTCTTTTAGGTCATTTCAACAGTAGGTTTGGTATTGAAATATAGCTATACTATTTCTATTTTCTTTGCTAGCTATGTGACCATGAATAAATCACCTAATCTTTCAGAGAGTCTGTGTCCTTGTTTATAAAATGAGCGTAATGATGCAGCTGACTCATTGGGCTTTTTCAAAGCTAGATGAGACAACATATGTAAAATGCCAAGCACATAAAAGGCTCTCAGATACTGACTTTCCCTCCTTGTCCTTACCTCCCCTTTCTTCCCTTTGAGAGCCTGAGAGAACAAAACTGAGCAAGTTCTGCCTCGAGGTTCCCAAAGGGTGGAAACCTGTGACTGCCTAGGTGGAATATTGGTGATATCAATGCTATATGGAAGAAAGTTCTCTGGGGTCAGGCCAGCCCTCTCTCTATGGTGACAGCTGATTCAGGCTGTTCAGGATTTCTTTTTAAATGGGCTCACACTGTTACTACTGAAAAATTTCTGTTAGTAACAATAAACAACCAGATAACCTGGGCTTTAATAACATGCAGTCGAAAGGAAGTGAGCACACTGAGATTCAACTGTGAGGTTTCTTGAGAAACAGAGCAGGAAGGCCTTAGTGTTTCTGAATTGTCTTCTTTTTGGATTTTAGAGTTGCCAAGCCTTGTTAGGGTTATCGTGAGAAAGGGTTAAAGATCTGTGTAAATCTGTCATGAGGATAAAAATGAATTATTTATTTGAAATGAATATTCTAAATACCTAAGACCATGGATTTTGGGGCTCCTTTTAGTGGTACTTAACACATTGTACCTGCTTTGTTTTTCACATCTTTTAGGCACTGGTGATATAGCAGTGAAAAAATAGACTTGGAGTCTATTACAGAATTTTTATATTTATATCCTAGTTGAGAAGACAGACAAATTAATATAGATGAAGGAGAATAGAAGGAGAGACTTAATTTTCATAGGGTAGTTAGGAAAGACATTTCTTAGAAGATGACTTTTAACATGAGATCTGGAAGCTAAGAAATATCTGTTTTTGTGAAGAGCCCGGAGCACAAATATTTTGAGGTAAGAGAAATTTTGTGTGTTTGCTGTACTGACAGAGGGGCTCCAGGTTTGCAGTATAGTGCTTGAGGGACAGAGTGGTAAGAGATGAAATTGGGCAGGTAGACAGGGTCCAGAACACATAGAAGCTTTATTTTAAGAACAGTAGGAAGCCATATGATGGGTTTAATTAAGAGAGTGGCATGACCTGACTTGCATTTTTAAGAGGTCACTCTAGAAGCTAGGAGGAGAATAAATTTTAAGGGGGCCAGCCCAAAGTGGAAATGGATAGATATGAGGCTATATTCACGTCTAAGTGAAATGTGGTGATACCCTGGACTTTGGTAGTAGCATTGAAGATGGAAATAAATGTAGGTATAGGAGATAAGTTTTGGAGATAGCATTCTCAGGACTTGCTAATGAAATGAGCTGTAAAGAAAAGAAAGTAGTGAAAGATGACTTTTAAGTTTCTGTCCTTAGTAACTGCTGGGGAGCAACAGACTATTGAAGGAAAGGAATGAAATCAAGAGTTCTGTTAAGGACATGTTAAGTTTTAGATACTTCTAACAGACTTAAGGGAAGATATCAAATAGACATTCAGAATTTGGAGCTCAGAGAAGTCGTCAAGTTTGGATATAAAAATTAGGAATTATCAGCATATAAATGGTATTGAAAGCTATAAGATAGGGTGAGATCACTATGGATCATGTGTAGTTTAAGCAAGATATGAGGGCTTGGTACTGAACTCTGTGGAACTACTGCATTTAGAGGCTGAGCTTAAGAACAAGCAAAGGAGTCTACGTTCATGCCACCCTGAGCAAGCCCAATCCCGTCTGATCTTGGAAGCTAAGCAGGGTTGGGCCTGGTTAGTATTTGGATGGGAGACTACCTAGGAAGACTAGTTGCTGTATGCGTAAAAAAAAAAAAAAAGAGATTGTAAGCTGACAAGGTCCTTGCAATCTGTGAGGTCAACCAAGGGTTGCCTGACCTAAAAAAAAAAAAAAAGAATCAGCAAAGGAGACTGAGAGGAAGTTGCTAGTACAATAGGTACAAAACCAAGAGAGTGTAGTATAATTGAAGCTGAGAAAGACAACAGTTTCAGGAAAGGGTGATAGTTATGTCAAAGGCAGATGAGAGGTTAAGTAAGGTGACTTCAGAGAAGTGACTGTTGCATTTGGCACTATCAAGGTATTGTTGATGTTGGTAGGTGGTTTCAGTGGAACAGTGCTGCCAAGCACTATATTCATGTGAGAGAAAGAGTGTAGGGTAGGGGTGGGGATTGAGGAAGTTGGGGGTTAAGCAAGTTGGGGGACAATGTTTTAGGGGAAGTATAGTTGTGAAGAGCAGAGAAATGGGGTGATATTTAGTATTGTGCATGCCTAAGAATTGTACCTGACTTAATCCCCAGATTTGTAAAGGAGGCATAAAAGGCACATTTTTTTTAAAGCTAAATTTTAAGTTAAAAATCAGCTAAACACAGGACTTGAACTTCAGTTTTAGCCTTGTTTGTCAAAACGTGACACATAATATCTTCTGCTGCAATCTTTTCTGTTCAAATTATTCATATTTTCTTATTAACTAAGGAGATATACTGATTTATTATTATAAGCCTAGCAGAATATTCACTTTCTCTATGTTCTTATAGATTTTTCTCTCTGTTCTATCAGCCATTAAAAGAGGCATTTCAAATTTTCCATGGTAATTGTGGATTTGTCTACTTTGTTCAGTTTTGTCAGTTTTTGCATTTTATATATATATGTATTTAATTTTAATTAGTACATTGGTTAGACATCTATATAGTTAATAAAATGATCCCTCCCCATTGCCCTCTCCCTCCCCTGACCCTCCACCTAACCAGTGTATTAATGCTAATTGCTTTCCCTATGCTGTGCTCCCCATCCCTGTGACCATCCATCAGCTACTAATTTGTACTTCTTTAACCCTTCACCCCATTTTCCCAGTCCCCCAGACCTCCCTCCCCTCTGTCTGTCACCAAATTGTCCACTATATTTGTGAGTCTGTTTTTGATTAGTTTGTTCTTTTTACTTCTTAAATTTCACATATAAGTGATATCATATAGTGTTTCTCTTTCTCTGTCTAATTTAAATACTTTCTAGGTCCATCAAAGCAATATCTTTTTCCATCCCTTTCCTTTCCATATGTAGGGATCTTGTTTTCTTATCCTTTCAGCCATTCTGTCTTTTGGTTGGAGTACTTAATTCTTTTCCATCTAAGGTACTTATTGTTAGGAATGTAGTTGTTACCATTCTTTATTCCTGTTTTTGATACATGTTTTTTCTTCTTAAAGAAGTTCCTCCAACATTTCTTGTAATTCTGGCTTGGTGGTGATAAATTCCTTTAGTTTATTTTTGTCTGGGAAGCTCTTTATCTGTCCTTTAACTCTAAATGATAGCTTTGCTGGATAAATTATTCTTGGTTGTATATGCTCAGTCTTCATCCTGTTGAATATTTTATGCCAAGCCCTTCTGTCTTGCATAATTTCTTTTGAGAAATCAGCTGTCAGTCGTATGGGTATTCCCTTATATGTAATTATTTTTCTCTTGCTGCTTTTAATATTTTCCTTGTATTTAACCTTTTACATTTTAATTATGATGTGTCTTGGTGTGAGCCTCTTTGTATTCCTGATTTTTGGAATTCTCTGAGCTTCCTGGGGTTTTATGTTTATTTCCTTTATCAGGTTAGGGAAGTTTTCCATCATTATTTCTTCAACCAGCTGTTCAGCATCTTGATTTTCTTCAGTTGCGCTGAACAAACTAATATTGGGAGCCTTAATAATGTCCCATATCCTCCTTAAATTATTTTTATAGTCTGGCATCTTTTTTCTTGCCATTCTGATTGTACTGATTGGCTTTTCTGTCTTCTAGATAGGGCATGTGATCCTCTTCTTTATTCACTTTATGCCTTTGTTTATTACATTTACTATACTTTCCATCTCAGATAATGTGTTCTCCATTTCTGGCTGATTCCCTTTTATAATTTTCATTTCTATTTTTATGTTTTTTTTTATCTCTTTGTTTAAGTTCTCACTGAATTCATCTTCATGTCCCAAACGTTCATTGAGCATCTTTATAACCAGTGTTTTAAACTCTGCATCTGTTAGATTACTTGACTCCATTAGATCTGGATCTCTGTTCTGTTCTCTCATACAGTTTCTGCTTCTTTGTTTTCTCATTTTGGCTGCCTTTCAATGTCTGTTTCTATGTACTAAGCAAAGCTCCTAAGTCTCTCAGTCTTATTAGTAAACATTTGTGAAGTAGGTGTCCAGTGGCACAGTCCTGAGAGGGGTTCAGCTGCAGGCCAAATTTAGCCCAAGCCTCTACCCCTCCAGGGCCACCTGTTAAGATTCAATAAGCAATCCACAGATACTGTGCTTATAGTTGCTTCAAAAGGCACACCAGCTGCCTCTACCAGTGTGAGTCTCAGCAAGGAGCACCTGATTTGCTGAGGATACACCTGGATGTAGCTTGGGTGGGGCTTGAGTTGTGGGAGGCAGAGTTTCAGAGAATCCTCTGGGCGGAGCGATCTTTGTCATTCAATTTGATGATGTCACAGCTATGGCAGCGCTGTGTCCAGTGCACTGGTAGGGTGGAGGGCTCAACAGGGAACAATGGATACTGCAGGTACTTCTGTACTGAGTGAATCTCACCTTGGCCATTACTCTGATGATGTCTCCCTGTAAGTCCATGGTGTCCCCTGAACGCAGCAGAATCAGCACTGGTGCTTAGAGAAAGTAGGTCCATTACTGCAAAAATCCGCTCACGGAAGCGGCCCCTTTAAGAAGCGTCTCCCTCTGCTTCAGCATCTATCTCAGCCGCTCAGACCCAGCAGCCCCACATCCTCACCCCATCTTATCTTCTGCCATTATAGGGTGCTTTCTTGGATTTCTCCGTAGTTGTATGGCTTGTTCAGCTAGATCCCAGCCGATTTTTCCTTGCTGCTGCTCCTTGTTTCTGTCACAACTTTGATTTGGTTGCCAGAGCGATGAACACAGCCTCTATCATCTTTGCCATTTTTCCCCCCTCTGCATTATATATTTTGATAGGTTATTGCATTGTATTCATCAGCTTTTGCTGCATGACATACAACTTCGTACATCTCTGTAGCATATAACAATAAAGATTTATATTTAGCTCATGGGTCTGGGGTTGACTGTGTAGTTTTGATTCAGCTGCAGGTTGGATTTAGTTTTACTTTATGCATTGTCATTTTTCAGCCTCTGCTGATAGGCTAAGGCTATCAGGGACATGCTCATCTTATGGTAAATCAATGAGCACAGGACTCAATCCACACAGTGCA
Organism: Macroglossus sobrinus; assembly: GCA_004027375.1. Classification (NCBI taxonomy): domain Eukaryota; kingdom Metazoa; phylum Chordata; class Mammalia; order Chiroptera; family Pteropodidae; genus Macroglossus; species Macroglossus sobrinus. The sequence goes on from PVKZ01000511.1 coordinate 24,253, forward strand.
GACACTCTTAGGCATCTGGTCATGTCATGCTCACTGACAATCCATTGACTGATGCAGGTAACATGGCCAAGTCCAACAGTAAAGAGAATGGGGAGAATAACTTTAGTGAGATGTTGAGGGAAATGTTTATTTGCTGAACCAACATTTTCAGTTTATCATGTGGGTGTATACAGATCTGGAATTATGATATATTTTTATTGGATTAACTTTTAAATTACTATGAAATGTCTCTATCTTTAGTAATGCTTTGTTAAAATCTGATACTCATATAACTATACCAGCTTTCTTTTGGTTTGTGTTTACATGTTATATCTTTTTCTAGTCTTGTATCTTTTGATTATTATATCTTTTTATTTAAAGTGTGTCACTTGTAAATCACATATTGGGTTTGTTTCATATTTTCCAGTAAGTTTTATTGATATATAATTCATATCCTTTTCAAGTATGTAATTCAGTAGTTTTAGCATATTCATGTAGTTCTGCATGCATTATGACTAATATTTTTTCTTTCCAGAAAGAAATCCTGTACCCAGTACCAGTCACTTCCCATTTTCCCTGCCTCCCTCAAATTCCCAGCTCTGGCAGCTACTAATCTACTCTCTGTCTCAATGGACTTGCCTATTCTGGATATTTCATATAAATAGAATCATATAATATTTGGTCTTTCGTGCCTGGCTTCTTTGACTTAGGTTGCTTTTTTTAGGCTCATCTATATTATAGCATGTATTAGTATTTCATTCTTCCTTTTTAGTATTTTTTTCTTGCTCTACTTCAGTCTATTATTCTCTTTTGGCTTGCTTTCTAGTTCATAAGTAATCTGCTACCAAACTCATCTATTGGATCCTAATATCAGTAGTTGTTTTTTCAGTTCTATTACTTCAATTTGTTTGTTTGTTTGTTTATTTTAGGCGACAAAATCCTTGATTGACCTCACAGATTGCAAGGACCTTGTCAGTTTACAATCCCTTATTTTTTAAAAAAAATTTTTATGTTTACAGCACCTGATCTTCCTAGGTGGTCTCCCATCCAAGTACTAACCAAGTCTGACTCTGCTTAGCTTCTGAGATCAGATGTGTTTGGGCTTGTTCATAGTGGCATGGCTGTAGACTAGTTTTATATTTTAATATATTTTAATTCTTTGCTGAAATTCTCAATCTCTTTCTCAATATTTTCCGTTTCTCCATTTTCTTAAATGTATTAATCATGGTACCTTAAAAGTTCTAATTTACCAACTTTCTAAATACCTGTGATTCTCTTGATTTTTTGTTCTCTTTGTTGTCTGTCCTTTCTTGGCATATCTGGTAAATTCTGATAGAAAGGTAGATATGGTATATAAAAATTGGTTACTACAGATAATGTTTTCTTCGGAAAGATTCCCTCTTTTCTCTGCTAGACAGATAGAGTGGGGATTGATCATTTTAATCTAATCAGAGATTGAGCTGAGGCTAGCCTTCTAGAACTGTCAACTGAGCCCCAAGTGCTCCAGGGAGAAGCTGCCCCACTGGGTCACCCACATGTCCGACTGCTTTTGAGGCCCTGCCTCTCATCCCCAGGGACAGAGGTTTGGGGGCCATCCCCAACACACCACCCTTTTCATGTGTGATTAAGTGTCCTCCAAACCTCTGGAAAAAAACCCCCAAAAAACCCAAAACTGAGCCCTGTGTTCACCAGGACTTTTTGTCCTGATGTGTTCTGAGTGCTAATTCTTGTCTTCTCAGCATTCTGAGACTACTCAGAACGGTTTCCCTGCTTTTTATAGGCTTTCTGCTTAGCCTCTTAGTACTGCATATTTGGCAGATGTCTTAGGTAGAAAGCTGGCTGTGTGTCAGGCTTAGTTCTCTACCTTTTTCTTCTCTCTGGGATCTTGGCCCTTCAAGTTTCTAATTTTGTTTTACTAGCCCCAGGAGACAAGCAAAAGCTTTGCTTGTTTCTGTGTTTTCCAGACACAACCTTTTGTCTAGAAGAAAGCATGGATGGATTCTCAGCCTCTTGACCTTTGCCCAGAATTAGCAATACCCCCAGGGAAAGAGGGGCAGCAGAATGTTTTCTCGACTCTGCATTTTCTCCTCTCTGGGACAGTAGCTTCTCTAATCATAGTTGCTCTATCAGCTTTGATGCCTTTAAACAGACAGTTTTAAAATATATGTTATCTGAATATTTTGGAATATTTTCGATGGAAGAGTTTGTCTGCCACAAACTATTAGTACTTGAAATCAATAGTTTGATCTAACTGGATAATGTCATTGCTTTTGTTTATGAGTGAGTCAAGCAGTGATGGTCAGAGAAATATACTAACTTGTATAGTTTATTCATATATGCAGTTGACCTCAAGTTATTCACTGAAAGGAGATAAAGTTTTTCTATGAATTATTCCAGACTTTGGAGTTGGAGAGTTAGAAGATGTATATATGAGACACTAGTTTGTGAAAGGGTTTTATATAATTACAAAACATTTTCAAAGATTTCAATCCATTTGGTACTTTTAACTTTGTGAGTATAAGCATTATTATCTTCTTGAATCATTCAAATAAGAATTGAGCTTGAAAAGACTGACTTGCCTTTTGTCTTTTATTTGCTGCTTTTGGGTAGAATTATGTCTCAAATCCAGATCATATAACCCCAAGTCCAGTATTTTTTCCTACCTGCATTCATTTGGAATTCTAGAAACTTTTTTTTTTTTTGGAGTAAATCAGTTTATCTTGCTGCTTAATAGAACACTGTAAAGTATTATAACTGTAAAGCTGTAAAGCAGTGTATAACTTAGAGACATATTCAAAGGATATACTTTCTCTCTAATTTATCTTAAGTAGAACATAAGCTCACAAATCGTTCTGTTTTGCTTTAACTGTCCACACTTGAAAGTGGTAAGTTTTACTTCTATCTTGTCTGTTTTTCTTCATGCTCTAGTTCAGTAAAATGACCAAAGCAAAACTGAAATGCCAGAAGAGAAAAAAGACTCTTGAATAATCCATAGATAGAAGAGCTGTTTTCTTGTATTCCTAACAGACCCAGATTACTGTGAGGGTCGCTGGGTCTGATAAAATATTTGTCACCCCTTCCTTTGTCAGCTGCCATTTAGACCATTATCAATGATTTACTGCTTCTTATACTTCCCTCTTCTCTCTCTAATTGACTATTTTTGATCTTCTATTGCTTAGGAAACTGGATAACTAAGAGTGTTCAAAATGTCTTAAAAAGTAAGAATATCGTCTCAGGACTTTAGAGGGTAGCTGGAGTAGCTTTTCTTTATTTTATAATTTTATAGGTAATGAAATTGATGTCCAGAGAAATTAGGTGCCTTGCCCAAGACGCACAGCTAGTTAGTTGACACAGGACAAGAAGAACTGAGTCTTCTTTTCTATGGACATCAATTTTTATGTTATTTATATTTTTTAGGCCCTGAGTGAGGGCCTAGAAGCCTCTAATGAGTAAAACACATCATTCTTGGGAGTTTAGAGACTTTTTTACTTCATAATTGATAAATGAATTCTTCTGTATATATTACTTCAACATAAATTTGATTTGAGTGTATATATTTATACTTATTGTATATGCTAATTCTCAAAAACTTAAGTCTGTCATCTGTGATCTTAGAACAGGTGTCTGTTAATATAAACCCACCAGTTAACATCTCGGTTCACTGAAATCTTTGCAGCTGAAACCCTATAGCAGTCTTCATTTTCATAAATCTGATATTTCAATGCTGAAGTCCCCTTTCTCCCCTCAGTGATAGGAATATTTGAAAATGTATGCTGAAAATTTCTAAGCATAATTTATAGTATATATATCTATCAAGATACTTAATAAATGTTTGAAAAATTATCTGTCTGAAAACTCCAGAAAGAAAAATTGCTTAGTAGTCACTTTGAATGAATTCACATTTAATATATTATGAAGTATTGAAGCAATGTTGGTGAAGTAAAGAGCAGAAAGCATTTTCTCCTTATGGTCCTAATTAGAATAGTCAGAATGTTGCTTCAATAAGTATTAAGTATATTTAAGAAGTTTAAATGACTTTATATAGTTTTGCAAGGATGAATTATGAGATTCTAGGTTAACTTGCCTATTGGGAAGGGAAATTTCTGAAGTCTGATGGTTAAGACATTTTGTAGCTTAGGCACTTTTGAGTTTCCTTCCCACAAAGATGGTCTTGCCCGTTGGCTTTCATACTGGACCCAATAAGGAGTTCACTGGTTGTGATTCTGATTGTCCTAAGCCCTCCCTAGAGTTCTCTGTATTTCTTTTTTAGGTTGGAGGGGAGGGTTGGTACCCTATCTTTTGTGAAAATTTTTCTTTTTTTCTTTGGATTGCTAATTTTGTTGGGTATCCATGTCTAAAATGAACATATTAAATGACACTCTCCTTTGCTTATAGTTGGACACTCTCCTTTGCCTATAGTTTGCCTATAGCTGATTGGAAGAAATTCTTTAGCCAGTTAGTTACACTCGCTTTAATATTTAGGACTCATCAGTTTTTACATTTGGGAAGACAATTTTATCTCTTGGTTTTAGGGGGCTGTTATTCTGAAATACTGCACACAAATAGAATGACAGAATTTTAGAAATGAAATATATCAGGAAGTCTACTAAATATGGGAATTGGGGAGTAGTTTGAATTATATATATTTTAACCAAATAGTATATATCTTTGATCTTTGTTAATAGATTTATCCTTACTTTTGGCCATCAAAGAATGCTAGAAGATTTCTACTTTTATCCTGTTACTTTCATATTATAGAAACTATAGTTCTAGTCCCAATCTTCTTTGCTAACTTAGAGAATTTGAGCCTTATACTTTTATTGTTAGTTTCTTTAAATTTGGTCCTTTTGATAAAGAGGAAATCTTTAGCATCAGAAACACTTAGTTTGAAAACCTAGCCCTGCCCCTTACTAACTGTGCAAACCTAGGCTCTTATTTATTGTCTCTGAGCCCAAGCTTCTCAACTATAAAATGGGTTGAGTTATAGTATTATTGATAACATATGAAAACTATTATCTTGGAACTTGGCATGCATTTTATAATTTAATCATTGATTTTTCAGAAGTATTCTTGTGTATTTCTAAATTAATTTCTAAATTGATTTTCATTTTATAATGCCTAAATAATTTTAAAGAAGCATCACAATGTCTACTACACTCATGCTTCAGAAAATTTATAGTGTTGCCATATTAGTTTACCATTTACTTTAAAATATGGATAATAAAATCACCCTTTTTCCAAATCACATGAATTCACTGAAATATTCTTGTAAACAGAAATGTTACTCTCTGTTTTATAAAAAGGATATAATGTTTGTTATGTAATAACTGACTTATTTTATAATTTACAAAATTTCAGACCTCACAAAATATACCATATATAGTGGCTAGCCTATATCACAGCCTTAAGTGAGAAGGATTAAAGGAAGAGATGTTGAGCCTTTTCAAAAGAATGCTCTGCTCTGTTGCATTACCCAAAGATTAGGTTTCTTGACATTTGCCTTAAAACCTTGAACAGTTTATGCTAAGAGCTCTGCTATTTGCTAAACTACCTCTGTAACTAGCATGCTGTGAAGCAAGAACACATATTAAATCTTGTAGCAATATCTTTTTACTTTAGTTTTCCTATACGTAACTGTGTGATTGTATATTATAGACCAATGGAAAAAAATAATTTTTTGAGTTATGTTGCTTTTTCACCGGTTTAAAAAACAGTTAAGAAGGACCTTTAATACTGCTTTGAAAATAATTATCAAGGGTTTTAACTATCTTGAATCATAAAGATCATAGAATTCATTATGTAATCATTTTTAAATCTTTTAAATGGGATGTTTAAATTAGAAAATCGGAATATTATTGAAAGCTTTCTTTGCCAGAAAAGCTGCTGTGATTTTTACTTCATAATCATTAATTAAAAATATTGGTTGCATGAATTATGATTTACAACTCACATAGTAATTTTAATCTATCTTTTTAATAAAAATTCACTCTGTAATCTCTTGCATAAAGACAGTAAACAGCACCTGCCAGAGCACTGTAGCAATAAGAGCCATCAAGTGTATATTCACTTCACTATGCAAAATGACAGTGAAAGAGTTAATAAAAGCTGAATACATTACAAGATTAAAAAGGCTTTTATTTATTAGGGGACAGGGAGTGTATGGAATATATGGGATGAAATATTAATAACCTCTCCATTCTTCAGGACCGACCTGTTACTTTGGAACTACTCTCTTAGCCCCACTGAGACTGTGAAACTGTGTTTTGGTGGTCTATAGGAGAGATTCGACTTGGCAAATGTAATGGTGAATGATGTCACTGAATGCATACCATATGTATTGAGAGTCAGTGAATGCTATTCTCACCGCTGTGCACAGGCATATGTAAGTGTTGGAATGGAAAAATCATTTTTATGAAAATATTGAGAAGTAAAACAAGAATGTTCTGTCCTGGGCCTGATCACATCACCAGTAGCTGCCAAATACGAATATTCCCTGTAAGGTTTTCTCTTCTTAATTCTCCAGTTTCCGGCCTTTTGTTGGCTCTCAAAGTAGTTCATTCGGAAGGCCTTATTCAGCATGTTCTTTCTATTGATATGATATGAACACCAAATGAAAGTCCCATTTTCTTCAGTAAAGTAAAGCTGGGAGAGTATTTTAGTGTGCATGGTTTGCAGCAGATGGAAATGATTAATTGATTTAGTTAACTTGCCAAATTGTTCTCTTTTTTTTTCCAGTAGAGCAGTGTTATCTGAGAGATTTATACTGCTAATCATTGTTCCACTTATTAATATATCAGAAAGGCTATAATTGTTTTGTTTTAATTATTCTCATTACTATTATTTAAGACTTTATGCTCTAATGGTACAGTAATGGATATGTCAAATAAATAAAGCAATTGATGCCTATTAGGAATTTACAGCCTATGAGATAGAATAGTAGAATATATGAAGATAGAAAAAGAGAAGTGTACCCAGCTTTTTTATTCTTACATTTTTATTAGCAAGTCACAGTGCTCTTAGTAAAAGTCCAATGTCATTTTTCTTAAGCTTGAATATATGCCATCGTAAAGTCTTATTATAATAAGACTTCATATTATAATACAGAGATCAACTTATTTAACAAGCAATGTAATTTTAAAATTACCTAAAATAAAGGCACTATTTCCTTATATAGGACATTAGGACATATAATAAATAAAAATAATAAAATAAAATTTATTATGACAGAATTTTGTTACCATTTTGATATATTTTCTTTTGGATTTTTTCTGTATATGTACATATGCATATGTACATAAATGTGTGTATATAGATGTAAGTGTATATTTTTATTTTTATAAAATTTGGAAATTTTCTGAAATTAACATTTTCTTGACAATTTTTACTTAATAGTATACCTGAAAGAGTTTAATGAACAATTTGGTTTGTATTTATTACACAGATGAGAAAGAAATAATTTTTTTCTTTGCCATATTCATAATCAGATTACTGTAGAACGTAGGAAAAGAAATATATGTTTATTGCTAAGTTTATATTAAAGATCAAAGTCTGTAAATGTAGCAAATATAGCAAATTATTGATTTACATGAATCTATTGACTCAGTTGTAGTTGTGAGTGAATTGGAGAAGCTCATCTTTCTACTATCGATCTACACTTTAACTGGTATATTTATTCAGGAGGCTGGCTTCATAGAAAATGCTTCTTTCTGAAGCATGAATTACAGTGGGCCCCCAGGCTTTCGTGTGAGATGGACAATTATTATGAAACTGGCAATCATTAGATCATTGCTTAGAATCTGGAACTAATGACTACGTATTAATTTTTATCAGATCTATTATTTATTAGCATCTTGATAATCTGTAAGATTTTAAAAAAGACCTTAGCTAATTCTATTAAGATATAGCTGAAGACAATATTAGCTATAATCTTATGTGAAATATTCTTGCTGATAATTATAATACATTAACATTTTTATATAGCATTTTATTTAATTTTTATTAAATTTATTGGGGTAACATTGATTAATAAAATTATATAGGTTTCAAGTGTACAAGTCAATAATGTCATATGTATATTATGTTGTTCCATCATCATATATTATAACATTTTAAGGTTTAGAGTTCACCATAAATCCTAACAACTCAGTTAAGGTAGCCTTTTCATTGTTTCACAGATATGGGAACTGAAACTTAATGATATTAAGTGACATTTAGAAATTTACCTAGTAAGTTGTAAAGCTAGAGTTCAATTTATTTAGCAACAGATATTCATTTGGAATCTGCTTATAAAAAGCACTGTGGAGATAAAGCTGTGAAAACTCATGGCACTTACATCCTAAGGGAGAGCCAGATATTAAACTAATCAATCACAGGATTAATTATTTAATTACAATTGTGATTAATGGTGTGAAGGAGTACAATGCAAAATGAGAATATACAACAGGAAGACTTGACCTAGTTTGGATTCCTTGGAGAAATATTTCATCCGAATTCTGAAGAAAGTGAAGAAGGAGGTGGGGGGAATGTTCCAGGTGGAGGGAGCAGTGTGGGCAGTAGTCCCGAGAGAGAAAGAATGTTTTCAGGTTTATAAACTAAAATTAGGCAAGTTTTTTTAGAGCACAATGAATGAATGAAAAATGTCTGATGAGGTAGTTAGAGGTCAAGGTCCAAATCTCATACTTTTTAGCAGAAAAATTCAACAAATTATTTAGTGCTTACCATTCATGAGGCAATATGTGAAGCAATGTGAAAAAATACAAACCTTCAATCTAAATTAGAAAATGCAAAAAAAATTCTCTTAAAAGCCAGCCATGGACTTTTATGAGTATTGTGAGATTATAAAATATATGACCCAAACTAGAATATGTTTGCTTTTATCCTTGGTTTAAAGAATTAGTCCCTTTTCTCTGACTTCTGTAAAAATTGGAGAAGATCTCTTATTCAAGATTTCTGCAATGACAGCCTTCATTGTTTGAATCTTGTGAAAAGATCTTTAGAAGGACTTTTGGGTGCCGCCTGTACATTTTCCTTTATAAATTCTTCAGAAAGGAGTCTGCATGATTCCTACTACTGTGTTGCCAGTTAATAAGTAATATGTAGTGATACTGAAATCAGTTAATGAACAATTTTCAAGCTACAACTCTCTCAGGTGCCTAGATAATGGGGATTAGGCTATGTTAGCCAGATATTGGTGCTTCATTGTAGAAACAGCAGTTATCTCTTAACTGATTGTTATCAGATGGATTTTCAAGGCTTTAGTTATAGTCTGTCACCGAAAATAGTAATTCTGTGCTGTTGCATTTGAGAAATATTTATGAGAGTAATATATTAACTATGTAAGTCTTAAAAGATTTGGTGAAAAAACTATGCTTTTTGTAGAGAAAGCTTTTAATATCAATCAGCTCTTCAACTTGAAACAACGGAACATACTACAAAGCTCAGAACTCAATGGCATTTAAAAAAGTCATTGCATCCAAAGAGAATCGATATAAAGAAGTTGCAAGTTGTAAAGCTAGTGACTAGGGAAGTGATTTTAAAATGTGTATGGTCAACATTGCATAGATTATGTAAAAATGCAAAAAGAATAGCATAATGAAAAGACTCCTTTCTCATCTATTTGCATTATGACAAAAATATGAAATTTTGAAATTTACTTGAGAAAGAAGTGCTCTGTAAAGTATAATTTAAAGATCTGGATCAACAAATAGGATTTCTTCAAATATATAAAAATTGTTCTTGGAGGAGGTCTTTTTAAGAAGTAGAATAGGGGAAAATATATATTTCAAACTGACTTATAAGATCTTTAGTACAGACATTTTGAGATTCAAAATGTGAAGTTACTTTCTACACAGGAGTGTGAAATATAGACTGTATGTGTTCTGAAGTAATGTCTTGATCTATATTTTGTATCCCTTATTATATCAGATATATCTGTTGATTCTGTGCTTGCTTTACAACTATACTATTTTATATTATGTCTTGCTATCTAGCAGAGTAAGTACTTCTACTTCGTTCTGCTTTTTCAGAGTTACCTTGGTTATTCTTTGTTTTGCAATATGCATTTTAAAATCTGCTTGTCATTACTATATATGTGGGATTTTGGATTGGGATTGTACTGTATGTATAATATATCAATTTAAGGAGAATTAACATTTTTATAATAATGAATCTGTGTCTGTAGGATCTGTAGTGATTGCTTCCTGTTTTATTCGTAATGCTAATTATCCAGACCTTCTTTCTGTATGTTTTTTTCTTGATTAGTCTTTTGAGGAATTTGTAAATTTAGTCTTTTCAAAGAGTAAGCTTTTTTCTTTCTTGGTCATCTCTATTGAATTTTTAGTATTATTAAGTGTCTTTGATCTTTATTGTTTTCCTTTTACTTTCCTGGAGCTTAATTTGCTGTTTTTTTTTTTTAATCTTCTTGAAGATGCCTAGATTGATATTTCAGTCTTTTTCTTTTCATATATATACATCGAAAAATACATTTTTCTCTCAGCCCAGCTTTAGTTATGTCCCATAAGTTTTGATATGTAGTACTCTAATTTTAACTTATTTCAAGACATTTTCTACAATCCTTTGTAATTTTTTATCTACTTTTTTGGGAGTTTATTGCTTAATTATCAAACATTTTGATTGTTTTTGTTATTGATTTATAACTTAATCACATTATTAGAGAAATACTTTATATTACTAGAGTTCTTTGAAATTTATTGAGATTTGCTTTTTTGTTCAAACCTATAGTTAATTTTTTAAAAAGTCAACTCTATCAAGGCATAATATACATACAATAAAATACACCTATTTAAGCCTACATTTAATGAGTTTTGACAAATATATACCCCATGATACTAGGACCTCAGTCAAGATATAAAACCTTTTCATCATCCAAAAATGTTCCTTGTACTGTTTTGCAGTCATCCCACTGGTACTACCCCTGGCCCCAAGCAACCACTGATCTGCTGTCATTATGGATTAATTTGAACTGTTCTTGAATTCCATTTAAAGAGAATCATACAGAATGCATATATTCTTTTGTGTTCTTATTTTACATAGTATGATATTTTTGAGATTTATGTAAATCGTTGCACATATCAATAATTCATTACTTTTTATTACTGAGTAGTATTCCATTGTATGAATATATCACAATGAGTTGATCCATTTACTTGTTGATGGATACTTGGGCTATGTCTAGTTTTTGGCTATTATGAATGAAGGTGCTATGAAGGTGCTATGTCTTCTTAAAGACATGTGCTTTCATTTCTCTTTGGTAAATACCCATCAAACAACAACTCTTCACTTTCCCCTACCCCTAGTTTGGAAACCACTATTCTACCTTCTGTTTTCATGATTTTGACTATTCGAAATATCTCATATAAGTGGAATTATTATAATATTTGACTTTTTGTGACTGGCTTATCTCATTCAGGAGGATATCCTCAAGGTTCATCCATGTTGTAGCATGTGACAGGATTTCCTTTCTTAAAGCTGAATAATATTCTATTGTGTGTATGTATGTATGTATATGTGGATTTGTATATCTGACCAATTTCACTTAGCCCTCAAGGTCCATCCATGTTGTTGCAAATGGCAGGATTCCCTTCTTTTTTTATGACTGAATAATGTTACATTATATATATATATTATATAATATATATTACATATTAGATGTATGTACATCTAACATAATATATATACAGCTGATATATACATATTATATATGTAATATATAATATATAACACATATATTATATTAGATATATAATGTATAATATATATATTAATCAATCATACCTTTTCTTTGTCCATTCATCTGTATTTGGACATTTGTGCTGCTTCTTCCTTTTCGCTATTGTGAATAATGCTGCAACGAATATGGGTATTCAAATACCATTTTAAGATTCTGTTTTCAGTTCTTTTGGATGTATACCCAGAAGTAGGATTGTTTGTTAGACTTCTTCAGTGAAGCTTTTATTTGTTGGGAAGTTTTTGACTGCTGATTTAAACTCCTTACTAGTAACATTTCTGTTCAGATTTTACTTCTTCATGATTTATTCCTGACAGATTGTATGTTTCTAATTATTTATTTATTTTTTCAAAATTTTCAATTTATTGGCTTGTAACTATTCATAGGAGTCTCATAATCTTTTTATTTCTGCAGCATCTGTTGTAATGCCTCTTACAATTCTGATTTTAGTTATTTTCTTCTCTTTTTTTACTTAGTCTAGTTAAGGTTTTATCAATTTTAAATCTTTTTAAAAAACCAATTCTTGAAATTTTCTATAGTTTTTCTTTTCTCTATTTCATTTATTTCTGCTCTAATCTTTATGTCCTTTCTTCTGCTAACTTTGGTTTTTGTTTGTTCTTGTTTTTCTAGTTTATTGAGGTTTAGTTAGGTTGTTTATTTGAGGTCTTCTTCTTAAATGTAGATCTTTACTGCTATAAATTTTCCTGTTAGTATCCCTTTCATTTTGGTATGTTGTATTTTCATTTTCATTTGTCTCAAGCTATTTTCTAATTTACCTTTTCATTTTTTTTCTTTGACCATTGCCATTCCTGTGGATGTATAATGATGTTATTGTGGTTTGTTAATTCAGTTTTTATGGTTAATAATATACCTTTTTCCTATGCTTTGTTAGTCATTAGTATATATACTTTTGGAAATACCAGTTCAGATTTTTCGCCCAACTTTTAATTGGGTCAATTTTTTCTTCTCTTTGAGTTAAAAAATATATTCTGGATACAAGTCCTTCATCAGGCATATGCATTGACAATGTTTTCTTTTAGTCTGTAGCTTGCCTTTTGATTTTCTAAATTACATCTTTAAAAGAATAAATGTTTTAAATTTTGGTGAAGTCTAATTTATTATGTATTTATTTTATGATTCATGCTTTTTTATGTTGTATCTAGGAAGCCTTTTTATACACAAAGATTGTAAATATTTTCTTCCAGATGTTATATGGTTTTAGCTTTCACACCTGGTCTCTGATCAACTCGGAATTAACTTTTAAGTATGATGCGAGGTAAGGTTTGAGGTGCATTTTTCCCCATATATTCAGTTGTTAAAGTACCATTGATTGAAAAACTATCTTTTCTTCCATTGAATTAGCTTGGTAATTTTGTTGAACTTGAGTTGGACTGTATGTACCTGGGTTCATTTCTGGATTCTTTATTCTGTTCCTTTGATTTGTACATGTACTGTGACAACAGTGTCACACTGTCTTGTTTACTGTCTCTTTATAGTATGTCTTGAAGTCAGATAGTGTATGAGTTTTCCAGCTTTGTCCTTTTTTTCAAAATGTTTTGGCTCTTTTAGGTCCTTTGCATTTCCATATAAGTTTTATAATCAGCTTGTCAGACTCTACAAAAATCTAGCTAGTATTTTGATTGGATTAAATTGAATCTATAGATAAATTTGGTGAGGACTGACATTTTAATAATACTGGATCTTTCAGTCCACAAACATGGTATATATTGTATTTATTTAAGTTTTTCTTAATTTTTAATTAGCTTGGTATTCCAGATCCTTCATTATCTGACCTCTGCTAATATTTTCAGCCCCAGTTCTTGCTACTCATTCTTTTTCCATGTACACTGAACTAGTCACAGTTCCATTCACATTGTTGTTTTATGCTTTGAGATTCATATGGTTTCCTTACCTGGAGTATCTTATATATCATTTTTTTTTATGACTAATAACTGTCCCCAGAGTCAGATAGCCTGGATTTGAATCCATCTACACTTGAATCCATACTGCCTATCTCATGACAGTTGCTCAATAAGTGTTAGCTTTTATAGTGCTTGTATTTTCTTTATACACTAGTAAACTCTTTGAGAACAGTGACTGTTGTTATTCGTTGTTTTTTACTTTGGTATATTTAGTGCGAAATATAGTGCTTGGCATGTGGTAGATGCTCTACAAAAGTTTGAGTATTTGCAAAAGCTCTAGAAATAGACACTGAGAAATATTTTTCAAAATGTTCAAATTTCACACTACTAAGAAATGTTTTTCTGGCCTCTGAAATTTTATCTAATAAGATATCTTGTTTTTCAATTTTATAAGCAAATTAAAGATAAGTATAATGAAGTTGTTGACACATTTTTTTATTCCAACCACAGAGTGCAGTGCCTCAAGTGATCTGTTGTTAGTTTCTCTTCCTCTTGTCTCATTTTGTGAAATTGTTAACTAAATCTTCATCTTATTCTTCATACAGCATTATGAAACTCGAGTTATCAAGAATCACACAGAAAAATGTTACTGCTAACAAATAGAAATTTTTACTGCTGATGAAAATTATGGGATTAGTGTGATAAGGAATTGCCTATTATAAATAAAGGTTTCTGCATATTGTAGACTTTAATGTAATTATATGCTAGCAAGTATTTATTATTCAAAAAGTAAAATTGTATATTAAGGATAAATTGAACCTATCTATATTAGACTGTTCTACTTTACTATTTTATAATCATCTTTTCTTTGTAATGATGGATCCTTCTATGAGAAAAATATTTTTGAAAGATTATTACATGTATCTCATATCACTGAATTCTTAACTTTGTGAGCAAGCTTGATAAAGCCATAGGGATATAATGGTTAAAATAAATAATTTTTAACATACTGATAGCGGAATTCTAACACCAAAATGTATGAATGGATGATATTAGACAAATGCTGCAGCTGTCATACAGCTCATAGTAGTCTTTTAGGTTAAGGTGGTAATAGTTCCTTCTTGGAGACTTTACTCACTTTTGCAGGCTCTCCAAAGGATTTAACATTAGCACATCTACTGAACATATATTTATTCAGTACTTACTATTTGTATTGTTGGGAAGGATGTCAGAATTAAGGTATATGATTTTTTCACTGTCATTAGATATAATTGACAAATAAAATTGTAAGATGTTTAAAGTGTTCATCACAGTGATTTCACACACACACACACACACACACACACACACACACACACACACACACTGTGAAAGGATTCTCCCATCTAGTTAGTTAACACATCCATCACCTCACATATTTGTTTTTGCTGAGAAGACTATTTAAGTTCTACTCTCAGTAAATTTCATTTATATAATACAGTGTTATCACCTATAGTCACTATGCTTTACATTAGATCCTCAGACTTTATCCATCTTATAGCTGAATGTTTGTACTCTTCTCCAACCTCTTTTTATTTTTCTACCCTCAATCCCCTGGCAACCACTTTTTTACTCTGTTTATTTAAATTTGGCTTTTTTTTTTTAAATTTCATGTATAAGTTGATATCATGCAGTAATTCTTGTTTTCTTTCTTTTCTTTTCTTTTTTTGCTTGTGAATATGTTTTTATTGGAATAAAGGGGATGGATTGAGAAATGTCACTGTGGGTGGTTATATTGTGGATGCCCACCAGAGCACTGCCCATTCTAATCTTCCTGAGATAACTTTTGGAGCTTTTTCTTTTTCTTGGAGCTGCTGCTCTTGCTGCCAGCAGTCTTTTCAGGTCCACTGCTGAGCTGCTTCTGTGTGAAAGAGAATTTTTTTTCTTGGGGTCACTCCTGTTCCCTGCCTTTTCAGGGTCACTACATGGTTCCTCTTTGGGGAAAGATTTCTTTATCTTGGGAAGACTTCCACTGCCAGCTGTTTCTTCAGAATCACTACTAACCATCTTCTCCTTGGAAAAAGATTCTTTTTTCTTGGGTTTGGGTAAAGAGACAGATGGGTCTTCCATACTAGTCTTCTGAGGAGACTCCTAGAGCTTTTGCTTTTTCTTATTTTTGGATCTTTCACTTGTCTCCTCACACTCCTCTGGCATATTACTGCTGTTTTCTAAAGAAGCCAAGGCAATTGCATCTTTTCCTTCAAGCATTTCTTCTCCTGTTTCTCCAGTTTCCTAGTAATCTCATCAGCCACTTCCTCTATGTGAATCATTGCCTCCTTCATGACCTCCAGATTCTTTTGTGGAATCTCTTCTGTCTTATAAAAGGACAGTCGCTCTTCAGCCTGTTCTTGAAGCTTCTCCCCAAATACACTTGTGGGCACCCCAGAGAAGCATTCAATTTGTGAAGCAATACTGCATTTGTTTGCCAGATATGGGGAGAGTCGGACTTTGTTCTTGGCAGTTGCTCGGCCATTGAAGATGGAGTGGGATTTGAGTCCATATTTTGGAGTGTTATCCCTTGTCTTTAGGCCTCTGGAAACTTTTTCTTTTTTTGCTGCATCGTGGGAATCATTCAGCCATCAGGGCTGGCCAAGTAATTGTTTTTCTTTGGCTTATTTTACTTAGCTTAATGCCCTTAAGTTTTATCCATGTTGTTGCAAATACCCTTAAATTTCATCCATGTTGTTGTAAATGGCAGGATTTCCTTCTTTCTTGTGGTTGAATAATATTCCATTAAATATATATATATATATATTTCAATATGTATTACATATTCTCTATCCATTCATCCCTTGATGGACTCTTAGATTGTTTCCATATCTTGGGTATTGTGAATAATGCTGTATTGAATATGGGAATGTAGATATTTCTTTGATAGTCTATTCATTTCTTTTCTCCATATACCTAGAGTGGGATTGCTGGATCATATGGTAATTTTATTTTAAATTATTTTTGGAAGCTCTATACTATTTTTCATAATGGTTGTACCAGTTTTTAAAATAACATTCCCACCAACTGTGCTCAAGGGTTCTTTTTCTCCACATCCTTGCTAACACTTACTGTTTCTTATCTTTTTGGTAATAGTTATTTAATGAGTATAAGTGATATCTTGTGGTTTTGATTTGAATTTCCCTGATGATTAGTGATGTGTAGCACCTTTTCATATACCTTTTGGCCATCTGTATGTCTTTGGGAAAATGTCTGTGCAGTTCCTCAGCCTATTTCTTAATTGAACTGTTTGTTTGCTGCTTTTGAGATGTATGAGTTCTTTATATTTTAGATATTAAACTCTTATGAGATATATGATTTGCAGATATTTTCTCCCATTTAGTAGGTTGCCTTTTCATTTTGTTGATGGTGTCCTTTGCTGTGAAGAAGCCTTTTCTTTTGATATAGTCCCTAAGAAGTGTGTATATGTATATGTGTATGTATGTATGTGCATATATATGTATACACACACACACACATTCCCCCTGTTCCAACAATATGTGTACTCTATTTTTTCCGACTTTATACATATAACATGGTATAAGTTTAAAGTGTAAAATGTGATGATTTTATACACAATGTGTTTGGGTATGTAAATAAACAATAATGTATATTTTCCGAAATCATGCTCTTGGACCCCTGGGATGACTAAAATAGAAAAAAAAAAAAAGAGAGACAGTAACAAGTAGTTGTGAGAATATACCCAAATCAGAACTTTTATACACTGCTGGTGGATTGTAAAATGTTGCGGCCACTTTGGAAAACAGTTTGGCAGTTCCTCAAAACATTAAACAGAAAGTTACCTTATGACCCCGCAATTCTACTGCTAGGGATATGCAAAGAGAATTGAAAACACACAAAAACTTTTATAAGAATGTTCACAGCAGCATTATTTATAATAGCTAAGAAATAGAAATAATCCAAATGTTCATCAGCTGGTGCATGGATAGAAAAATGTGATACATCCATGTAATCAAATATTATTCAGCTATAAAAAGGAATTAAGTATTGATACATGCTACAATGTGGGTGAATCTTAAAAACATTATTTTACGTGAAAGAAACCAGATCACATGTTGTTTCATTCCATTTGTATGAAATGTCCATAATAGGCAAATCCTTAGAGACAGAAAGTAGATTAGGTTTTTTCAGGATCTGTGTGGGAGGCAGAAATGTGAAGTGACAGCTAATGGGTATAGAGTTTCTATGTATGATTTTAGTTATTTGAGTCTTTGCTCATTTGTGCTTAGTCTAGCTAGGGGTTTGTCCATTTTGTTGATTTAAAAAAAATCAACTCAGCTTTGTTGAATTTTTTTATTGCGATTCTTTTCTGTTTCATTTTTTTTTTAATGCTCTACTCTTTAGTTTCCTACTTCTGCTAACTTTGGGCTTAGTTTGTTCTTCTTTTTGTAGTTCCTAGAGATGTAAAGTTAAGTTGTTTATTTGAGATCTTTTTCTTAATGTAATCATTTATTGCTTAAACTTTCTTTTGTAGTATCCCATCATTTGGTATGTTGTGTTTTCATTTTCTTTTGTTTCAAGATTTTTAAAAATTTCCTTTTTGACTTCTTCTTTGACCCACTGTGCTAACAGATCAAGTTAATATGTGGATTGAGGATTGACTATGATTCATCATCATGGAGCTTACTAATGACAGGGGCAGATTTGGTGGAGTGGTGGGAGTGAAAACTTGTTTGGCATGGGTTTAAGAAATGATGGAAGAGAAAATTTAATATCAGCATATATTATGAATTAAATCCCCTAGTTGCATAAAACTTATATTAACATAGTCAGACACATGAGACATTCTAACAGTTTTATATTCTTGAAGAAATCTCTCTGGAGCCTTCTGATCTGCTCCAGTTTGGACTAGTTACTCCACAATTATTGTATTGAGACAGTCATTTACCATCAACCAAGGGATTCCTCTTATCCCTCTTATTTTTGGTTCATTATATTTTGGCTCCCATGTCATCCTCCTGTATTCATTTGGAGATACACATAATCTACCTGTTTGTGAAAAATGAAACATGGAAAGAAAAATGTTAAAACCTTACATACATTGATGAAAATGTCTTCATTTTATTATCACAAGAGATGAATAGTTTGGATGATTATAGTATTCCAAGTTGGAAATTATTTTCCTCTGAATTTTGAAGTAATTGATTCAGCCATTGTCTTCCTTGTTTTTTGCTGTTGAGAATTCCAGTGCAATTTAAATGTTAATTTTTTATTTGAAAACTTTCTTAGATTTGGAAGCTTATAGTATCTTTTTTGTCTTTAGTGTGTTCTAGAGAGGATTTGTTTTTGTCATTTGTACAGGACACATGATGGGTAACCCCCAATCTAGAAATCCATGTACTTTTAATTCTGGGAAATTTCCTTTAATGTTTTCTTGCATGATATAATTTCTATAGTTTTTTTAATGTTCTCTTTTTCTTGAAGTATTTTTATTCAGATATCAAATCTCATTAGCTAATTTTCTAATATTTTTCTCTCTCGTTTTTTTCTCTTATTCTTTACTCCGTTTTCTGCAGTATTTCTTCAATTTTGTCATCCAACTCTACTGTTTAGTTTTTTCATTTCTATCTTATTTTTTACTTCTAAGAACTTTGTTCTGATTGTTTTTTTCCCTTAGATTCTTGTTTCATAAGTGCAATGTTTTCCTTATTTCTCAAAGGGTATTATAGTTGTTTTGAAAATTTCTCTTTAGTCTGTTTTTTCTAAGTTTCCTCTCTCCTCCTCTCCCAATTCCTCCCTTTCTGTATTTTAAGTCTAAGTCTTTCTTATTTAGATGCTTTTATCAAATGTCAGGTGATCTTTGAACTTTGTCTAATATTTAAGAGTGGGGTATGTGCTTGTACTGGTTTTCTGGGGTTGTCACCACAGGGTGAGTGGCTTGGCTGTTTCCTTGGGAGGAACTCCTGATATCAGTCTCTTTAGGTCTTTTCTCTTGGCCTTGTGAGATTTTGTAGTGAATACTATTTCAATTTCTGGTCTGAAGATTATTCTTCTGTCTACCAGTGTTTTTGAATTCAAGTTAGAGAAGGAGATTAGAGAAGAATTTCAATATTCAAGTAAACTTTCAATTCTCATTTCATGCAGTATTCTATACTTAACTGTTCTTGGTATCCCTTCATAAGAGACTCAGTTTTTAGCTAGAAAGTAAATCTGTGCCATCTGCTGTAGGATAGGGGGAGCAGCTATTACATAGTTGTAAAATAAGTATCTGGGTAGAGGGAGTATCTAACTACTTTTTAAAACTTTTCATTATGAGAATTTTAAGCATATACAAGCAAGAGAGAACAATTCTCATGTATGTGTACTAAGTCATGGCCAATTTTTTTTTTTATCTGTTACTTTGAAGCAGTCCTAGACATCATTATTTTATTTATAAATATTTCAATATGCACCTCTAAAGGAAATAGGCATTTTTTAAAAACAAGGAATGTAGGGGGTGGCTCCATAGTGTAATGGTTAGCACGTCTGTTTTACACGTAGAAGGTCCTCGGTTTGCACCCCTGGTAGAGCCATGGATCATACCCTGGGTGTGCCAGGCCTCAGATACGCCAGACACCCCAAGTGTGCTGGGGATGCCAGGTCCTGGAGGCACCATGAGCGTGTGGAGGGAGATGCCCTGCCTTCAGAGATCCAATTCTTAAAAAAAGGGAGACAGCAACATCCATAGGTCAGGGGTGGAAGTGTGTGGGGGGAATTAAAGAGGGGAAATAAAAACCAACAAAACAATAAAAATAAAAAACAAGGAACATAACCACAATAACATCATCATACCTAAATATAATTAACAGTAACTTCTCATTGTTGTCAGATAGTTTAATCAGTGTTCTGATTGTTTCATTAATGGTTCTCATTTCTACCTCATAGCAGGTTTGTTTGACTCATGATCTAAATTAAGATCCACATGTTGCTATGTTTTTAAGTCTCTTAATTCTCTTAATTTTTATCTGTCTTTCACTCTCCTTCTTACTCTTGCATATGCCCTTGCTCCTATCTGACCTTTCTCTCCAGCTCTCCTTTCCTCTTGCAAATTACTTTTTGCAGGAACAGGGTCAGTCATGGTTTTTGAGTCTGAACTTCGCTGATTATATCATTTTGGTGTCTCTTTCATTTTCTAAAAACTGATAGTTGGATTTTGATGCTTTGCCAAACTCAGTACTGCAATATTTTTGTGTGTGTGTGTGTATGTAGGGTTGGGGTGGGGCAAGACTACTTCAGAAATATTGTTGTATAATTCTGTCATGAGGCACTAATGTCTTGTTTTCTGTTTTTGTGTTGTTGGTCACTGATGATCATTGCCTAGATTTTTAAATTAATTTGGGGTTGCAAAATTAAGATACTTTAATTAATTTCATTCCATCAGCTTTTATTAGCTAGCAAACTTCTATAAAGTAATCTTTCTTCATTACCTAGTTGGTTACCAGTGATATGGTTTCTACAGAAAGGCAGGATGAATGTTTCTTTCATTTCCCTTTTTTTTCACAGAATAAATTGGTTCCTTCACATTAGCCAAAGGAGACCAATGAATTCCTTCCTTCCTCCCTCTGTTAATCCCTCCCTCCTTTTCTCTCTCCGTCAATCTCTCCCTCCTTTCTTCCCTAAGTATCCATCATGAACCCTTGGACTTACATGGACTTGGTGTGTATTAGTCTGTTGCCATTATTGTCCTTGTCCAAGATCAATCTTTGGGCCTTAAAGCTTCTCCATGTTGGCTTCTGAGTCCTTTTGACATGACTCCAGTGGTCTTTGAAAGCTCCCTTTTTGGAATGACATTTTATACATTTTCTGCTTCACTCCTGGAATCAGCCGTTTCACTAGAGAATTCTGTTTATCTTTGGGCACATGATATTTAGAGAGCACAGTCTATATTCTAGGAGCTAAATGCTTCTTAAATAGATATTCAGCCAGTTCTTTTATTTTTAGACTCATCTCTATACCTATATGTAGTGCTGTTGCTTCTCAAGACTTTGTGTAAATTGGTTGTTCAGTGTAAATTGGTTGTCTCTTAGCTTTCTGTACTTTAGGCTTTACTTTCTTGGATCTGCTTAGTCTATGACCACTTTGTTCATCAACTTTACAGCTTCCCAAATTTTGTTGCTCTTTTTTCTGTTTCTGGTTGTTTTTTTTTTTTTTGTCCTTTGGGTTTATAACTTTAAATAAAATCTCTCATTTTAGAGTATTTTTTTTTGTGCTAAATACTTATGTTTAATCTGTTACCTTTAACTAGAAGCCATGTATGAGCAATAGTTTGGCTGTCTTGACTTCACCTTCTTGAAAGCATCTGTTAGGATATTCTCTCTCTCTCTCTCCCTCCCCCTCTCTCCCTCCCTCATTCCCTCCCTCCCTCCCTCCTTTTTTCCTTTCTTCCTTCCTTCCTTCCTTCCTTCCTTCCTTCCTTCCTTCCTTCCTTCCTTCCTTCCTTCCTTATGTCCTTCCTTTTTTTAATTTTAGAAATTAAAAAAATTATTTAAATTAGTTTCAAGTATACAGTGCATTGGTTAGACATCTATATAATTCATAAAACGATCCCCTCATTGCTCCCTCCCTTCCCTGGCCCTCTACTTTGCCATGTCATTAATGCTAACTGTATTCCTTCTGCTGTGAGGATATTTTCTTAAATAAAGATGGTGCTCTTCTTAAGAGAAACTCTTTAAAAATATACTTTACCACTTATCCTCAATAAGAAAAGGAAGAGAGGGAATGTGGTGGGAGGAAGGGAAATGGGGCAGGAAGTAATGACAAGACTGAGGATTTCATAGATCATTCATAAAGCTTGACAGTTTTATTGCCCATGTCTTAACAAAAAATCTTCTTGACTAACAACAGCTTAAACTACTGTATGATTAACTTATATTTTAGTTGAAAAGGCATTGCTAGTGATGTCAGAGGAATTTCTTCTGAGTGCACAGTGTATAATGGTGATTTTTATTTGGCTTCTGTCTATGATGCTATGTCAACTATTTTCTTCTCTGATTAGAGAGACATTAAATTAGTGGGGTAAATTGTTTGGAAGAGTAGAGCCCTGGATAACTGCTCCATTTACTCAATTGGAAAGGGAGTGTAGTATCCTGAAACAGCGAATGAATGCCTGAGACTGTTGTTAGGCCCACACTTCTTTGAGACCATTTTGTGGTTTTCCATTAGCCTAGCATCAGTATTATTTTTTTTGTGCTAAATATATATCTCTATCTCTATCTCTATCTCTATCTCTCTATATCTATATCTATATCTATATCTATATCTATATCTATATCTATATCTATATCTATATCTATATCTATATCTATATCTAATCTATATCTATATCTATACCTATATCTATATCTATCTATATCTATATCTATATATAATTATATAAACTTTCAACTACATTCAGTTCAGCATTTCTTTGTTTATATTACCAATAGAAGTGCTATCTGAAGAGTTAAAGTAACTGTGTGTGGTGGCCCTTAGTGCTGTTCATCAATATTTCTCATCTTTCTAATTCTGGGCACATGGTAGGCTTGTACTTCCCTATTCCCTTGAAGTTAGGCTTAGTCATATGTCTTGATCTGAGCAAGGGAATGTCACGGAATCAGCATATAATTTGCTATTTGCCATGTTCTTTAACACCTGTGTGATTTGACTTGTTTTATACAATAGAAGTTCTGACAGCTTTTACATTTAATTTCCCTTAGTGAAAACTGTAAGGAGCAGAGCAATGGACATGTAGAGAGAGGGTAAGAAAAAATTAAAAAAAAAACTTTGTTACTTAAAGCTACAGTGATTTGGGGGTTGTGTTGCTGTGGTGTAACCTAACCTTTCTTCGCTAACACTGCGAATGTAGACTTAGTTACTTAGAAAAAATGTGCTACTATTTCTCCTGTTTCCTGCTTAGGCAATTAAGAAAAAGATATAGATGATTGAGCATTCATTCATTCATTCATTCATTCATTTATCCATCCCAGCTTTATTTAAATATAATAGACAATTAGTTGCTTGTATTTACATTATACTATTCAATGAGTTTTTAAAAATTATAGTTGGCATATAATCATATACCAGTTTCAGCTGTATAACAGTGATCAGAGATCCACAAAGCTTACAGTGATCGCCCACTAAATCTAGTACTCCTCTTCCCCCTTACATATTTATTACAGCATTATTAACCATCTTCCCTATGCTACACTTTACATCTCTGTATCTGTTCTGCAACTATCCATTTGTACCTATTAATCCTTTTGTATTTTTTCATCCCCCCAATCCCTGTCCCATCTAGTAGCCCTCAAAATATTCTCTGTATCTATGAGTTTATTTCCGTTTTTTTTGTTGTTGTTGTTGTTTATTTGGTTCTTTAGATTCCACATGTCCATGAAATAATGTGGTATTTGTCTTTCTCTGTTTTACCCATTGAATTCAGCGCAATACCCTCTAGGTCCATCAAGACAATATCTCCTTTTAGTCTGTGTGTCTTTTAATCTGAAATGAGCCTCTTGTAGGCAGCATATGTAGGGGTCTTTTTTTCTTATCTTTTGGTTGGAGCTCTTAATTCTTTTCCATTTGAGGTACTTGTTGATAGAAACGTAGTTATCATTCTTTATTCTTGTTTTTGATATGTTTTTCTTCTTAAAGAAGTCCTTCCAACCATTCCTGTAACACTGGCTAGATATTGATAAATTCTTTTAGCTTATTTTTGTCTAGGAAGCTCTTTATCTGTCCTTTGACTCTAAATGATAGCTTTGCTGGATTAAGTATTCTTGGTTGTAGATTCTGGGGTTTTCATCACATTGAATATTTGTGCCAAGCCCTTCTCTCCTGCATAATTTCTTTTGAGAAATCAGCTTCCAATCTTATGGGTACTTCATTGTAGATAACTTTTCCCTTGCTGCTTTTAAGATTCTCTCTTTGTATTTAATCATTGGCATTTAAATTACGATGTGTCTTGGTGTGGGCCTCTTTGGGTTCCTGGTTTTTGGGACTCTCTGAGTTTCCTGGAGTTGTAAGTTTATTTCCTTTACCAGGTTATGGAAGTTTTCCATCATCATTTCTTTAAATATCTCTTCAATGTCTTTTTTTTTTTTTTACCAGTCCCCATATGACATGGATATTTTTACATTTAATAGTATCCCATAGGCTCCTTAAATTATTACTATAGTCTTGGCTTTTTTTTTTCTTGCCATTCTGATTGGCTCTGCTCAGCCAAGTGTCCTTGGCTTCTCCATCCTCTATATAGGTCATCTGATCCTCCTCTTTATTCACTTTGTTTATTCTATTTAATATACCTTTCACCTTAGATAATGTATTCTTTATTTCTGACTGGTTCCCTTTTATAATTTCCATTTCCATTTTTATGTTTTTTATCTCTGTTAAAGTTCTCACTGAATTCATCTACACTTCCCCTAAGTTTGTTGAGTATCTTTATGACCATGTTTTGAACTCTGCATCTGTGAGATTGCTTGACTCCATTATTCCTGGATCTCTGTTCTCTTCTCTCATATGGATTCTGCTTCTTTGTCTTCACATTCTGACTGCCTTTCTGTGTCTGTTTCTATGTACTAAGCAAAGCTCTTAACTCTCCTGGTCTTATTAGTGGGGCTTTGTGTAGTAGGTGTCCAGTGGCACAGTTCTGAGAGGGATTCAGCTGCAGGCCAAGTTTAGCCCCGGCCTGTGTACCTCTGGGGCCACCTGTTAAGATTCACTAAGCAGTCCACAGATGCTGTGCTTTTAGTTGCCTCAAGAGGCCATGCCGGAAGCTGAGGCCAGCTGTCACCAGTGTGAGTCTTGGCTCTGCTCAACAAGGAGCACCAGACTCACCAAAGAAACAACTGGAAGTGGCTGGGGTGGAGCCGTGAGTTGGAGAAGGCAGAGTTTTAGGAATCCTCTGGACAGAGCAACCTCTGTTATCCAGTTTGATGACATCTCAGCTATGGCAGTAGGTCCAAACACAGGGAGGTGGGAGGGCTGAACAGAAGAACCACAGATATGGCTGGCACTTCTGTCTGGGAGAGAGCCTTACCTCCTGCTGACAGCTCAGTCCTCCAGTAAGTTCCTGGTTTCCCCTGAGCAGCACTCAGGGCGCTGGTGCTCAGAGTGAGCAGATTTGTCCCCGCGAAAGTCCGTTTGCGGATGTAGCCCCTTTAAGAGGCATCTGCAGCTACCACAGGCTCTGTCCTACTCAGCTGCTGGGGACTGGGCAGCCTTGCATCCTTGTTCTGTCTTACTTCCTCCCATTGTGGGGTGATTTCTTATTTCCCTCCCTAGTTCTAGGGCTTGTTCATCTAAATCCCAGGCGATTTTCCTTGCTGTTTGCTTCTTGTTTTTGTCACAACTTTGATTTGGTTGTCAGAGGGATGAACAGAGCCTTTATCATCTATGCCATTTTTTCCTCTCCCCCCTAGATGATTGAATTTTAAAAATTTTATGGCTATTTTAAAATCAAGATTCAATTTATAAAGAATGAAATTTTGAAGTGTTTTGAGGGTGAGAATTTGGAGGAATGTGTTTTTTACATCTTTGATAGTTATGGTTATATCATAGGGCACAGAAATAAGCTTTTGATTTCTGACTTGTGGAAGGGTATTTTTTAATTTAGAGATAAAATTGTACCTTTCATTTAGGAAAAGCAATATGCTTGGAAGTTTAAAGCTGTTGTTTATTTTTGCTGTCTCTCACTCATGGTGGCTTATTTTTAAAATGGTTTAGTTATTTTTAAAACCAAATCTTTAGTAAATATTTATTTGAACTTAATCTGTGAGAATCCTAAGGGCCTAAATTGGGGATTGTTTCCTTCATGGAGGATTTGCATTTATTTCTGTCAGAAACCAAGAGTTGTAGACCTGAGACCACTTTAGCACAATTCAAGTGACTTGGCTTAATCTCAGGCAGGAGATTCTGATTTGGTTTATCCAGATTTAGTTACTCCATGCATCTCTTCTAATTCAGCTCATTGTTCCTTTCTTTCTCTTAGAGCTTTTTTCCCCCTTCCTTACTTGGAGTCTCAGAAATATATTAAAAATATTTTTTTAGCATATCCCGAATCTAGTTATGCAATAGAGAAAGAGCCTTACTTTGTTTGCCATAAGAAGGCCTAAGAATGGGACTTAAGAATATTCCTAAGAATATTGAAAGACATCACATATACTTGCTATATTCATTCTATGTTTCATTGAAATAATGATATCTTACATTCATATAATTCAGGCTTATTAAGATTTTCCACATGTCTTTTCTGATTTAATCACTGTAGCAACAAAGTATAAAAACCTTAAAAACAAAGGTAAGCATATTTGTTATTAAAACTAGTCATTTCCAAGAATCAGGAATTGGTTTTATAGATCATAATCAGGAAGGATATTTTGATATTAGTATTTATAACAAATATCTCATTTGTTGTATTTTACTTATTTCCATGCAGCAACTTATAATATTACAATAGATAAAGAATATAAAATTGTATCTTTTACAATTAGAATTGTCAATTATATATATTCATGTGAGTAAGCATTAGAAATGGACTTGGCAAAAATAAAAACACTTGATTTAAGGTGTTGGGAGTGTAGAAGTTTTGTTCATTTTATTCTAATGTTCTTATGATTGTACAAGTAATAAAAGACATCCAAAACTTATTCAAAGTATATTAATTTCTCAGTTTTTACTAAAATCTATATATACATTTATATAGAGAAAAAGTCTAAAATGTGTGTGTGAGGATATGTATGTTTATTTATATATCAAAATCTTAACCATTATTATCTCTGGGTGGTAGGACTTTAAGTGATTTTTAAAAACATATACTTTATATTTTTGTAATATATGGTTTTTAAAAATAAAGATAATTATTAATTTTGTAATTATGAAAAATTTTAAAAGTGTTTTAGTTTTGGAAAAGTGTTCCATGTGCTCTAAGTCTAGGTTTGAATAAAAAAATTATCTGTATTGGGTCTGAGGGAAAGAAAGGTGACGTCCAAAGGAAAAAGACATTTACAGTGAATCTTTTCCTAAGTCTCACCTCTTCGATGAAAGTACATAAAAATTGAGGACTGAATTTCTAAACTTAATGTTGAGTGAGAGTCATGTGGCTTCAGAAGATCACATAATATACTCAAATATTTGATCATTTAATAGTAAATCTCAAACATTTATATTTGCCTGA
Organism: Macroglossus sobrinus; assembly: GCA_004027375.1. NCBI lineage: Eukaryota > Metazoa > Chordata > Mammalia > Chiroptera > Pteropodidae > Macroglossus > Macroglossus sobrinus. The sequence continues at coordinate 52,016 of PVKZ01000511.1, forward strand.
CTTGTGTACTTGGAGGAATGAACATTTAGTGAGGAAAGAGCCAAGTGCTTTAAATATATGAAATTTAATGTCATACTCTTTAATCTCAGAAACCTGCAATGCTGCTGTATCCTTCATTTTGTACATTTGTGAAAATTGGGACTCTAGACATTAAATAAATGGGGCAAAGTTATTTAACTCTGAAATGTAGAAGTCGTAATCTAAACCCAGCCCTGAAGGGTTTGAAAGGCTTTGCTCTGTACAGCATGGCCTCCCATGAAGAGTAGCTCCTTCCTGCTATTTATCTTATTTGATTTTGCCTGTATCTATACCATTTCCATTTGGCACTTGGGCATTTCAACAAAGAAAGATATTGAAAAATATACATTAAAAATTTGATTAGTTGTAATTCTCATAAGATTTGAGAGGACCCTTTCCCTCTTCCCCCCACGTTTTGTCAGTTTGCAAATGGTTAAACTTGATGAAATACTAATGAAGAATAACAGAGTTATTTGTTTGACTTTGCCACTTGGGACACTTGGCAAATGAGACAATTCATCTCAGTGTGCAGCTAGTCTCATTTCTTAAAGAAAATTAATTAATGCAGTTTGTCTTCCTCCCATATCTCTGATTATAGTTCTTTTAATGTACTTTCACTTTTTGTGAAATTTTTAATGTACTTTTACTTTTTTTCCTTGGAAATATGATTTTCAAGGCATTCTTGTTTCTTTCAACCTGATAAGTCAAAGCAGTTTTTCTCAATATGAGTGTGTATTTGTAATTTTAGTACACTTTAGACAGGACAGAGGCATTTGTGCCATGTCTCATAGGAAAAAAAATTTCATGCTAAAGAATTTCAAAGGCATCAAAACCTTTTTAAAAGTGATTTAATCAGTTTTTTAAAAAATAATTGTCTTTATTACGCTTTGTCTTCTTTTTGACAAAGTGGGTTAGTATTTTGTGTATCTTACCCCAATTGTCTTCAGACACAACAGCTCATTATGTAAATTTATTAACGAGATAATTTTGGTTTTAATACATTTACATTTAAAAATAATACCTGTCTTTTTAGAGGTCCCGCCCCTTTTTTCATGGTTTTTGCAGGACAGGGTGTCTTTCTCTATAATTTCAACAGTTACAATGAGAAATGTAATTTCTTTTTAGGAAATGGCTTGAACAGTGTGTTACTTGGTCTCTTTGAATCTATTTTTTCTTTATTTTCACAGTGTGGACTTCTCATTTTAAAGGTAGAATGATTACATGCTCATTTTCTTTTATTTTGATATTCATCTAAAAAAGTGGGATTTCAGAAAATCTCGCTTTTAAATCACTTTTAACATTTTCTCCTACCCCACAGAGACAGCAAGAAACCAGTTTGAAAAAATGATTGTTATCAATTATCTCTCTTACCAAAGTTGTATAAAAAATTTTTAAATTATATTGGTGAGAACATGAAGAATTGTCATGAATATATTTAAAGCTAACCAAATGAGAAAAGATATAGGAAAGAAAGGGTGGAAGTGAAGTTATTTAGGAATTAAGCAAAAACCTCATGTTAAGATAGCAATTTATATTTTTATATTAAAATAAATAAAAGGCACTATAAAAGTCACTGTAATAGCTCACAATGATGTTCAGTTTATTTTATTTACATACACACATATATGATATTGACTTCCATATAACTAAAGATGAAATGTAATGAAATGGCTTGATTCAGTCATGATATGATATTCTAATTCATAACAATGGAAGGATTTTAATTTTTCTAATTTTTAGTCTTTTCTAATTTTCTCATCGGACTAAGTTTTAGAATTATTGGGTCATTCTATTCACTCACAACCTTTTAAAGGTGGTGACTCTGTAGAATACAAAATATAATTCTATTATTTGCTGCTGTCATAGTTGATATCTGGCAGTTAAAGGGATGGTAACCTTTAAAATATACTGGACTTTGAGGGGCATTCTAGGGGAAGCCCTAGAATATTTTTTATTAGAAAGACTTATAGATGATATGTTATTTGGTATACTTAGTGTTGAACTGAAGAGGCAGGTTAGACACAAATCAAGTGTGAGGATTCTAAGATAACCCAGAAAAGTCTTCAGATTTCAGGGAATAGTTGTGAGGTTGGTCTGCTATTCTTTTTTCTTACTTACTCTTATCATATACTTTCACTGAATTATTTCAATGCAACTCTATATAGTTTTGTCATTTGAAGTTTTTTTTTAGGGTTGGAGTTATGGAGAGTTTTCTTTCTGGTCCAAGTGTATCATGAATTAAATATCCATGGGAGAGATCTTTGGTAGGACCCAGGGAGAAGGGTAAGAGAATAATTATAGAGTTAGACTTAGGGCATGAGCATAGGGAACATTTTTGAGCTGTCTACTCCTGAGGCTTCTAGGGAGGGATCAGAGAAGCTTCAAAAATTAAAAATGATAAACCATGGGGTTTGCCTCTTTTTAAAAAAAGTTTGATATTCTGAAGTGATGGGATCATAAAGCTTTTAAAAACTTTGGGGGTGATGGTGATGACTGTTGCAGAATTTTTGAAGAACAAGGACAGAAGTCTATTGCTTATCAGTCTTTACAAAGTTGAATTCTATATTATGAAAAAAATAACTATATGAACTATTCAATCTTGTTGTGAAGTACTGTGCTTTACATTACTTTTTGTATGTGTAGCCAAACATTTTAGAATTTCTTATACTTCTTCAGTATCTTATTAAATTTCATATTGGATCATATACTTACTTGTAAGCTATAAACCTGATTTCTCTCTCTGGTTATTATAAATTTAGTTTATACTGTACGGTTCTTTCATTGCTCAAGATCCTCTGGCATTGCTCTGGACATCATAACAGAAAAAAATCTATTTTAGGAGGTTACACTGTTCTGATATCAAGTAGTGATTTGGTAAGATTATGTCACAACTCTGACTAAAACTTTTGGCTTAAGTTTAGAAAAACCTCAAATTCTCTAAAAAGCAATGAATTCAAATGGGTAAAATAGCAAATTCTTTCTTAGATATTTACTTAGCTGATACTGATACATGAAGAAGAATGTCTAGGTTCAAATTTCAGCTCTGCTAACTTACTAGTTGTGTCAAGTTGGGCAAGTTATTTAAGGTCTTCTTGTTAGATCTTACATTCATAAAATGTAGGAAATGATATTTTTTACCTTATAGAGTTCTTAGGAGTACCAAATAAGATAATATGTAAGGCATTTATAAAAGGGCCTGGTACATACTAAATGTTCAATAAATGTTTATATAAATTTATATAATTAAGAATATTATTAGCATACAGTTAAGTATAATTAAGTCTCCCACCTCCCTATCCACAGTTTTGCTTTCTTTCCATGGTTTCAGTTACATGTGGTCAATTGTAGTACAAAAATATTAAATTGAAAATTACAGAAACAAACAATTTATAAGTTTTAAATTGCACTTTGTTCTAAATAGGATAATGAAACCTCAGTTTTCGAGCTCTGTCGCACTCAGGATATAAATTATTCTTTTGTACATCCTGTCCTTGCTGTATATGATACCTGCTCATTAGTCACTTAGCCCTCTCAGCTATCAGATTGACTGTCGCAGTATTGCAAACTTGTGTTCATGTAACTGTATTTTACTTAATAATGGTCCCATGGTGCAAGAATAGTGATGCTGGCATTTTATATATGCCAAAAAGAAGCTGTAAAATGCTTCCTTTAAATGAAAGATGAAAAGTTTTGACTTAATAAGGAAGAAAAAAAATCATATGCTGAGGTTGCTGAGAGCTACGATAAAAACAAATATCCATGAAATTGTGAAAAAGGAAAAATAAATTTGTGCTACTTTGCTGAGAGAGATACCACATTCATGTAACTTTTGTTACAGTATATTGTTATAAATATTCTTAGTTATTATTATTAATCTCTTATTGTGTATAGAGAAAACATGGTATACATAGGGCTTAGTAATATCCACGATTCAGCCATATACTGGGGGTCTTGGAACTTATCTCACATGGATAAGAGGGGACTAGGGATACAACAATAAATAGAACAAACCACATTTCTGCTCTCAAAGAACTCGTATGTTTGTGGAAGCAATCTAGTTATAAATACAATAGAAAAATCATTCTAGATAGTTATAATGCTTTAAAGGAAATAAAGTATTTGATGAGATAAAGAGTGATTTGGTCTCACTGAGGAGGTAACATTTAAACTGAGACCCGAATGACAAATGGAGTTAGCTACATAAAGATTTGGGGACCAGGTTTCCTGATAAAGGAAACAACAAATACAAACACCTTGAGAAAATTGAACATAGTGTACCTGGAGCACAGAGAACAAAACTTTGTCATAGGAAAAGGGGTCAGAGAGTTTTGGTAGAGACTAAGTCATGAGACTTTGTAGTAGGACATGGCAAGATGTTTGGGATTTTACTGAAGTGCAGTGGAAAGCCAATAAAGTGTTTTAACCCTTTTCTTGTTTGCCCTGAGAATACTCACTGGTGATTCCTGTGGCTGCAGCATTTACCCTTAGATAACTCGTGGATTATAACTTTACTCCCAAAGTTTGCCATGAAACAGCTTGCTTTTATTATTATTTTCATGTCACTCTAGTATATCAATAGTCTTTGGAAACAAATGACTTCATTCTATTTACAGTTTTTTTGTAGTGGTATTTCCATTGACAGAAGTATGAATGCTCTCAGCTAGCTGCACTTTCTTTTTCTAAATGAGGAAAGGTTAAGCCTGGAAGTGCCAGCATCTGATCACTGATTTAAAAAGATTACTGTGGCTGATGTGTGGATTATAAGTGGTCAGGAAGGCAGATCAGTTAAGAAGTAAGTCCTATTGCAGCAGTTTGAGTGAGCAGTGGTGATGACTTGAACTAGAGAAGCAGCAGGGAACTAGAGAAGGAAAGAAAAGGTCAGATTCTAAATATATTTTGGTTGTAGAGCTGATAGAAATAGGTGATAGGATGGTTATAGGGAGGAGAGAAAGGTAAGAATGAATCCTAAATTTTATTCTTGAGTTATCAGTTGGATAGAGATGCTATTTATTGTAATAGGAAGACTGGAAGAGGAGCAGATATGGCAAGGAAAATATAAAATTTTGTCTTATTCATGTGAAAGTTAAAATGCTCTGAACCATTTAATTGGAAACCTTTTGGAGGCAATTGGATATAGGAGTTAGCACCTCAGCAGAGAGGTTAAGGCTCAAGATACAATTTGAGATTTTCATTTCATCTTTGGAGACATGGCAGAGTGAGAGACATCCCAGATCTCACCTTGAAACAATAGTAAACTGAACATCTAAAACTCAACAAAAACCACTCAAAATGCACAGCAACACGTCTGAATGTGGGATCAGTGCTTAAGAGCTACCACAGGTCAGAACCCCGGGTATTGGGCAGTGGACTGGGAGAAATAAAGAAGCTGCTTCTCGCCACTGCTGGAGCTACCTGGAGGAGGAGAGGGAGGAGAGAAGGAATGGCGAGTTCCCTGAACAGTCTTGCCTGTGAAAGCTATGAGCTCCCCGTGGCTGGTCAGCAGCAGGGCCCAGACATGAGGGCAGAAGGAAGAGAAGCAGGATGGCAGAAAAACAACAGTTGATTTTTACCAGCCTCAGTTGTAAAACTGAGGCTGAGCTGCAGCCCCTGATTCTCAACTGAGAGGGCTCCTCCCCCCATATCCATTGAGATAGAACACTACAGAGCCCCAGGGCAATCTGAGAAAACACTACTGAAACTGTTTCGAACACTGACAGGGACTGAAACTGAGGGTAATGAACATGATTAAAAATCTATCAGAATATAAAAAAGTATTTTATTTATATAAAGCAAGGATTCAAGAGGCTTACTGGAAACCAAAAGAAAAATGCCTTCTTTGCAGCAGGCTAAAGAGAGACCTTTTTATAATAAATCTTTCTGGGTAAAAACAAAACAAAACAATATATTTCCATTAATGCCCAGGTGGAGAAATAGTCTATTAAACACCGTGAACAACCAAGGTGACAAGGCATCTCAGAAAGAGAGAGAAAAATCTCCATAAAACAAGCTTTCAGACATAGAAATATGCAATTTAAATGACAGAGAATTAAGGATAGTACGTCCGAAAAAACTCAGTGAATTCCAAAATGAACCATATCAACAAAGTCAAGAATTGGAGAAACACCTAGATGAGCAGAGCAAGGAGATTGAAACCCTCAAAAAGAACCAAATAGAACTTCTGGAAATGAAGAACACAATGAAAGAGATGAAATAGCAAGCTTGGGATATAGAGTCGACCAAATGGAGGAATGGATCAGTGATATCGACAACAGAAATCTAGAAATAAGTCAGAAGGAAGAAAAGACAAACCAAAGAATGAAAAATAATGAAAGAGAAATACAAGAACTAGGTGATACCATTAGGAGAAGAAACATAAGATTAATGGGCATTATCGAAGGCGAGGAAAAGGAGCAGGGACTAGAAAGCGTTTTCAGACAAATAGCTGATGAGAATTTCCCAAATTGAGCTGGAGCTTGGAATTCAAGAAGTCAACAGAACACTTGATTATCTCAACCCAAAAAGGCCTTCATCAAGACACATTTTATTAAAATTATCAAAAATCAATGACAAAGACAATTCTCAGGGCAGCCAGGAGAAGAAAATGGTAACTTATAAAGGAAAACCCATTAGATTATCCTCGGACTTCTCAGCACTGACTCTACAAGCCAGAAAGGAATGGAATCATATATTTAAACTATTAAGTGAAAGGAACTACCAGCCCAAGAATAATTTATCCAGCTAAGCTCTCCTTTATATATGAAGGAGAAATTAAGATCTTTCCAGACATACAAAAATTGAAGGAATTCTCCACTATGAGATCGGCACTACAGGAAATTCTGAAAAGGGTCAGCTCACCTAAAACAAAATGAAAAAAAAAAACCATAATTAGGAGTAAAGTGACTATCAGGCAAATAGAAGCAGAGGATTGCAACCCTTACTAAGAACAGGGTAGTATAAGCTTAGATAATAAGAGAATTGTTATAACAAGATAGTAATAATGTTCATAGGGACAAATTGAGACCATAGTGACTGAAAAGTGGAGGATTCAAAGATCCAAATTTGCAAAAGGGAATGGAGATAAGTCATGAACGTAAAAAGTGGATGACTGTACATATGTACACACACACACACACACACACACACACACACACACACACACTCATAATGGTAACCACACGCCAAAGATTCAGAACTGAAGCATATAACATAAAACAAAAAAGACTAGAGGAACAACCCACACAAGCCAACCAAAATAAAGAAAATAGAAGCAGAAGGACAAAGAAGCAATGGAAACACCGAGCTATCAGAAAGCAAAAGGTAGAATATCTATAAGAAGACCTCATATTTCAATAATCACCCTAAATGTAAATGGACTGAACTCACCAATAAAAAAGCACAGAATGGATCAAAAAACAAATCCCAACCTTATGCTGCCTCCAGTAGACACATCTTGGCTCTAGAGACAAATAAATATAGACTCAAAGTGAAAGGATGGAAAATGATATTTCAGGTAAATGGTATTCAGAGAAAACTGAGTGTAACGGTACTAATATTGGACAAACTAGACTTCAAAATTAAAATGGTAAAGAAAGATACTGAGGGACACTTAATAATGAAAAGGAAATCATGCACCCAAAAGACATAACACTTATTAATATGTATGCTACCAATGAGAAGTCCCAAAATATATATATAAAGCAATAACTAACAGAACTAAAGGGAAAAACAAACCAAAACACAATCATAGTAGGGGACCTAAATACCCCACTATGGACAGGTCATCCAAAGAGAAAATTAATAAGGAAATAACAACCTTAAATGATACATTAGACCAACTGGACATGATTGGAATTTATAGAGCCTTTCATTCCAAAACAACTGCTTATACATTCTTCTCTAGTGCACATGGAACATTCTCAAGGATTAACCACATATTGGGACACAGAGATAGCCCCAACAAATAGAGGGTTGAAATTATACCAACCATATTCTGATCATAATGCTTTGAAACTAGAGATCGAAGTAAAAGAAAACAGAAAGAACCACAAGTACATGGCGATTAAACAACATGCTATTGAATAACTAGGTCAGAGAAAAATAAAAACAGAGGTCAAGAGATACATAGAAACGAATGAGAATGATAGTACAACATATCAAAACTTTGGGACATGACAAAAGTGGTAATAAGAGGAAAGTTCATGTCATTACAGGCCTATTTCCAAAAACAAGAATGAGCCCAAATAAACAACCTAACACTTCATCTTAAAAAACTAGAAAGAAGAACAAATGAAGCCTAAAGTCAGCATAAATAATCAAATTCGAGCAGAAATAAATGAAATTGAAAACAACAACAAAAAACAATAGACAAATGAATGCAACAAAGAGATGTTTCATAGAGAAGCTTAATAAAATTGGTTATAGACTCACTAAAGAAAACAGAGAAAGAACACAAATAAAAGCGGAAATGAAAGATGAAATTACAAGTGATATAATAGAAATACAAAGGATCATTATAAGAATACTATGAAAAAGTATATAACACCACATTTAATAACCTAGAAGAAATGGACCAGTACTTAGAAAAATACAACCTTCTAGACTGAATCAAGAAGAACTGGAAAATCTAAAGAGATTGAACAGCAGTATGGAAATTGAAACAATCATCAAAAACCTTCCAAAAAGTAAAAGTCCAGGACCAGATGGCTTCACCAGTGAATTCTACCAAACATTCAAAGAAGATTTAATACTTATTCTCTTCAAACTGTTCCAAAAAATAAGAGGCAATACTTCCCAATTTATTTTATGAAGCCAATGTTACTCTGATACCAAAACCTGGTAAAGATAACACACCAAAAATAAAACTACATCATGAACACAGATGCAAAAATCCTCAATAAGATACTAGAGAACAGAATGCAGCAACATATTAAAAAGGTTATACACATGATCAAGTGGGCTTCGTCCCAGAGGCACAGGGATGGTTCAACATAGGCAAATCAATTAATGTGATACATCACACAAACAAATTAAAAAAATAATCATATGATCATATTAATAGATGCAGAAAAAACCTTCGACAAGGTATAGCATCTATTTATGATCAAAACACTTCACAAAATCAGTATAGAAGGAAAGTACCTTAACATGGTAAAGGCCATATATGACAAATCCTCAGCCAACACTATACTTAGTGGTGAAAATCTAAAAACCTTCCCACTGAGATCAGGAAGACCACTATTGCCACTGGCTATTCAATATAACACTGGAGGTCCTAGTGAGTGCAGTCAGACAAGAGAAAGATATAAAAGGCATCCAAATAGGAAACAAGTCATACTGTCAGTATTTGTGAATGACATGATTCTCTATATAGAACCGCACTCCCCCACAAGACTCCACAAGAACACTACTAGAAATAATAAGCAAATATAGTAAAGTTTCTGGATACAAAATGAATGTTCAAAATTTCATAGTCAGAAAAAGAAGTGGAAAAAATAATTCCTTTTGCAGTTGCAACAAAAAGAATAAAATACCTAGGAATAAATTTAACGAAACATGGGAAGGACCTATATAATGTAAACTACAAGACCCTATTAAAAGAAATCGAAAAAGATACAAAGAAATGGAAAGATATTCTGTGATCTTGGATTGGAAGAATCAACATAGTTAAAATGACCATATTACCTAAAGCACTATACAGATTTAATGCAATCCCCATCAAAATCCCATTAGCATTTTTTAAAGAAATACAACAAAAAAATTATCAGATTTGTATGGAAAAACAAAAGACCCTGAATTGCCAAAGCCATCCTGAGAAAAAAGAACGAGGGTGGAAACATCACTCTGCCCAAGTTCAAATTATACTACAAAGTGATAGTAATCAAAATGGCATGGTATTGGCACCAAAACTGACACACAGGCCAGTGGAAGAGATTCACGACTCCACACGTAAAGCCATATTTAAATGGGTAAATAATTTTTGACAGAGAAATCAAAACATACAGTGGAGAAAGAAAAGCCTTTTTAATAAAAGGTGCTGCGACAACTGGAAAGCCACCTGCAAAAGAATGAAACTAGACTGTTGTCTATCACCAAACACCCAATTAACTCAAAATGAATTAAGGACCTGAATATAAGACCTGAAACAATAAAATGCAGAGAAGAAAAAATAGGAACTAAACTCAAGGATCTTAAAGAGAATTTTATGAATTTGACCTCAAAAACAAGGGAAATAAAAACTAAAATAAAAGAACGGGACTACATCAAACTAAAAAGCTTCTGCTCAGCAAAAGAAACTGTCAATGTTTCTGATTAGGGTCTAATATCCAAGCAATGCCTCTGATTAGGGTCTAATATCCAAAATATAAAAAGAACTCATACGACTGAATAACAACAAAAAACCAAAATGATCCAATGAAAAAATGGGCAGAGCACCTGAACAGACACTTCTCCCTAAAAGACTTAGAAATGGCCAAAAAATATTTGAAAAGATGCTCAATATCACTAGCTATTAGAGAAATGCAAGGCATAACCACAATGAGCTACTATCTCACACCTACCATGTTTTCACTTTACTAAATTTATTTAGAGATAGCCAAGGCACTGTCATCGTAATGATGTTTGGGTTCCTTTTGAGGAACCCAAATCTTAGAGGCTTCAAGATATACTACTCAAAATGAATTTCTTAAACTTTAGACTGGAAGGGATTTTATACATCATTTCTCCCCACTTTTCTATACTTTTTGAAAAATTGAGAAACTGAAAAGCTAACTAATGTGCCCAAGGTAGTAGAGCAGGAAGTAGAATTTGGGATTCCTAATCCTTATCTGTGTATTTGCCACATATTGGTTTTTAATTCTTTATTTGAATTACTTATAATTTGCTAGTTACATTATTCTGGGAAATTGATAGTTTGAGATTACAGAGTACTGACATTGTACAACATTTATTTGATGATTAGTTCTAACTATAATCTTATCAGAAATGTAGGTTTATTGCCACAGGGCATACTGGTTATCATCAAAACTCACCAGATGGTTTTTATTTTGTATTGGACAAAATAAATCGTATACATCTTTATATATAGTTACCAGTCTGAATTAACATACAGAAAAAATGTTCCAAAGGGAACAGTATTCAATCCCAAAAAGATGAAAGTACATTGAGAAAATGTCATGTATGAAATGTTTCATAAAAATAAATAATGTTATACTGAATGTTGAGGTGTCTACAAGTATTTAATGATCTCATTTTATGTTATATATCAGAAAGGCTTTTCTTGACCACCCTGTATAAAACAGTACCTTTCCATAACTCTCTGTACCCTTATCTGCTCAATTTTTCATATCATGTACCACCATCTGACATGACATATATACATACATTTATATATATACTATAATAAGTGATTAACTTGTTTATTATTTTTTTTCTTACTAGAATGTAAACTTCATGAGAACAGGAACTTTATGTTGTATGTATTATATCATTCCATTTATGTGAAATGTTCAAAATAGACAGCATACAGGGTCTGATGGAGTGGGGTGGGGATTCAGGAGATACTGCTCAATGGGTATGGGGTTTTTGGAATGATGGCAGTGTTTTGGAACTAGATAGAGGTGGTGGTTGCAGAAAATTGTGAATGTATTTTGATTTGAAATTGTTAATGTTATGCAAAGTTCATCCTAATAAATGATTTTTTGAATTGTTCACTTTGTTCACTTAGAAATTGATAATGTTATGCAAAATTCATCCTAATAAATTATTTTTTAAAATGCTTTCTTGTTTGCTGAGTAATGAGTGTGGTCTGTTTGAGTACCTGCCGTGTGTAGGGTATTGTGTATAAGCCTGTTAATTAGTAACTGCGATCTGAGCAAATTGAGAGAGTGGGAACAAACAATTATTAAATTAAAATTTTACAGAAAATTTTGATTCATATAGGAGAAAGGAAATACTTGACATGGAACACAGAAATAGTAGCTCATAAAATCTGATCTAATATGAAGGATAGAGTAGAATAAGATTTCTGTGCATATAGAGTCTTTGAGACTGTAACATTTCACTTGTCAAGTTCAGAAATGCTAATTATTTGGCTCTTTCCTTCCCATGAGGCTGACTGCCAGTATGACAGAGCTCATTTTACCTACTCCTCCTTACTTATCCTTATTGTGGATCCTATATTACAGATGAAATCTTTCTAGCTTGGAAATACAGTGGAGGTATTGCAGCCCCAAACCACCCTTTAATTGCTTATAACTATCACTGTTAACACAGTGACATGATCGTTCTTCCTGTGGGAACTGAAGGAGAACAGTACCAAAAATATTAATCGAATTCTCTCAATATTTAAATCCAGTTATTTTACCCCAGCAGCTAGAGCAGCTTGCCCTTCTCTTAAAATAGTGCAAATTTTCTATTCTCATCTTTTCACTTGTTTAGCTTTATTGCACTCTGCAGTGATTGTTACATGTAGACTTTCTGTGTTTGCTAATCAGAATCTAGATATATTTTTATTATTGTTAATTATAACCAAGTGTCCAGACCTAGTGTTTTTCATATTAAAGTACAGTCTTTAATGTATGTTCTGTAATCACGTAGTGCTTTAAAAATTTTACCTCTGTTTTCTTTTATGTTTGTATTCGCATGTGTTTAATTATTAGCAATGGTTTCTTTATTATAGGCATTTCTCAAAATGAAATATCTAAGCAGTAAGCCCAGGGTTATTCTCTAATGTAGATTGTAACTGCTTTACTATGAAAATTAATAATGAACAACCAAAAATGTCGGTGGTATGTCACCTGTCATAAAAGTGATAAAATTAAAAGTTAAAAAGAAAAAACAAAACCCTTTCATTCTTTAAAAGTATCTGCCCTGAAATAGCTAGATTTTTGTTTTGTGTAACTGTCATAGATGTAATGCAATATATAACAACAACAACAACAACAACAACAACAACAACAACAACAAAAGAATAACAGGGTAGCGTGGTGGTTAAAGGTACAGTATTTTGGAATCAGACCTGAACTTGCATCCCATCTCTGCTATTTGTTGGCTATGTGACCTTGGAGTAATCATTTAACCGCAATAATCTTCAGTTTATTTGTTTGTAGAATGAGGAATGAATAACCTATCTCTGGTGTGCAAAGCCTTTTAAAAAATAGGACCTGACATTGTCAGGGGTAATTATTCTTTTAAATTAGATTTTAAAAATAAAATTTGCAAGGTAATTTTTTTTTTTTGCAGCTGTGAACTGAATTTTGACTGAATTTTCTCTTTCTTCATTTGCTTTCCTCCATAACTATTCTCATCATTGTCTCATTTGATAGGCAATAGTCTTAAAAGCATAAGAAAGCATTAAAAGTAGGCTAATCTAAGAATGATGCCCTTTCCTCTTCTAGCTTCTGGACCCTACCTTTTGACTTGGTTCTTATGTATGTATGCAAATGAAACACTGTGGAAAGGACCATTTAAAATAAAACACTGGTTTACCAGTCATCAGATTGTTAGTACACTAGAGAAATGTGCCAGACTGCTTTTGACAGAACCAGAATGAACGGCTTTTTGAACAGCATGCCAAATACTAATTAATTTTCTGAACATTTTAACATTCCTATTGAATTTATATTCCTAAGTCTTCATGTAGCGTCTGTGACCTGATATTATTGCTAGAAAGTTGATAGTGAGGTCACAAGTGTAAAATTTTAGTTTTATGGCAAGATAGTTGTCATAAAAACCTTAGGATCTATGTATAGCTTAGTTACATGGGAAACAAGTGTCTGAAAAACAAGAGACAGAAAATTGTTGGATATGTTTGCAAAAATTTCCCCAACTCATTAAACAAATGCTTTTAGAATGAATGCTTGTAGCAGCACTCTTGTTTCTCATATATAGCCTTTGTGAGATTGCTGTGGTAATCATTGTGACTGACAGTTCACATCTGGAGACTTATAAAATCTGCATATTGATAACCCTCATTTGGCTTTGCCTCATCTTCTGTAATATGAGCTTGCTGTTTGCCTTTTTCTCTCCCTCAGGAATGAGAGGCTCAGTCTGATAGGTAAAAATGCTATCTTTGTATAGTTTTTGTTTTTCTATTTTTTATATTAGTCAATAAATATTTTAAAATTATGCATGAGTTTATTTTAACAGAAGCTTGGAGGGGAAGAGAAGAAAGAAGGGATGAGACAAGGGGATTAGAATATGTATGGATGAAAAAAGAAGGGGAAAGGAAGATTGAGAGTGGATGGAAGAATGACAAAGATAAAGAGACTAGGAATGTCTGATAGAGAGAGGGATGGGGAGGGTGGAGAGAGAACAAAGATGATTAATTTGAGGTTGGTGTCAGTGAGAATTTACATACTTCTCATGTTAAGATTTGAGAGTCTGATTATCACCTGTTACCTGCAGTTCTTTGAAAATGTTTATTAATTATTATTCACCAGCTCTAATACTTAAGTCTTAGAGGTTTCCTTCCAAATGGGGGAAATCAGAACAGCCTATTAGAATGGAAATTCTCTCAGATGTAATAGCAGTGACTAGTGTAAAAGCAAATTAAGGTCAGATTTGTCATCCTCTTCTGATTAGACATGTCTTTATAGTTCCAAAGAAAAGAAACATTACATTTTGTATGAGAATTTATTGTGAAGTTATATGTGCATAGCACTGAAAGTCACTCTAATGGGGTTATACTCACTCACCCCTGATACAGACACTGGAAATGCAGTTTGCTATGGAGAAACCAGCCTGCTTATAGTTAAAACCTAAACCATAGTGGAGCTTCTCATTCTATTTACTGTTTGTATATTTTTAAGAGAGACAGTTTGATTGGATCAGCTTTCCAATCTGCATTGAGTACCCCCTTATTCTTGGTTGTAGTTCTGTGAAGACATCTCAGAGGTGTTTCTTATCCCTTGTACTTAGCCCATATACATTGCCTTGACTTGGGCATTTGAAGCTCTGTTCAGTCTGCTGTGGTTTCATTTATTTCTTTGTTCTTTGAGCACCTGCAATGAACATGTCTGCTAAATGCTAGAAAATCAGAAGTAAGAAAGATTGGAGGGCCCTGCATCATGGAGTTTATATTTTGTAAGTATGGAGGTGCTGAAACAAAATAAACAAATGAATAATCAAGGTAATTTTAGGTGGTGATAAGTCCTGAAAAGCCAGTAAATCAGAGTGTTGTGATATAGAGTCACTGGGGAGAGTGTCTGTTTTAGTGAGAAAGTAACTTTTTAACTGAGACCGGAATGGACTGTGATAGGAGTAGTAGCAAGTGCAAAGGCCCTGAGGTTGGTTGGGTTAGATTGGGAAAAACAACTTTTTTATTATGGAAAATTTCAAACAGAGAGAAGTACAGAGAAAATATAATGAGCTCTCATGTACTCATTATCAGTTTCAGTGATAAACTTTCCCACCCCACTCCCATATTATTTTGACATATTATTTACAGGCATTGTATTATTTTATCTAGGAGTATTTCACTGTATGTCTAAAAACTAAGGACTCTTTTAAAAATATGATGAGAATATCATTATCATAACTAGAAAAAAATGTTTCCTTAATATCATAAAATATCTAATTAGTGTTTAACTTCCAGTTGTCTCATCAATACTTGATCAGTTATTTATTGTCACAATTATGCAGTATAATAAACAACCACAAAACCTCAGAGGTGTAAAAGAATAAACATAGAGTCTCTATTCATTTGAGTAGTTTTGTTGTTCTAAGATGGGCTTGAAGGGGCTCACTCATTTATCTGTGGTCAGCTGTAGGTGGACGAGATGATTTTGCTGATCTTGGGTTTTTTTTTATTCACATATTTAGAGACTTGACTGGTCTGTCTTGACTCTGCCCTAGCGTCTCTTCCTCCAGTAGGCAATCTTGGGCATGTTTTCATGGTGAAAACAGTAGCAAGAGCAAAGCCCAGTTGTGCAAAAGAGCAGGTGAGACTGAACAATTGCTTTTCAAGCCTCCTCTTGTCTCACCTTTGCTAACATCCTGTTGGCCAAATTAAGTCAGAGTTGGAGGAGACTACAAAGATGCAGCACAAAGTGAGGTGAATTCAGGAAAGCCATTGGGTTTTATTAATGCAACCAATCTAACACAAATGCTGTAAATGATTTTTTTTTGCATTTTGTTTGAATCAGAATCTAAAGTATACACATTGTGATTAGTTGCTATTTCTATTTCATCCCCTTTCTCTTTTACCTTGTATTTTATTTTTAAAAGAGAATTTGGAATTTCTAATAAGAGTTGAGAAGGTCAATGTGACTAGAATTTAGTAATGAGTTATAGGATGATAGGCAAGGTTTGGAAGGCATAGGTCAATTCATTCAGTGCCTTGTGGATAATGAGGAGGAGTTTGGATTTTATTCTAAAGCATTTGGGAAGCCATGCTGGGTTCAGAATGGGAATGACATGATCTGATTTATGTTTTGTTTTGTTTTTGATAAATTCAAGGTACATTTATATGTAATAAAATACACAAATGAGATTTTACAAATGTGTACACTCATGTAACCAATATCGCAAACAAAATATCAAACATTTCCGTTACTCCAGAAAGTACGCCCTTACCCCTTTGTAATCAGTCTCTCCTCTTCTATTGGAGAGGCCACTGATCTGATTTCTGTCATCATAGATTAGTTGTATCTATTCCAGACATTCATATGAATGGAAGCATACTAATATATTCTTTTGTATCAGGCTCTTTTCACTCAACATATGTCAGTACAATTTATCTGTGTTGGTTCAAATACTAGCAATTCATTTATTTTTATTGCTATGTAACATCTAATGGTTTGACAATTTCAATTTTTTACACGTTGATGGACATTTGAGTTATTTCCAGTTTTTTGACTATTATAAAGTTGCTATGAACACTTATATACAGACAAGTTTTTTTTTTTGTAAGAATGTTTTCATTATTCTTGAGCCACTGTTTAGAAGTGGAATTGCTGAATCATATCGTTTAGTGTATTTCAATTTTAAAAGAAATTATTAAACTGCTTTTTAGAATTGTACCACCTCATAACTTATCAAGGAAATGCAAATTAACACCATAGTGAGATACTATGTTCATCTAATAGATTTATAAAAGTGCCATTTAACATAGTTTATTTAGGGGATGATTTATCACTAGGAACTGTTGTACCTTGCTAGTTTAAATGTTAACTGCTGTAACTGATTTTTAAAACAGCACAGCAATATTTTGAAAGTTGAACTTTAAACTTTGTATTCTACAGCCTAGCAATTTCACTGCTAGGCAGATAAACTCTTGTACAAGTATACTAGTAGCTATGCATTAGATTTTGAGAGTAACACTGTTTATAATACTGACAAACTGGAAATTACACAGATGTCCTCTGATAAGATAAAGGATTATGCATATTCATACATTAAATACTTTACATTAGGGAAAGTGAATGAACTACAATTATATGCATCACTAACAAAGTTAATAAATAAGCAAAACCAAATAATATTTTGGTCAAACAGTTTGTGAAAAAACTATGTCAAAATAGCCAAAGAAATGATAAACACAGCACTAAGAATATTCCCTCAGAAATATGGGCAATGGTCAAGATGTAGGAGTAGGTCAACACTGTGCATCCTCCTTTCACAACCACATCAAAATACAACTAAACTACAGAACAACCATCATTGAGAATCACATTGAGTCTAGATGAACAGAAGTTCTACAAATAAAGACATACAGAAAAAAACAAGACAAGATTGGCAGGAGGGTTGGAGACACAGGCAGGCTGGTCCACACCCACATGTGGTGGTTAAAAAATTAGGAGGGATATCTTGGCTGTGGAGGTCAGCCCAATGAAGCAAGGGGTGTCAACTCACAACAGGCTCACCAGCCCAGAGTTTCAGTCAGGAAAGAGAAGACTCCACAACTTCTGTCTGTGAAAACTAGTGAAGACTGTGACTGAATGAGACACAGGGCAGTTGGGGTCGCTGACATTACCTTACAGGGCCTGCGCTCTGACTTACTTGCTGACAGATTCACTTGCTCTGAGCCCCAGTGCTGGGGCAGTAGCTTGAAAGGTGCCAGGAACATATGGGGAGGACCTGAATTGTCTGGCTTCAGGGTGAGGGCTGGAAGGGCAGCTTTCTCCCAGACAGAAGTACTGGCAGAATCCACTGATCCTTTGTTGAGCCCTCCCCCATCATAGCATGCAGACTCCTGCAGGCACCAGGAGTGTCTCCATCAACTTGGCTAAAACTGGTTGCCCCACCCTGGTGATTCCCTGAGACCCCGATTCAACCAACCGGCACGCCCACCGAAGCTGCTTCCAGTGACTTCTCCATAAAAAAAATCCTATCTTGGTTCATGCTACGGACTTTCCTAAATTCTCTCAAAGGTCCACAGAACCCAAACAAGCAGCATCTAACTTCAGTATGCCTTAATATCTTGCTGAGCAGTCAGTCCCAAGCCCAGCACTAGTGGCAGCCAGCCTTGGTTCACGTCCTAGCCTCTTGAGGCACCTCCAAGCCCAGTGTAGGTGGCAGCCATTTGCAGACAGCTTCATGCCTCATGCCAGATGGCCCTAAGCAGGGTACAAGC
This sequence comes from Macroglossus sobrinus, assembly GCA_004027375.1. Lineage (NCBI taxonomy): Eukaryota > Metazoa > Chordata > Mammalia > Chiroptera > Pteropodidae > Macroglossus > Macroglossus sobrinus. The sequence goes on from PVKZ01000511.1 coordinate 70,605, forward strand.
TGCGGCTGAACTTGGCCTGTGGCGGAGTCCCTCCCAGAGAGCACTGTTGGTGGTGAGCACAGCTCTTGCCCTCTAGAGCTGAGGGGCAGTGACACCCAAGGCAAGGGCTCCTGCTGGGCATGCTTGGCACCCACTGAGCAGGGGTCCCTGTGCTGGGGCTGGGAATCATGGTTATTTACTGTGCCTTACTAAACAGCCCCTCTGGTATATAAACACATAGTAGCTGCTCAATTAAGTTGGTTGAATGAATGATGAACCACAGCTACCACCTGCTGCACACCTGCTTAGCGCCTGCAGGTCTGTGAGGTATGAAGCTACTTTCCACTTCCATAGGTGAGGTGATCTGAGTCAGAGAGGGGACATCCTTCCCATGGTCACAAAGTAGCCAGAATGAGGTCTGCTGACTCCACGCCTGCAATGGTTTCTACTGCCCCTGTTGTGAGAATTGAGTCTAGTTTGGGTACCAGCAGGCAGATGAGATGCCTCAGAGGGATGAGGAAGGGCGTCACTCAGGAAGAGCTCTGTGTGGACTATGGCTGGCACGATCTCCATCACACTGGTGATGATGTTGAACTCATACGTGGGCTTGTCAGCTGGTGGGGACATGCACTGGCAGCTGGTGGGGACGTGCACTGGCAGGAAGAACCCAGTGCTTCTATGAGACCCAGACACAACCCAGAACCTGTCCAGGGTAAGGAAGAAGGAAGCTCCACTCAAGATCTCCACTAGGTTCAGAGCCCCTTGGGGTCACTCATCAGGCAGCATAGCGACACCACCCAGGGCTGCATCTGAGGACAACACACCCAAAGAGCAGACTGGGCAGGCACCAAAGCCCTGCTAAAGTAGATCCTGCTCTGTAGGGTCAGCCCCTGCACAACAGCTCCTCCAGTGTAGTCAGCGGCCAGTACTCAACGACCATCAGCCAGAGGGTAGTCCCTTCCAGTGATGTGCAAATAGCAACCAAGGCTCAACTAAGCAGGAGTGCACACACAACCTACACAAGGGACACACCTGGAGCACTCAGTTCAGGTGACCATGGAGACTGTGCCACTGGGCCCCAAAGGATACCTAATACATAAGGTATCCTATGGTATAAGGTATCTACTAAGACTGGGAGATATAGCAGCCCTACCTAACACAAACACAGGGAGGCCACCAAGATGGGGAGACAAAGAAACATGCCCTGAATGAAGGAACAGAGCAAAGGTCCAGAATGAGAACGAAACAAAATGGAGATAAGTACTCTACCAGATGCAGAGTTTAAAAAACGGGTTATAAGGATGCTCTATCCACTTAGGGGAAGAGTATGTGAACTCAGTGACAACTTTAACAAAGAGACAAAATATAAAAGTGGAGATGGGAAACAAAGAAGAACCAGTCAGAATGAAGAACACAATAACTGAAATGAAGAATACATTAGAAGGAATCAACAGTAGATTAGATGAAGCAGAGGACTGAATCGGTGATTTAGAGGATAAGGTTGCAGAAAACACCTAATCAGAACAGCAAAAAGAAAAAATAATTCAAAAAATGAGGTTAGTGTAAGGGACCTCTGGGACAACGTCATGTGTACCAACATTCGCATCATAAGAAAAGAGAGAGCAAGAAATTGAAAACCTATTTGACGAAATAATGACTGAAAACTTTCCTAACCTAGCAAAGGAACTGGACATGCAAGCCCAGGAAGTGCAGGGAGTCCCAATCAAGATGAACCCAAAGAGGCCCACACCAAGACACATCATAATTAAAATGCCAAAGGTTAAAGACAAAGAGAGAATCTTAAAAAGCAGCAAGAGAAAGGTGGTTACCTACAAGGGAGCTCCCATAAGACGTCAGCTGATCTCTCAATGGAAAGTTTGCAGGCCAGAAGAGAATGACAGGAAATATTCAAAGTGTTGTAAAACAAGAACCTACAACCAAGATTACTCTTGATTAGAAAAGCTTTCAGTTAGAATCAAAGAACTTCCCAGACAAGAAAAAGCTAAAGGAGTTCATGAACACCAAACCAGTATTACAAGAAATGTTAGAGGGACTTTTTTAAGAAGACAAAAAAGGAGGAGAAGGAGAGTGAGAGGAGGAGGAGGAGAAATATGAATAATGAAATGGCAGTAATACATATCTGACAACAATTACTTTAAATGTAAATGGGTTAAATGCTCCAATCAAAGGATAGGTTGGCTAAATGGATAAGAAAACAAGTCCTTTACATATGCTGCCTATAAGAGACTCACTTCGCTTCAGATCGAAAGTCACATACACAGTTTGAAAGTAAAGAAATGGAAAAAAGTATTGCATGAAAATGGAAATGAAAAAGGAAAAGCTGAGTTATCAATATTCATATCCTACAGGGTAGATTTTAAAACAAAGGCTATAACAGGAGACAAAAAAGACCCAGTAATCACACCTGTGGGTATTTATTGGAAGAAACCCAAAACAGTACTTCGAAGGGACATGTGGCTCCATATATTAAATGCAGGATTTCAAGGTGGCTGGGACATGGGAACAGCATGGGTGTCCATTAGTAGATGAATGAATTGGGGTGAGGTGATGTGTATGTGCAGTGGAGTATTGCTCAGCCATTAAGCATGGAATGAAGTCTTGTCATCTTCAATGGTACTGATACCTGAAGGGTATTGTGCTGAGTAGAGTAAGTCAGAGAAAGACAAGTGCTGTGTGATTTCACTTATATTGCTATCTAAAGAACAAAACAAACAAAACAGAAACAAAGTAACAGATACAGAGAACAGTTGGCTGCCAGATGGAAGGGTGGTTATGAAAGTGGTGAAAGAGGGGAAGGGAAGTACAAATTGGTAGTTACAAAATATTCCTGGGCATGTAAAATATAGCATAAGGAATATAGTCAATAATGTAATAACTATGTATGGTGTCAGGTGGGTATTAGCTTATCTGGGTGATAACTTTGTAAGTTATATAAATGTCTAATCACTATGTCTTATACCTGAAACTAATATAATATTGTATTCCAACTGTAAATGAAAAATAAAAATATTTTTAAAAAAGAATTTTTTTTATGCAGGAGGCAGGTCAATGGAGTGGCAGCATTATATACAAGTTATTGATAATATTCTAATCTTGTTTTTTTATAACTTAAATACAATCTTCAGTATATCTTTTGGTATATCAAATATTTAAAAAGATAATACAAATTAATTACTCAAAAATTGTGTAGAAGAATAGATTGTAATGAGGCAAAAGATGGACTAATTTTATCCAAGTAAATTTTGTTGCAACTGTTGCAGGGAAAAACAAATTTATGGCTTTTTTTTTAATGGAAGGGAGTACTGTATTTCACATAAGTGGACAGGTTGACAATGTCTCTGATACACCTGGTTTAATGATTTTTCATTCATACTTTTTCAGTGTGTAGATCCAAATATCCATTTAAATACGCATTTAGAAACTTGGAAGCTTTTTACTTAAAGTACACTTGTAGCATTGATTCATCATTTATTAATTCATTCAGTGGCATCTTCTTAATTGTAGAATTTATGTTATCACTTGGAATATAAATAAGAACAAAGCTTTATTGATGAATTGATTTAGCCTGATTATTTTCAAGTATAAGAGCCAACCAAAACCAGTAGTATTTTACTTTGAAATTGAAGCTTCTCTCTCTCTCTCCCTTCCCATGCCATCCTCCCTCTCCATTCCTCTACCTTTATATTTTCTCCCTTTCTCCTTCCCTCCCTCTCTCCCACTCCATCTTCTATTCCCTCTTCCTCTCATGTCATTTTATCTATTGTCAAGGACTTACAATTATAACCATTAGGAGAATCTATTTTCTGCTCACTGTTTTAGATCTTCTTTTCCCTGGATTTCACGTTTTTATCTTTTTTGGTTTACTTTCTCATTTTGGTAGAATGCACTCTTCAGTACCTTCTTAAGAAAGGGAGCATAAGAGATATATTTTACTCTCACAGTTACTTTAATTACAGTGTAGAAATTATTTTCCCTCAGAATTCCTAAGACATTGATTCATTGTTTTCTAGTTTGCAGTATTGCAATTGAGAAGTCTGGTACTATTCTGATTTCTGATTTTTTTTTTTAGTGAAAGCTTTTTTTCCCCCCTCTCTCTGTAGAAGCTTATATTTTCTTTATTTCCAGCATTCAGCAGTTTCACAAAAATATGCCTTAATATGGATCTGTTTTGATTCTTTGGTTTACATAAAATTTTATAGAATTTACAGGCGTATAGTTTGATGGATTATCTCTTACTGCTTTTCTCTATTCTCTCTTCTTAAAATTGTCAAATAGGATTTTGAACCTCATGGACCTGTCGTTTAATTTTTTAATATTTTTCTCTCAATTTTATTACATTGTAATTTTGCTCTGCTTTATGGGACATTTTCTCTACCTTATCTTTCAAATTTTTTATTGAATATTTAATTTTTTCTATCATATTTTTAATTTCAAAAATTACATTAAAAAATTAAGGTATAATTCACATACTGTAAAATTCACCATTTAAAAAGTTGTAGAATGCAGTGACTTTTAATTTACCCACTAGGTTGTGCAACTATCACTGCTATCTAATTCCAGAACATTTTTATCATTCCAAAAAGAATCGGCTAGCCGTTAGTCATTCTCTATTTCTTTTACTCCCCAACCTCTGGCAACCACTCATCTACTTTCTGCCTCTATGGATTTGCCATGTGAGTAGAATCATTCAGTGTGGCTGTTTGTTCTGATTGCTTTCATTAGCATAATATTATCAATGTCAGTCCATATTGTATTACATATGTCTGTTTTCCTTTCTGAAGTCTTTTTTAGTATACTCTGTTCTTGTTTCATTCAAGCAATATTTTCTCATTATTTTTGAGAGTATAAATTATATTTTTTGAAATTTTAATTTATATACATATTCTCTGTTTTCTCTTTGTGTGTGTGTGTGTTTATGTGTGTTCTGATGTCTGCTTTTTATATTAGATGTTTTTTAGAAAATGTCTACTATCCTTACCTTTCTGCTTATATTTCAGAGTAAACTATAATAGAACTTAGTGCAAGTTTTTTTTTTTTTTTTTTTTTTTTTAACAAGGGCGAGATATACTTTTCATCACATGGTGATCTGGCTGAACTATAGAATTTCTTTGAGTCTTTTTTTCCCCTCTTGGGTTTAGTCAGATTTTCTAGCACCAACTTCTCCATTTTCTCCCTGAGAATTTATGCTTGGCTGCCTGTCAGTGTTCTAAGAACTAAATGTATAAGCCTTTAATTCACTCACATGTTTTCAGTATGAAACCCTCCCACCGTCCCTTTTATTCCCCAGCACAGAGATCTGTTTTCCTTTCTGTAGGTTTCTGCCAGAAAAGGGAGGAGCAGTCATCTGGGACTATAATTGTTTCTTAAACAGACTTTCAACCTGTCTTCCTGTTTCTAACCTGTCTTCATTTCAGTTTACAGAGGTACATGGTGCTGTCACTTCCGGAGCCCAGTAGGGATTCTGTGATAGAAATTGGATTGCTTCACAGCTTTTCACACTGGCTTAAATTTTGGTTCTGCTAAGTCAGTTACCACTTGTCCATCTGCTTTCTGTCTTTTAAAACTGCTATTTTTGCTCTTCTGATTTTTTTTCATTGTGTATTTATGCTATTTATAAAATCCTTTTAATAAAATCACTTTAGTGGCATTTTGGAAGAGAAGAGGCCTAAATGTGTGTTTTTAATCCACCATGTTTACTAGTAGTAATAATTTTAGCAGAGTATTAAGAGAATTGTATTAACTTGCTAAGGTCTGCCATAACAAAGTACCACAGACTGCATGGCTTAAAAAACGGAAATGTATTTTCTCACAGTTCTGGAGAATAGAAGTCTGAGATCAAGGTGTCAGCAGAATTGATTTCTTTGAGGGCTCTCTCTTTGGCTTATAGATGATGTCTTCTCCTTCTCTCTGCACATGGTCTTTCCTCTGTGCATGTCTGTGTCCTAATCTCCTCCTCTTATAAGAACACTAGTCATATTGGATTAGGGCTCACCTGTATGGCCTCATTTTACCTCTATCACCTCTTTAAAGAATTTTCTCCAAATAAAGTCACACTCTGAGGTATTGGCAGTTTGGACTTCAACATATGAATTCAGCACATAACAAGAATTGATTTTATGGGCCACTTTCTATTTTTCTTTTGAGTTATGCTTTCCCCAAATACAGTGAGATTAGTAACATTTTAGTTAAGACTCTTTTACCATTCTTTTACATGGATTAGAAACTCACCCAGAGTAGCTTAAATAAAGTGTTTCTGTTGAGAAGTCTAAAGCTATTCTGATTTCAAATCTTTTCTTTATGACCTTTAAATATCTTCCTTTTTCTAGCTCATAAGATTTTCACTCTTCTGAAATTTCTTGATATGATGCCTTGATATGAGTGTATTTTCATCCATTGCATTGAGTGCCTGGTGGACTAATTCAATCTAGAAATTAATATCCTGTAGAATTTTCTTGAATCATTTCTTTGATGATTTCTTCCTTTTGTTTTCTTTATTTGCTTTTGCTGGACTCTTTGTTATACAGATATTGGCCTTCCTGGACTGGTTTTTAATTTTTTTCCTCTATTTTATTTCTCTTCCTTTCAAATTCTTTTCACTTTACTTTTAGAGAGACTTCCTTGTTTTCATTTTACTGACCTCATAGCGAGTCCTTAATTTTTATTATGTATTTAATTTACAGGAGTTTTTTTTATTATCTGAAGTTTTTAAAAGTAATTTGTTCTTGTTTTGTGGTTGCAGTTTCTCTTTTTGTGCATTTGAGGATAAACACACATTTTTTATCAAAATGTAATCTACAAATACAAAATTATACAAAACAAGATGTATAATTTATAATTAAGAATATACCTGTGAAATTACCACCTAAGACAAGTAATAAAGTGCATTTCTTTTATCCTCTCCTTTTTATCTTCATCCCCTACAAGAATTACTTCGACACTACTTGAGGCTCACTACCTCCACTGGTAAAAGAATAACTATACAAGTCAGTCTTTACAATTATTCCTTATAAAGAGAATAACAGTTGTTTAACCAAAGAAATGCCTTGTATTAAAAAAAAAAAAGATAGGGACATAGGGAAGAAAATTATCCAAGGGAAAGATTTGGAACATAAAAGGTAAGTATGATGTTTGATATAAATTAATAAAGGAATGATAGTTATAAATAAAAGCTCTTTTGTATTTTTTTTGGTTAGAATATAGTATTGTATTTGGGGTTTTAATTAGCTATACAGGAAGGAAAAGCAGGACCTTTGAAGAAAGGTATTTGATATTACTTGTGTCATTCATTTATCAGCCAACCATACATTATTTATTAAGCACTAGAGAGTCAAATATGCATTAAGCACAGTCACTACCCTCCAGGGTCTCACAGATGCTCTCTGACTTTAAATAGACCTTTTTGTAAAAGGTAGATCCTAATAAAGGTCAGAATATAAAGCGTTAAATTTTTACCCAAGCAAAAGAGATGTGTCTGATACTGGATTGGCAAGAGATTGGAATATTATGTTAATGTTCCCAGTGTTCTTTCTCATCTTATACAAAAATCACACTTCACTGATTCTAAGGTTCAGTGGATTAGAGGAAAATCTTAAACTAGGAAGATTAATTTAAATCCTACATTAACCTATTTGATCATTTCACAGTATTACTGGATAATTTGTAATTAGTGACAAGCATTTAGAGTTCATGAATAATCCTGTTTGGGTGATTGCTCCCCTGTTCTGACCTTCTATGCTCCCTGTTGTTTCCAAGTGAAAAATGAACACTTTAAGTTATCTGTTATTCAGGACACTCTGCTTTTCTTTCACCAAAAGATACAGTATCTTCCCAATTTTTGTTAAGTGTGCATTTTCCCCATAGGTCTTTTGTTATAGAATCCTTTCTAAGTAAGTATATCTTTATTTCTCATGATTTTAGCTGTAGCATTTCAACCTGGATTAGGTTTATGTTATGTTAGGATTTTGTTTCTTTGCATCACTAATCAAACTGTTTCTAATGATAGCTTCTCTTTTCATGTGACTTGAAGACAAGTACTAGGAATTCTAGCACTGTAATGACCTGTCTCATAAAGGTACTACAAGGAAGGTTAATACTTTTTTTGGAAAAGAGCTGTACATACATACCATTAAAAAGGTAAATAAAAGTCTGGTAGCCTAATTATTATTCACAAAAGTACAACTTCTTAAGCTTTGAAAGATGAAAAGATTGCTGAACTTGTCTATTTCTCATTGTTGAAAATTGAAAACTGCTTTTCTTACTCTACTGAAATCTAGTTATTAAAGGTGGGAATATATATTTTCTGTACTGAGCTTTTCATATAGGCTTGATTTATGAATTACATTCTGGATTTTCTTTTGATCCTCTAAATCTGTAGGCCTTACGCAGAAATGTAAGCAAAATCTACTCATTTTATCTCAAGTTTTGAATCTAACCTTCTCTGGGTACCCACTTCTCCTGTACTGTTTGCTAAGGGCTAAAACCTCCTCTTTTTTCATTGCTAGTGTGTGGATTTTTCCACACCAACAACCAATTCTCCGACTCTCCAGATAACAACTAGGGGTTCTACAATTCATTTCAATTCTGATACTAACTATGGATTGTTAACACATCATAGACTAAGGGCTCAGTCCTTAACAAGTCTGCTCTCACTTCAGATGCCAGTCATAAGTCCCAGTTTTCCATCTGTACTTCTGAACAACTGAGTATAAATCAGGGATTTCCATGATGCTTTCTCAGGTTTTATACCTTGCTATAACAGCTCATAGAACTCAGGGAAATACTTTATGGAAGAGATACATAGGACAAGGTAAGAGGGGAGGGGCAGAGCTTCCTTGTCCTCTGTGGGTGTGCCACCATCTTAATACCTCAGTGTGTTCACCAACTCAGAAACTTTCAGGATCTCATCATTTATGTTTATTATGGAGGCTTCATTATGTAGGTCTGATTGATTAAATCATTGGTCTTTGGTGATTAACTCAACCGTCCTAAAAATCAGAAGGTGTGGCTGAAAGTTCCAGCCCTCTAATTATGCCTGGGTATCCCCGGAGACCAGCCCTCAGGAACTAGTCATTTCATTAGCATACAAAAGACTCACCAGTCCATAGATACCAAAGGTTTTTGAGCTGTGTATGAACTCAGGACAAAGACCAAATATATATTTCTTATGGTATCACGCCCATCTTACTGAATTTTGCTGTTAGGATGCTGTTTTAGGTTTCAGTTTCTACTAGTTTTTTTCTTGCAAATGTACCTTTTCTTTGTCCTATTACTTTAGGGCCAAATATAAAATGTTACATTGTTTTGTTGACAAAGCCATGTTGATGTGTTCTGTTGATGCAATTATATTGGGGAATTTCACTTTCCGGTAAAGATAGAATTTCATTTTATTTAGGTCAAGACATGTTTGAGATAATAGCTAAAGCTACAATGGTTACTACTCTGGTAGTAATTTGGGACACTGTTTTCAACTTTGTGGCAAATACATTTTTATCTGGAGTTTGTGCATTATGATTCTTTTCAAATTACACTGCATAGCTTCTTATACTTTTACTTTATTTGGGTTGCTTTACATCTTAGCTAAGATTCTGGTTGGCCTAAATAAAATGCTGATTTATTGTAATGAACACTGGTGTTTCTTGAAACATAATGGCAAGATGTGTAAGCTAGGCCACTTGAAGGAATGAAATAGAAAGCAGGACCTCAGACAACCACTTTTCTCAGTTTCTTTGTCTAGGGCCACAAAGTCTCTGTATCAGTTTTCTATTGCTACTGTAACAAATTACCACATACTTAGTGGCCTAAATAATAATTCTCTTAAAATTGTAGAGGCTCAGAAGTCTAAAACCAGTATCATTGGGCTCAAATCAAGGTGTTTTCAGGGCCATGTTCTCTATGGAGGTGGTAGAGGAGAACCTGTTTTCTTGCCTTTTCCATCTTCTAGAGCTACGTTTCTTGTATTCCTTGGCTCATATCCCCCTCTTCCATCTTCAAAGCAATATGGCATCTTGCTTCAGTCATCATATTACCTTTGTTTTCTGTAGTAAAATTTCCCTCTACCTCTCTCTCATAAGGGCACTTGTAATTATATTTAGAGTCTACATGGATAATCCAGGAGTCTGTCCCCATTTCAAGTCCTTAACTTGGTTACATGTGCAGAGTTCTTTTGTCCATATAAGATAACATTCACAAGTTCCAGGGATTAGAACCTGGATGTCTTTGGGGGCTGTTATTCACTTAACCAGTCTCTTATCCCTGCTCCTCTATCTGCAGCTGTTCATGATTCTCTCTTTTTCTGAAGACTAGCTTTCTCTATTTTGGCATACCGGTACCAAACGCATCTAACCTACAATGGCAGCCTTAAGTCCTGGGCTTATAAGAGAATAGTCCATATTAATAGGACAGTAGAATATAGAATCAAGTATCAATTCCAGATTCCTGCAAGAGATTTGAATCGCTAACTTGGTGAGATGTCCAATCCTGGTCTAGCTTCCTGCAGCCAGGGGGCAGAACAAGAACAGCTTCAGACTCTCAATCCTATTGAGCTGGTACAGTTCTAAGAGAAAGAAGATTAAGTAGTGGATCTATATTGAAGTTGTTAATTTAGTCATGACTAGAGACAGAATAAATATATGTTCTTGAAAATCATAATAGGAGTGTTTTGGTTATACCAAGAAGGATGAATCTAACAGGAAATGATAGACACTTAATGATTATTATTTTTGTTTTCAAAACCAAATGAGAGCCAATCCTATAACTGACCCTCAACATAGCATTAAAAGTGGTAAACTGTTATATGTATGAAAGGAGTAGAGGGTGAAATAAATGATAATTTAAATTTAGAGGAGGGATACGACACATGCACTGTTTATATTTCCCCAGAGATTGCTGATTCAAATAGCTTGTTCCACCATTCAAATACATAGTTTCTGTGGGTATTGGGAATGCAGCCTAGGCCTCTCCTAGTTGCATTGTGAAGCTGAAGATAGCCTCCCTTAACTGCTCCCATCATTTGTACACCAGCTACAGATTCACTATTCATTTAGCTTCTTTTCAGAGTGAATCATGTCTTCCCCCCACCCCCAAAATCATGCTCACATTCTTTGAGGATGTTTTTCTTTTGGACACATGATCATATTTTCATATATTCTTACATTGTACCTTATTTCTCTAAAAATAAGTTTTCTGGGATCTATCAGATTTATTTAGGATATAACAAATTCTAAGCTTGAGGCATTTATTTTATATCTGCTTGTCATGTATAATTCTTAATATGACAATTCTATGCTGAAGACTAATTGAGGTTCCATTAATGGATGGCACTTGAGAGAGAAGAAAATGACCATATACAACAATATATTGTTAGTCTGGAAACAAATTGCTACCACAGCTGCCTTACTGAATAGGCTCACATGATGTGTCTTGTTGGAGCTAGATGCCAACAGATCAGTAAGTACAGAATTATTATGATAATTGAAAATCAGTATTAAATTTTACAAATAGAAGCCTTGGTTTTGTCATTTTTACTGAATTTTTAGGAATTCCAGTTATTAGTGTGGGTTATTATTTAAAAGATGGAATAAGATTTATACTGGTAAAATATATGTTCCCATTTTTGGTAGGGGATGCTAGTTTTTCAAAATTCAAATCAAGTGCTCATTTAAAAAATTGCCTTCCTAATTTGTTCTAAGTTAATTTATGATTGCCTCTTCATGTCCTCCTAGTATATTACTTAGCAAGGTTACAGCAGATGTTGGCATATAATGCTGCTTATGGGTAGTGGGGAAAAATAAGAATAAAGGAGCTATACTAGGAGACTAATGAAGGGCAAGGTGTGGGTACTGCCAAAGTCTGGGTACCCATACGGTACAGAAGATGTGGGTGCTGACCAACAAGTATATGCAGAGTGCTAGTCTCTAAAACATCTGGCTTAATGCATTTATATGAGCAAATTAGAGATGTAAATGTGCCCATGTAGGATTAATCATGCACTGTGCTGCTCTTTGCTAGTCTTAGTGCCAAATCACATTTCACATTCTTGGTACTCTGTATGATTTCTTTAGATGTATTACTTTTGTTTGGTATATAATGTTTTATATAGCATTAAAGCTTAACAGTGGAATTTTTTGATGTTTGTACCTATAGTGTGGAAGGATCTCAAGGGGAAAGAAGAAACAGATCATAAAATCAGTATTGTTTTATTTCCTTTCATTGCTCAAATGTTACCTAAAATTCTTAGTAAATTTGCTGCTGCCTCCAATTTAAGAATCTCTTGGTATTCTCAGATATAACCCTATATATTCAGGCATTTTTTCTTTTTTTTCCCTGTCAGCTTTATTGAAATATAATTGACATATAACATTGTGTAAGATACTTATATGTTGCAAAATGATTACCACCCTAGTGTTAGCAAATATCTCTGTCACGTAATTACCTTTTCTTTTTTGTGGTGTGAACATTTAAGATCTACTCTTTTAGTAACTTTCAAGTATATAACACAGTATTATTAACTATAATCATCATGCTGTACATTAATCCCCAGAATTTATTTATATTATAACTGAAAGCTTATATTTTTTACATTTTTCTAGTTGATATTCTTAAAGCCAAGAGTTGGGAGACTTTTGAGTGAGAAACTATATATGGACCTGCCAGAGGTCATAACTTAAATCTTGGTTCTCAGAAACAATGAAATGTGATCATCATTGTGGCAGAAATTGTTAGTTGTTCCCCAATATTCACTTCCCTTTTTTTTTGTAGCACTAAAATCTGCAATTAACTGGACCTTTGGCCACCCAGAATAAAGATTACATTTCTCAACCACACAGCTAAGTCATATTGATAAACTAAATTCTGGCCAGTGGGATGTAATCAGAAATTTCAAGAACAGTTTTGGGATGTGTCTTTATAAGGGAAGGATGTGCTTTTCTTTTTATCTTTCTCCTTCCTTTTGGCTAAAATGATAGCTGGTGCTTAAGTAGCTATTTGGACTGTAGTTGAAAGCTATGTGTTGAAGATGGGGGGAGGCAAGATAGGGTGAGAGATCCTTGATGATAGTGAAGATGATGGATCAGCCTTGGACTTCTGATCTCTGGACTGTGTTTGTATCGGAGAAAAATTAAACTTCTCTTTTAATTAAGCTGCTGTTAATTTTGATTTATTCAACCCTGACTAATATAGTCATCCAAGGCTTATTTTGTGCCTATTATAAAGTTGGAAAATTAACTATTTCTAGAATTTATATACGTATTTTTTAAAAATAAAAAAAATTAGCTTCTGGTTTCTTTTTCAATATCTATATCTAACCTATTGTATTCCTGTAGTTTTTCTGCATGCAGAATTTACCCTACTAATTGTGTTTTGGGAAGCTAGCTAAAGAAAATAGTTTTTTCCCCCAAATAAGAGAAACCAGAGTTTGTCAGTAAATCTAAGTCTGTAACCAGAAAATGTAGATTTATGATGTTTTATAGTTCTGCTGGTTATGTATGATCATTGAACACAGAGGTGCAGAAATGCAGTAAGAAATTGAAGTTTTGGGGGAGTCTATAAAATGGAAAGCATCTGGCATAAAGTCTGTAAAAGACCAAATATCAGGTCATTTCAAGTTCTTTTGTAAGTTGAAATTTGGCTTAATATAAATGGCTTCCAAGTGGTATTGCTTCCTTCTGTTCTGGAAGAAGCTTTAAAGCAGCGAAGAATGCTGAAGTTCAGTTTGGTGAGTGTAAAAATCCTGGGAGTGTCAAATTGGGTAAATATCAATCCTTCCAGTACTGAAAATGAAGTGATAACAGGGAGGAAGGGACTTAGAGATGGAAAAAGTAGAGATAAATACAACTCTTGATACTGAGAGAGAAAGAGGATATTTCATTTTAATTTCTCTTCTAAAGAAGATACAAGTCTGAGGATTTTTTCCCTCTTGAAGTGAGCAAATGGAGACCAATAGAATCTTACCACATACTAATTTAGTCTTTTTCATAGATAGGAAAACATTTTCTAAAGAAAATTGAAAAGTAAGCATCATCAAGAGATTATAAAAGATATGCATCTAATCAGGAAAATGAAGGTATCAGTATGGTAAATTAGCATCTGGGTTCCTCAGCAATCTTAAGGGTTCAAACGTGACATAGCTTTATTTTCCTACAATTACTTCCTTTAACCATGCTCTGCAAAATCTCTTTTTCTGGGAAAATTCCAGATTCCATAACTTTCTGTGTGCTTTTGGGTATTAAAAAATTTTATTCTGGTCTAATTAAAAACTCCAATATTGTATCCAATTTAGAGTTCTTCTTTATCCCCTTTTCCAGAGCCAGTGGCCCAGGCTTCATCAGGAAAACTTTTTTCCTCCATCTCTACTGGGTCTCTAGCTCTTCAATGCCGTAGAAGGAAGGAGATGGATGGGGTTAAGTGTTTCTCACTTTACTGGTGCCGTCCTGGCTCAGTCACTGTTAATTGTTACAGTTTTTCTGCTCAACTTTGGCAGGTGTCCAGATGCTTCTTCTTTTATGGAAGCATGTATATGAATATTTTGAAGGACCCTTTAAGAGCTTCTCCACTGCAGTTTCTTAATATGAGAGACTAAGTTCCAGTTCTGTCTCTTCCAGCCTCTCTCATTTTCCACCTCTAGTGGTACATTATAAAGCCTCCTGCTGCTGTAATTCCTTTGCCTCTGGGTGGTCATCTTGGATGGGATACCAGAAAGATGTCCAAAGCCATTTTCTATGGTATCTAAATTTTGGAAATTCTTATATCTTTGCCATACCAAATGATGGGAGTTTAAGCTATTCCAGTGTTGTTCCTTTCTGCTAGTTCTCTCAAATTATCAGGGCAGATCAACTATTCATTGCTTAACCCAGTAGCTCTCAGAGTGTGGGCCCTACACTAACAGCATCAGCATCACCTGGAAATTTGTTAGACATGTAAATTATCGGGCCTGGTGGGGCTCACTTAGCTGTGTTCTGCCCTTCCTGAACAGCTGGTCTAACTAATTATCCAAATTGGGGATGAGATATCAATCTTCTCTTACTACAAGTACTCTCAATCTTTATGATTAATTTTCTTGGAAGCCTCCAGACCAGATTTGACTAGGCGTAGGAAAGCCATGGACTCCCAGTGTAACTTTTTGGAATTACTAATGTTATCGTATAGCTTGGTATGGAAAACAACAGTAGGAAGCTTATTATTTTTTTTTGGGGGGGGGAGGTATTAGCTTATGCTATATATTGGGTGGAAAAACAGGTCATAGGTTCGTATGTAAAGTATTATCTCAGGTAACAATCCCCAAATCTCAGTTGCTTACATGTATAAGTGTTTAGTTCTCATCCTGCTTATTTACATTAGCTGCAGTTCAATTGCAGGCCTGCTGTATAACTGTCTTCTTCTTGGACTCATAGTGGGCTCAGCTCTTATCTGAGACACGTCCATCTCATAGCAGAGGGAAAAAAAGGCATGATGGGACCATGTGATTGCTCTTAAAATTCTGTTCAGATGTGGAAAATGCCACCTTTTCTCATAATCTACTGGCCTGATACCACTGGAGCAGGAAGTATAATCATTTCAAAGAAAGGGATTTTCCCCCTCTTTTTTTGAATGGGACAGGTAGAGAAGAGCAGTGAGTATTTTGAACAAATAATACAATCTGTCACAGTTGTGCAATAAATGATAGCATATTATTGTTAAGATATAGTTTTTGCTTTTAGGAGATAATAGGAAAGGAAATACTAACATATATACAACAATCAGAGAACAACTAATACTAAAGTATAATTATAACATGGGTTTAGAGAAGATATTGAGACAAGCTGCATGATGAATGATGGCTGTGATTGGAGTGGCAGGACATGAGAAAGGAGGGAATTCCAGAATGGGGCAGTCAATTAAGCCATGACCTGGATGAGGGGAAGCCTAACTGATGGAAAGGATAGAGAAAAGACTTTATGGATTCAAGTGACCTGATTTTAGAGTCAGGAAAGATAGGGCTGGTGAGAGAAAATAGGCCCAGATTATGGAGGACCTCAAAAATCAAGGGAAAAAGTTGGATTTGATATTATAGATAGCAGGGTGTTTGTCATTTTTAAAGATAGACTCAATAGAATCATATGATCCAATGGAGGGAGAGAGCTAGATTGAGAATTTTAATGCTGTTTTTTCCATTTAGTAGCCATTTATCTTTGGATAACTGAGTGTTTATTTATTCCTTCAACAAAGTAAGTAATATTGCTGTGTACTAGGCACCATTGCAGGTACTAGTGATATAAAGATAAAGTGACAGAGATCTTGCTTTTAACAAAGTTGTAGGCAATTGGAAGATAATTATAGAAAATGAAATAATGACAATAGGCAAAGAAGCCACAATAAGGAACAAGCATGGGAATGTGCCAGAAACTCTTTAATAGGAAGACCATAGGTAGACAGATCCTACCAGTAGGCCAATTAAGTTATTGTATTTTGAATATGATATAGCCATTTAAAATTAGAGGAGGTAGCTCATGAGGTGTCCTAGATATTTTTTTGGGTAGAAAAACAGGTCATAGGTTCATATGTAAAGTATTATCTCATGTGAATTGGAAAGAATGTTTGTCTATGCATAGAAAAGTTCAGGCAGTGATGGGGAGGAGGAATTTAACTTTTTGTTTTATACATTTCTATCTGTTAACATTCTACCAAAATATATTTTAACTTTAAATTAAAACTTGTTAAAAAGTATCTCACCATAATCAACATTTACCCATCACTTTATTTTTGAACTTAAACATACTAATACTAAAACCATCATGTTAATATACTTCTACTCTGACCTGACTTAATTTATTCAGCTTCTGTCCTGATAATCCTAACTGCTTCTCCTTTTAGTGTCTCATCTAATAGTTATTCTTTTCCTATAGACTCTGAGGTTTACTTCTTTGTTTTTATTTTCAGTTTTTAAAATGTGGCAAATATACATAACAAAATTTACCTTCTTAATCATTTTTAAATATACATGTGTTTGTATTTAACCCTTTTCTTCAGTGAACATATTACCCCACCTCTCTGTTCTTCCTCCTAAGGACAAACAACGTTTCCTAAAAGAACAGCCTTGAAACTGATAGTTACAGCCAAATCTGGGGTATTGGAGAGCAGAGGGCAATCCAAAATAGGCGACACATACCAAAGATAAGAGCCAGATGGCAGGTCTGGTGTCAGCTGTTCTTGAGGTGTTTAAGAGCAAGACATTAAGTCAGATTTCTAGATATTCAAAGACAAGGCATAAGAAAACTTGGATAAGGGATGTGACTTTCTAGTGTAGCGGTGAGCATGTCTGCTTTATATGCAGAAGGTTCTGGGTTTGTGCCCCAGGGGAGCCACAGTTCATGGTCTACAGCCATGCCACCCTGAACAAGCTCGATGTCTGATCTTGGAAGCTAAGCTAGGTTAGGCCTGGTTAGTATTTGGATGGGAAACCACCTAGGAAGTCCAGGTACTCTAGGCATAAATAATTAAAAAAAAAAAAAACCCAACTTGGATAAGGAGTAGGCACCGAGGAGTCAGAACTTAGCTAGGAGACTGAGGACAAAGGCAAGGTATTTGCATTGTTGACATGGAGCAATGATAGTAGCAAGAAAAAAAAAGAACCTGCTAATACATACTTTCTGCAAAAAGTAAAAACAGGTCTTTTAGTGTAGGTGGGCCTTACCTGGAAGAGGGCAGCAGGTGGTACTTCGATCCTGTTTTGAGAGAAGGGTTCGAGAGCAAGGCCAATTTTGTCAGGTTGGATTCACCTTCTTTAGGCTTTCTATTAGAAAAAAAGACAAATCTTTGGAGTAGGAATGAATATTAAAACTCCTAAACCAGACCGCTTAGCAGTTCCATCTCCTCTGTCAAAACACACAGACACCACACACACATGTGCACACATGTACATGCTCATGCTTGCTTGCCTGCAGCTAGGAGACCTTGTGATCTTTGGAATTGTGTTCAATAATCTTTTAGTGGGATGCATCATACATTAATTATTTGATAAACTAGAGTCTACTGTTATTCCGGTAAATATTTTAATACTACCTTTCAGAAACTGACTTAAAAAAAGGATTAAGGCTTTTTATTCAGGAACATACCTTTTGATATTTCTGTTTTTACCAAATCCTGGTTTTGTATTTGAATTTCTATTTCAGGGGAGATTATTGAGAAAGTTATTGAAAAACAAGCTTAGATATATCTGGAACTTGTCAAATTGTCTCCATTTCAGAGTGGTTGAAATGAGATCCTTAATACCTTCAAGCTAAAATCTGCTTTTTTAGGTTATGTATTTTTGTTTGGATGAATTTGTTATCTTGAATGTTTTATATAATTTTTCTATCTCTAGCAGTTCTCAGACATGTCTCCCCTGTTCATTTAAATGTCTTTTTTATAATTATATTGAGGTAAGCTTTTTGAGGTAAAACTTTTAAAAGATTTTGATGTTAAAGTAAGACAAAAATATTTACAGCAAACATATTTTATACCTAGAAAGTCCAAATGAGTTGACTAAGATACTAGAAAAAATAAGAGTTCAATAAAATAAGTAGCATTCTATACATGTTATAAAATATAATGGAAAAAAGGCACACAGTTATCAGAGCAAAAATTACTTAAGAATATGTAATATGTAATGTAAATAAGAACTATGCATGATATATAACGAAAACAGTAAAAATATCAACTAAGTTTTTCTTGAAATTTGACGAGATTAATTTGGAATGTATGTGGAAGAATCAGTAGGTTAGAATATTTAAGATTACTTTGATTATTTTAAAAAAATTAACTAAGGAAAGGGGATTACTCTATATTATAATAAAGCAGACTTTAAAAAAAGCAGTAATTAAAACTATACTATTTGATTGGATTATTGTAATGATTTAAAAATCATATATATAACTATGAAAAATTAGAAATTTCTGGACAGCACGAATTTTGTATTTTGGGAGATGAAAATTTTTACTGTTATGAGTCATTAAAACAAGACTGTGCTTCAGGAAGTGGAGGTGCTTTTTTATTAGGTTTCTTTTTTTTAATTAAAAATTTTTTCAATTGCAGTTGATATTCAGTATTACATTAGTTCATCCGGTGTATAGCATAGTCATTAGACATATAACTTACAAAGTGATAATTCTTACACTCACCTGACATCATATTTAATTATTACAGTATTATTGACTATTCTTTTTTATGGCTGAGTAATAGTCCACTGTATATATGTACCACATCTTTTTTATCCATTCATCATTTGATTGGAGCATTTAATTCATTTACGTTTAAAGTAATTTTTGATAGGTATGTTGTTATTGCTATTTTATTGTTTTCTGATTGGTTGCTCTCTTCTCTTGTATGTTGATGATTTTTATAGTGTTTTTTAATATTTTTTATATATCTCTTGTATATTTTTGGTTTGTGGTTATATTGTGCTTTATATATATCAAGCTGTTTATAGCAGTCTGTTTTAAGTTGATGGTTGCTTAAGTTTGAATGCATTCTAAAATCACTACTATTTTCACCCACTTCCTCCATGTTTACGTTTTTGTCATTTTTTACTTTTTGTGTTTGTGTGTGTCCCTTAATTTACTGTTGTAATTACACATGATTTTCTTACTTTTGAATTTTAACCTCTAGCTTTAGTGTTTAATTGATCCACTGCTTTTATTATATGTTTGCCTTTGTCAGTGAAGTTTTTTTTTTTCTTTGTGATGTTTTCCTATTCCTATTCCTATTCTTATTTTTTATTTTTTAATTTTTTTTTTTAAAGAAGTCCCTTTAACATTTTCTGGAATACTGGTTTGGTGTTGATAAACTCCTTCAGCTTTTTCTTGTCTTGAAACTCTTTATTTTTCTTTAGAGTCTAAATGATAGTCTTGCTGAGTAGAGTAATCTTCATTGTAGGTCGTTGCTTTTCAGCACTTTGAATATTTCGTGCTAGTACCTCCTCTGGGCAGGCAAAGTTTCTTTTGAGAAATCGGCTGATAATCTTATGGGAGCTCCCTGTAGGTAACTAACTGCTTTTCTCTTGCTGCTTTTAAGATTCTCTCTTTGTCTTTAACCTTTTGCATTTTAATTATAATTTGTCTTGGTGTGGGCCTCTTTGAGTTCATCTTGTTTGGGACTCTACACTTCCTGGACTTATATATTTATTTCCTTTGACAGTTTAGGGAAATTTTCCATTGTTACATCTTCAAATAGGATTTTAATTTCTTGCTCTCACTCTTCTCCTTCTGGTACCTTAATGATGTGAATGTTGTTATACTTGATGTTGTCCCAGAGGTCCCTTAAACTATCCTCATTAAAAACAAATTACTTTTTTGCTGTTCCTATTGGGTATTTTCCACTACTTTGTCTTCCAAATCACTGATTTAATCCTGTGCTTCATCTAATTACTGTTGGTTCCCTCTAATGTATTCTTTATTTCAGTTATTGTGGTCTTCATTTCTGACTGGTTCTTTTTTATGTTTCCCATCTCCACTTTTATATTTTCTATCTTTTTGTTAAAGTTGTTACTGAGTTCACCTATTCTTTCCCTAAGTGGATTGAGCATCCTTATAACCCGTGTTTTGAACTCTGCATCTGGTAGATTGCGTATCTCCATTTTGTTTTGTTCTCATCCTGGAGCTTTGCTCTGTTCCTTCATTTGGGGCATGTTTCTCTGTCTCCCCATCTTGGTGGCCTCCCTATGTTTGTATTTGGTAGGGCTGTTATATCTCCCAGTAGTAGTAGAGTGGTCTTATATAGTAGGTGTCCTGTGGGGCCTAATGGTGCAGTCTCCCTTGTCACCTGAGCTGTGTACTCCAGATGTGTCCCTTGGGTTGTATGTGCTTTCCTATTGTAGTTTAGCATTGATTGCTATTGGCATGCCAGTGAGTGGGTGGGATTGATCCTCAGGCTGACTGACTGTGAGGTCTGGCTGTGACTACAGCAGACATGCTATTGTGTGTGGGCTGACCCCATGGAGTGGGATTTGCTTTAGTAAGGCTCTGGTGCCTGCTAAGTACACCCTTTGAGTGTGTTGTTTGTGGTGCTATTTGAGAGGTACTCTGGTGTGGTCTGAAGCCAGCCACTAAGTATGTAAGTATGGGGCCTCTTGGGAGGGGCTCTGGTGTAGGTCAAGGTCAGCCGTTGCCTGTGTCTGGCCTGTGGCCACATGGTAGGAGCTTCAGAGTGATCTGAGTTTGGTAGCTGCCTGTGCTGGGCTTGTAGGCACCTTTGGGAGTGATTATGCTTTGAATGGATACTGGCTGCCACTAGCTTGGGGCTGCTTAGTAAGAGGTATAGGGCACATTGGGGCAAGTTGATGCTTATGGGAGTTTGTGGACCTTTGAGAGATTTTAGGAAAATTCTCAGTGTGGGCCTATGCTGGTCACCTTTGTGGATTAGCCTCTGAAGGAGCTTTGGTCTGGGCATGTGAATTGGGTGGGGTCTCAGAGAATCACCAAGGTGAAGCAAGAGCAGTGTTAGCCAGGTTAATGGAGACTTAGATTTAACACTAGCCAGTGCTTGAAGGCTGTGTGTGGGGAAAGCTCAACAAAAGAACTATGGCACCTGCATTTTAGTCCTGGGGAGGGCTGTTCTTCTAGCCCTCAACCTGAAGTCAGACAGTTCACTTGCTCCCTATATATCCCTGGTACTTTTCGTGCAGCTGTTTCTTCTTTGAAGCTTAGTTAGGGTGAGTATTTGAGGGAGTGAGTTTGTGCTGGAGCCCTTTAAGAGAACACCTGGGTCTCCAGCAGCCCTCTTTCCTAGGCTGAGTCCGTGATGATTTTCACAGCCAGCTGCTGTGGGGACTGTGGCTCTGGGCCGGGGAGCCTGGTGTAGGGCTGGGACCCCTCGTCCCACAGTGGGAACCTCTGCAGTTGAGTGATCCCTCCCGATTTCTAACTGCCACACGTGGTGAGGGATCAGCCTGTTCTGCGTTGACCTCTCACCGGTCTTGGCTTGGCTGCTTCTTTCTCTCCTTAGTGTAGGAGTTCTGTTCATCTAGTCTTCAGGTAGTTCTAAAGGGTGGTTGTGCTGTAATTTAGTTGTGATTTTAATGTGCTTGTGGGAGGAAGCGAGTACTGTGTTCATTTACTCCATCATCTTGACTGGAAGTCTAGATTTCTTTTAAAGTTGGAACTGGTTTTGACACATAGAATAGTAACTGTGTTTTGGGAATGGAATTTTAAAATTTCATCTTGGGAGTGGTGGTGCTAAAATTGGTAAGGATTATAAAAACCTTTCCACCTACTTTTGTTGGGGGGCATTGAGAAAAGGTTTATGCACAGGTTGTGTGTGTGTGTGTGTGTGTGTGTGTGTGTGTGTGTATGTTAACATATATAATATAATATAATATAATATATGTAATATGTTAGGTTAATATATGTTGTTATAAAGCTAATGATTAGTTTCATTTTTATTTGGCATTATTAGCTTTTGTTCTCTTTCATAGGTTCCAGTATGTGGAAGGTGCCATATAGAGCCACGGTGTTCTTAGTAGAATGCTATGAAATATTGACATATTTTATTACATCTTTTAAATGCAGTATAGACAATGATAATTATAGAAAATGATTCTGTGGTATGTGGTTATAATTAATTTATATCATCAGCACATGTTCATAAATAAAATAACATATTTAACTAAGAATGTTAATCTGTGTCCTCAACTTTTCATGCTGACATTAGTTTGCTAATTGTTTATTTTTGTTTTCTGGTGCTAGAAGACAAGTGGTAGTTCATGCCAAAGATTTTTTAAAAAAATTATGAGAGAAAGATCACTGGCTACACGAAGAAACTGAATTATAGAAAGCAAAGTGGGAGCTTTTATAGTAGTCCAGTTGATATTAAAAAAGTTGTAAGTAGAGAGAATTATATATTGATTTAATTTTTTGTGAATGAAAAAAGCTGACCACATTTTTTATAACAGCTTTATTGTGATATAATTTGCATACCACAAAATGCACCCTTTTAAAATGTATAATTCAGTAATTTTTCATATATTCACAAAATTGTGCAGCTACTATCCAATTCTAGAAGAACATTTTTATTTCCCCCTAAAAGAATTCCATACTGATTTGCAGCCACTCTTAATTCCCCCCACTCCAGCCCCTGGCAATCACTAATCTACTTTCCATCTCTATGGATTTTCCTATTTTGGACATTTCACATACATGGAATCATGTAGTCACTTTCTTTTTCTTTCAGCAGAATATCTGAATCCAAGTGTAGAAAAACCAGCTTTGTTACCAAAGTAAATTTGAGCAAAACTTCTATTTTATTGCTAGACTGGATTCTACATCCCAGGAAGTGGAGTTATACATGAAAGTGTAGTTTTGATGATGAATTCATCAACCCAAGGAAGGGGAACATTTCAAGGAGATGCTCTTTTGTTTAGAATTACTAGTGTTGCAAGAGGGAGGAATGCTTAGGAGAAATGTGAACAAGAAAACCTTTTAAGATACTGCATAAAAACAGAAAATAATTAAAAATAATATTTGAACATTATAGTTAGATCTTTAACCCTATTGTTGCAGATTTTTGCTATTTGATTTTTGCCATTTATAATGTATAGCTAACCCCAGCTGCTAATGGAAAGTTATCTTTTGCACTGTGTTCTATATGCAGAAGACTGACAATAATTGCGTTAGATGGTATAATTGGTAAGAATATTTTTATGAGGCTTGGATCTTGGAATTATCACCCATGAGGGTTAGTTAGTAGTTATTTTATATGTACATTTGGAACTTAAATGGAGAATTCTTTATAATCCTAATTGCTGTTGCTTAATTTGGTAATCAGAGTGTCCACTGTCTGACCCATTCATATACTTCTGAAATACGAAGAAAAAGCCCTCTAATGTTTTTACTTGGATGGCCAGATATAGAGCACTTTTAAAAATTAGCATATGAATGTTTTGATTATATCACTTAAGACAGCCTGTCAGTTTGGCAGCCCTTAGCCTATTATTTCTGTGTCTTCTCTTTCTTCATTTTAATGTTTTGACAAATGAGATTGTTCTTTTGACAAGTGATTTGTACTTTATCTAAGGATTTCAAAGTGTTTTTAATTTATTTATTAAACTATCTGAAGATCATTTTATCCACCTTCTTTTGGGTAATGTAAGATTCTCCCTAATACAAATGAAAATAGAAAGTGATAGTAATGGAATTATTGCAGTATAAAACATTTTTAGATAGTAATTATTTTTCAGAATAATTATTGCTCCTTTTTTCAGAAGCTTGTATTTCTTTCACTTGAACATCGCAGACCTAAGCTTGAGCGTAGTACTGATTTAAGGGCAATAGTTCCTTTGTATGTCACTTGGGAAAATGTATCTTTCAGAACTGAAGATATCCCTTGATAAATGAATAAATACCATACTGAACTTTTTACTGCCAAAGGGAATCTTACTATATAACTGACATTAAATTTTCTCATTTGTTTAATAACTATTTAATAAGTACCTAATATATACAGGGAACTGTTCTCGGTACTGGACTTACAGTGGTCAACAACAGAGATACAAATCCATAGACCTGACAATCTGTTGGGTGACATAGAGATCAAATGAGTAAATAAGGCAATTTCAATTTGTAAAATGTGGCTTGAAGAAAATTAAGCAAAGTAATAGAATTTGTAGTGAATGTGGGGAGGGGAATTAATTTTGGTCATCAGTCCTCCCTGAGGACTTGCTATTTGAAAAGAAACTTGAATATTGAGAAGGAAATACCTATTCTGGAGGAAAAGAGTACCAGGCAGACATAACTGCAACCATCAAGGTCATGAAGGAAGCATAAGAAGGCAGATCTGGCCACAGCACAGTTAAGATTGAGTATGGTCAGAGATGAGGGTGAAAGGTAAAGGCTAGATCACATAGGGTGGTAAAGGCTTTGTATTTTATTCTTTGTGCAAAGAGAAGCCTTAAGCAAGTTTTAAACAGGAGAAATACATGATCTGATTTACATTATAGAAAGATCACTGGCTACATGAAGAAACTGAATTATAGAAAGCAAAGTGGGAGCTTTTATAGTAGTCCAGTTGATATTAATGATGTCTTTGGCTAAAGAAGAAAGATAGAGGTGATGAGAAGTGGCAGGAATTTGGATTAGAATTTGTGGGTAGAGAGCTGAAGACTTGCTGATGGATTAAATATTGAGAATGAGTAAAGGACATGAATCAAAGTTAACTGTAAAGTTTTTCATCTGAGCTACAAGATGAATAGAGATACTATTAATTGAGATAAAATAAGAGTGAAGAAAGACCAGATCCTTGGGGCAAAACCAAGAGTTTTGTTTTAACTATATAAGTCTGAGATGTCTGTTAGACATCTTAACGAAGATGTTGAGTGGGCAGTATTTATGTAAGTCTGGAGCTCAGTAGAGAGGTAGGTATTTGAGGTATAAATGTGGGAGTCATCAATTAAGAGATAATATT
The DNA here is from genome assembly GCA_004027375.1 of Macroglossus sobrinus. NCBI lineage: Eukaryota > Metazoa > Chordata > Mammalia > Chiroptera > Pteropodidae > Macroglossus > Macroglossus sobrinus. Next base: position 96,009 of record PVKZ01000511.1, read on the forward strand.
TGGAGGCTTGGGACTGGCTGAGATATCTGAGGGAGTAATTATAGCCAGAAAAGAGGGCAGAAGACTGTGCCTTGGAGCTCTCTAGCATACACACATATCTATTCATGTATGTATGTTTGCTCAAAAAACATTTGTGTCCCAATATAAACAAAATCAAATGTCTCTGTGTGAGTCAGCCAGGGTTCTTAGTTGCAAGTAACAGAAAATAATTGTGACTGTTTTTACCCAAAAAGTACCTGGATCTCAGCCATAATGGTGCCACAGCAACTTTTATACTTTGAATGTCAGAGCTGGAACCCTGCTTCTGGAGCTGGGTGTAGGGTACCATGATGAGCTTCAGTGGCACTGGTAATTGGATATTGGTTATGGCTAATGCCAGAGAAAATTCTCTGTCACTGTTCTTCATCTCACTTGCTTCACATTTAATATTTTGTCAAAGAACTGAGCCTGCATGTTGTGTCTTCATCCTAGCTATCAGATGGTGGGGAAAAGTAATTATCTGACCTTTTTAGTTTCTGTCATGAGAAATATTTCCAACAGTCCACCAAGACTCAGATAATGGGGAATTCCCCCAAAACAGAGGATGGAAGCTCATATACCAGGCCGTTTAACAACCACCATAAAAAAATATCACTTTCATGACTATAATCCATGTGATTGCTTATAAATTAATAATTATAGAGTTAAGCAACAAGTCATTAGAGGGCTTTCAAATGGACCTCAATAACAATATTTTAACTTTACTGACTTTATTTTCTCATAGTCTGTTTCCTGCCCTAGGATTGAGAAGATATCCACTTTTCCTATGTTTCTTTTAACCATAGCCAGAGAAATATAGCCTCCTTTGGTTAAAAACACACAAGTAAATAAATCCCAAATTCAGGCCTCTTTCTTAAGTAAAACTTACATGTTTAAACACTATATATATAGTTACTACCACTGCATCCTCAGGATTTCTTTAGAAAGGTTAATTAATCCAAAGCTGCATATTCTGGCCCAAATATTTGACCACTGAATCTATCATATGCTGAAATGTCCTCCAGATCGATAAATGATGTAACAGCAAAATTACACATGCTCTATGGCTATGGCTACCTGGTAGAGAGAAGTATTAGCATTGTAGCCCAAAGCATGATAGTCCATTGATCTGATTTATATGTGAAAATTTGTAACAATCATAGTATTCTTATGATAGAAGATTAATTACTTACTAAACAGATAAAGTATTTTTACCCATGTTCATTAATAAGTGTCATTGGAAAATGATTGAACGCTGGACATTTTCATTGAGTGCTAGATTTTGTTGTCTTACTTTGAACAGTGTTGAGTTGCATGTGGATTAAATTTGCCTTTTTCAAGGTTTGTTTTTAAGCTTCATTACGGTGAGTTTGGAGTATACTTTAGGCTAGATCACCCTTTCTATAAAGACATGACTTTTTTGAGATCTCTACTGAATTTCTCAAACATTCATTTCACTCTGGCTCGTTGAAACCTGAAAGTCACCCTAGTGAACTCTGGCAGTTGTCCTTGATTACAGCTTCCCTTTGCCTAGCCTTGTGGCATTTCATACTACATTGGCCAACTTTGTATTCAGCTAAAATTCTAGAAGACCTCTGTGTTGATTTTCAGAGCACCTTGTTTGTGTAGCCCCCTTAGAGTTCATCTTCTCCATTTTTTTTAACCCTGAATGTTCCAGGAATGTTGTCCTCCTCAAACTTTGATCTCTGTCTTCTCAACCCAGCAATACCATTGTTTCTCTGCTTGTCTGGTCCAGAAAGTGTTTCAAGAGAGAAAGCCAGGTTGTAGGGAGCACCTCATTTGTATTTTTTCCCTCCAAGTTCATAGTAGTATGGTGCCAGTTGTCTGAAACAGTACAAAAACAGTATTTTTCCTATATTTTATCCAGTTTTCTAGTTATATCAGAAGTGTAAACCTGGTCACAGTTGCTTTGTCATGAACAGAAGCTAAAGTCTTATTGGAAAAATGATTATACCACTGAAACACATGAGCATTATTTCTGGCAGTTTATCGCTTTTAAAATATAATTAACACAAAATCCATGTTATGATGAAGAGAGAGAAAAAAATCAGGGTTAGCACAGTAAAACAACGATAACAACAATACTAAACATATAGAATTAGTACAAGATACATTATGTGCATGTATAATTACATATATAAATAAATCCTCTCAATAATCATATTTAGCTGCTATTATTATCTTATAGAGTTGGAAACTGAGGTACAGAAAAATGAAGTAATGCAAGGCCACACAGCTAGTGTGTGGTGGATCTAAAGTTTGAACCAGGCTATACTGACCAAATAAAAATTTCTGCCTCAGGAAACTGGGTAGGTCTCCCACCCATCCCAATTGGACAATAAATTATGTTGTATTTAGAAGTATGGTGTTACTCAAGATTTAATTCTGTCCTCTCTCTACCTCCCCCCCCCCACTTTTATATTCTTGTACTAAACTCCATCCCTGGGGGAATCTTTTTTTTTTTAACCTAGAGCTTTATACATGTCATTGTTATGTGAATGACCTCCAAATCTTTTTATATCTGTACTACAGATTTATATCTTTAACTCTAGACCATAACTCCACCTACCTACTCCACATCCCTATGTATCTGTTATCACTACCTCAGACTCTGTGTCAAACTGAATCTAGCATCTAACTGTTTTTTCTGTGATCCATGCCTCAGTTAGTGGGGTGTCTCTTTTGAAAGATGATAAAAAATTTTAGGGTCATCTTTAAATCCTTCCTTTTCTGTCCCTTTCATGTAACAGGTTTGTAAGACCTCTTTTACTTGTGAAATGTCTCTCAAGAGGGTCCCTTTTTTAGTTTCTGCTGCCCTAATTCAAGGCCTCTACATTCTTTATTGATATAGTGCAACAGAAACTTACTTGACCTTTATGTTTTTATTGTTCTCCTGCTCTTTCTATCCTTCACAGTACTTCCAGAGTTAACATAAAACTCAACTAGACTTGCCAATACCTTGATTAAAATCCTCTGCCTGCTCATCATTCAAAGTTAGGAGTTAGAACAAGTCTTTGGAGTCCAACTGACTTGAATTTCCTTTTGACTACTTTCTAGGTGTGTTACTTTGGGAATTTACTTAACCTTTTAGCCTTAATTTCATCTTCTGTAAAATGGGCATAATAATAGTTCTTCATAAAGGTGTTAGAAAGAATCAACAACAACAACAATGCGAAGTACTTTAGTGCTTGGCACATACTCAATAAATGATAATTATTATTAATATTGTTAGGATAATAGCATTCATAGCCCTCTAACCATAAATCTACTATACTTTGTCTTGCATTAGGGGTTTTAGATCTGTTAGATGACTTGCCAATGTGGTCCACATTTCCATACCTCCAGGTTTTGGTTCTTACTCTGTACATTCAATCTGCTACACTTCTCCCCAAACCCTCTCTTCTGCTTGTTTAAAGGCTACTGCGCCACCCCTACTGTAAAATCTTTCTCAGTCACCACCATCAGAATTCATTATTCTTTAGGGCTTCCATGGTCATAATGAGAGAATATGTGATTAATTATTCCATTCTTCTAGCACTTATCAGGACCAGTGTTAGCAGCTAGTGTTAATGTTATTTTTATTAGTTGTGTTATCTATTTTCTTCCACCTCCACCAGACTACTATTTCTTCCAGAGCAAAAATCATCTGATTTATTTTTGTCTCCTTTCACAGTGCCTATTATAGTCCCTTGCATATAATGAGTACTCAGTGTGTTGAATTTAAAGGATTGGGCTTAAGCCTCTCTAACACTGCCTGATAGAGGAAGGAAGTAAGGTGGGTAAGATTAGAGATGATCTCCCTGGGTGTTGTGGAGTAGTTTCCCTCCTGAAGAATGGGAGCATGGTCCTGCATCAACTTGGCTGTGTGACAGTTCTCTCTTTCACAAGTTATTTTAGTTTAGTTATTTATTGTTTTTAGCAAAGCAAGACCTTTGTATTCTGAAAGTACCCAATTGTGTGAAATATCACTAATAAGGTGGTAAAATTTTTTGGTCTCAAATATGTTTCTACGTTTATCCCTTTATTTTCCTAAAACCTCTTTAGATACTTGAAAATAATTTAGATGCCTTTTGGAAAATTATTGTTTTTTAAATTCTGGTTCACATTGACTTTAATATACTACTTCTAAAACTTAATAAATGTAAATAAGTATGAGGCTAGCCTTTTCAGACATATATCCTGTGATCAGTGTCAGACATATCTATCACTCCTTAGGAAATCTTGAAGAAATTTACAACAATGAAAAGTGTTTTTTTTTATTCATTTCCTCTTTTCTACTTTCGTTCAGATTTGAATTGGCAAGTAGTTATTGAGGAAAATACTATTTTTATAGACTGTTTTACAGTATCTGCTTTTAGTAAGTGATTTGCAAAGTGCAATGTTAAAGAATGAAGGAGTTGTAAAAATGTCTTGTAGTAGCTGCAGATCTGAAAAATTGTGTTCTGTTTATTACTGGATCTTTGAAACAATAAGTTAAATTACAACATTTTGAACTCTGTAGGTTGGTAATTCTACATAAAAAATCCTAATGGAGAAAGTATATTGGTTTAACAGTAATTCCTTAAATATTTCAGGTATAATTACTGATTCAATTTGGAGTAAGCAAAATAAATAAAGACACACACATAAACAAGGTGATTTAAGATAGTATTAATATTTAAAGACTACTAGGTAATGGTCTTCTATTGAGTGGTACCTATTAAATGAAAGTTGAAACACCAGACAGCTGGGGAAGAAATGCCATACAAACAAGTGACCCAAAGGCACTGTATCTAAAAAATTGAAAAAGAATTTAAAGTCTTGTATCACTTTGAAGTTTTAGATTGATTCTGTCTTTCTATAGAAGCATAAATATATTTTTGCTATCTTCTTTCCTGATACAGCCCACTGTTCTCAGACCCCCTTCCACAATCTAAATGACTTTGTATTTTATTAAGTTCAGTAACATCTGAGCATGAGAGATTGCTCTTCAGTCCACAGATCATGCGTGGTATGCATATGGATTCACAGATGCTGTCAGAAAACCACCCCACAGATTAGGAACCACGTAGGTCCCTTAATTTACATATGGAAAAGTGAGTGGTTTAAATCAGCATTCACAAATTATGACTTGCAGACGGAATTTAGACCTACAGGCATATTTTGTTTGGCCTGTTAGGATGCTTTAAAGTTTTTGAGCAAAAAGTTAAAAATCAGGAAATTTTTAGCTTCTCATGCAGATTAAGGGATCTGACACTGTTGGAGTGATATTCCTGCATGACATTAATTGACTAGAGTTATATAGCTGCTTTTACATCATTCATGTATCTCCAGGTTTGCAATCTTCATAGTTCTCTTTTGTCTTTTACCTGACTCTTTCAATTATTCATGTTACCTACCATGCCTTTCTGAAAACTTTTATTATATAGCAAGTCATAGGTAGGGAAGAAAGTATAAACTTTTCTCCTGATCCCTAAGCAATTGTAGGTTTCTGCCACCATTACTCAGGCATTGTGTTTTAGCTCTTCCATTGCCATTGACTTGCTCTGTGGCATTGAACAGGCCACTTAACCCCTCTGAATTTCAGTTTTGATATCTGTCAAATGGTCATAATAAGCATTTTAATCATGTAAATAGTTTAAAAAAATCTAAAGGGGACTATTATCAAGAAAATGGTCCTGTCTGTGTAGTAAGACTGTCAGACTGCCAGACAGAGAAAGGAAGACAATATTTATCTCAGATGATACAATTACATATAAAAGCCAAAATAATTTACCAATAAATTATTAGATTTCAAGGATTAAGATAAACTACTCAAGGCCTTTAGGTAAAACATCCCAATAACGTTCAAAGGCAAAACAGTTGGATTGGCATTAGACTTTTGAAAACTTACCTATAAGGCAAAGGCAATAAGAGAGTATATTTAAAAAATCAATGAAAAAGTAAAGCCAAGGATTTTTTATTGAACCAAATATCTGTCAGTTATTAAGGCTACAGAAAAACAATTCTCAGCATACAAGAAATGAAGGAATCTTATTATCTCTTTTTGAGGAATCTACTAGAGGATGAAATTTATCCAACCAAGTGGTGACGGGAAACATTTCAGCTAAAGGACTAATGATGAGCATTTAAAAACATATAATGGTGTATCTAAGACTGAATAAAAGTAGGAATGAGGGTGGAAAATAAATTTACAAATGCCACATATTATGACAAAGCAGAAATAATGCCATTAAAAACTGGGAGAAAAAGAAAGAAGAAAATGAAAAAATAGAAAAGGCATATTGTTGTATAGATGGACATTATAGGATACTAAAAACAAACCTGATAAACTAGATAGTAAAAAGTTAAATGAGAAAACAGGACACTAAGGGCATTAAAAAAGGTAAATGTATGAAGGTAATCACTAGAAAAAAGAACTAGGTGGATGGGAAAGTGTGTGAAGAGAAGGGACAAATGGGAATGGTATAAAATGGATGAGGAGGAGTTATGTTCTTCTCTGAGTATGAATTTTCAGTAGCTTGAACTTTAAGAACCATAGTCATGAACAACAACAACAAAAAAAACTGAAGGCTTATATAAAAGGCAGTCTCATAAAGTCACAGTTAATATTTTGTTGTATATTAGATTACTTCAAACATACCCTTTACCCACTGTTAATATCTTCAGTTTCCTATATTCTACAGGATAAAGTTCAAATTTCTTTGCCTTACAGTGTTCCCTACCATTTGGTTCCAACATACCTCGTCAAAGTATCTTTTACTTTGGAATAGAATTTCACTCATTTACTGTTCATTCTCCACTCCATCCCCTATTCTTTTATCCCCTAAATGTTGAGCATCTCTGCTGTGCCAGGCACTGTTCTGGGCACTGGGGATTATAAAATTGAACAAAACAAAGTATCTATCTCTAACATCTCATATGTAGCCTTCACTGTATCTTGAATACATCTTCCATATGTTTGCCTCATTTACTGAAATTATTCTTTTCTTTCATTGTTTCATTCAATAAATATTTATTGATTGTTTATTGGTATTAAAACAAGGTCCCCTACTCCTTTGGACTTTATGTTTTTGTGGGTTGAATAAAATATTAAATAAACAAAATATATGTCATAAGGCTTTGAAATAAAATAAAGCAGCATAAAGAAGATAAAAAGTAACAATATGTAGGTCATTGTACTATTATTTTAGAAGGAATAGTAAGAGACAACCTTTTTGAACAGTCCTGAAAGAAGTGAGGGAGAGAACCAAAAGGATAACTAGAGGAAGAAGGAATGATTCAGGCAGAGGGTACATCAAATGTATGTCTGACATGTTCAAGGGACAGTGAGGTGGCCAGTATGGTAGGGGCTGAGGGAAGTGTAAGAGATGAGTTCTGAAAGGTAGAGGGGTCTAGATTCTGAAGGACAATTCTGGCTTTGGTAAGCACCTTAGCTTTTGGCTCTAGAATAATTACTATCTCCTCTGAATTTTTAATTCAGTTCATTCGTGAAATCCTCTTTGACCATTCCTGTCTATAATGATTTCTCCTTCTAACTCCTGGAACACATAATGACCACATAACTCATGTATTGCTTAATTGACTAAGGCAATGCCTGGTTGTCTTATAGATATTCTCTTCTGCCCTATTATTTTTATAACTTCTTTTAGCATAGAGACTTAATCTTATACTTTTCTATCCCACATGGTGCTTTGCACCTGTTTGGTACTTAATACATGTTTGCTTTGTGAGGCTCTGGCCTCGGATGTCAGCAATAAGAATTTGAAAGCCTAGTCTAAGAAGTGAAAGGACATGGTGATAAATTAGATATAAGGTAGTTAGATAGATTAGATATTAAGGTTTTAGTTTGTGATCCTGGAAGAATAACAGTGCTATGGACAGATAAGGAAAAGTAAGAAAGAAATTGATTTTGGGGGTAGATTGATAAATTTCATTCAGAATTTATTGAATTTTCCATGCTAATAGCATATCCATGCTAAGCAGTGCAGAATGATTTGGATATGTCAGAACATATACAGAGTATTGGTATTATTCATGGCTGCTGCCTGCAGTATGTCATTTCAAGAGCAGGGACTGCTTCTTACTCATTTCTAGTGCCTAGAACAGGGGATGGCAAATAATAGGTGCTTACGTCATAGGCACTTAAAAATATTGAGATGAGAAGTGGTAGGTGTGTAGTTATGATGCACATCATAGAAAAGGCATAGGCTCTGGAATCAGGTCATTGTGGGTTTGTATTACAGTCTTACTACTTTATATGTGTTGTGGTCTTGGTTGAGCAAATGACCCCTCTGAATCTCAGTTTCCTCATCTGGAAAACAAGGACCTCCTTGCAGGGCTACATGGAAAACCTTGCAATTCAGACCTTTCTTGAAGAGCTAATATTTCTTAGTAGCTTAAGAAATAGTACTTATTCATTCAGTTATAATTGTTAACATTATTAAGAAGATAATGCTTTCACCATTGAATTTCAGCAATATTTTTATAGGCTTAGAAAAAATCTCAGAAGTAATCTGATCTAGTTAACTGTTTTGGCTACTTTAATAACATTTATAGTCTAATATAGTTAGTGTCCAATTTGCATATAATCACCCAAATCAGCTGATTCTATTAATGCATGTGGAACTCTAGGAGTAATGAGTAAAACAGTGTTGGAACATTGGACTCATAGTACATCAGTTACTGTTATCATATTCATCAGTTAGTATTCTAGTAGCTTATATCACCCTCTATAGTCCTAGCTATCAAAATAGCTTCATGGTGGGATAGGAGTTGATAGGCATGTTGGATGACAAATAATAGTAGAAGTACATAGTATTTTGTTTTTTAGAGAAGCATCTTAAAATTGTCTCTTGGAATCATTTTACAGAAGATGAATGAAATTCAATCTCCATAGCAATATTTTTACAGTAATAGAATAATTTTAAATTTAGAAAAGCAGAGTCTACTTCTGATTAATTTTTAAAAATCTTGTCAGATACCTTAAATCTTTTTTCTTCAAATCATACATTAAGATTTTATGGACTTTTGGTCAAGAGTCCTTTTCTATCCCTTTTCTCTCTCAATATAACACAAATCTAAGTACATCTGTTGAAGTGGTTTCCTGATTTTATAGGTATCTTCTGGCTCTTATTCCTTAATTGCTATTGGGTGCCTCTGAAACGCATGTTTTACTTTTTGCTTTGGAGCTGATGTCGTGGCACTAAGACCCAGAAACCGTTTGCTCTGTGTGGCTGGAGCTGGGCAGGCTGTGCTCGAACTGAAGGGAAGGAAGTCATTAGTGCAGACTGAGCTGTGGAGTTGGGTTCTTGCAGGATTTCCTTCCAGCCTTTTCCCCACTAAGGTTCTTGGGAATTAAAAAAAAAAAAATCTAAACACATAAACCAAGTTTTCCTATTTACAGTGTTTAAGGAAGGTAGGCATTTGGGGAAGGGCAGATCCTTTTCCCAAGTTATCCAAGAAGGAAGAGAAAACTGCGTAAAGAAGCTCTGATTACAGATCTTTGGAATTTTCTTTGCTAAATTTTACAAACGAGAAATACACCCAGAATTTTGGGAATTGCTCCAGGCTGCGCGTGAGGGTTTGATTGCTTGTCTAATCTTTTTTTTTTTTTTTTTTTTTTTTTGAGAAGAGGAGAATTCGCCAAAAGGGGTTTTGGATGGCAGAAGCCCGGCTGGGTTTCTGCAGCAGCTCCTGTTCTCAAGCGTGAGGGAGGGTCTCTGCAGCTGGCTGGGAGACCCCTGCCGCAGGCTCCTTTTGCAGGCACTGGCTCTGGAGGGAAAATGCCCTGCTCTGGTAGGGGTATACTGGCTGCGGGGACTTCCTAGCCTGGTGGGAAGTGTGTTCGTGGTTTGGGAACACTTTTCATTGAACTGAAGGCGAAAAGACTGGACTCTCCTGGGCTTTTTCCATTCGCAATGAATATGGGAAAGAATTAGGGGGTGGGAGGGAGGCAGCATGACTTGCAGTCGCTGCTGCCCTGCATCTGCCCCCAGCCCCCAGCCAGCATCTTGATGTTCCACGTATCGGCTGTACAAATATGATGAAATGGCAGCCCCGGAAGAAGGTAAGTGTTCTGGAGTGGGGATGGGGCCCTGATGCTTGACCCAGGGAAGGGTGACAGGGGGCGGTGGCCCTTGGGTCCCTCCACCCCTTTCATAGTTTGCTGGGCCAGCCGGCCCATGCAGCTCTGTCCCCTTAGGGACTTGCAGCAATCCTTTAGGGCCGAGCTACCAAGTCTGGTATGCATCCATTGCCCTCTTAAGTTTTTCCTTCTTGGTATGCTTGGACTTTAAGGGATGACAGCTCAGAAACACCCGCTGGCTTTAGAAGCCCTGTGGATCTAGCGACATCATTAGATTTTTAGGAGCCAATTAATAATTGCCAGGGTCCAAGGAGTTGATGGTGCTCCGTCTCTGGGGAGCCATTTGGATCTGTACCCCTGACACATTCCTCTGTCTCCTCAGGTGGGTGGTGCTGTAGCACCTACTTCCCCAAGGGGTTAATAAGCTCGGAGGCGCTGGCAGCCGCTTCTCCAGGGCCCCGCTGGGGGGCGAGCATCCCCAGCACAAGCGTCCAGCAGCTGATTCCCGGGCAGCCCTGCCGCGCGCTGGGCCTCTTGACCGGGTGTCTGGGGCCCGGCCCCGGCGGGCCTTGTGCCTGTGGGGTTCCCGGGCAGCCGCATGGGCCCGTGCGAGTGTGTGCGCCAGCCATTGTGCATGGGTGTGTGTCTGTGTGTGTCAGCGTGCACGGGTGTGTGTACATCGATCGTGGGGAAGAGGGGGAGGGGGGCATTTTGCTTTTTGCAAGATTATTTCCTAATATGGCTCCTTTGTTGAGAACTCAAGAAAAAAACTCAGTGGTTCTATCAAAATAAATTGCTATTGGTCCCAAAAATAACGTTTCTAAAAGTGGGACTGGTCCTTACCCCACGACATTCAGGGAGAAAGATAGTTTTCTTCAAGTTGTTGGTGGCTGTAGGTTTGGCTAGGGCTCCTTTTTGCTAACTTGTCTGACTGGCGCTAACTGTTTGGTGAACCCAGTGGTTCACTGCATAGCAGGACTTTTTTTTCCCCCTCTACAAATACCTCATTTGGCCGTGGTTTTTATTGACATTCTTCTGAAGGAAAACACAGCGAACTGAATGTGCTGTGCCCTTCCCCAGCCGTGACCTGTCTCTGTTAGCAGCTGGCTGGTGTTTTACTTGAACTAGCTAAACTGACTCTTTGTGGCATGATGTGTGATACCATGTTTTATATCAGAGCTTAAATAGAAATCATGTGTGAAATACACAAAAAGATATTGTGCATTTTGTTTTATTCTTAGAGAATCTGACAAACCCTGCTTCAGTATAGCCTGGTGAATTAAAAGGTTTTCTTTTATATCTAATTGATTCAATTTTGATCCCTGACACTAAGTTATTTCTACCTCTTCCTAAAGTCAGAATCTCCATGTGTTAGTTCTCATTGTAGACTTCTTTCAGTGAGATTGGATTCATCTATTTTAGTTAAGAGATTTGTGTATCTCCTCCCACACCCACCTACATAAAAATCAGTTAGGATGTGGAAAACCCATAGAAGAAACCATATAATTAAGCAATTTATACAGATGCTGTGTATTTCTAAAGTTCTTTTCCCATTTCTTCTATATTTGTAAATTGCATATTTATGAGTCCTTTTAAGATGTCTATAAACTATACATTCATAAATGTCTGTTTTTTCTATTTTACCCGATGTGCAGTAACTCATGTGGTTATGTCTGTGGAAACCCCTCTGGGTACTGGTATTGCTTGAATCACGGAAGTATTATTCTTGGCAGTCAGGTGGATTTCTGGATGCTGGAAGATTCTGTTTCAAGTGTTAGGATTCACTCTGCAGTATTTACTCACTCTGTGATGCTTAAATTGCTATACCAGAAGGTTGTGTTTATTCACTGTATTCATAATCCCAAGTTATCATGTCATAAGGATCCAGATATAATTCGGCAGAGTTCATAGAAGATTAAAAAAATAAGCTAAGCCATCAATACTGTATGATTATTTGGTAGTGGCTTGAGAACAATTCTTACTTCTATATTAGAAATGGAAGCTTCCTTGGAAGAAATTCAATATTCAATTCTGGTAGGGTACCAGTAAATCTTTACAAAGATTAGGTTTATTTTCTTACTCTTGCAAGAATACTCACATGATCAGATCATTGCCATGGTTTCTGGCTGGGTTTGCTAACACATTTGTAGTGGTACAGTCACATGCCATGTGTTTTGCCAAACTGTTTCACAGAATCCATTTATACTATATATGAAAAATGCTACTGTATGGTGTGATTTTAACAAAGCTAGGAAGATCATCCATAAAATGCTGCCCCAAGCAGCATTTGTTTATAGCTGAGCTTCATGAATAGGATTGGTTGGTAACTTGCTATCATGGTGCCTGGTCAGCCTCTACCAATGCTGGCTTTTGTTAATTCTGTGCTCACTATAAGAGAATGACCATAGGTTCTAGGTTTCTTTGCTTCCAACTGAGCATGCAGCTGGGGCACATGGTTGAAAGGGAGCTTTTTACTCCTCTTTTCTCTGCTTACTTGCCAGGTTAAACTAAATACTAAGATTTCAGATGTGGTCTGGAATATTCAATTAGGCTCTGCTACCTTTTCACAAAGAAACCACCAGAACATGATCAATTGTGTTCCACCGTCAGGACCAGTGAAGAGCTTAGGACTCAGTCTTCTAGAGCATAGTGAGCCTCCTACCAAGAGCCCTATAATTCCCCTAAACAGCAAGATTCTGTACAGTTGCGATCCCATCATAGTAAGAATGGGATATATATCATTCATGTAAATAGCTATTATCATGTTTTAAGCATCTGTTCTCTGCTAGGCATCTCTACTTGCTCTATATACATTCATTAAATTCTTATCTAATGAAGTGGTAGGTGTTATAATTTACATTTTACAGATAAGGAATTAGATATAGAGGTGAGATTACTTACTCAGAGTCACACTACATGGCAGGGTCAGAGCTAAGATTAAACCAGGTCTTATTTACTTCAGGACATGTGTTCTTTACCATTGTACTTGGGACTTTTGATGACCTGCATTCTTTATTTGAGAAAGATAAAGCCTGAGCTGAGATGTCCCAATATATAAAGGTTAGCTATAGCTTTGCTCCTTCACTTCTGGATATAAGCACCAAGAAGTTCTTCTCTTCCTTTCTTCTTGAAGAAGCACAGTGATTTTATTGATGAATTCTTGGAGCATTTAGAATCTATGTCCTTTTATACTTATGATCTTTTATTGATAGTAACCTTTCTCTCTCTCTCTCTCTCTGTCCCCCCACACCCCTTTCTGTGTGTGTGTGTGTGTGTGTGTGCGCGTGCACGCACGCACACACGCATACACGCATGTGTGTATCTTTTCGTTTACATCTGGCCTCTCAATTTTCCTTCAAGCTCTTTGAGTTCAGGAACCATATTTCATACCTCTTTTTTTGGTACCGAGGATAATGTAGTTGCTCAAAAAATATTTATTTGATGTAAAAGTAAATAAGAACGATTACATTATAGAACATATTTTTAGACTTTCTTATTCTAAGAGGTAGAATGAACTTTAAAAAGGTTCAAAATATTTTAGTTAATTCATAGATATTATACTATAATAGATTATTAAAGAAACCAGAATATTTTGGCACTCAATTTTAATATTTTGTAGACAACATCAGGGTGGGTACAAGCCACACTTTTTACAAAATCTCCGTGTCAGTCATTATTAAGACACACCACTGGCTCCATGGACCAGGCTCCTGATCCAGTCAGTGTCATGATCCTTTTATTAACATACCTTATTGGCCTGGCAAAATATACTTTCCCCTGTTTTTATATTAAGAGGCTATCATGCAGCACATTATTTTTATCTTGTATTTGCAGAAATGATAATAATTAAAATGCTCATCTCATAGGAACATGTTTGTTTACAATTCTGAAGTGATTTCTGCTCTTTTAAATCCAAGGATTAGTATCAGATAACACTGTGTAAATAAGACTGCAGTTAAAACTCCAAGAAAGCTGCTGCTGATGGGATTTTCTCATTGCTTATCTAATGTTATTTTACTGTTCACACATAATAAAAGATCATTAATAAGAATATGTCACATAAGCTACATTAATTATGTCATTTCAGAATTATATGATGTATTCATCTTGTTAGGCTTGTCACATTAATATAATGTGAATCTAGCTTCTTAAATGACTTCTCTGATGGAACTTGTTTGAAAGCTTACTTGTAAGGATTCCATCCTGTAAATTTGGGTCTTATAATAGCTTATTACTTTTACAAAATAGTGCATTTCAAATCCCTGCACTTTCTCTATAATAAAGTATTTTCTTTCTGGATTAGAAAACTAAGTCTTAAATTTTAATACAGCTATACTAAATTAGTTACCTGCCTGAATGCTGTGCTAGTTGATATTATTATATTATTCATTTTATTTATAGTATAAAATTAGACTTAAAAATAACTAAGCATTGTGGACAAAAGTAGTTTTAGAAATTTCATGATAAAGGTCTTTCTGCAGATCCATTCTATATACCATTCTCAGATCAGTGCAACCTACCGACCCAGCTTTTGGTTCTGGCAGTTTCTGTGACTTCTGTTCTTGGGCATGTTATTTAATCTTTCACATCTGACTCCCCACTGTTATAGTTTAGCTCCTCATTATCACTTTCTGGATCTATTGCAAATGACATCCTAATGATGTTTCTTTTTCTATTGTCTTTTATTCTTTGGTTTCCATCTTATTCCATTTGGAGTAATTATTAAAAAAGCACACCCATCAGCTCACATCATTCACCTTCTTAAAACCCTGCTGTATCTCTTTGGCTAGTAGAGGTCTTTAAAGTGAGGTAAATGCATGTTGGCCTAGAGGGTATGTAAGAAAATGACCGGTATATGGGGAAAATATGAGAACTTCTATTTTTATGTATTTTTAAAAGAATAAGAAATAAATTAAGCTTTACTAATCTTTCAATATAGTTTGCCACTTGTGCCATCATTTGTTTAGAGGCCACAAAGTATCCCTAGTGGTGCCACTCATTATTCACATCAGTCATTTGTTCAACTACAGTGTGTTTTAGTGTACTGTTATTTCCATCATAAAATATCTTGCCTCAAGTGATTAATTTTATTATTGAGAAGAAGAATAAAGAAGAATGTAGTGTAGTCTGTATAGCACATGAAGAAGATGGGCTCTGAAACTAGACAGCCTGGGTTTGAATTCCAGCTCAGCCTCTTAGTAGCTGTGTGGTCAAGTTATATAACTTCTCTATACTTAAGACGTTTCATCAGTTTAATTCAAATGACACCTAGCTCTTACTGTCACTTTGAGGATATAATGTAAAATGCTTACAAGTAGTGCCTTCCACATAAAGTGCTTACTACATTTTTCCTGTTAGCATGATTATAACCTACAGTCAAGCTGGACATGGCTCGCCAGGCTTCTCTGCATTTGCATGTATGTACTCCTAGAAAGCCTTTGCCTAGAAAGCCTTCTCTTCATACTCAACTCACTTTCCTTTTGTCACTGGTCATTTCTTAAGAACTAACTCAACCTTCTCCTTAGTTAATCCTTCTATAATTGCTGGGCATAGTTGGCCACACCCTCCTATAACTATACTCGTATAGGCCGCAGTCATAGCCCTGTATTGTAACTATTCGTATGTCTGTCTCCACCATTGTAAGGTCTTGAGGGCAGAGGTACAGAGTATGAATTGAATGAATGAATGTTGGAAAAATGTAATGCGTTTATGGAATAAATTACATTTATGAAAAATGTAATGCAGTTATGGTCAATGATCTTCAATCAGTTGGCAAGATTCTCTGACTTGCCAGTTATTGGAAATGCCTATCTTACAAGTTTATCTCTACCTATTTCTGACCCTCTCAGAGCATCATATTGGCTATGAGTGAGGGTAATTCATTAAAGGGATAATATTAACTATGCATCTTTTAAAAATAGTCACAGTTATGAGGCAATGGTTGTACAACATTGTACGTGTACTTAATGCATCTGAATTGTACACTTTAAAATGGTATATGGACCTCACCTCAACTGAAAAAAAGGAAAAGTTACAGTTATTTTTGACATATCTCATAACTGATCATCAATGCAGCAATACTGTGGTTGTAACCACTAGAGTAAATATTTTCTTCAGCCCTAAATATTTTTACTTTTGTAAGATTCGTAGAGAATGGTCATTTATAGAAAACTACTTCAGAGAACATTTGAAAAGCTGGGAATGGTTGATAGACTTGATAAGAAGTGAAGGAAGCCAGCGATGAGGAAATTTGGTTTGGCACCTTTACTGTTAAGCAGCTAGCCAGTAAGCATTGCCAGTGTGAGAGGAGGCTATAGGGTTTAATTGACCCAACTTCAAGAAAGGGCACCAGCAGCCACCTTCATTTTGCTAGTCAGTCACAGTGATGACATGCTGTGGAAAACAGCAGAAGCAAGAGAAAACCTGAAATCTCTGCCTGCGCTGTCAGCTTTAGCTTCCACAGTGAATTCATTATACCATTAATGATAACAATGTATGTCTCAGCTTTAAGACTTTGCTTTTATTGATGTGCTGAAGCCATGTAGTATTATTGAAAGCTATAAAAATATATCCTTTAACTAACATTTTAGGTTTTTATGAAGCTTTTATCATGAACTTTCTTGTCTTTTTTAAAGGATGTTTTAAATTTATTTATGTATTTCTTTTTATGATGACATCGGTTAATGAAATCCAGTAAGTTTCAGCTGTACATTTTAACAGTAAAGCATATATATGTTTATATTGTATATTCACCTCCCATGGTTAGATTTCTTTCTGTCACCACATATTTGGCCCCCTTTACCCCATCTACCTCCCCGCTCCCCATCCTGGTAACCCCTAGTCTGTTGTCCATGTCCGTGAGTCTCTCTGTTTTTCCCGTTCATTTGTTCCTTTTAGGTTTATATCCCACATATAAGTGATATGTGATTTTCAACTATTTCTGTCTGGCTTATTTCACTTAGCATGATTATCTCGAGGTCCATTCGTGTTGTCGCAAATGGCAATATTTCATCTCTTCTTATGGCTGGGTAATATTCCATTCTGAACTTTCATGTTAGTCACCCCTTTAAGATTTCTGTAACTTAGGGAGTATTCTCACATGATTGAGCCCTTTAACTATATTCCTTTCCTAGCACATTTTCTTATTTAGTCTGTTAGAGTGTTCTGTCTTTGTTATTTTGAAGATTCTATCCTTTTAGCATGTATTTTAAGAAAAGAATAAAATTATAACCTTTGGCTTATACCTTCTGTGTAAACTTAGCATTTCTAGAAAAGGTACATGAAATAAACTTGATGGCAATTGTCAAAGCTGTACCTAAGTTTTTTACTGATAGATGTCTCTCAGTTTGGACTATTAAAGGACTGAAATTTCTCTAGCTTATATCTAGTTATATAAGCCAATGTACATTCATGAATGTACCCATATTTCCAGCATTATTTAATTTGTGGGAGGTGATATTTTAGATTTACATAGTGTTAAAAGATTGAGACTTGTAGAAGCACAGATATTGAGAGAATTCTGAGTTAGGAAACAGTTAACATTTGGAATAGGGTTAAAGTGTTGTTAGGAGCCAGGAAGTCATTGTGGGAACACATTGTGTTTGGATATATATTCTCCCAGACATGAAATACACATAGAATTAAACCTAGAAATGTAGTAGTAAAGAATAGGAAAGGAAGAAGCCAACAAGGAAACTTTGTTGCACATCCTGGAATAATTTTGGTATAGCCTATATATTAGCATAACAACACTTATTGGATTAGAAATAGTTTTTTTAATGGATAAATGATTCCTTATTGTGACCTATCTAATGTAGGTGTTTCTTATTTTAAGGAAAATCAAAGTACACTATTTTGAATCTGAAAACAGACTAAATGCCAACTTGTTTCACATAACTAAAAACCTTGAATGTCCATTATTTTATCTGAATCATTACTACATTGTTCTGATAGTTAATTGTTAAACATTTTATATTTTTAATATTTATAAATGAGCATAACAGTAATGCACACACAAATTTTTGGGATTATGCTAAATTGAGGTATCTGTGGAAAGCTATAGTGCTTAAACCCAGATGTAGCAGGTGTTTTTGGAGCTGTTGCAGAGTTGAGATTCTTAGGCCTAAATAAGATTGTTATGTTTTTGAGTAGAAAGAAAATGTTATAGTGAGAATTGGTAGACCAATGATCATTTTGTTGGACTTTGGGTCTTTATCACTTAATAATTAGTTTTTTCAGCAGAAGATGGGCTGGAGAAAGAAAAGATAAAATGCAGGCTACTTTATTATATTGTTAATAATTTTGGTAAAATATTAGGTTGAACTATTTGAATTTGCTGATGTCTGACCATCTTTTAACTACAAAAATAGAAATTTACTATGGTTCAATTAATATTTAGGAGTTAGGAATGGTGGTGATACGTATTGAAATTAAGATTAACATCTTTGATGGATTAATTATGAATTTTAATATTTTATAGTCACCATGGTTTCTATGGAAAATTGCTACGCTAATATTTAATTTACCTGTGATGTGCTTGTGAATTTCATGTTAATGCAAACTTAATTCAACTGCTAGCCCTTGTTAAATGTCAACTATTTTTTTAATGTGATATTTTCTGAAATTTATTACACATTTTTTGCCTTCCTACATGGAAGGTACTAAGTATGATTTAAACTTTTCATGATTACTCAGGATTATCATCACAAACATAAATTATTCTGTGTAATAACATAGCAATACTATAGGAGATTTTAAAGAATGTAGAACTGTTTGTTCTTATTCTGAATGACCTCAGATTGCCTTTTTTGTTTCTTTTAAAATACTTTCATGTCTTCTTTGTACAGTTTTCATCTTCCTTTCCATGTTGCTCAAAGTAGTGTTGCTGTCATGTGCCTATCCTTTGCAATTCTGTTTTACATATTTATTTCCTGTCTGTGGTGGGTAAGAAACACTCTAACTGAGCTAGTTTGTGACTGAGATGAAAGTAACTAGACACTGAATGAGGTGTTCTCTTATGAGTGTCTGAACTGTGGCTTTTTGTTTTGACTGCTTAGAGATTTTTTATAAAAAACTTTGTTTTTAGGCTGGGCTTTATATAGTTGAAGTATTTAAATAAATGATCTTTATTATGAGATATTTATTATGCTGCTGATTACTAAAAGTTAAATATATGTCACAGGGACTGAAAAGAGATGGAATGATTATAAAATACCACTGTAGTTTTCCCTTTTCTGACTTTGATTTGGTGTATCTAGCTTAGCATCCCCAATAACTTGTTCAAATATATACATATAATAAAAAACTGGGGTGGAAGAAACTGTTATTAGTAGTTTATGGGAAGGGTAGAATTGTATATCCTAGGGAGTATATGTGATTACCTTTGACAAGAAACAACAAAGGAATGTGAGATTTATTTAAATATTAATTAGTTGCATATTAATTAACCAAAACATTTTTTTTAGTGAAATAAATATTATTTATTTTAAATAACCTTTTTTGTTTTAGCTTAGACTTTTGCTAGACTGAGATTAAAACATTTTTGGAAATGAAAGAAACCTTAAGGAGCATTTAATATTACACATTAGGAAGCAGAGTGCAGTAGGGTAAAATGGCTCCTTCAGAATCATGTAGCTCTTCAGAGTCTGGCCCTAGGCCTGGATTCTCTGAGGAAAGGGATGTAGTCACTGGCCTGTATTGCTTCTAGGAGTTCAGAATTTAGAGTTGCGCTTGTTGGTAAAAAAAAAAAAAAAAAGAAGAAGAAGAAGGACAAAAAGGACAGTTATATAGATGGTATATTTTGAAGACATGAGAAATCTATTTGCTTTCAGACACCACTTCTGTGACTTGTTTTCTTAAAATCTCTGTACTAATGTTTAAAAAATCTATGGTAAAATGTAAATATAATAGCCGTGTTTGTTCACTGTTAGCTTTGATAGTCTGTTACCCAACAAGACATTCAGAAATGAGATCCTTATAACCTCTTGATGTAGCTGGTAGGCAGGGATTTGTGAAAGAAACATCAGGATCATAGTCACTAAGAGGCCTGGTTTGAGGTGGTGATTGGGTTCACTTTGTTTGGGACCCTAAGTAAATAAGAAGCAGAATTAAGAGGGGGGTCTGTGTTTGGGGGTACAGGAGAAAAAGATAGTTGACAGTGAAAATAGAGGATGTTGACTACAAACTTCACATACTTCACAATTTCGAGAGAGGTTCAGCTCTAGGTCAGGGTAGATGACACAAAAGGACCAAAAGTAAGGGGGAAAAATTACTGATTACTGTCATTAAAGATAGAATAACTTGTCTGAAAAGTAAATAGTTTATGTAGGTTTAGACAAATGTGAAATAGACCTCATTAATAAGTAAATCATCAGACTATACTTGTTACTGTTCTAATTGTGATAATAGCTATGGTTTTCAAGAAATTTTAATAACCATAGAAATGATATTTCATTTATAGTGGTCAACAAACAATTTAGAAGAGCTGGGCTATTATAGAACCTGTGTTTCCAGTAAACAGCAGTAACTGTGGATTAATTATCTGTGTTAATTTAACAGAACTCTCTGACTTTATCTTTTAAAGTGAATCCATAATATATCTTTTTATTGCATCATGCTGGATTAAAAATTAATGAGAATGTAAAATTTCTAAAGCTAATTTTTAAATTATTACTAATCTATAAAATATACTACAGACATTTAAATGTTTATTAAAATAAGATGAAAATGTGGAGAAAGTGAGTAAACTTATCTTTTTGTTTAAAATTTAAATGTAAGAATTCTAACTTTAAGAGATAGGAGTTAAAGGAAGGATCTTAAATTATAGGTTATTTACTATATGTAATTACATACACAAATATAATGAACATTTATACTGACCAAATAAACAAGGCAAGGTTAATAGGAACATAGGTTATAACCTTACCATGGATGATTTTAAACACTAATATAAAAATGTACAAACTTTAGTTAAATAGAACCAGATATTTGTTCAAAGTTTAAAATATACAGAATTTTTTTAAAAAAAATTATTTTTTTTATGGTGACATTGATTAATGAAATCCAATAAGTTTCAGCTATACACTTTAACAGTAAGGCATACACACACACACACACACATATGTATATGTATACACACACATATGTATATGTATGTATTTACACTGTGTGTTCACCTCCCATGGTTAGATTTCTTTCTGTTGCCACATATTTGACCTCTTTTACCCTGTCTACCTACCCCCTCCTCTACCACTCCCCTACCCTTTGGTAACCACTAGTCTATAGTCCATGTCCATGAGTCTCTATTTGTTTAAAATATAATAGATTCTGTAGTCATTTTAAAGGCTGTTTCAATGGTAGATTTCTAAATTGGAATAACTTTAAAAATAAAATTTGTTTGAAATGATCAAATTATTAAACATTTACTAAAGTTGCCATAGATGCAACTATGAATAAAATACATTTTCTTTCAAAGGGAGGATAAGACAAGTTGCACAAATACCTGAAATGTGAGGTGGCATGTGTTAAGTATCACCAGAGAGAATGAATAAAAGGAGAGGTCACAGCTGAGTTGGTAGAAGGAGAAAGGTTTGGAATTCAGAATAAGAATTAGTATATCAAAAGAGTCTGCATGGTGGAGTGTCATTTTAGTTAGACATGGTAGGCTCATTTTTACCAGACAGAGACAGGGAGGCTATTCCAGGCAGTGAGAATAATATAGGGAAAGGCAAGCTCTGAGCATGTTTTTACAACCTGGTAAGGAATCCCAGTTTGGCTGGAGTACAGACTTCAAATGCCAGCTCAAATCCAGATGGTAATTGGCCCCAAAGATGGTGAAATTAGGTTTTCACATGCTTATTCTTCCTAATGCTCGGTGAGTAACTGGTTTTTCTCATACTTTCTTATTAAAGGAAAATGAAAAACTGAATGGATTGCAAATGATGGGATTTTATTTGGCTCTGCAAGGATTTTATAAATACTACAGCAGCTGTTTACATCTTTATCATGATTGCTGTATGCATATCAAAATGATTCTCCTCATTGTTTCATGTCTAAGTCTACATTTGACTCAAGTTTATCTTTGAATGTTTGCCATTCTCATTTTGTTTGTATTCCTTTAGGTAGTATTAGTTACCTGCAGATAAGAGTATCATAAATTGGAATTCCAAGTGCTTTCAACTTCAGAATGTCACCTCTTTACTACACATATTACATAGGACTGTTAAACAATGAGTTTGAGGTATGTAGCACAATTCACAAAGCAACAGTCTCTCCTGTATTTCCAAATAAAGTATTTGAAAGGAATGATATTTGCAGAATGTGCTGTAGTGGTAAATTTAGAGAGTACAAGATAATTACTTGTAATTATGGCAATTTCTGTAAGGGAAATCATCTTAATTTGTTCCTACTAAGAAATAGAATTGCTCTACTCATAGCATTTGAATCTTCTTAGGAGATTAATGCTGTGTGCCTTCATTACTTTGAATGGACATTACAGCTTTTCACTACATATGAAATTATCCCTTTAATTTACGCTTCTATTTGAATTTTTTTTAAATGCAGTCTTCACTTTTAAAAAATGATATTCCAGAGTCCTTGTTGGAGAGAATTTACACATTCTTCTTAAGCAAATTGTAAAAGAATAGTACATCTCTACTAAGAGAATAAACTTTCAAAGAAGTTATAGTCTGGATGGTGAAGAGTCTTTAACTCATAGTTGGAACATTCTCCTGTCATGCTATTCCGTGAAGATTTTAAAATTTAGATGGCCTTTAGGCTGATGAGTATTTGCTGTAGCTTAAAAATAATGCTGTGTCTGTGGGCATTGTTATGAAGACAGAATTCTGACTGCTTTTTTATTTTTAATATTTAATAATACAGTCTGGGAAAGGTAAGTAGTTATAAAACAGAGAGAAATTGGAAGGGGAGAAATGGGTTCACTCCAAAATATAATTAACTGGAAAAGATACTGAACAAGAAATGATGGACATATGTCTACATAGGTAACAGAGGTGCTAAGAATGGAAAGTTAACTCATTGTTAGGCTATGATTGTCTTCAAAAATAAATGATTTCAGTTTTCAGAGCTGCTGGGGTGACTTTAAAAATTCTGAGTTTTTCAGTTAGCATCGACTTCTTCACATTATACAGGAATTTCTTTTGGCTTCAGTGAGTTGAGGCTGTTACTTTAGAGCTAAAATTTCTGTCTCCCCCGATGCCACGTACAATACTCAGTAGCAATCAGAAGCCATGCTTGAGTATAGCAGCTTTTAGGCAGATCAGGCAGAGCTAGTGAGATGCAAAAGCTGCAAGTGACTTATTTAGAGTTCTTTGATTTTTAAGTGTCCTACCCCTTCTACCGAGGCCTAAACTTGTAGTCAAACTTGGATTAATTGATTGAATAATTATTTCAATATGTATTTATTGAGGTCTATTATGTGTCAGATATTGGCTGTTTATATCACAAAGTGGATGAAAATGAGTAATGCATAATGGTGACTCCATTATTTCAAATTTAGTATAATTCAGTTTATCCTTATGAATATTTGCTAAGTAAGTTAGTAATTATTGAATTTTAGAGAACCAACTAATTTACTAACTATAAGCACTCAATTTATGAAGTATTAAAACTTAGGGGGGTTGAAGATTCAGGTGTAATATCACAATTCTTGAGGAGCTTACAGTCTAGACAGAAAGTCAGATGAGAAAATAAATTATTGCAGTACAACATGATAACATTGGTACCACATACAGGATGCTTTTGGAACACTGAAAAGCAAGAGAAAAAAGGAAGAAGAGGTGATGTGAACTAAGCATGGAACTATGTTTAGAAGTTGTGTAAGTTAATAATCGTCATGTATTTATTTCTATAGTATAGATGGACTCACCACTTTTTTTTCATTTTTATAACAGTGATTTTGAAAAGAAACAATTATTTTAAAAGAGTGCACCATTTCAGTATAATTTTAGTTCTATGTTATATTGTTATTCATAGCTAGAGTTCCTCTTAAATATTTTTGGAAGATAAATGTGCATTTCCTACATAATCACCTCCAATTAGATTAGTTTTCACAGTTGGATTCTTAATAAAATGAGTGCTACCTCTAGCCTTTTTAAAATTTTTAGTCTTATGACATAGTGTCTTCCTTTTAAAGAATACTTTAATGTACAGGCTTTTTGAATATATTACACCCAAATTATTTTTTCCTTATTATTATTATTTTTTAAATGTAGGAAATCAGTTATTAAAGTATATTCCACTAGATTGAGGAAGAAAAATTATATGGTTAAATAAATTTAGAAGAAGTGTACACACTGTTTTTTCAGAGTCCTTGGCCTATTTTGAAGGTTCTCAGAAGTTCTAGAATTAAAAAAGGAAGAAAGGACAGGAGGAGAAGGGAGACTTCTTTACTTTTATTAAACCAAATATTTCCCAAATATGACCTCTTTCTTTTAAATAACATGAAGATGTATTTTGGGAATAGCTTTCTTAACATATCTTTGTTTTTGGATTAGATGTAATAATTCATACACATAGTCAATATGAAAATATTCTTTTCATACTACTGAAATTAATTAGAAGGAAATAATAGGCAAGAGAAGGAAATAAAATGAGACTACAGGAATAGAGAGCTGTGAAAGAAAAATATTGGTAGCAGAAAAGTAAAAAGAAAACTTGCCTTGTAGAAGTTACAAAATGTTATTAAAATGTGACATAGTGATTTCCATTTATCAAGTTCCTAGATTTACTGTTTCCTCAGAGATATGAAAATATTGCTAAGTGCCAAAGTATTTTTCTCACATTTAATTTTTTACAGTGCTTAAAACATTTCCCTGCTGGTTTTCCTGAAAAATATTATGGAGGTTTCACTTTATTATTGAAGTACTAAGCTTTTTAACAATATGAAGTTAGATGAGAGGGCAGTGCTCCCTTGGTGAATTTCAGAATCTGGGAAACGTTGTCCCTTTCTGACTCCTCAAGGGCAGCTGAGGGAGGTGGTTTGGAAAGAATGTATGTGCAGTGCTGCCTGAGGTAGTGCGGACTGTAGCAGGA
The DNA here is from genome assembly GCA_004027375.1 of Macroglossus sobrinus. Taxonomy (NCBI): domain Eukaryota; kingdom Metazoa; phylum Chordata; class Mammalia; order Chiroptera; family Pteropodidae; genus Macroglossus; species Macroglossus sobrinus. Next base: position 121,165 of record PVKZ01000511.1, read on the forward strand.
CATCCTCAAGTTTTGAGGAAGGTGTGAATTGTTCAGTTGTTTTGGTTACTTCTTTTCACGGAGTGCTATTATTCTTTGGACTTCTGCTGGGATAAAAGGCCATCTCTGAACTTGATTGGGAGAGGGCAGGGAGGGCCCCTGAGTCTGAAAGGGAATTGAGTGGGAGGAGCATGCTCTAAGTCTTGTCAGAATATCCCAATTAGTTCTTGCATGATGCATCGTCAAGTAGTCACCTTATACCAAAGCAGCTTAGGAAGTAGAAAGTAAGAAACTTGGGAAATTGTAGAGATCCTTTGGACTTAGAGTGTAGCTATGTTAGGAATTAGAATGGCCAGATACAACTTCAACTAACTATATAAAGATAGATTCGGAAAACTGTGTAAATCAGACTTCTTATTTAATTGAATTAAATTAACTGATAATATTTTCTGCTTAGTTTTTTTAACCTTGACATTTTAAGTTTTTTTTTTTTTAAATGTCATCAGCTGTACTGCAGAGAACCAAAGGAAGGTTTTATTGTTTTCCCCTACTCCCTCTAGGTTGGGTAATTTATTGTACAAATACTTATGAAGTACATATCGAATTTTGATGAAGAAAGCAATGTACCTCTTGGTGCCAGTGAGATGGTGACAGCCACTATCAAAGTGAATGAACCCCAGGGGAGTGTGAGACTGAAGATATATTGTTGGGCTGTTTTTTTAGTGAGAAAGAATTTCTCATACTGTGTCTCCAAAGTTCCCCATTCCATCTCAATTTGCCTGAATCGAAGTCATTCTTCAAGGCCTCACTCTCCATGAGGTTCTGTGAAATCCACCAAGTCGGAATTTCACTGCACTGTTTTGCCCTTAGTAGAGCAGTTATTTAGTTTGATCAATTGATCAATTGATTGTTAGTTCATTCTTTCAATATGTTTGTTACATATATCAGCCATTCGACATTCAGAGAGGGAGCTGATAAGAAAGACTCTGTTCCTGTCTTCAGTGAGCTAATTGTGCATTGCTCATTGCTTGTTTATATTGGTTTCTCCCATTAGATCTTCAGCTGCTAAAGAGAAGTGATGGCTCTTATTCTCTCCCATGTGTCCAGCAGAGTGTCTGACTATACAAGGCATTCAGCAAGTTCCTTTGAATATACTGATTTTGTTTTTGTTTTTGGCACACAGAACTGAAGATTCATGGATATGGCTCCATTTAGTTGAAATTTATATAATAGGCTTATTGGAGGAAACTAGAGTTCTGACAGCTTATATTAAGTGACACATCCAGCTGTATTTAGTAAGTCAGTAACAGATGAATTCATATTCTGATACTTTTCATGTTAGTTTGCAAGCCACTGAACTGTTGTGCCTTACTTTACTTATTTTAAATAAACCAAATAACTGAAGAACTATGTTTTAGAAATATAATTTATAGTAGAAACAAAGGGTTGGAGATTTGTTTATACACATAATGATTTAGTAAGCAATAGATTCATATGTCAAAAGGCTTTTAGGTCACTGTTGAGTAGCATTGTGGTTTATTATTTACCTTTTGCCTACCACAAATGTTCTTCTAATCCAAAAACACAGAGTAAATGTTTGCTGAGAGTCTGCAGCGCCTAAACAATGAAATAGTCACATGCTTTAGTGGTAGCAAAGTTGAATGGCAAACAGCTGCCAGCAGCCATTTCTTACTGATCTAATCCAGGAGGTTTGTGAAAGGGGAACATATGGATTGGGGCTAACTGGAAATTAGCAAAGCTCTAAATGTTTGACTAAATGTGGTTATAGTTTGGTATGGTAAAACCCAGAGGTGAGAAATGACCTCATATCAAAGCCAAGTGGTGAGGAAGAATTTGACTGGAAATAGCTATGACATAAACACAAAATTAGTTATGAGATACCTTTACCTGGGACTATTCACAGGAAGTTGTATTAAGATGTATATTTGACCTGGATAAGGAGATTATCATTCAAAACTACCTAAAAAGGCACTATTTCTGCCGAGATACAATTGGGAAACATATATTAATATTCAATTATAATACAATGTTATAAGTATTCTAATGGAAGTATATACTACAAATCATGAGAACACTGAGAAAGGAATGTGAGGGAAGTAGAAAAGGTTTCTCACACTTGCAGGAGGTACAGAGGGTTTGGTTTCAAGTAGGGCATCACCATAGGCAAAGGCAGGAAGACGTGAAACAGTAGAACGCACTGGTTTATTTACATATTTGTTTATTGTGGGACTGTAAAGTGTGATGGGCAAGTAATCCTAAGAGCCTAATTTCCTGTAATCTTTGATATAAATAATACCAAAATTGATAAATAATCAGAAAAAGGAATTTCTCTGTCTTACTAGTATTTACTAATGTTTAAGCAGTATCCGTTAAATGAATGAAAGGATGTTTTATTGCATCTTTTTATGTACAGTTATTTTGTTAGATATTTTTTTCAAGTTATTTCATAAGATTAATTTTATGTGAGTTGGGTATACCAAAGAACCTGATGTTTTCAGATGTAACATTTAAGATTTAAATTGCTTTAGTGATCTCAAAGGGGTGATGGAGGAATTTGTGATCTTGATAAAGTACACAGTATGAGTTGCTTAGCCAATAAGCAAGTATAGCAAATACCAGGAAGCTCATATTAAACCACTTTTTAAATATACCACATTTGGATTACTATTAGTGTAATGTGACTTCTCCTTGCTATGCAGTGTCTGCCATCCTCCTTATCATGATCACTTATGTGCTATACAATTACTATCATTGATACTTGGAAACATTGCTCTGGTTTTGCACAGAGAGATAAGGTTAATGTAGCTACTATAATGATGTAACTTAATGGACTTTAGAGTTTATTTCCATGACAAGATTTATTTTAATGGCATCATAACTTACTTTAATCCAGTATTTATAGAACCATTGAGGGTCTGAGAAGAGTCGCCTAAAATTTTGTCATATTTTAGCGAATTTTGTGGGGGAAGCTATATGCTGTGGTATCTTTGCAAATTTGGGGAGTTAGAATAATCCAGAGATCTTTAGAAGTGTTAGGGATCTATAGCAGTTTTGTTTTTGGCAATCTGGATCCTTTTCCACCTCAGATATGTGATATGTAATATCTGTATTTCTTCATTAAAAGAACTGAACTATGCTTTCACTCTTTTGAATGAAGTAGATGATTTGAAATAAACAAATGACAATTTGTAGTATCCATTGATAGGAATTGTTAATAATATTGAAAATACATTCAAAAAGTATATCATTGAATTTTAAAACAAAAATTGGACTCTTAGTATTTATGAAATAAAGGTTTTCTCTCTGAGTTTTAAAATGCTTTTAAGCTTCTTATAGAAGCATGGATACAATTAATTTATATAATGTTGTTACTGAGTGGTAAAAGGTGCAGATCATATAGAATTTAGAGGTACATGAGGTTTTAAATCACAAGTGAAAAGATGTGAGGATAAGTGTTTGTGGTGTTGAGTTATGTGGTTTCAAAAAAGAGACCTTTGGTCATTAACCTCTGAAACTCATTCATACATTTGCCCATTTATATATAGGATTTTGTCCTGCTCATCAAAGCCGTTTAGCAGGACGGTCATCCAAATATAAAACAAGGGGAAAACAGCTTTGTTTTCATGTTTTTGAGCATAACATTGTTACTATTATTGTGTTGAGTACAACATTTTGTATTTCGTTGATTTAACAGAGATACATCCTTTCCTCTTAAAAAAATCATTGGCATTTTAAAAGAGAAATATAACTGATAACCATAACATCCACTTCAAATCTGATTAAAACTCATAGGAGGTCACATTTCTTGCTCTTTGTTTTTTTTCTTGACTAGGTATTATAGCTCTTCTTGATTTGAAATAGCAACTGGAGGGGTTTTAATAAATGCCTTAAACAGTTATATAGTTTCATCAGTTCTTGTATAAGTGGTATTTCTGCTTTAAGCAGATAATCAGCCATAAGTTAATAATTATTGCTAATAGTTGGGGAAAAAACATTTCAACCTCATTTGTCATCAGAGAAATATGATACAACTATTTTTTTGGCGTCTGTTTCTTTTGATGATATGCTTATTTTGTAATTTTTTAAAAAATCAGTAAATTACCATGTATAATGGAATCAAAACAATTCCTTTTGAAGGTCTCACTTTATTACTTATATTTTCATAGATTGAGACAAGTCAGTTTTCCAGGATTGAAGTTTTAATTGTTTAATTTTGAAAGACAAAGTGTCTGTTTAGCATGCTTTAATGTGTGCTTTATAAGATAGAACATAATAGAATATGCCAGATTCATTTTCTATAGTTAGCTGATATAGGGAAAAAGGAAGGGAGAAAGTAGAAAGAAATACTTAAAAATACATGGGGAAGGCACAATTTGAGGTCATATGGCATCTTAATAGATTTCTCTGTCAGGTAAACTAGAAATGTGGCTCTTTCCTGAACGCGTGGTTATTGGTTGTTAATGGTACTAGCCTCTGTAGGTTACAATTCTATAGCAAAGTTAAGATCTCTTTACTCATACCATTTTTATGGTAATGAATTTTTTATTAAGTCAGTCATAATATGATACATAGATATTGGAGACAATGTGGCATTATACATTTAAATATATATATATAAATTCACATTAAATACAGCAAAAAGAGGGAAGACATTCCCTTTCTTTTCCAGGTGTGTCTAGCTAAAATTGTGTTTAAAATGTAATTTCTTGGTTCTGTGACTCTAAAAACAGAATTAGAGTTGCTTTCTTTCAACTGCTGGGGGAGAAAAAGATCCAGAAGGTTAGAGTTAAGGTGTATGCTCTCTCTCTTTATTATTAAGTATGATTTTGAGAATTACTGTAGGTGTAGAGAAGAGAAACTACCAGGAAAGTACTTAACTTTCACCTGGTATTTGTATTAAGTAATTTCTAATTGATATCAAAGTTAGAAAAATAAAAATAGTTTTTCAAAGAGTTACATTTGAAGTTTCATATTATATATTCATGTTTTTTAATTTTTTTACTGCAACCTTACTTATTAGTTAATAGTGAATTAAAAATAGATTTTTAATATGGATGGAGAGAAATAGGCATGTTTATTACTCAAGATGAACATTTAGTCATCCAGCCAAAAGCTTTCATCTGTCTTCTTTTACAATTAAAACAAAATCTATTAGTCCTGTCAATCAGCAGTCATCTGGGGTGATGACAAGGGCTGTACAAACACCAGTAGCAACTGCCAAAGAATCAAAGAGGTGTAACTTTTCAGAATCAAGCTTGCCTAATATGAAATAAATCAGCCTTTCATGATAAGATTGGTAACTCAGTTGCTGAACTTCTGATAAATCTGTAAATGGATATACTGTCATATGGATTTGGGAACATTTTCCTTTTACTTATAATCATCTGCAGCTCCTCTTTTTGAAAATGCACTGAATTACAGTCTTGTTTTAGAGCTGCTATTGGGAAAATAGCATTCTAAGCTATTTGTATATTTATAATACATGGAAGAAGTGGAACAGAAAGAAACTGTACAATCTTATCCTTAGAGTATGACTCTGGGATTTTATTTAAAGTGAAATAAACAGTTTATTTTGCCATGGTCAGTTTGCTCATAGTCGAATGTTCTAGTTTAACCAGGATGCAACATATCATGCCTAGAAGAAAGTAGTTGTTTTCTTATTTAGATTGTTGATTTGCTGCTTAACATAATGTTTTCAGCAAGGGTCCTAAATCAGCAGTGATCCTTTATATTGTCCTCAGACAGTAAGAAAAGACTAATGGTCTCTTTTGGTTTCTAAGTTTGATCAGTTAAATGAACACGTGTGAAATATCTACTTTGAGCACAGAATTATATGCTGGAATAGGCTAGAGATTCAGTAGGTGAGATTCCATCTGTTAAAGAGGGTAACGTCTCGTCAGGGTAACCAATGCAGGCAACCTAGTGTAATACAAGACAAAATACAAAAACATAAAGTGCTCTGGAACGCAGGAGAGGGACCAGTTCCTGTTGAGGGATCAAAGAATGCTGCTTGGAAGAAATAGTGTTTTAATTTGTCACAAAAAATAGGTAGAATTTCAATAAATGGATATGGGAGGGGGTAAAGATATTTAAAATAATGATATGCTTTTTTTTTCAAGTAAGGAGTTTGATAGAGGGAAATGATGAAAAATGAAAAACTGTGGCTTCAGATAGTTATGTAGAATTTTTAGTAATGATTCCATGTTTAATGAGGGTCATTTAGCTTTCAGGTTCTTAGGAGAGACAAATATTCAATAGAATGGTGATTCCTAAACCTGATGGGTCATAATCATCCGGGCCTAGGAGTTTTAAAAGCTACATGTTTTTAGACTTTGTTCCTACAGAGTCTGTTTCAGTAAATCTTGGGTAGGATTCAAGATTCTGATTTTCAGTTCCCTGTTGATTCTGTTCAGCCAGGTTTGGAAGGTAACCTTCCTCATGAGCTTTCATTGCTCACTAAAAATACAACCTTCCTCCTCTCATTTCTAAGTTCCCAAACCAAAGCAAAACCAATAGACATGTTGCAGTCTATTTTACTTATTTGATCCTTGAAATTTCAATGTTCAATTGGGATTGGAGTTTATTGTTACTGAAAGGTATATGGTTGCTCAATAAGTATTTTTTGAATAGATAAAAGTGTACAAAAAAAATCTTAAGGTTGTGGTAGAGTACCCCACAATAAATTTCTTTAAGAGGCTCACTTTTTTTTGGGTCTCTTCTCTTTGTATTTGACTGTTGTAGTAAATAATGCTCTTAGATCTTTGGGGAAAACCTGCAGGTTCCTTGTGGTCCATGCTTTGAGCATCAGTGATAGCTAAGGTCCTATAACATTATGAAGGGCATCTAGATGAAAAAAGACATTTTGCTGAGAATTAAGCCTCTTTTGTAGTCTCTATTTTTACTTTTTCACTCAACCAAAAATCTGTTTTCTAGAGATTCTGAAAAGGAAATGTATGCTGATGAGTATTTTGAAGTTCTAAGCAGTTCAACTGCTGATATTGGGGGTTGAACTGTGCAGTATATTTGATTTGTTATAGCTTCTTTATTCTACTCACTCAGCGTTTTCCTGGCAGTTAATTACGCAGTGGCTTTAGGGTACATTCTATAAGATGCTGAAGACACAGCTTCACTGAAGTCTGACACACTTTCCTCCTTGGTTACATAGCTAATGGCCACTCTGGGATAATTAGTGAGAAGAAACTCCAGTGGCCCAATTACTGTCTTCTCAAGATTTTCCCTCTTAATTCTTCTTTGCTCAGATCTTGAGAGATTGCCTCCATTGTAGTTATCTTGTGTGCTGTTTAAAACCGGGTTTTCTTAGTTCTAGTCAGACGAATTGTAAAAGATCTGTACTTTAGTGTGTTGAGAGTACTGTAAGAAGTTGATTGTATTTTAAAGAAACCATAGAGTAATACCAGTGCCATTCAGAGCAAGAGATAGCTAATATTGTCAAAGCCACAGTAATTCCTGGGTTAAGACTAATACCAGCTGTCCTCATCTATCAGTGAGAGGGCTTGAGGTTTTAGGCTCAAAGCTATTAGAGTTTCAATAGCTTTGCCTGCTATGTAGATTAGTAATCAAATGTGCCATTTTTCTGTCAGGAAGCTTGACTTGGGGAATTGTAACTTACTAATGTAATGAAAATGCATGTGCATATGTGTTATTAATAAAACTATATGAACATGTCTACCCCAGAATTTGGTAGGTAGATAGAATCTAAATGATGTAAATTCCTGAGTCATCTAAGTCAGCCATATGGTGTCTGCTTTTTAAGAATTTCTTTCCAACATAGAACACAGTGATTTCATTCTTTTTCCTGCGGTCCACGTCAACATAAGGTACTTCTCATTGAATTGTGCAAGCAAATGTCTGTTTCTGAATTTTGTCCAAATTGGGGAAAAAATGACTATGTTAAAAGAAACTCCTTTGAAAAATTGCTATATGGAAAGTTATTAATATTATGGCTATGTTATGGATGTGCCATTTTCTATGAATGTGTTCTTTATATAGAGAGAAGTGCTCAGTGAATATTTGTTGATCGAATGAATGTAATGAAGTTTTGTCATAGGAGTTCTAAATCTTTCCTTTTCACTGCCAGTTTTCCTGTTTGGTTCAAATGTTCCTGAGCTGTCTTTGCAGAGTATGTTACTGTCTCACCCAGCCTTTGTTTCAGTGTTGTGTGCTGTCCTTTCCCAAAAGGCTGGTGAGGATTGGTTGGGGTAACTTTAAACCTTGGAGTGATGAAACTGAGCCAAACTATGTTGCAGGAGCTCACCCTAACTTGTCATATTTTATTGAAGCGGTAAAATTGATGGACATAAGAATATTCTAGGAGTATTAACAACAACAACAACAACAACAACAACAACAACAACAACAACAACAAGAAGTAGTTCTGTTTTTACGGCTTGGCAAATCTTCCTCTGGTTTGGGGGGATTGTGTTCAGTGTGTAATGACCTCATGATATTCAAATAATTTCTATCATTTCAGATTGGATGGGCAGCTCCTGCTGAGTCTATTTAGAATTCTCTAGGAAATTGTGACTGTGCCAGGATGATATATTCCTCTAATATCCTGTCAGTTAATAAATATTTTTGCTAAGAGGAAATCTTTCAAAGGATAAAGGAAAAACAACTAATCAATCCATAGACTATTGTGATCTGGTATGCTGCAATTAATGGAACTAGAGGTGGAGAATAAGACTATTGAATATACTCCTTATAACCATTGAGATTGGCTACTTCTTCAAAGTGTTTTTTAGCATTCTGTATACTTGCATAATGAAAAATCAGGCCATTTTTTTTATAGAGTCTTTTTTCATAGATAGGGAGATATTTAGGAAAATTCAAATTTTAACCTTGAAATGTTAGAGCTTCTTTAAAAGAAAATGTTTAAGTAGTTCTGTTTACTCAAAGATTTTTCCAGAAATTCTCTGCTCTTTTAAATATATACATTCTTAAACTTTTTATTGAAGGTTGCAAAATGTGGAAAATATATACATTTGGTGTTTAATTTTTTTGAAATTATTTTGGCCCTTTTAATAAGGTGCATCATTATTGGTATTTTGCCCTTTTTAGAGGTTGAGGTACCTGATAAAGCAATGAAGAAAGATTTACAACTGTAGTAAGTAGCATAAGCTTTTTTCCCCACTGATGTGATCCTTTTCCTTTCATTGGAATAGAAGTCAGCAAGTTGATGTTTGCTAGCATTTCTTCTGTATCCTAGCTGTGTGATCATTGGCACATACGAACCTGTTCAGAGACACAGATTTTTTATCTGTAAAATTGGATAAGAACCTTGCCTGTCTCAGAGGGCTATAATGAGGATCTCAAGGGATAATATATGTGAAAGCATTTGGGAAACTGAAACAATACATTATGATCATTTCTATAAAAGAAAGTTTTAAATCATATTTACCTTTCGATTGCTATGGTCTATTATAAGTAAATCTGTATTTAAACTTCTTTTTATTAATTTCTAAATGTGATTTCACCATAGTTTAAGAATCACATTGAACTATGTTTTATTATGATTCAATAAAATTATAGATTTTTCTTAAATCTGTACCATTTTTGTTTTTTTCTAATAAAAATTATAATTACTTACCTGCATGCCTGCAAAACATAGTCTTCACTTTTCTGCAATTGTTTCTTCATTTAAAATTTCTTATTTATCTTAAAGGAATTTCATTTATCTGATATCTTATAGTTCTCTTGTCATTTAAGGAATGTGTTAATTAAACTCAGACTCAGTACTAACTCTGGCACATGCAGTGGACTCTCCTTCCATTTGACATATTTCCCTTTATCATTTTCTATGTGATCTCAGAGCCACTTTTCAATCCATCTGGCAGTGTTCATATTAGGCCAATTTTGATTAAGCTTATAAATTAGACTCTGAGACTCTGTCTCAGATATTACAGTAGAATATAGTTTTAGATCATTTAGATCTGTATTTCAACAGATTATGCCATTAAAATATTAAAAATAAATCAGTCAAGTCAGTCCATTTTGATTACATATTTTTAAAAGTTGTAAATATTATACTGATTATTGCTTATTACTTGGTTTATTTCAAAAGAAGATATTTCTACAAGTTTCTATGCGAAATTGGAAATTGAACTATACATATTGTGAATTTATTGGACAATAAGCAGAATTGGGCTCCACTTTTGGTGTTTGTATTATTGCATATTCACTTTTTCTCCGCCAGGGACTGGATTACATTCCCTGTTTTGTCTTCTCTTTAATTCTTCTCCCTCCCTACCCACTAACGTAAATGTTTGGACACACGACCTAGGCTTTTAAGATACTTGTTCCTGTTCCACCTTGATTGCCTGCAGTGCCCTTTCATCTCTGAAGCACATGCCTTCAGTGATTTGTCTCCAGTGAGAATGCTTTTCCCAATATAGGCCAACTTTGCTGTAGTTTTCAACTCAACTGATTTCTCAATCCTGAGATATCTTAGTCTGACAAGAACTATCTTCTTAGAACATAACACATTGGGCTTTCCCCCACACTCTCCATCATTTTACATTATTTTAGAGGGTTGCAGTTAACATTCCAGATGTTTCAGATATTCCTTCCTGCAACTCCCTAGTTACAGTCTGATCAACTTCTGATTTACTGTCTCTCTCTAGAGAGCTATGCTGCATCTGTGCAGGGTGTTTGTTTCTGAAAGGTCATTTCCTGGTGCAAATTCCAACCAAAGGGGATCAAGCCAGAATACAACCTTTTTTCTCTGTGTACTCATTTTACTTGGAAGAGAAATTATTCAGATGTGCTACACAGTACACAAAATTAGGTGATGATGGGCTATATTGATAATTGACAGAATTAGGTGAAAATAAGAGTATTTGAGCTCTTCTAAGCTTTGACATATGTGGGTTTCATAGCGAATTAAACAGAGAATTGTTTGAGTTTGAATTAGTCAACAGTTTGTTTTCATTGTTTATAATATCCCCTTCAAATCTTAAAGATAACATAACTTTCCACCTCTTTGTTGGTTTTAATGTCATTTGGCTGTCATTGTACTTTACCTTTGAGCAACCTAAAACAAATAGTCCTTCATTTATTATGCCATCAATATCATCATAAATGATATGGAACATAGCTCATGGGAATGGTGGGGGGAAGTTACCCAGTGTTTTCCGAACCATCACACAATTAAAATTTTCCGAAACACAAATTTTTTTTTTTTAGCATTCTATATAATTTGGCAAGGTATTTTGAAGTATAAGGCATTACTCCTGCATTAAACATTTAAAATAAGTTTTCCTGTAACAAAATTGATTCTCTTTAACCCCTGTGACTGACTGCTTTCCTGGCTGCTTCTGGTCTAGTATCAGAGTTCATTATAGTATGTAAGCTTTTATCTCTCTGTATTTCATGAAAATAAAATACAGTTGACATTGTTTTTCAATAATATATCAGATGCCTGAAATAGTCTTAATGTTAAAGGAGTCATTAAGCACACTGGTGCCCTGGATTCTTCATCAAAGCCCACCTGAATGTGCTCCCAGGTATAAGAGATTTAAATAATGTAGCAAGTGAGATGATTTTTCAAAAAGCTGGCAACCAAGGGTTTAGATAAAATAGATTAATGGAGAAAGTTTGTCTACAGCTGTTTTGCATTCCTATCAACTTGCAGCCTACCTGCCCCATTCTGTCACCAAGCATCACCACTGCTAAATACAGAAGAAAGTATTATAGAAAACCACAGTACATGCTAAAACTGTGAAATGATCAGAAGAGCATTAGAGTAACAAACTTTTAAACTTTGAGAACAGAGCTGGCACTAAATGAGGAGTCAAATTTTGTCAGATGGTGGAAGGATGGAAGGAAGGGTATATCTGGCACAGAATTATGGAAACATCTTGCATACCTGGTAGGTGGAGAAGATCATTGTGGTGGGATCTTAATGAGTTTGGTGGGAAGTTATAAGGAGGCAAAGCACGAAAGATAGATTGGCTTGTATCATAAAGGCCTTGTATGCCAAGGTAAGGAGTTTTGGTTTTGTTTAAGAGTCAGTGAACATCCAAGAATTGTTTTTTAAACTTGGCAGAGACCCATGACCATCTTTTTTCTCCCTATGCCTCTCTGTCTTTCTCTTGCTGCATAGTAGAAGATAAACTGGAAGGAAGTAGCAGTGGAGAAGGGATAGCAAGAATACCTTCTAACTACCTGAGGCATTTTGAAATAGTTTTAATTAAGGATAATGAACCTGGACCTACAATGTTGATTCTGACCATCTGGCACAGTTTTCATTCATCTACATGACATGAAAAATCTTCAGGTGTCTAAAGGCAGTCTTATTTGTATTCTTTATCAAGACATATGTTTGGGGAACTTATAAAGTCCCAGCTTCCCTCTCCAACTAGGAGAGGGTATAAGGCTCAGTGACATGTCAACCTGCTTGTAGAACTTGCCTTACTGTTCTGTTCTCATAACTTTTTTGTAACTATACTATTCTTATTACTTTGAATTTACAATGCTTTAAAATATTTGATTATTTTGAAATAACACTGATGTGGAGGTCTTTATTTTAGAAAACTTTAGCAGGGTCTAGAACTTTGGAGAGCAGGATCCTGGAGATTTGTATATTGTGTTTCTACTTGCCAGGTCTCAGACTGGCAACAAAGAACTTTGGTTTTGGTTATTTCTCTAGCTCTTGTAAGGAAACCTTAAATGATTAGGGTATTACATTTGTTTCTGCATGTATACTGCTACCTAGCGGTAGTTGTAGTTACTATAATGGTTGGAATGATTCTTTTCTAGGGCTCTTCTTATACTGCCTTTGCAACCATGGAGGTCATCAGTAGTGAAGGCCATTAAATTGATATTAACATCTGTTGCTGTGAAACTGGTACTTTCTTGAAGGCATCATTTAATTCTCTGCCTTTTTGGAAAGGTTGTAGTTCTCATTTAGTCATCAAGAAATATGATGTCATCTTTTGCAGAAAGGACACTTTTTTTTTGGCAGAACCTCTTTTTGAGGTTCTAAGGATGGATAAGGATGATCTTCTGAACCAAAATTCTTTTTTAAGACTGTGTTTTGGGAATGAACTTGGGTGAAACTTACTTTTAGGTTACTAAATATGATGAACACGGCTGAACTGTGAGTGAGAATGCCTTTCTTTAAGAGTTGAATAATTATGCAGTTACTTTTCTTGGCTCCAGGTAGCTGGGATCACAAGTGTGGCTATCATTGACTGCAGTTGGACTTGAGAGACATTTTTATGGATGATAAAACATCATAAATATATAATACCTTAAAATCTGTTAGAAGGATTTGATCTGGAGTTTTGCTGAATATGCTTTAAAACATTAATGTCTTCTGAACAGATTTTTATTAGAATGTTTAAAAACTTACCTAAATTTTAATTTAGGTAAATTTAGTTTATTACTTTTAGTTCATTACTTTTTTTTTTGCAAACTTGAAAATAAAGGAATTGAGCAATTAAGTCTTATTCATAACATACCCAATTTGCCAGAAACAGTTGTTCAGATTATCTTTGCGTTTTGTTTTAATTCCATCCAAGGGGAGGGGAGTTATTAATGAAAAAAAATTGTATATTGATGTTTATATCATTAAAGATGGAATTATTTTCTTTAGAAAATTTTGAAAAAAGAATTCTACCTTACATATTTACTTTATTTACTAGTTTATTAAGTTATTTTTTCTCTGTTTCTAGGCATTTTCTCTGTTTATCCTCACAAGTATGTGAGGATAAGCACTTTCCTAATTGTGCCCACTAAATACAAGTTTTGGTATCCTCACATTTCTTTAACATCTCTTGGGCTTCTCCCAACCTACTTGGCTACTACCTCTTTTAGAATGAACTCATTCTTTCTGAATCCCAGACATCATAGTTGATTACTAGGGTCTGTGCTTAGAAGTCACTGTTTTTCTTCTCTCTCACATTTATGCAATCTGTATTCTTTTTCACAATGAAATGTTCACAAGAGTTCCATAATTTATTTTCATTCATTATGTAGCATGTTTATGGTAAAGCATAAGTAACTTTAAGATAAATATAAACTGAAGTATGCTTAGGGCGGCCACCCAGAGCCAAGATAATGGAAGACAGGGGCAGCTTTCGAACTATTTCAGATGAATAATGACATAAAGAAATGGTCATATTTAGTAGTAGAAAGGAGCATATAATAATATCAAGTATTTGAAGGATTGTCATGTGGAAGAGGGATTGACCATGTTCCACATTATCTTAAAAGGTGTACAAGGGGTATATTTTATAGTAAATGAATTATATCTTTAAAAAATATTGCAGGGATCAGTTGGTGGAAATAAGAAGAACATGTTTTGGCTTATTTGTTTCCTTTAAGGGAGAACTTTCAAATAGTATGGTCTCAAGATAGGATGCTCTCCCTGTGGAAGTAGTGAGTTTTCTGTCACTGGAGGTGCTCAACTTGTTCTGTAGGGCTGCTGTTGATGGGACTTAAGCATCAGGTAGAAAGTTGAATTAGCTGACGTCTACACTGTATTTCTTTGATTCTGAAGGATTTACTTTTTCCAGCTCTTTAATAATATGGGAATAAGTAAACAATAGACATGATTATTAGAGTGACCTCTCTTTTAGATTTAAGTTCAGAACCATATTATTTAACAATTGTTATTTTTCTTCCCATGATTATGACCAATTTTTCACAGCAGGAGAAGGGTGGAGTGAAACTCCCACATCTTGAAGGCATATATTGTATAGCATTGCAAGGAGGACAAGGAGGCAAGGATAAGAGTCATAAATTGCAGCTGGAAGCTTGGAACTGATTTCGTTACCCTGCGGTAGCTCAGAAAGGATTCGACTCCAAGTTTAATGACTAATGAAACATGATCTGAAGAAATTCTATGCAAGAATACTCTGTTTCCTGGTTCTTAAGTGACATCTAGTAAATGTACCTTCTGCTCTAAAGAGAAGCATTTCTCCTTGTTCACCTTCTCTTGTAGAGTTTGAGGTGATAGTTCAGGATTCACTTGAAAGGCTCATTTTAATTGCAGGTTAGTTTCCAACACATGCTAGTGGCATGTGGTCACTGCAGAACAGATGTAGAAAGCACTGGCTTAAAGACTGAGCTTTAAAAATAAAAGTTGGGACTTTTTCCTCAAAATGTTTGCTGATTGTGTGTATTCTGAGAATCATGGAATCTTCTAGGTGGAAGAAACCTTAGGAGACACCTGATCCAATCTTGTTCTTCCTTAGGAACTAAAACAACTTATTGGGAAATGGGACTGCCAAGTTGTGTTTGCCACATAGAATAGTGCTGTTTCAGAAATTTCCTTTATTATTATTTTTCAATCCTTTTTAACTTTTGGGAAGTCCGCTTTCTAGCATTTTGTTAAGTCTGCTCTATAAAAATGTGTTTAAAAAACAGGCAAACACAAGCTATAGTTGTTGTAACTGAATATAAGAGAGATTACTAAGAATTCACAAACATCTTTTCTGGAATACTATTATTGAACAGAGTCAGCTATACCTCTACTTGTCATTCTAAGAGTTAATTGACACCCTATCATCTTAACTTCTCTGTCCAACTCACTTCCTTTAGACAGGATGTTGACTCTGTGGCATTCAACTCAGTTCCTCAGGTTGTGTACTTGCTATTGTACCAGATCCAATAGATTGGCTGGCTGTGTGAGAACTAGAACACTAGAGGAGATAAGAAATTTGTTACCAGGGTGATTCATCCTTTGTATTCATTATATTTCAAATTACAATGCATATTATACTGTAAAAGTACCTAGACTAAAGAAGTTATTTTACTTTGTAATAATTGAAAGTTTTTTTCTTGTAAAATAAGGTTACAACTCTGAAAAATTTAATCAGTGAAGCAGTTAAGTGGATTACTAAGCCACACCTACCTTGATCCTCAGCCTTAGAGAATCAAAAGACATTCTGTCTTGTCCAAACACTAAAACCTATATAAAACTCTGTGCACATGAGCGTGTATGTGTGTGTGTGTTTTCACAGATAACAATTCTTTCCTATTTCTAAACCTTGGAGCCCAGAGCTCTTGGACATGTCAGACAGTCGTGCTGGAGGAAAGGCCTTTGTTCATTGCAGCCTTGGAGAAATACCAGGCACAGGATACCATAAACCTTGGAAATTAGCATTTGTTGTACTTGTGTTTGTTTTCCTACCTTCTACTTCTCCAGAGTATCTTTATCTCAGATCTAGGAAAATACTAGACAGGCTGGAAGAGAACTCTATTTCTTCCTAATAGAAAAATAAGGCCAGAAAAATAAGTTAAATAAATTCACACTAGTGTGCCATTTTTTGAGGTATTTGTTCTCAATAGACAGATAGAAACTCACCTAGATAGTACCAAGGATGGTACTTGTCCAGTTACTAACGCATAAAATATGTTCCTTTTTGATTGTTGCTTGTTAACACATCTCCATCCTGTTCAGGCAGGCCACATACATATCTTTTTAGCACAGGTTCGAATTTCTAGGATATGTGCCTCTTCAGAGGGTCACAATTGGCTCTTTACATATTTCTGTTATTAATAGCATTTCAAAGATGTAATGCATTTCCATGAATTAATAATAAACTGAAAACCTCATTTTTCAGAGGAAGTGAAGTATAGAATGGAATTCCATTATGAGTCCTGTTTCTTGTCTAAGGGAAGGGTTCAGTTGTGGTAGAGCATAAACTCGTTTAGGTTAAGCAGGAGACTAGAGTTAAAACTTGACTCCTGATATTCTCATTAGGTGTTATAAGACTTTGAAATTTAGAGACTTGTTTCTGAGATAAAGCATTTCTTTTCTTTTCATAATTAGATGTTTACTGGTGCCAGGTTTTGAACCTTTAATGTAGCAGATGTTAGCAAAGTTTCTCATTGTCTCTCTGGGTGTCTCTAGGATTGCTTTGCTGGATCCCATCAGAAAATTCATTTCTAGGCCTACAAGGCTGTTCCTCTGCTACACAGCAGGGCCAGGCTCTTCTCCATCTGTCTCAATCATAGATTTCCCCCAGAAATTCAGGAAAACGTTTGCCGTGTTAAGTCATTAACAACTGTTTCAAAACAGTCTGATTTCTAACAGTTGGTGCATGTGGAGATACCTAATTAAAATAATTCCAGTCTCGTTAATAAGATAAGTTGTTTTCTAGTTGCTACAGGATTATTGCTATCAAACACAAAGGACAGGAGGTTTAGCTGAGTGAATTATGCTTGTATTCCAGTCTCTTTACCAATTTTATTGCAATTTAAGAGTTTAAATCCTTATGTTTTTTCTTATATTTTCATTTCAATGACTGGAAGAGGTAACTAGAGAAATATTATGGCCAGGAATACTAACAACGGATGTAAAACGTATAAATTCTATAGGAGATTTAGCTACCTAGAGAATTTCACAGAAATTGAAATGCTAGTACATGGTAAGGTAACCTCTTGTTTGAACTATTCACTATCACTGTCTTTTCCACAGTCCCTCAACTGAAATTTATTTTTTTATTCTCTAAACTCCCAGAGTGCTTTATCTATATCCTGCTTATGGTACTTTCTACTTTTTGCTGTAGTAGTTATACACACATGTCATATAGGTACTTCTTGAAGGCAGGCTCTATGACTTGTCTCCTCTGGAGCCTAGTATAATGGATCACACTACACTAAACATTGTAGTTTCCACAGTAAGATTTGTTGAGTGAATGACTGATAAAAAGAAACAACATTTTACCATAGACTTCAATTTATTTTATATAATCACATTCCAAGTTTTGAGAAGGGACTTAGAACCTGTTCTTAGGCATATAGGGATATTTTTGTTTTACAATCTCAAAAATACTAAGTCAGAATCACTAAAAACTTTTGCATGCTGAATTTTATATGATAAGAAACTGACATATGGTTCTTTTAGCAGGATCAGTAGAATCTTGCAGACCAAAATTAAGTATATTAAACCTTCTTCAGGAAAACCTTGCATGAAGATAGAATTCTTCATTAATTGTATAGCACTCAGAGCTATTACTAAAGTCTTTTGTCTTGACAACACAGACTATTTAATGGTAAACTAAAGAGAAAAAAGATCATGCATTTAGGAATTAGAAAGTAAAGTATTAGATTAAGCCTTGCTTTCATCAGTCATTGGTCATTCCTATCCCTGTATTACTCTGAAAACAAATTTTACCACTACTGTCTGATAGTTTTCTGACCCTTAGTGGTGATCATTATCAACCTCACTTCCCCGGACCCTGGCTTCCTTAAAGCTCTGCCTTCCCAAGTTAATGCTCATGAAACAAACATTGGGATTTCGACAGCTAATAATAATGCCATTGTTAATGCTCCTAGTACAAAGTCATCTAGGGACACCTGAGAAGATAGAAAGAAAATCAGGAATGAGTGGGAGAGAGGTGATAGAAAGAATGACTGAGAGAGGGAGGAAACTGGAGGTTAGGTGCTGGGATGCAGATTGTGAGTGAGAAGCAGCAGGAGAGAACAGGATGGGCTGACAGGTAATCCAAGCCTTGGGGAGGGCAACAAGTATATGTAGGAGAACATTAGTCCACATCTACCAACATTAACTTTTTGTGTGTGTGTCTTAAAAATAATGCATATATTCTAGTTTTCTTCATCTTATTAATATTCAGGGTGTCTTTTTGTTAGTGGTCATGTGTCTTTTGTTTCTCAAGCTCGTCATTTTAGAAGCAAAGAGATCAAAAGCCAAGCCACAGTCACATGAAGAGGGAAGCTTGTTACTTCATTTTGGGGGGCAGATGTTTCTTTGCTTAAAAAAAAAAAATCTGTCTGTCTTCCCTATTGCCTTTCCAGCTCTGACTGGCCCTTTCAGACCTGTGGTGTGAAAGTCTGCAGAGATTGTTCTCATGACAAAATGAGACCTGTCACTGCTTTGAACCACACAAAGCTGTTTACCTCTAAAGACAAGAGGCCAAGTAAAACTTGTGCAGCGTTTTCCTGCAATTTCTTACACCCTTGTTATATGTGAAGCAGAAGAAATCGAGCATTTGTGAGAAAGGATGCTATTTACAGTCAAGAGATAGCTTTGATTGGCTGCCAAGTAGTATGTTGGAAGTCAAAGAGGCCTGAATTTAATGCTTCTCCTGAAACACTTGGGTAAGTTAGCTAGGACAAAATGGGCCTTCATGGAGATAGCTGACTCAGGATAGTATCTGTACAAAGGGCCTAAACAAGAGGTACCATGAACAAATGTTAACCAAGCTTTGACTTTAGAACCTGGTGTCATGCTTAACAAGGGATTAGGGCAATTGTCCAGTAAATGAGTTGAACTGTTACTGTGGAATTTACCTGTCTATTTTATCACATGCCCTTTTGGACCTTAGTATTACTAATATTATAAGGAGGTAACAGCTTTGTTTATAACCAAAAGGTCTATGCCAGAACAAAATGTTTAGGACAGTTGCTTTTCCATATGTCAGCCTTGTAGTAGTCATGCTGGGGAACTAGTGCCAGTGATGACAGACGACTGGCCAGTAGCGAAGAGCAATGATTAATTCTTTGTTTCTTCTGATTGGTAAACTTTTGTATATGTCTCTTTGTTTACTTAATAACAGATTGATGTACAGAGGTATAAAAGTGTAATATCTGTAACCCATGATATTGATTACTTTTATAGATTAAATTACCTTCTGAGGGCTAAGAGATTATATAGAAATTATAAAGACATTTTGCTAGTCTGTGGCCCCCAAATAATTAGACTTATAATAAAAAGAAAACATGGTTGTAACAGCATGACTGAGCATAAAACTTTTGAAGTTCTTTTCTGGTTTTGCAGATAGAGCTAAAACAGAGGCATAGACAAACTGGAGAAAGTTGTCAACAACTAATGATAATAGCTACTATTTACAGAGTGCCTCTTGTGTGCTGGGTCCTGCATCACACCGTTACCTATTTCGTGTCCTGACAACACTGCAAGAGGGTGTTATAATGACTGTTTTACAGGGGAGGAAACTGAACCTAAGACTGAATCAGTAACTTGCCAGTGTTCATAGAACTAGAAAGTACCTATGGTGAGCTTGCATTTGAACTTGAATCTGTCTGACAGAGGTGTTTTGCACATTTTTTATAGTTTTGTGCTATAAGATGAAAAAAATTATAGACAAGCCTACAAAAAAGTAGTGCCAAAACTTCTAAGGCATAGAAGCCCAGAAAGCAGAGCTTTAAATGCATTATCAAAGATCACAAACTAACATGTGATGATCAGAATGAATCAGGGAGTGAGCTATTTAGGTAACACCCCAGGGTAATTTCAGGTAAAGGAAAATATTATTAACTCTTATTTTTGTATGTGCCACCACATGATTTTTAATGAACTGATTTTCTGTGCTTTAAAAATGACAGTGCTTGTAAGCCCTGTGTCTCCTGTCACCATGTTAGGTGTTATTCGGTGTAGGCACCAGGAACTTATTTTTCTCTTTCATTTGTGTTCCACTGGAAACAGATGTTCCCCTAAGCTACCATCCCAGTGCTTCCTCTGACAAACTCATATAAAGTGGTGGTATTGTGTTTGCTTTTCTTAATCTACTACTTTAGTCTTCAGTGCATCAACATTCATAGATAGATGTACTCTTTGGAAACTTATATTTAAATGTAATAGTATTGAAATCAGACTTTAAATTTGGACAAGGGTAGGGAACTTGACCAGTAAGCAGATGGGTGGGAGATATTGGCTTTTATCTAAGAAAAGGGTCAACATCTGAAAATTATGTAATGTGTGTAACCAATATTATCCCAATAAATTTAGTTTTTAAAAATCCTGTGTTTAAAACATAACTGTTATGAATTAAATGTACAGATCTCTTCCAACAAGGTGATATTTAGGTTTGGCATCATGGATCAGAAAGTAAGTCAATTATGTCTATGTTCTGCTGCGAGTCTAGTAGTTTATTTTGTTTAATGAGTGGCTCTGCTCTTCATTAGGAGAATTTAACCCATTAAGAATATTATTTGAGCTGAATAAAGTGATGTTAGTTGTGATGGTAGTAGTGGTTCTTCCTCCTCTTTCTGCTTCTCCATCTTCTTCTCTTAAGGACATTTTATGATTTAAAAATCCTACTGATATGCTAATAAAGAGACACCTTAATTTGATAATAATTTTGTTGACGTTAGGGATGTGTGACATATGCATGTTTATTACTCAGTATAGTGCTTTCCCAATTGGGGGTTGCAACAAATGGGAATAAATAAAGGAGTACAAATATATTTCTGAATTTGAATTCTCTGAATTTCTCTTAAGCACATTTAAAAGTTTTGTTTTTATTTTTATTTTGTCCATACCACTTAAATAATCACTTGTTTTTGATAATCTAAGGAGGTTCCTTTAGTGGAAAGGCCAGTTCTGTCATTATATATCTGCTTCTCTCTTAGTGATTCCTTGACTGGCTATAGTATGCCTTTGAATTTTCTCTTTTTTTCCTCTTCTTTCTGACTCTCTACCAACCTAATTTTCTGCTTCCTTTTTAGTCTGTAAGCTCTTCTGTATTATCTTTTTATCACATCTCTCTGGTCCCCATTTTTCCTGCCTTTCTGTCTTCTTTCTCAACTGAAATGTAAACAAGAATTAAAGAAGCTGAAACATTCATTTAAAATAAGAATAAATGTTCTGCCTTTTCAATGTTTGATGAATATGTGTTTATATTTTTAAAAATATCTTAGAGTCTAAGGGTTGAAGAAATTAAACTGGATCTTGTTGGATTTCTTAAACAAGTACACAAACGTGTTTAGAATATAGAAGACTGAAATAGTAACACTAGAGATATGTTAATAAGTGGCCTAGGGAGTTGACACTACTTTATTATCTGGGCTATCTTAAATATTTTAGCTAATATTTATGAATTAAGTAAAAATTCATTTGATCTTATTAATCAATCTGGGTAATATGGCCTCTAATTTGAAGGTTCTGTTTTTTTCTGGATTGAGGATGAGATGCTTTCTAAATAAAAGGATTTTGCTTTGCGTTATGCTTTGTGTATAATAAGTAAATGTATCCAAGTGCGAGGTGGTGCTATTATTATTGTTGCTGCTGCTACTACTGTTACTACTGCATACAACTTAAACATATATTGAGACTTAGGGGAAGAGTCCTGGCACTTTTTGAGACATTGAACAGAAGGAGTTGAGCTATGCATATTACCAAAAGGAAGAAAGCAAGTCATACTTGGCATGGGCGAGATAGCTTAAAATATAACTCGGTTGATGATTCTAGATTTGATACTAATTTGGACAAACCAGCTGGGATCCATCTGAGATATCTGAATTTGGTCTTGGTATCAGATGAGATGAAAATTATTAAAATGAAAAGGCGAGGACTTTAAAAGTCAGGTCGCAGAAGAGTATGTAGAATATAATTTTATTTTCGTTAAAACGTGTATGAATATGTGTATATGGGGGCAAAGGAAAAGACCTAATAGAATAGATATGTTGTTAACAATGCTGATCTCTGGATGATGAGAATATGAAAGTTTATTTAAATATTTTTTTGCTCATCTTTATTTTCTAATTTTCTGCAATGCACATGCTTTTATTTTTATTATCATTATTATTATTACTATTACTATTACTATTATTATTATAGAAAACTGTTTTGAAAATTGGCTGTCCAAGAAGAACAGCTAGTAGAGTCTCTTCTTGGTTGTAGATGAGGATGATTGGTGATGAGCCAGGTGAGGCAGGAGAAGGGACCAAGTGCCCTGAAGGCTTAAATATAGTGACTTGATAATAGAAAACATCAAGAATAAAAAAAACTTCTTATCTTTTAACTGTTAGTATTTAAGAAAATTTATCAACTTGTATGATTATGAGAAATTTACTTTCCTAATTGTTTTAGAGTGATAATATTTGTTTTTATTCTCAGGTTATACACAGATTATAGTGGAAAGAGCTCAACAATGAGCTAGGGGACTGGGGAAGCCAGCCTAGAATTTAAATTTTACAGAGATAATGCACAGTTCATGGCAGGAAGAGTTTGGCAGAAATCCCCAGGAGTTAAGAAATTTCAAGCAAAGGCTGACAGGAGACATTTGGCTGGAAAATGAAAAATGTCTGGTAGAGTTGAAGTGCATCATGTATTAGTATCATCAGCAATGCAATGAATTTTCATTGCCAAATCACTAAATTAGAAATTTTTTAAAAAGCTGTTTTGGTTTCATTAGCTCATATTTAAGCTTTAAAAAATCATATTATATTTGAACCAACTGTTGCAGTTTTGTTTTTCTAAATTAGAGCAGGAAGAAAGATATAGATGATAAACAAAATAACAAAATTAGAAAGAGTAATAGCAAAAGGTTGGAGATGCTCAGGTGATAGGGAAGTAATGTTTACCCCTAGAAGAATATTATTATGAAGCTGTACCCAACTTAGGAAGTAGATTCCAAACACAGTACCTAAAACAAAAAATGGAAAAGTCAAAATTACCTTAAAAAATCCCTTTAAAAATTCTGTGTTAGAGATCAGTAAATTCAATACGGTAGATTTTTCCTCTAGTGTTTCCTCCAATGTTTGGCATATAAAAAGATAGTCAATAAATATACATTAAATTAAAATTTTAAATTATTTTTATTCTTAATATCGAATTGGTTTGCCACATGGCCAACCTCCTCTGTGCAAAGTGGCATCAATAATGTAGACTCAGCTGTGCACTGGTAGATCTCATCCTGTGTACAGAAGAACAAGGTGAGTATTTGGTGCTTATGGTGGGTTTGAATAGGGAGCAGGGACAAAAAGACAATCAGGAATTTCAGTACTCTCTATTGAGAAGCATTCTTCCTAAATTTAGTCAGCTGGATTATTACATTGTTGCTGTGCAAATAAAGTGCAACATTTTGTTTAGTCTGCTTTAAGATGTTCGGAGTGGTTTTATTATTATAGTATGTCTATTGGAGGCTCTTCCACAGCCTTATAGATTTTATTTTCTTTAATTGAGGGAGAGAGAGAACAGCATTTACTTGGCATTCTTGCCTTTTAGAGCTGTGGGTTATTGATTCAGGGGCCAGAATAGTAATGCTTGGAAGTAAAGGTTCCCTGGGGAGCACCAGTGTTAAAGGGCAAAGGGAAAATGATTAGAATTTAAATCTCCAGGCTCCACTGAATTTGTGGCTTCATTAAAAAAAGGAGGGAGGAGGAAATGATATAGGCTGCTGCTGTAGGCTTTATTTAACACTTGCATCCACATACTGATAACTTGGAATTATAGCTTTCACAAGTAGAGTTATGTAGTCAAGTATGAAAAGCCAGCCAATGGACAGACTACTTTTACTGCCAGGCATCATTTTGGGCCATGTTCTATTAGGGCCAATCAATTCTAGTATTATATCTCTTATTTTCTAAGGGAGAATATAACTGTTGGCTTTGGCTTTCTTTGAGCTTGTGAAATCTCTTTTGCCTGTTTGTGGAACATGTAATCACCAAATTACACATACACTTTGTTATTTGGTGTATCACTCTTTAGAAATTCTACTTTCCTAACTAAGATCAGGTTTTCCTTTTAGACTATCTGATAACTAGTATGCTACTTATCATTCATTTATATAATTTATACTTATTATTCATTGCTTCATTATCATTCTATGAAATAAAATTTAGTCTAGTTAATCTTTCTACTTTCAGCTAATCAAAAAGTATGTTTTCTTTTGGAATGTATAAGTTCCTTGTAGAGAGGCCCTGCATATAATGGTTAAGAGAATGTACTCTGGAGCTAGAATGTCTGGGATGGAATCCTTGCTCTATAGTTTAATAGTTGATAGTTGATCCTGGCTATTAGTTAATCTCTGTATTTCAGTATTCTCATCTATAAAATGGTGATTTTAATAATGCTCACCTCCTAGGGTTGATAAGGATTAAATTAGGTTATAAATGTATTATTATTTATTACAGTGCCTGAGAGTTATGTAACTAATGTTACTATTTATTTATTTGTTGTTTTCCCAATGAATTTTCCTCCCTAATGATTATAGTTCAATAAATTGTTAATGGAACATCTCAATGAATGGAAAAGGCTGCCAAAATTGTTTGAGTAGTGAGGAAATGTCTTGGTGTTTTAACTGTGGAACAATTTGTAAGAAAAAGATGCAAAGTTAACTAAGTACAGTTGCTAAATTAACATACATTTCAGACATCTGCAAAAAGTTCCTATCAATGAACTTTAACCAATGCTTCTATTTATTTTTAAATTTGTGAATATTTCTCAGATTCTAAGAAATATAAAATTTATCAGTGCCTTTCCTGATTTTGCCTGCTTTGATGCAAGATAAGACACTCTTCACATCCAAATGGTGATTAGGCCTTGGGCGCATGGTTTTTCAAAATGTTCTTTTTGTTTGGCTATATTTTATAATGTCAATAATTTGGTTGAGCAGCATATCAGGGATAAAATGGCCCTACAAGGACATAGAGGTTGTTTACACAGAATTTATATAAATACACAATAACAATGACTATTAGAATTGTTGCTGTTTTATAGAGGGAAATGTTTTCTGGTATCACACTGCCTCCCTCAAGAAGACAGAAGGAAGAGATGGGAAGTGAGGGGAAAGTCAATTTGCTCTTTTAAAAAAAAATGTATGGCAGATGTTTGTGTGTGTTAAAAACGAATCATGTTGCCGTATCCATGGAAATATGCCCATACATGTGCACATCTCTAAATTGGGTTAAAGGAGCATTGTCAGGCCTGATTGGGGATGTAGTACAATATACTTCTGATGTCCAGGTTTTTTAATTGAAACTCAAGTTCCTTCCTGAGCACTTGAAATTAAAGATAAAAGTGTGGAGGTTTTCACTTAAAATGGTATGTTGATTATTCATCTTGTTTACAATAAGTAGATCATTTAGCTGTTTCAAGGGGAGTCATAGTTACTATTACAGCTTCAGTGTGTTTCTGATCATTCTGAGGAGGAAAGAGACAAAGTATTGAGCAAACAGGGACCATATCATACCCTGAATCCTGCATTATTGAAATGCTATGTGTTCTACATGCTATAGGTTTCATGAAAACAAAACAAGAGACCACCTTCATTATGTAGATTGAACAGTAGCCCAAGCAACTGTGAAAATGAATAGAAAACTGTTCCTGTTTCTCTCAATTTTTTTCATTAATTTTGTCCAGAAGTTAAGCATCACCAAGCAGAGAGGTCACATTGTTTTTTGGGGTTTGCGAGTCATTCTGATATTGTTGCAAATTAGATCTTTTTATAACAGTAAGTTAAATTTTATATTAGCAGAAACTGTTTAAGTAGTGATTTTGGTGTGATGAATAGAAACATTAGCAGGGAAGGATTCCTTATATAGGCTGAGGATTTTTAGAAATCCCAGAATTTGGATTTTAGATTTAATATCATGGGAACAATGGCAAAATGAAATGTTTTTAGTTGTTTTCAAATTAAATACAATGACCTTTAAGTGCCTTATATTTAAGGCACTGTACTAATGACTTTGGATAATTTGGCATTTTAACATAACATGATATATATATGTTCTACACAGTTGTACACTGAAAATAATAGGGCTTATGGGAAAAATAGGGGTAAATGTAGACTTCTCAACTATGCAACTTTGAACTGTGGAACCAAAAACAAACAAGCAAACAAACAATAGCTCAGACAGCCCAGGCAGGCAGATCAAAATGGGTGGAATTTGCTATAGATGTTAAAAATGCACTAAAAATAAAAGTTAAAAAATGCTGACTTGCAGAAATGTGAGATAATGCATTTGAAAGTGGAACCCTGAACCCATTAAAGTGGGTACAGAAGGAAGACTTGCCTTGAGATGAGAACCAGAAATTACACCTCTCTTAACCTCGTGTGCAGGCATTCACCTTTCATTTTCTCTAAACAGAGCAAAGATCCTGTCTGTACTGTAGCAGTTTAGCTGAAGCCATTTTACTTTTTCTTCTGAAGGTTACAATTCTATTCTACTATTCTATCTCCGCTTGCCTAAGAAAAAAATCATCCATGAACCAATCCGAGTTCCATGTTCTATTAACATAAGCTAAGTGGTGCTGTAGAAATGTTTTGTAGCAGAATGGACTGTAAAAGTACAGTTATGAACTCTACTTACATAGAATTTATCAGTTGAGAATACGGAAAATAAAGTTAAATGATGGAAGGTTGAAAAATGGCTCAAGGAAATACTGCAAGAAATAACATAATGCTGTATATGGTTATCAAATGATTTAAGTAACTGTAATTACTCTAGGAATTTAGAGATGGGGAAAGAGTTCTTCAGAAGGGAATGATCAGAGACAGTTTATGACAAAATGGATCATTGATTTTAGTTATTTTTTTAGCCCTCCAACTTTCTGGATGGAGCTAAATAAAAACATTTAATGCTTCTGAGGAGTTATACAATTAAGATTCTATAGCTATTAGATATTTAGTGTTCTCTCCCCCTCATATTTCCTCCCTTCCATCTTAAGACATTAAAAAAAAAACAACTCTAAAAGTAGAATACTTTATGGAGTCATAGCATAGAAAGGATGCATATATCTGACTCAGTAGCCATTCAAAGATAAATATTTTAGGAATAGATCTTTACCTTTCAATTCTGGTGTTTAATAACTTGTGCTTGTGTAGTTAGTTCAATTCAATTTAGTAGAGTTTTTCTGAATGCTAAGTATTAGATAGCACTGTGCTAATTGCTGAATAAGATGTGGTCCATCAGGAGGGGGTAAGAAAAGAGACATAAACAAAGTAACTTGAAAGCATAGGAGAAAGAGATAAATGTAAATGGGTGAAATTATGACTGTCTTCTTGTAAAAAATGGGATTTGATCTGGACATAGAAGGATTGCAAAAGTTTGTGACATACTGCAGGGGAAAAATATTTTTGACAGTTGTGGAGCAAAGAATAGATATAGAAAAATGCTGAATGTGATCAGAAATAACGAATAGAGTTCTGAGTTAATTAAAGTTTGCATGGGGTTAGTGGATGGTTGTGTTTATTAAAAAATAAAGCTGGGAGACTAGGTTGGAGCCAAATTGTGGAAGTATTTCGATACCAGACTGAAGCATTTGATGTATTTTATATAGAGAGGCAAGCCTGTTAAAGTTTTGAGCCAGGGAAAACATGATCAGATTTTGGAAAAAAAAAATCTTAAAATAGTTGGATGCCTACTTATATACACTGCTACTAACATTTCATGCTTTATATTCTTATTTTATTTACTCCTTATAATAGTCCTGAAAAATAAGTATAATGTCTATAGAGGGAGTATGTGGGAACTCTGTATCTTCTGTTGAATCTTGTCACCACAAGATTAGGTGAACCTAAAACTGTTATAAAAAATAAAGTCTATATATTTTTTAAAATAGGTTTTATTTTCACTAAAAGTGAGAAAAATGAAACCCTGAAAAATTCAAATGATTTGTTCAAGGTCACATAGCTAGTATTTGACTGCCTATGGAAAGTCTACACCTATCTAATTTTTAAAGTCCATCTTTCCACTTAGGAAGTGCGTTAAACAGAGATTAGATGCAGGAAGAGCAATGGTAAGCCTGTTGCAGAAGATACAGGATGGGGAGCTGAACTGAAAGTCATAATGGAAATGGGGAATGTAAAAAAGTGTTATAGATGGAGATTTGAAATAACTTAGAGACTAATGGGATGAATAAGGAGGAAGAAGTATTGAAGGTGCCCATTTAACTGGAAGAATATTGTCATTTGGCCACCGAATATTTAATATTTTATGCACATCTACCATATACCTGATAGTTATTTAGGCATTGAGATTCACCACTGAACAAAGTAAAGTCCCTGCTTTCATGGAGTTTATATTCTAGTGTGTAAGAGAGACAATATATAAATACATTGGGATAGCGTGCAGTTTTATCTTGGGTAACATAGAAAGTCATTTTTTAAGAAGTGATGTATGAGCAGAGACCTGGTAAGTGAAAAATGTGGTTTCTGAGGAAAAAAAAAAGAGTAGTCTAGCAGAAGGACCATCAAGGGTAAATGCTCAAAGGAGGGAATATGCTTGCTGTACTCAGTATAGGAAAGAGAATAATTTGGACTAGAGGGAATGAAGGGCATATAATGGTAGAAGATGAGGTCAAAGAGGTTGTCGGGAGGAGGGAAGATCATGTAGAGTTTGAAGCCATGGAAAGGACTTTACACTTTAATTAATTAGTTAATCAATTAACATTTTATGGTGACATTGGTTAATGAAATACAGTAAGTTTCAGTTGTACACTTTAACAGTAAGGCATATATATATTTACACTGTTTATTCATCTCCCATAGTTAGATTTCTTTCTCCCACCAGCAGTGTATGCAACCTCTCCAATGTTTGTTATTACTTGTCCTGTTGATTATAGCTATTCTGACAGGTGTGAGATGGCATCTCATTGTGGTTTTAATTCGCATTTTCTTAATAGTTAGAGATGTTGAGCATCTTTTCATATGTTTGTTTGCCATTTATATGTCCTCAAGGGAGAAATGTTTGTTTAGATCCTCTGCCCATTTTTTGATTGGATCATTTGATTTTTGTTGTTATTGAGTTGTATGAGTTCTTTGTATATTTTGGATATTAAGCCCTTATCAGAGGCATTACATGCAAATATATTTTCCCATTGAGCTGATTGTCTCTTTACCTTGTTGATGATTTCTTTTGCTGAGCAGAAGTTTTTTAGTTTGATGTAGTCCCATTCATTTACTTTTGCTTTTACTTCCCTTGCTTTTGAGGTCACATTCATAAAATCCTCTTTAAGTCCAAGGTTCTTGAGTTTAGTTCCTGTTTTCTTCTATGCATTTTATTGTTTCAGGACTTATATCCAGGTCATTTTGAGTTAATTTTGGTATGTGGTAGACAACAGTCTAGTTTCATTCTTTTGCATGTAGCTTTCCAGTTTTCCTAGCACCATTTATTGAAGCGGCTTTCTTTTCTTCACTGTATGTTTTTGTCTTTTTTGTTGAAAATTATTTGCCCATATATATATGGATTTATTTCTGGACTCTTGATTCTGTTCCACTGGTCCATGTGTCTGTTTTGCTGCCAATACCATGCCGTTTTGATTACTGTCACTTTGTAATATAATTTTAAATCGGGCAGAGTAATGCCTGGCTTACTCTGTTTTTCACTGTTCTCCTATCTGCACCTGACCTCTGGAAAGATGACCTTGCTGACCTCATAGGGCTAGTAGGATGGACAGGCATGACCTCCTTTGCCCTCTATCACTGTGCCTCCCTCCCACACCTCTGCCCAGCTGTCCATTCTCTCTCTCTTCTCTCTGACTTAAGGAAAGATATTTCTTGCTTTTAAAAACCAACCTCATCCCTTCCCACCTCCTCAGGAAACTCAGTTCTTTACTTAGCCTCTCTCTGCCTTTAAAAACAACACTAAAAATGCTGCTATTGTCTGTTAACTCTCTCTAAACCCCGCTTGCTTATACCCTTGTGAGATGCTTTTCAATCTCATGGCTCTTCTTGATCTAGCAGCATTTTTTCAGCTTTCAGTCTCTGGAACCTCTTGACAGAACCATCCAGCATGGCTAAAAACCCTGCCTTCTTGGAACTCTCTTCCTGTTTCTGTACTTCACTGTGCTCACCTTCCTTCTAGGATCAGCCTCTCCTGAGGCCCTCATGCAGTTTCTTGTCATATTTGGCAGCTCTACCCTAGTGGCCATCTCATGCTGTCATCTTTTCTCCCCATTCAGTTCCCTGGAGTACCACACTTTTGCCTGAGTCCTTAGAACACTGGTCCTAAATCAGACATGTCACACCCTCTGCCTCAGCACTGGGCCCACTTCCTAACTAGTCCATTCTCCCAATGGTCTGCTTGGTCTCCCAACTATCATTCCATTCTTTAGTGAGACGATTCTTAATCTCTTCCTTTGAAAGGCCCCTGACAACAGAGTGTGGCCACGTATTCCCAGGGGTTGGAGGACACAATCCCCGATGGCCTACCAAAAGGTCAAAATCTCTTTGAAGTGTTGTTTTAAACCACTTTATAAACTTAGTACTAAGTCTGCATTTGCTTTCCTCTAACATCTGCTTGTTGAGTCTCTGAGTCATGCAGTGCTGCCTCAGAGAACCCCGTTCCTAGCCTATTCTTTAGCTTCCAGTGTGGGTCTCACCTCCTCAGTACCCCTCCAACCTCTTAATTGCTTCATTCTTTTTTCTCAGGATGGCTTTGGCAATTCAGGGTCTTTTGTGCTTCCATACAAATATGATGATTTTTTGTTCTATTTCTTTAAAAAATGCCAATGGGCTTTTGATGAGGATTGCATTAAATCTTTATAGTGCTTTTGGTAATATGGTCATTTTCACTATGTTGATTCTTCCAATCCAAGAACACAGAGAATATCTTTTCATTTCTTTGTATCTTCTTTGATTTCTTTTAATAAGGTCTTAGTTTTCATTATATAGGTCCTTCCCATGTTTCGTTAGATTTATTCCTATGTACTTTATTCTTTTTGTTGCAGTTGCAAAAAGGAATTATTTTTTCCACCTCTTTTTCTGACACTTCATTATTAGAGTATAGGAATGCTATGGATTTTTGAACATTCATTTTGTATCCAGAAACTTTACTGTATTTGCTTATTGTTTCTAGTAGTGTTCTTGTGGAGTCTTGTGGAAGGTTTTCTATATAGAGAATTATGTCATCTGCAAATAGTGACAGTTTAACTTCTTCGTTTCCTGTTTGGTTGCCTTTTATATCCTTCTCTTGTCTGTTTGCACTTGCTAGGACCTCCCATGTTATATTGAATAAGAGTGGCGATAGTGGAGAGCCTTGCCTTATTCCTGATCTTAGAGGGAAGGTTTTTAGTTTTTCACCATTAAGTATAATGTTGGCTGAGGGTTTGTCATATATGGCCTTTATTATGTTAAGCTACTTTCCTTCTATACTGATTTTGTGAAGTGTTTTGATTATAAATAGATGTTGTATCTTGTTGAAGGCTTTTTCTGCATCTACTGATATGATCATATGATTCCTATTTTTAATTTGTTTATGTGATGTATCACATTAATTGATTTGTATATGTTGAACCATCTCTGTGCCTTTTGGATGAAGCCCACTTGATTGTGGTGTATAATCTTTTAAATATGTTGCTGTATTCTATTTGCTAGTATCTTATTTAGGATTTTTGCATCTGTATTCATGAGAGATATTAGTCTATAGTTTTTTTTTTGTGTGTGTGTTATTTTTACCAGGTTTTGGTATCAGAGTAATATTGACCTCATAAAATGAATTGGGAAGTATTGCCTCCTCTTTGATTTTTTGGAAGAGTTTGAGAAGAATAAATCTTCTTGAGAAGAATAAATCTTCTCTGAATGTTTGGTAGAATTCACTGGTGAAACCATCTGGTACTGGAATTTTACTTTTTCGTAGGTTTTTGATGATTGTTTCAATTTCCATACTGCTGATCAGTCTATTTAGATTTTCCATTTCTTCTTGATTCAGTCTAGGAAGGTTGTATTTTTCTAAGTACTGGTCCATTTCTTCTTGGTTATTAAATGTGGTCTTACATACTTTTTCTTAGTATCTTCTATCCTTTGTATTTCTGTAGCATCTGTCATAATTTCTCCTCTTCATCCCTGATTTTGTTTATTTGTGTCCTTTCTCTTTTTTCTTTAGTGAGTCTAGCCAGGGGTTTGTCAATTTTGTTAAGCTTCTCAAAGAACCAGCTTTTTCTTACATTCATTTTTCTATTTTTTTTTCAATTTCATTTATTTCTGCTCTAATTTTGATTATTTTTTTCCTTCTGCTGACTTTAGACTTCATTTGTTCCTCCTTTTCTAGTTTTTTAAAGATGAAGTGTTAGGTTGTTTATTTGGGCTCATTCTTGTTTTCAAGATAGGCCTGTAATGATATGAATTTTCCTCTTATTACCACTTTTGCCATGTCCCAAATGTTTTGATATGTTGTACTATCATTATTATTTGTTTCTATGTATCTCTTGATCTCTCTTTTTATTTCTTTTCTGACCCCGTAATTCTTCAGTAACATGTTGTTTAATATTTATGTATTTGTGTTTTTTTTCCCACTTTCTTTTTTACAGGTGATCTCTAGTTTCAAAGCATTATGATCAGAGAATATGGTTGGTATGATGTCAACCCTCTTATATTTGTAGAGGCTATCTCTGTGTCCACTATGTGGTTAGTCTTTGAGAATGTTCCATGGGCACTAGAGTAGAATAGATGAGCAGCTCTTTTGGAATGAATGGCTCTGTAAATGTCAATTATGTCCAGTTGGTCTAATGTATCATTTAAGAATGTTATTTCCTTACTGATTATCTGTTTGGTTGATCTGTCCATATCTGATAGCGGGGTATTTATGTCCCCTACTACGATAGTGTTTGGTCTTTTGCTTCCTTTTTTCTGTTAGTAATTGCTTTACATAATTCAGAGCTCTCTGATTATGAACATAGATATTAATAAGTGTTATGTCTTCTTGGTGCATGATTTCCTTTATTATTATGAAGTGTCCCTCAGTATCTTTCTTTACCGTTTTTATTTTGAAGTCTAGGTCATCTGTTGTTAGTACTACTACTCCCGGTTTTCTCTGAATGCCATTTGCTTGAAATATTATTTTCCACCCTTTCACTTAGAGTCTATATTTGTTTTTGGAGCTGAGATGTTATCTCCTGGAGGCAGCATATTGTTGGGTTTTGTTTTTTTGATCCAATCTGCAACTCTGTGCCTTTTCATTGGTGAGTCCAGTCCATTTACATTTAGGGTGATTATTGAAATATCAGGTCTTCTCATAGCCATTTTATCTTATGCTTTCTGGTAGCTCGATGATTCCATTGCTTTCTTGTCTTTGTGTTTCTGTTTTCTTATTTTGGTTGGCTATTGTGGGGTTTCCCTCTGGTTCTTCTTGTTTTATGATACATGCTTTCATTCTGAATCTTTGGCCTGTGGCTACCATTACGAATATGTAGAGGATAGTTTTATTTTTATGCAGTGGTCCATTTTCTTCTGTGTGTACATTATCTCCATTCCCGTTTGCGAATTTGGATCTTTAAATCCTCCCCTTTTTGGTCATTGTTGTCTGAATTTGTCCCTATGTATGATGAAAATTCATTACTATCTTGCTATAAGAAATCTCTTAGTGTTTAAGCTTATAATGCCCTGTTCTTAGTAATGGTTGCACTCCTTTGCTTCTGTCTGTCGCTAGTCACTTTACTTTTAATTATGTATTTTTTTTCTTATTTTGTTTTAGGTGAGCTGACCCCTTTCAGTATTTTCTGTAATGTTTTGTAGTGTTTGCTCAGATTCCCCTGGGGCTCTGCAGTGTTCCGTCTCAGAGGATATGGGGTAGGGTCCCTCTGAGCTGGGGAATGGGGAGTTGACTTAGCCTCTGTTTTGCAACTATGGCTGGTAAAAATCAACTGTTTTTTCTCTGCCTTCCCTTCTTCTCTGCGGTCTCCACTTCTCTGCCTTCTGCCCTCTGCCCTCTGCCCTAATGACTGGGCACTGCCACCAGCCATGTGGAGCTCACAGCTCTCCCAGATAGGGCTGTTCAGGGAACTCACTGCACTTTCTCTCTTCCTCCCTCCTTGTACAGGTAGCTCCGACTGCAAGAGGCGGCTCTTTTGTTTCTCATAGTTTACTGCGGGATACCTAGGGTTCTGACCTGTGGTAGCTCTTATGTGCAGGTTCCACACTCAGATGTGCTGGTGTGCAGTTTGGGTGTTTTTTGTTGAATTTTAGCCGTTCAGCTTATTGTTGTTTCAAGGGGAGAAATTTGAGGACATCTCTCACTTTGTGCCATGTTTCTGACGTCACTCTGGACTTTGCACTTTAATAGGAAAATATCAGAGGGTCTTGAGCAAAGCAGTGACATGTTCCGACCAATGATCAAAAGGATCATTTTAGCTGCTGTGTAGAGAATAGACTTAATAGACTTATATGGGTGCAAGGGCCAGACCCATGGCTTGGACTAAGGTGCTGGTGATAGAGTGGTGAGAATTGGATGTGTTCTGGATTTTTTTTTTTGAGAGTAGGACTAACTGGATTTGCTGAAGGATTAGATGTGGAGTATGAGAGAAAGAATGGAGCTAAGTTATATAAGACCTGAGCAACTGGCAGAATGGAGCTGCTATTTATTGAGAAAAGGGAAGAATATAGATAAATGAGGTTTTGGGGAAAGGAAGTTAGAATTAAGAATTCAGTTTTTGATGTCTGTTATTAGACATCTAAGTGGAGATTTGAGTACATTTGGAATTCAATGGAATTATGAATTTGAGAGTTGTAGGTTATAACTATGGTCAGTTACCCTGAAATCACAAACCATAAATGGTGATAGATGAGGGAGGGTATGTGAACAATTAGAGATAATTCTATCAGTACTATGGATGAAGGAAAGTGTCCCAAACTCACCAACATCATTTTCATCAAAGAAAGCATGTAAGTAAAGCAATAAACATAATAGAGAAGAAGTCTGAAAACTGAGTATTGGAGGCTCTAATATTTAGCAGATGGAATCAGAAACCAGGAAAGGAAAACAAAATGGGATGATTAATGAATGAATGACTGCAACTGCCTTTCTGCCTCCCATCTCTTCTCTAATGTGCTTCCTAAGTGGAAAAGGGATAGATTTGAGAAGACTGGAGAGAGGATGGAACTCTTGAGGCCAAAAGAGAAAAAATGTTTCAAGTGTGAAGAAGTGATAGGTCATGTAAGATGAGACTGAGAATTGATCCGTGGATTTGGCAGCTCTGAGGTCACTGTGATCTTGCTTAGAGAAGTTTCGGTGGAGAGAGTTCAAGAAAATGGGACATGTTGTAGTGATAGAAAGAATAGATAATGTCTTTTATTTTGAAGTTGTGTTATTAGGTATATTAATATTTTTGATGGTAATGTCTTTCTGATGAATTACCTTTTTGTACTTATGAAATGTCCTTCCTTATGTTTGGTTCTATTCTTTGTTTTGAAGTCTACTTTACCTAATACTCATATTGTCATTTGCAATAGCTGGTTGGATTTTGTTTTGGTCTAGATTGACTTTCATATTTATCTGATAATTAAGATTTTAGGTTGAATGTATTTATACAAGGTTTGTCTAATGTGTACTCTAGCTTTTCTGTTCATTTGCTCATTTACTTGTAATAGATACTTGATGAATTTAAGAACAGTTACCAAAGGTCAAGTCCACAGATAATCCTGTCAGATACATAAAATCTAATCTGTTACCTATACTTTGAAAATGGCACCAGGTGAATATGTATTTACTGCGTCTCATGTATATCAGAAACAGCTTTGGGATTCTAGGGAATACTCAATTGATGATGTGAAGAAGTAGCTCAAACCTCTTCCCAAGTCTAATAGAGAATAATAAATTGCTTTGGTATAGTTATCATAATTGATACAATGATACTGTAGTTTAGTATATTCATATTTGTATCTTGAGGGAATATGCAGAGAATTTACTTAAATTTGATATTTGGTTGGTTTGGATGATGATTTGCTTTATTTCTTTTGATAGGTTCGATAATATCAGCAGTCATGTTCCTTCGTGACTACTGTGCTTATTCCTTAATAAGGCTCATGTTTCTAGTTAGAATAGAATAATTAAGTTCTTCTGTTGAATCTGGGCTGCTTCCACAATGCTTACCTTTTAGCTATAAATCTGAATGTTAGGCTGGCTATTTGCTGGTGTCATTTTATTTTTTATCCAAATAATGAAGAATACTTTCTCTTCCTTTGCCTCCTGCCAGTGCATGTTATATATATCTTAAAGTAGCATGAAGATTGAAGGAATACTTAGTTTTTAATCTAATATATTTAGGTATCAGAGAAATGTATATTTTGAAATATAAATAGAATATAATTTTCAAGGAAAAATAATCTTTAAATTTTGCTATTTTCTTTAGGAGAAGAACAATATAACATCTGGTTACCAAACTGTAGTACCCTAAAGAGAATTGGAGGTGGTCCAGTTTCCAATAAAATATTGGATTAAGTGACTTCACTTGAGTTTTTATTAAGTACATCTAAAAATCTCTAGTCTCTCTGTAACTTGCAGTTTGCCTTTATTTGCAAGCAGTGATTTTAGTTTACACGATGAATCATTATCTGTACCAACATTTGTAGGATACCACAAAAAATATTATCTGAGTGAAAATGCCAGGTTACTCAAATGCAACAGACGAGAAGGCACCATCTACTAAATAAAGCAGCTCCATCTTTGAATACTTACGTTGGAAGGGAGGGAACTGATATCACTGGGCACTGATCTTGAAACCTAGAACTTTACATATTTTCTCTTTTAGGTTTGCAATAAGCCTTTAAGGTTGGCTCACTCATTCCACACAAATCTGCTGAAACAGGAAGGGCAGATATAATTTCTGTTGCACTGGTTTGGAATCTTAGAAGTTTGTGAGTTGCCTATGACCACATAGCCAATCGGTGGTAGAGCTGGGACCAGACCCCAAATTTCTTATCCCTAGTCTTTTCCTTCTGCTGGGTCTCCTGTTAATACTGTTAACTAAATGATAGTCCATACAAATCTCACTAGTTTTCCCACTAATATCCTTGTTCTGCTCTACAGTACCATCCAAGATCCCACATTGCAGTTATTTAGATATCACCTTAAGTTGCTTATCGCCTTAATATGTGCCATGTCTTGTCTTTGTCACTCTTTCCTGTATCATTTTTTTTGTAGTGCAAGTCTGCTGATAAATTCAGCTTAAAAAGACTTTTTTATTCTATTTATTTTTAATTGTGGTAAAATACATATAACATAAAATCTATCATCTTAACCATCTTAAGTGTACAGTTCCATAGTGTTAAGTGCATTCACATTGTTATGCAACCAATCTCCAGAACTCTTTCATCTTGCAAAACTGAAACTCTATACCCATTAAATAGCTCCCCATTCCTGCCTCACCCCCATTCCATGCCAAGCGCCATTTTACTTCCTGTCTCTCTAAATTTGGCAAATAGTTACCTCATATAAGTGGAATTAGATTGTAGTTGTCTTTTTGTGACATGTTTATTTACTTAGCATAGTGTTCTTAAGGTTCATATTTTATGTAGTATGAACCTGTGTATCTGTGTATCAAATTTTCTCTTTTCTTTAAGGCAAAAGCATATTCCAGTGTATGTAATACCACATTTTGTTTATCCACTCATCTGTCAATAGAAGCTTGAGTTGCTTTTACCTTTTGGCTATTGTGAACAGTGCTGCTATGAACATGTTTGTACAAATAGCTGTTCGAGTCTCTGCTTTCAGTTCTTTTGGGTGTATACCCAGAAATGGAATTGCTGGATGATATGGTAATTCTATTTTTAATTTTTTGAGGAACTACCATACTGCTTTCCGTATCAGCTTTTATATGCCAGAAAATAACTTTTTTTTTTGTTATGATGTTTGAAAGTCTAGAGATTCTTTCAGAGATTTAAAGACCTTGCTCCACTTGTCTCTCGTATTATTTCCAGTGAGAAGTCTGCTGTGGTTCTTAGTTTTTTTGCTCCTGTGTAAAATCTTGGTTTTCTCTGGCTGCTTTTAAGATTTTTTCCCCCCTCTTTATTAATGTGTTTAAGAAAATTGATCATGATACGACTTGTTTTTATACATAGTTTTAACTTTAAATATCCTAATTTTTATTAAACTTGGAGATTTTTTAGTTATTTCTATAGATATGTTTTCCTGTCCTGTCCTCTCTTCTCTCATTGAGACTCAACTACACATTCATTAGGCTGCTTGAAGTTGTTCACAGAACACACTAATGTTCTGTGGAAACCCTATCTGTGTTTTATTTTCACTTGCTTCAATTAGTATGTCTTCAAACTTACTAATGTTTTCTTTAGTTTTTGATTTGTTGTTAATCTCATCCCCTGAGACATTAGATTTTTGTCTCTAGACCTGATTTGTATCTTTTTAGAAATATCTTCTAAATATTAAATATCTCCTTAACATGATTATGTTTTCCTTTATTTTCTTGAACATGTAGAATATTGTTATAATAACTTTTAATATCTTTGTCTACTAACCTGTGTCATTTCTGGTTTTGTTTCTGTTGGTTTGTTCTTCTCATTATGGGTTGTATTTTCCTGTTTATTTGCTTGCTTGATAATTTTTAATTGGATGTCAGACATGGTGAATTTTAATTTTACTTTGTTGGATGATAGGTGTTCTTGTATTTACAAATTATTTTTTAACTGTGTTTGGAGATTTGTAACTGTTACATTACGTGGCAATGAATGAATTCTTTTGAGGCTTGCTTTAAACATTTCTTAGGTGGGATCAGAGTAGTCTTTAGGCTAATTTTGCTTCACTATTGAGACAGTACTATTAGAATACTTCATGTCCTATGTATTTTGAGGATTTTTAATTACGGTTGGTGAGAAGACTATTCATGGATCTGTGTGAGCTCTGGAGAGTGTTCTACCTGTTTCTTTCTGATGGTTCTTTCCCCAGCTTTGGATAGTTTTCTCATACGATGCATAGATCAGTTTTCAGATGAATACTTGAGAGGACCCTCTGAAGATCTCTGCAGTTTTCTCTTAGTGTAGTTCTCTCCTCTCCAGTATTCTGCCTTGTGAAATCTAGCCACCATAGCCTCTTTGAGTTCCCTATTCTTGTCTTTTCAACTAGGGGAGACTGTTGGGCTCTTCTTCGGTTCCCTTTTCCAGAACTGCAACCTAAAACTATGCAGTGAATTTGGGTGATCATAGGGCTTACCTCTTTTTTTCTCCTCTCTCAAGGATCATTGTCCTTTGCTGACTCTTGTCCAATGTCTGAAACTGTTATTTCTTGTATATTTTCCTCCCAGTTTTTTAGTTGTTTCAGTAATTAGGTAAATAAATGAGTCTTGGTCCTGTTACTCTATCATGCCCAAAGGCAGAATTTGAACAAGTTATTTAATCTCTTTATTTTCTAATTTACTCATCTATAAAATTAAGATTTGTGAGGATTGAATAAGATAATAGACATAAAGCACTTAGTACAGTTCTTGGCACATAGTAAGCACTCAGGAAGTGTTAGTTGTTATTATTATTGGCACCAAAGAGTGAAGAGAATGGCTTGAACCAGTCTGGGAAACAAGGATTGTGAGCCAGTTCTTTTCATTCTTACTCACTTTCTCTGACTTGTAAGTATTGAAAACCAAGAGCTATTAATGGAAGTGTTTTTTTCTTTACCCTTTCTTCCCGTTCCCTCCCTTATTAATTAATTAATTAATTACCAGGTCTAAAACATTATTCTTAATACTCTTATCAGCATAGAAGCTAGTTACTTTCTCTGAAACCATTTTTTCCCCAAAGTCAGAATAGTATAGCAATGAGGAGCACAGTCTGTAGAGTTAGACTTGACTTGAAATCCTTGCTTTTCTTTTTACTAACCTGCAGCTTAATTATTCTGCCTGCCTAATCCTCATTTGCCTCATTTGTAAAATGGAGTAACACTACATACTTCATATGGTTGGAAGAATACATAACTAAGTTAATGTATATAAAGCCCTTTAGCACAGTGCCTGTCACATAGTTAGGACTTAATAAATGCTGACTATTCACTTTAATAGTAGTAAAGTTCACACCAGAGCTCTAAGACCGAAATGACCATATCTAATGCCAACTTTATAGGTCATGGTTTCCTTTTAGTGGTCTTTTCTTTGTAGTATACAACCTAATAATATTTATATATTACTTTATAGTTTACAGAATATATTCCCATATGTTATCTTATTAGGTGCTTGAATCTTTGCCTCTATTTTCTAAAGAGGAACTTAAGACTCAGAGAAGATAAACAATGAATTTACAGCCAAACGGCTGGTAAATGACAGAGCCATAACTAGATAGTGATTAGAGAACTGTATACATGTTCTTTGCACTATTTATGTTGCTTCCTAGTGAATCAATTTACTTGTATCTAGATTTACATATTGTGTCATCAACAGTGGATTTTATATTCTTTCAGGAGAAGGGTCATGAGGTGTCTTACTCTTTTTATTTTGCTTAGTGGCCAGTGTTCAATATAGAGATATCTATGAAAAAGAAAAACATAATTTTTATTTTACTATTTACTTCCCACAAATAATATTATTAATACATATTTGTATAGGGTACTGTTAAATGGTAATTCTTTCTTCAAACTGTAGATGTGTAACTATACACTTGAGAGATTTTACTTTTGAAAGCAAATATATCTTATGCAGATAAATTTACTAAATTTTCTTTTTTGGGATAAAGCTTTTCTAGAATCACATCAAATGGAGCTGCTGTTTGCCAGTTTCCTTTAGTAGATTCCATTTACAGATCAAATGTCTATGACTAAATATAATTACTTACAGCTAAATCTTATCAAAGCAATAAGCTCAAAATAACTTCTGTGGAATTTGAAGCAAAGAAGTGAGGCAGGATGTTTCAAATAATGGATGTTTCCTATTGTTTCTTGTGAAAAATAGTTCTTATTTTTGAAAAATGTCTGTGTTCCTCCATGTTGCTTTCAGAAAACAAAAGCAAAAACAAAACAAAAGCGTCTTCAACTTTTATGTCATGTTTTTTGCCTACATTTTTGTATTCTTACAGAGAGAGAATTTTCTTATTGGTTGTTAATTTTATGTTAATTATCATGGCCTATTCATGGTAACTGATTTTTCCTCCCTTTGCTTCCCTAGTATTAGAATGGTTGTATTCATTTAAGGAGCCTATTTTGACCAATTTTTGTTTATTTACCTATACTGCTTACAGATTTAGGCTGAGGATTGCTGTCATTTCCAGAGGCTAGTTTTGGTCAAATCAGTCTATAAACTTAATGTAGTTATTTGGTAGCAGTCTTATTTATATCCTTAGCTACTGGTTATATTCTTCAGAATTACTTATGAAACAAACTTAAAAAAACCACATTAGACGATAAAGCTACATTTAGTGGTCTTTGCTTTCATGATTAAAATATCTAGTGAGTGCAGATATTGAACAGTAGTATTTTTGAAGATGTTATTGGGATCTGTGGACTCTAATGTTCTTCATCCTTTCTTCTCCAATGGAAGGACTCTGTCAATAGCCCTATAATGCTGTATGATGCTAAATGTTACTGTATAAGTAAAGCAGCCTGAGCATTTGGAATCCTCTTGATTTGCTCATCTTTTACAGAACATTAAATACTTATAAGCAATTAAGCCCTTGTGTACCAGATGAAGGGCTTCATAAAATATCTGAGGGAGTTATAATGAAAGTCAAACTCTGAAGTTCTTTTTTTTTTTTAATTTGTAAAATAAGAATGAAACTTGGCTTATATTTTGGTCTTTTCTGGGTATTGAGCATCTGGCACAGTACCTGGAGTATAGTAGGTGCTTGATAAATATTTGTTATTTGAGTAGATGAAAGGACCCAGTAAATAATATGAAGGTACTTACAAAGTTTAAACTTATCTTTGGTGATGAGCTCATCAATATCTAATGTTCTCATACTCATTCTTTTACTTTCTCTATGGTATTCTTCATTCCTCAGCCCTTTACTATGTATTAGAAGAAAAGAGGGGTTAGGCTAATTGCAAACTTCAACTAGAAATATTGACTGTTCTGGAAGGGACTTAGCTAACCCACATTGTACTGATGGAGGCATTCCTTGGTTTGGAAATGACTTGTGCAATGTCATTTGGCCAGTCAGTGCGGTCTGTAGTTCTATTATCTTGACTTCAGTGTTTGCTCCCTATAGTACAAATCTTGCTGTTTTTTCACATTTTAGATGTTTGCTACTAGGACACGTTGGCAGAGTTGAGGGGTCCTGAGATTTACTGAGATGGTGAAGGGAAAAGGAAAGAGAAGAAAGAAAAGCTGACCATCAGTATCCAAGAGTACCACTCCTAGCCCTTCTGTTAGCGACAGTTATTGTTTCTACCGAGTACTTAGAACAAAGAGCATAATCTTGGGGAAAAAAATAGACATTAATGTCTTATACTTATTTTCTTCCTTTTTAAAAAAATGGTAAGTAGGACAAACCATGAACAATAAGGAGGTGGGGAGAGAAAGTGGCAGCTGGCAAAAGGCTCAGGGAATATGTCTGGGACTGTAGGGAGAGAAAAACATTAACATGTGGGTGAGTGAAATGCTGGAATTTCAAAGTGGCAGTAATTTTACACTGAAAATCCTGTAATTACGTGCTTGGCTGTTTAATAAAAACATCCTGTAGTGAAATTACTATATATTTACTCTGTATCTGAAATGCAGAATATCTTAAATACACATGTTATCATGGGATGGGTGCTACATATTAAATTTTTTGAAAAAGGAAATTAGATGTTTTTAGTAGCAGCTTTTCGGAA
Source organism: Macroglossus sobrinus (assembly GCA_004027375.1). Classification (NCBI taxonomy): domain Eukaryota; kingdom Metazoa; phylum Chordata; class Mammalia; order Chiroptera; family Pteropodidae; genus Macroglossus; species Macroglossus sobrinus. The sequence goes on from PVKZ01000511.1 coordinate 164,353, forward strand.
ATTTTCTAACTATGATGATCAATTCAGAGTTACCTGATTAAATCTGTCATTTGTCAGTCTTAAAGGTTTCCTGTTTTCTGAACTTTTGAAAGAAAATTTTTACGGAAACAAATGGTTGTATTATTAACTTCTTAGATGTGAAGCTACTGTGAAAAAAAAGCTGGTTAGCTTGAATCCACATGTCTGCATGCAGGCTACCTGGCTTGAGATCTTAGTTTATTCTGGGTCTCTAAGTTATGGAACCTTGGATTTTGTACATAAGAGCAACCATTTCTCTGCTTTTATGATAGTTAAAATGATCCTGAGAATATAGAGTTAACTGTAGTTAGAGCCTGAATCACCTGGGGGTATTCTTAACACAGATTCTGATTCTGTGGATCTGGGACAAGTACTGGATTTCTGCCTTCTAACCAATCATAAGGCAGTGCTGTTTCTGGGCCAAGGGCAGTATTGAATAACAAGGGTTTATAGTCTTGCTTCACCATCCTACTCTCCTCCTTTCTGTTGTTCTGTCTTTCTTCATCCAAGTGTCTCTCCATTTTTTTTTCTGTTCTCAGCTTCTGTCTCTCTCTGTTTCTGTCTAAAATTCTCTGCCTTTCAGTTTTTTTTCTCTGCTTCTCTCTGCTCTCTCCTTCTCTGCCTTCCCCTTTTCTATCTCCTCTGACAGCCTACCTCTCTGCTAATCTCTCAGCCTACCCTTTCTCCCCACCTCTCTCTCTCTCTCCCTCCTTCCTCCTCTCGCTCTCCTCCTTCCCCTTCTCTCTCTCTCACACACACACAAACATACATACATACTTACATATGCACATGTATACACACATACAAACCACATTCAAAGAGTTACAATGTAGGTACAGAGATGTTCAATGAAGAATTTACCAATACTTAATAATGTATTTCCCATTTTGAGTCTAAGCCAAAACCTTCTTTCTCCTTGTTCTCAAAAATAAGGAAAAATGCCAAGAGGATGGTATGTATGAATTTTTATTCACCATTGGGATTCTGGACACTGAGACATCCTTCTGGATGTGAACATGGTTTCTTCACAAGTATTAGAAAAGCACATAAATCTCCCAGGCTGGTTTGGTTTTAATAAAAGGTGATCATGGTAATTCAGAATCTAGCAATCTTAGCTGATAAGCTGGATTCCTCCCCCTAATTTAATCATAACCCTTCAAGTAGTCATACTTCTTGCAGCCCTACATCTACTAGCCCCAAAGATTTAGTCCTGATAGGGTTCAGACCAGCTAGCTAGTAATTTTGAACTACCTACTTAGGCCTTGGGCATTAAGTTCCTCATCTGTAAAACAAGAGAATATAACTAGATGTTCTCCAAGATTCCTTTTAGCAACGATATTTTATGATTTTAAAAATCATTAATTAAAGAACATTTCAAATATTGGCTGTTAGTTTTTTCATATTCTTGATTGGATCATTTCCCCCATCAAAATATAAATATCTCTTTCTGTAAAACAGAGCTAGACTTGATATGTTCTGGGTTTAATTTGAAAATTAATACATTGCATTCATCCCCCAGTGATCTTTACTAATGCAGATAATGGATAATATAAGCAAAAAAAATCACATTTATGTACTTTAGGACATATTATCTAATTACAACAGATTTTTCCTCTCAGTTGGTTTGCTTGGGCTAATATTAGACATAGTTTGTATTTGTGGAGCTACCTGGGACTATCACTATCTGGATATTATATCTAACAATAGGTAATCTGAGCCTAAAAAGGCCAGCTGATTGAGTGCCTTTTACTTTTCTTATACTCTCTATTTATTGTCACTGAATGTAAGAACGATTAATAAATGCTTTAGAAGATATCATAGATCTTGGAAACATCCATTGTATTTTCTTTCGATTTTGGTGGAGAAGAAATGAAGATACAAAATAGAGTGAGTAAGGATTTGAAGAGCTGAGTTTCTTATGTAATCTGAGTCTTTTATTCTGTAAATTGTCTCTATACTTGTTAGAAGCAGCACTTGTATTCTGGTAGTAGTTCGAATGTTCCTTGGATTCAACATCTCAAAGTTTCACATATTATATGTTTTCTATCAAATTATTTAATTATCAAGAAACCATATGTGGTTATTTATCTTCTGAGATAAAACTTGATTTTTTCAGGGAAATCTTTGGATAAATAAATAATTGAAATAGTGTATAATGCGGATTGCTATCACAATTGGTATCATAGTGGAAATTCAGATAGGTGAGGAATATGAGGTTGGATAAGATGTAGAATAATCTTTGTGTAAAATGTTCACTTATTCCTCAAAACAGGTATATCTTGTTTTAAAGAAATGTATTATGTAGAAAGCCAGGGCTTCACTGAGGAGAATTTAATGAGGGCACTATTTACAGAGATTTGAGCAAGGTTAAGGAAACTGAAAAGGATAGTGAAATATCTGGAACTAGCATCCCTGGGAAGCTGTCACCATTTCCCCTAGGCCAGAAGGAGAAATAGGGAATGTGTTATTAAAGCCTGATGAGAATGTGTTCTTAAAGCCTGTTGAAGAAGAGTTGTGTGATAGAAGCTGTGACTGCAGAGGAATGAAGCCACTGAAACAGTCACAGCAAGGCAGAGAGGGAGCTGAAGGATTGTGAGAGAGGGATGAGGAATAAATAATCTGATACCCCTCTTCTCTTTCATTCTCATCTCTTGCCAGTGCCTCCTGTTTGCTGAGCTCAACCCAAAAATAGGGGGGTAAGGAAGTCATAATTGTCCATAGAGTTTGGCCTCCAGGTGAAGAGGGAGCTAACAAGGCAGGGTAGGATAAGAGGTAAGGTGGGGAGACAGCAAACAGAATAGCACAGAAAGGATACATTTTGATTTACAGATAGAATTGCCTTATGTGTAATGAAGCATATCTATGATTTCATCTCACATTTACTATATATTCCTGTTAATCTTATGTATATATATTTTAGCATCTATCCTTTAAACTTTTACAAATAATAATTTTCACTATACCTTATAAAGGGGGCATTCTGTATAAATGCTAAAAGCCAAAATCAGCTTGTTTACTTCTGTAAATCTTTATTACACTCAAGAAAAGGAGACATGCTAGTTAGTTATGTCGACATTTTCTCATAGAGGTGATGAAAATACTTTAAATTAAGCATAAATCTTTGAAGAACCTGTGGGTTAATTTTAAAAACATGACCAATTCTCAGATGTACATGGACTGTATAAAGAATGGATTCTATTTTAGCACCCAGTTTTTTCTCTTGAGTGATGTGTTACTAATCTGATTATAGTACTTGTTAAAACTGGTCACACAGAGGATAACCTTTTTGGATATGTCTGTCGTCAACATACTTATTTTTAAAAATTTATTTATTTTTATTATGGTGACGTTGGTTAACGAAATCCAGTAAGTTTCAGGCATACAATTCAACAGTAAGGCATAGATATATTGCATTGTGTATTCCCTGCCCATAGTTAGATTTCTTTCTGTCGCTACATATTTGACCCCTTTTACTCTATCTGCCTCCCCCCAACATACCTTCTTGATACAACTATCTTTCCATCAGCTATGGCCTTTCTAGGGGTTTACAAGCCCAGTTTTATTCATGACCCATCTGAGTCACATACTGTGCTATGAGACCTTATCCCTTGAATGAGAAAGTTCTGTGTTAAAAACAAACAACTGCCCCCAAACCCCAACTACTTTTTTAGAAACTTACAAACAAATAACTGCTTCAATCTGCCCTTAAATGTATCCCTTTTGTGTTCAAGATATGGGAGTTCTCGATCCTTGCTAGTCTCCCTTGCATTGTCTACTCAGAGGGAGCTGCCTTTGATAAGTAATGCCTTTGGCCCTGATAATGAAACCAGATATCTTGCCAGTTACCTTGGTTCATTTCTAGTCCTTGAGCATCACATTCTAGAGTATAATACTACTCTAGTATTAGCTTTTAAAATTTAAAATTTTTTGAAAAGAGCTGAGTGTTTTTGGGTTTCTTTTTTTTTTTTTCAAAAGTGATTTAGGACATACCAAAAGCAGTGGATATTCTTAGTAGTGACTCCTTGAAAAGCCAGATACCCTTCTAAGCCCTTGATTCAGATCTAAAGTACATTGGCTGACCATTCTGCTTGAGAAAGTAGCTTGCACGTTTTTGTACCCTAGCCAGTACATAACCTTATTCTAGACTTGGATTTCTTTTTCTTCTAGTATTGTTTAATAGTTATATATTTTAGAACCTTTTTTTTTTCAGGGCATGTAAGTGAGAAAGCTAAAGTATTAAAGGGCATTTATTTTGTTAGTATAGTTTTATAAACTGAAATGAGTGTTGTTAAAAACTTTTAAGACTTGTCTCTCTTTTAAATGTTTTTGCACATTCAGCACCACCCACTATTCTATCAATTTAAACACTCATTTTACTAGACAGAGCTTTTTCATGTTGTAGTATATACATTCAAATGCAATTTCACAGTAATATTGCAGCATCCTGTTACCATGACTATATGTAAACATTCTTTGTAATTTTTTTTATCATTATAGTAAAAACTTTAAAAGTAAGACTACTGTGTATCATTCATCTTTTGCAGTCATGGAAAAAAAAGGAACTAAAGTTGTTTGGATAGTTTAAGGAAAAAAAAATAAGAAAAACAGCTACTCTATAGTTATTAGATTTCTTCTGGAAATACCTGAAAAGTATGTCATATTTCATCCTTGCATATTTCATCCTTTTTTACTTTATTCACTATGTTGTATATAACCTTGTCACAAGTGTGGAGAAGTACCTGAAAATGCAAGCCTCACATAGTGCCGTGCCTTTCTTTGTTGTACTGTCTCACAAATTCAGTTCTCTTGCAAAGAAAAATGAAAGCAGAGTAGAAATGAAATGATTGTTAATGCTTGACTGTAACCCTTTCTTGCTTTAAAAAAACTGCTTTATTGAGATATAATTGACATACAATAAACTGCATATATTTAAAGTTTACAATTTAATAAGTTTTGGCACATGTGTATACCCATGAAACCATCATCACAATCAAGATAGTGAACATATTTGCTACCCTCAAAAGTTTTCTTGTGTGTGCCTTTGTAGCTTTTTTTAGCGGTGCCCTCCCCAGGCAACAACAAGAATCCCTTCTATATATTAGTTTGTATTTTCTAGATATTTATATAAATGGAATCATACACATATATGTACTCTTTTATGTCAGGTTTCTGTCATCAATATCAGTAGATTATTTCTTTTAATTGAGTAGTTTTGCATTGTATGGATATATCACAATGTATTTGTCCATTCACCTGTTAATGGACATTTGTGCTGTTTCCAGTTTTTGACTATTATGTATAAGGCTGCTATAAGAATTTGTGTACAAGTCTCTGTGTGGGTATATATTTCATTTTCACTTGGGTAAATACCTAGGAGTAGAATGGTTGGATCATATGGTAGATGTACATTTTTTAAGGAATTGGCAAACTTTTAAAAACTCTTTTAAAAAATGATTGTATCATTTTATAGTCCCATTGTCAGTTTATGAGAGTTCTAGTTTCTACACATCCTCACCAACATTTAGTAGGTGTGGTCAGTCTTTTAAATTTTAGTCATTTTAATAAGTGCATAGTGGTATCTCATTATGGTTTTAATTTCTCTAATGACTAAGATGTTAAACATGTTTTTATTTGCTTATTTGTCATCCATTTATCTTCTTTGGTCAAGTGCCTAAATCTTTTACCAGCTCTTTTCATTAGTTGTTCTCTTATTGTTGAATTTTCAGAGCCCTTTTTTACCCAGAAATATAAATCCTTTATATTTCAGATATTTGCTTTGCAGAGATTTTCTTTCAGTCTCTGACTTATCATTTTTATTCTTCTTTTTTGTCTTTTGAAGCACAGCAATTTTTAATTTTGATGAATTCCATTTTTTTCCCAATTTGTTATTTTATAGGTTGTACTTTTGGTGTCCTATGTAAGAAATCTTTGCTTACTCCAAAATCACAAAGGTTTTTTTCTGAGTTTTTTCCTAAACATTTTATAGTTTAGGTTTTACATTTTAGTTAATGGTTGATTTTTAGTTGATTTTTGTATATGGTGTGAGGTATGGTGCATGTGAATATTCATTTGTCCCAGTACTCTTTGCTGAAAAGGCTATCTTTTCTCCACTGCATTACCTTTATGCTTATGTAGAAAAACAATGGAATTTTCTTATTGTGCTCTTTTGATCTTCTGTTGCGTTGTTTAGTGAAAACAAAAGGACAATGGATAAAGACCAAATTCTGGAAAATAAATAAGACCTTTATAATTTGGCCCCAATTTAACTCACCTTGTTCATCTCCTCCTGTCTCTCCTAGTTTTACTGTGTGGAATTGCTCTTGGTTCTCTGACTATGTCATTGGCTTTCATGCCTCAGTGCTTTTCCACAAGCTCTTCCCTCTGCCTGAGCTATCATTTTCCCAGTGAAGCCTCAAATCCTTTGTTAGATCCATCTAAATGCTACCTCTGAGGAACCTCCCATTATCTAAGTTAACTGCTCTCTCCTTTGTGTCTCCAAAGCACTGTAGACAGACCTCTACTGAGTACTTATTATTTTTTATTGTGATTACCTACGTATCTGTATTTTCTAACAGACTATGAGCTTTTAAGAAGACAGAGACAGGGATTATAACTAATTTATATTTGTATCACAGTGGCTAAAGCTCACTAAGAAAATGTTAGAAGAATTTGGTGATCAAGAGAAGAGAGAGGAAATTAGAAATAAATATTTTAAGGAAAAAAACTTCTTAAGAAGAAAATACATTGTATTTAGATTTTGTTTGCCTTTGTGGGCAAAATGTAATATGGGCTAAAGGAAATCTAAGGTAGGACTATGTATTTGTTCATAAGTTTCTTTATTAACTTCACAGTGTTCTTAGTTGAAATTGGTATTGTTTCTTTAAGCAGTTAAATGCAGTTAGTAAATGACAGGAAAAGAACAGAAGACAGTAATCAAGAAACGTATGTTGAGAGTGACATTTTCAACATACATACATGTAAAAGAAGAGGAAAGAAGTTGAACCAGCAGCTGCTGAGTTGTGGCATACACTTTCCTTTTGGGTTCAGTTTTACATAGTATTTAGCACTTAATCTTGTTCAAATTGATGTTTAATAAATATAGGATTAATATGTGTAATATATTGTTATAGTTTTTAAAAATTCTTTAGGTGAAAGAGATTTAATTAGAAATGTCCATGAAAACTAATTTTGGTACTGTTTTTATACTGTGTTACTCAGTAATATTTGGCAGTATTTCTAATAGACTAATAAATTCAAATTGGAGGGAGAAATGATTAGAAGTAATACATAGGCAAATATGCATATGTACATGTGTTACTATCAACATAGGTTTCATTTTTTTTTTTTTTGCTAATAAGAATGGACTTCACCAAAGAGAACAAGATTTGTGTTCTTCCAGCATTTGCAGAACTAGCCTCTAAACAGAGGTTCTGAGCCCATTAGCAATAATGAAAAGAGTCTTCCAAGGGAATAAGATGGATGTCTTGTGTTTGCATGTATATTTTCTGGTACAAATAGTTTCCTAAAGCTTGCTTCTTTGTTTTTAGATTCATTTACCTTTTTATCAGTAGCTAAGCTGTTAGGAATGATATGTTTTTATAACTAACAATCCATTTCATGACCTTATTTCCTAATTTTGAATATAACCTAACTAAATCTATCACATCAGAGTTGTTTGTGTGTGCTGATGGTATTGATAGAAGATTAATGTTTCTAAGTTTCAGATTTAATATCACTGTCTTAGGGAGAAGGATACTCTTGTACCCAGCTTTTAGAATGTTGGACTTTGTTTTAAAACAAACAAAAAATAGGTATAGTCCAGGGGATTTTTAGGGCAATAAAATTTTTGTGTATGACATTTTAATGGTTGATAAATGTCATTATACATTTGTTCAAACCCATGGAATTAGAACACCAAGAATAAACCGTAATGTAAATAAACTATGGACTTTGGTTGTAATGATGTGTCGATGTAGGTTCATCATTTGCAAACAAATGTACCCTCTAGTGGGGGATGTTAATAGTAAGAGAAGCTTTGCACGTGTAGAGGTATGTGGAAATCTCTGTACCTTCCTCTCAATTTTGCTGTCAACCTAAACCTACTCTTTAAGAACAATCTTTAAAAAAAAAACCCAATAAACAGAAGAAAATATGTTTAAAAGAAAATGCCATCCCAATGTATATTTTACCAGTGTTCATAAAATAGTAATTTTATGTAAAAATATTGTAATTTCAATTAGTGTTTGAAACTAGCTTTGTTGCAAGCTATCCAGTAAGAAGTTTGTAAGGTCTTAGGTACTTTGTTCAATGTTCTGTTGAGGATTCCATAGGAGGTTGCAGGCTCGGTTAAGCAGGTAGGATTCTAGCACATGCTCTCTGTCTCCCTTCTCTGTGTCTAAGCAGGCCCTTTTAAATGTTTTATATATTGTACTTCTGGTTAAGATTTTGTTTGAAGAAAGATATTGGATGCTTTACGATGATGATGATGATGATGATGATGACGATGACAACTGCAACTATGATGATAGGGAGGGGAGGGAAAAAATGGAAAAGAGTGAATGAGAGAGGGAGGAGGAACAGGGAGGGAGGAAGGGAGGAAAAAAGAAGAGAGGAAGGGAGAAGGAGGAGGAGAAGTAAATGTTTTAGATTAGGGATCAGATTTTTTGGAAGCAGACCTGACTCTGTTAGTTCATGTCATCTTGTGCAAATGACTTCTTGTCTTTTGTAAATGAGAAAGTATACAGTATTTCTATATCCTGTGAACTGCTCAGAATTGAGGCAGCCCGAGCATGCACAGGTCAGAGCTCTCTGCCTTGGCCCTGCCAGTGTCACACCCCTGGGGCCAAATGGTCTCATGAAGAGACATGGCTGCCTGACATTGATAAGGCCACTCCATTGTGTCAGAATTTCCCTCTGGGCTGAATGGCGCCCACTAGGCTAGCCTATCGTGATTTATAAACATAGTTTCTGTGGTTGTCAAAGTGCATCTGCTTGACAGTTGTCAGGTGGCATGTGGGTTTATCATGAACCAGGTTCTGTTTCTTGGGATCTGCCCATATACTTCATGTTATTTGACAGGCAGGTGAATGTGATTGGATACAGAAAGGATTTTCTCCCAAATGTCTTAGGCACTAAGAAAAAATCTGAAGCATAAACAGAAGCACTTAGTCTCTAACGCCAGTAAAATGTCTTGTATGAAGAAAAATACATTATTAGATTCTGGCTGGACAGCTCTTTTCCTTGACCCAATCACTAAACCAAATTTGATTAATTCAAAATCTGATTTGAGAGGCAAAGACAAAAATTGTTTAAATGGTGAGGTGTATGATTATAGTCAAGCAAACCATTTTTTTATCTTCTGGTATGATACCTAAGATATCCCCTAGGATTAATGGAAGAGTTTTTCTTAAAAAGCATTTTTAGACTTCTTTCCTTTGCTTACTATTTAATTTTAGCCATTCCAACCCATATTCTAGAATTCAGTCCATAGACTCAAACTTGTTTGTAGTTAAAATTATGCCAAACTGTTTTCACTCTTATAGTGGGGTATTTTGATTAAATGAAATAATTTGATTATTAGAGTTATCATTATTATGATCTTAGGAATTGATTTTGTTATATAGTTCAGTAATTTTCTAGATTAAGGGAACCAGGGTACTTCCTTCTCAAGTATGATCTCATGCCATTTTTTTTAGAGAGGTGAAGACAGGTGGTGTGAAGGCCACATAGAAAGGGGGAGAGTGGAATAGTAAACAAGGTTGAAGTCAAGAATAAGAACCCCTGGGGAACTGAATAGAAGCTACAAGTGAGGAACTCAGGAATCATAGTGGTCCTCATTCACTTACTGCCTGCAGCTCTTTCATTATAGGCCACTGGGAACATTGGTATGGCAGGCTGGAGGTAGACAATTACTTCAAAAAAAAGAGTTCCTTGGCATGAAATGTTTCATCTACTGTAGAGAAAGATGAATTTTGTGATATATGAGGATATTATTGGTTTAGGACAAGGCTTTCTTTCCTAATTGGAGGTGCTTTGTGGCCCCACTGTTAGCATACCAGCTGATTCTTCTTGTGTTGTACTACAAATTGCTGATTAACTGCTTTTATGTATGCAGAGCTGACAAGTTGCCTCATTTAGAAACAAAACAATAGTACTCTAAGGAACTAGTTGGAAGTTCAAACTGACATTTAGAAATTGTAAACCCACAGACTTCATGACAAGTAATGCTGCCAGTTTAAATTATAGCATTTCTACCTGGAGATGAGATAAAAAGAGCTAGTAATATAGCCTGTGACCAGTGTATTAGAGAGAGATTCTGCTCTAGTGAACTGAGAGATTGTACTATTTGGATCTAACATTCAGTTGTACTTCTTTTTGCTTGAATATTTTCTGGGTGATCAGCCAGTGTGAAGGGTTGACACTGTGAATGGCTGTAACAAATACATATTAGTTCAACCAATAAAAAAAGCTCTATTCTTGCTTTCAGGGGAGAATTTTGAGTAACTGAATTAGGAAATGAATGAGTTGAGAGTTCAGTTCTTAAAATATGTTAACCTGAGGAAGTTTAGCAATAATTTCCCTATCTGGAAAGGTTGAGTTATATTAAGTATGTGGAATGAAGGTAAGGAAGAGTCAGGTTGAAGAAAATAGCCCCCTCCTTGATTTTGTTATCTCCTGTCTATGTACTTCTCTATCATTCCTATTGTTATTATCTGGCATTTTGATGAACTTACCCCCAAGTAAATTAAGGAGTAAGCTCTTCTGTAGTGAAGTAGATTGTAATGGAGAATAGCATGGTTTCATCAGCTAGCTCTGGTGTCCTTTGTAGCTGATGTTGGCTGGGAGGGAAAGTGGAGAGTGGTCCAGATTGGTGATTGTTGTGCATACTGCATGGGGTACATTGGGAAAAAACTACCTTTACATATGTTAGTTTTTCTTTTTTTAAGTCTACATTTTTAATATAAAGCTACTGAATTTAGAATGTAAAAAATCAATTGAATTTTTAAAAACCTGACTGGAATTGACAGAAATGTGACAAATAATTTCTACCTAATGACTAAACCAGGGGCTCATGTAGAGAAATGGTCACTGTTCTAGTATCTTCCACCCTTCTTCTGCCCTTTGCTTGAGGAAGCATGTTGCACTGCAGAGAATCCTGCTCTTTCATGCCTTGGGCAATGGAGTCTACCTTCTGAGTTAGTTTTTTCATCTGTAAAATGAGGATGCCTATTCATTTCTCTGTATAAGTTTATTGTCAGACTAAAATGAAATTGGAGCTCTTTTGTCAACTTGGATGTTTTGTGCAAATGTAAGATGGTATTGCAATTATTATGTATTGTAGCTAGGATAGGCTTCCAGAGCAGTTATACAGATCTCATGTTTAGAAGGGGGTCCTGTGCTTGGAATTTTATGCTGTGTGATCATTGTCTTGAGATTCTGAATAATTGCATCTTCAATTTGTATTATATAAATGAAGTTAGATGGGATGAAGGAGCAGGTGGCAGCACGAAGCCTCTACTGTCCTGCCTTTTGCCACTTTTCACTTCTCTGGGACGAATTTTCAGCAGCTCACTCCCTGGTCACTGTTCAGAGATTGCTACCCTCACTCCTGGCAGGAACCTGGTTGTAGGCAAAGGAGGAATGGGATTTGATGTGTATCCTGCACACCAAGTTGTGGGTGGCGCCTGTGAGAATATGTATTACTCCATGAGCACCCTCATGCCCTAGGGAGTACAATATTAAATAGCAAAACAAACAAACAAACAAAACACCATAACTTGCTTAGAGAACTGTATAGAAAAAAGGAGAAAAACTTATTCCTGCTTTTAAATAAGAGGGCCCATATTTTCACTTTGCGCTGGTCTCCACAACTTATGTGGCTGCCTCACAAAATATGTAATTGGGACCTCAGTATAGTAGTTTTCCAGTTCTGCCCTTCAGAGCCCTCGGATTTCTCAGGATCCCTTCAAGGCCCTAAGGGAATAGGTAATAATGACTTTGACAAGAGCAGTTTGGTAAGGGTGTAGGAGGGAGCAGCCAGATAGGAGCATATAAAGGAGGAACTGGAAGGTGAAGGTGTAGACAGCGTTGAGACAAACTTATTCAAAAGACTGACTTTGAAGAGTAGGAAAGAGACTGGTAGCTGGAGTAGGAGATAAAATAGAGGGACAGGTCTTTTATTATTATTTTTATTTAAAAAGAATTAAGCATATTTATTGGAAATTTATCATTTAGTTTTTCTGTATATTCTTGAACTGAAATTTGAAAGTTTTTGTTTTCTAAAGCAACAGAAGGAACTTTAAATTTTTATTTTTTATACCATAATAGGGGTAGGATACTGATTATAGCTCAGGACTTTTCATGTTTGGTTGTCTTTTCAGATGTCATGGACTGGAGCTGGAGCAGAAGGCCACACAACGCCTTCTTCTTGACCCATTAGTACAGCAGGACGATCTGCCCTGCACAATGTGTTTGAGTGTGAGATCTGTTGGGGTTTAAATACACAGTTATGCAACATACTAGGGGCTGTCATATTGGCTCCTTCGGGTATCTGTGATAGCTTTTGGCATGACTACTATTCTTTGACTCCCTAGGGAATTAAAATGAATTGGCTTTTATTTAACTAGAATATTCATCAACATTTGAAAGCACAGCAATCTCGCCTTATCCAGAGATTCATTTTCCACGGTATCAGTTACCCGCAGTCAACTGTAGTACGAAACTACTACATGGTAAATTCCAGAAATAAACAATTCAGTTGTATGCCATTTTGAGTTGTGTGATGATATCTCTTTCTGTAGAGCTCCAGGATATGAATCATTCCTTTATCCAGAGGTTCCAGGTTATATATGCTACCTGCCTGTTAGTAACTTTATTGCCATCTTGGTTATTAGATCAGTTAACAGATATTTTGAGAGAGAGAAAGACAACATTCACACAATTTTTTATAGTATATTGTTATAATTGTTCTATTATTAGTTATTGTATTATTAGTTACTGTGCCTAAATTATAAATGAAATTCTATCATATGTGTGTATGTATGAATAGTAAAATACATAATATATAAATAGAGTTTAGTACTATCAGTGGCTTTAGGCATCCACTGGGGCTCTGGGAACTATCCCTTGAGATAAAGAAGAACTACTGTAGTGAATAGGAATATTTTTGATGACTAAGTTTTTTGTTTCTTTATCTGTAAAATGGGAATGATAATCTGTACCTCACAGATTGTTGAGAGGATTAAATGAGATAAACTATGTAAAATGCTTAGTACAATGTCTCGTGCATGATTAGATACTTGAAAAGTATTATTTTCCTTCTTCATATCTCTCTTTTAAAAAAAGTGTTGTGTGGATATATCTTATGTGGATATACCTTTCTTGATGCAGTAGAGGTGGTCACAAAAATTATGTACAAAGTCAAAAAATTTTTAATTATGTTGCATGAAATTTCCATCAAAAGAAAGCTTCAGTGATAATTCCTTTTCCAAGGGGGAGGGGTTACTTTCGTAAAGAAAATATCTCCAATTTATTTATTAAAAAACATTTTTCTCTCTAGCATTTGTTTAAATAAAAACAATTAGATTTGAACCTCTATGGATCTCCTTTTCTTACCTGTAAAGTTGTTATGAAGTCTGTTTGAGAAAGGTGGCTAGCACATTGTTAAGTCCTCAATAAATGTTAGGATAATTATTGTTTTCTTCAACTGCATATTATTTTGAGATTAAGGATCCTGTGTTTTTAAATACTTATACCCATATTTGTGATAGTAAAGTAGTACTTAATCTTTTTTCTTTATTAAGATATGTTAGTTTGTATCAATAGCATTGGAAAGAGGCATATTGTGAGTCACATGCCACTTAGGTCTCTTTATTTGTGTGGTAAAATATACATATCACAAAATTTAGCATTTGAAACATTTTTAAGTATAGAGTTTAGTAGCATCAAGTACATTCACAATTGTGTAAGCATTACCATTTTCCAGTTCCAGAACTTTTCATCACTCAAACCAGAAACTTTGTACTAACTCCCTATTCTTCCTTCCCTAAGCCCCTGGCAACCTCTATTTTACCCTATGTCTTTATGAATTTTTCTTTTCCAGGTACATTATAGAAGTGAGAGCATACAATATTTGCCCTGTTGTGTCTGACTAATTTCATTTAGTATAATATTTTCAAAATTCAGCCATGATTCTGAAGTGTTCTATGATAGATGACTGACTAAAGAAGCTGTGGTACATGTATGCAATGGAACATTACTCAGCCATAAGAAGAAATGAAATATTGCCATTTGCAACAACATGGTTGGACCTTGAAATAATCATACTAAGCAAAATAAGCCAGACAGAAAAGTTGAAAATCACATAATATCACTTAGATGTGGAATATAAACCTAAAAGCAACAAATGAACAGGTCAAATAAACAGAGACTCATGGACATGGACAATGGTCTAGTGGTTACTGGGGTGGGGGGGGGAAGGAGGGTGATGGGGAAAAAATTTAAATAATTTCTTCAATTAAAGAAAAAAATTCAGCCATGATTTAGAATGTATCAGAATTGCATTATGTGGCTGAATAATATTTATATACTACATTTTGTATATCCATTCATCCATTGATGGACACTTGAGGTGTTTGTACCTGTTGGCTATTGTGAATAATACTGCTGTGAACATTGGCATACAATTATCTCTTTGAGTCCCCACTTTTCACTTTTGGGGTGAAAATACCTAGAGGTGGAATTGCTGGATCATATGGTAACTCTATCTTTAACTTTTTGAGGAACTGACAAACTGTTTTCCACAGTGGCTGCACCATATTACATTCCTACCTGCAATGCACATCTTTGCCAACACTTTCTTTTCTCCCTCATGTTTGGTTAATAGTCATCCTAACAAGTATGAAGTGGTATCTTATAGTGGTTTTGATTTCCTAGTAACTAATGACACTGAGCATCTTCTCATGTGCTTGTTGGTCCTTTTTATATCTTAGAGAAATGTCTATTCAAGTTCTTGGCCCATTTTTATATTGGGTTGTTTGTTTTTTTTGTTTTTGATTATAGGAGTTCTTTATATATTCTGCATATTAATCCTTTAGCAGATATATGATTTGCAAATATGTTTTTCCATTCTTTGGGTTATCTTTTTCACTCTCTTGATAGTTTCCTTTGTTACATAAGAGCATTTATTTTTGATGATGTATAATTTGTCTATTTTTTTTCTTTTGTTGCCTCTGCTGATGGTATAGCTATGAAAACATTGTTAGATCCAATGTCATGAAGCTCTTTCCCTCTGTTTTCTATTAAGAATTTTAGACTTTTAACTCTTATGTTTAAGTCCTTGATCTATTTTGAGTTAATTTCTGTGTGTGGTATAAGGTAAGGGTCCAACTTCATTCTTTTGCATGTGGATGTCCAGTTTTCCTAGCACTCACTATTTGTTGAAAAGACTGTCTTTTCCCCCACTGAATGGTTTTGGCAACTTTTTAAAAAATCATTTATCCATATACATGAGTATATATTCCTGGGCTCTCTATTGTATTCCATTAGTCTGTATGTCTGTTATTTTATGCTAGTACCTCATAGTTTTGCTTACTGTAACTTTGTAGTAAGTTTTGAAATCAGGAAGTATGAATCCTTAAACTTTGTTCTTTTTCAAGTTTGTTTAGGCTTTTCAAGGTTCCTCGAGATTCTGTATGAATTTTAGAATGGATTTTTGTTCTATCTGTGTTTAATACATTTATTCATTTTAATTTTAAAAATAGTAGATTGAAAAAATTTGTGAGTACTTCAAAAAAATAAAATTCTTAAGGCTTTCTATAGTTGCCAAATGTATAAGATAATACAAAATATACTAAGATGATTTTCAATACTTTTTAAAAATCATATTCCACATGTACAGTGAGACTGTGATATAATGAAATTGATCTTTGTGTGTAACTTTTAGGGGTGCCTTATTATTTTAAAGCTATATCAAGATAGAGGCATTGTCCATAGAGATTAAGACTATGGCTTTTGGAATCAGACACACCTTTGCTTGAATCCTGGCTCTGCTGTTCACTACTTGTATGACTTTGGGCAAGTTACTTCTCTTTGAGCCTGCATTTCCTTATCTATAAAATGAAAATAATAATAGGGTTGTTTTGAAAGTTAAATGTAATGACATACAAGGATTTTAGCACAATGTCTGACACACTTAAATATTCAGATAGTAAGATAACTAAAAAAATTTCAGGCTAACATGGTTTTTTTTCAATAGGCTCTTCTTTCGGGTATAATGTTTGATAATGGAAGAGTGGGCAGCTAGGTGGTGATCTGTGTTCTGCCATCTTTGCCTCTGACAAGCTGTATGATTAAAGTTGATTCTGGGTGGGGATTTTCCCATTTATGAAATAAGGTGTCTTTTAGCTTTTAACTCTTTAGTTATATCTTTTCTCTCACTTTTCTCTCCTTTTTTAAAATCTCTTCTGGAACCCTTGTTAGATCTGTTTTGAACTATCTTTTTCTATCTTCCTGGTCTCAACTTCTTTTTTCTGTATTTATCTCCTTCCTGTCTTTCCTGCATTTTGCATTTTGGGTGATTTCCTTGAGTTAATCTTTCTAGTCACTAGTTATCATTTGTGTATTGTTCAAACTACTTGTTGAGATTCTCCTCCCCCATGAAGTGCCCTCCTTCTTTGATTTCTAGAATTTTTACTTGATTTTTTTCAAAATTTGCCTGGTTATTTTTCATACTGACTTTTTTTTAAACCTTATTTTCTTCCTTTACCTCCTTCAACATTTTACACATAGTTGTTTTAAAATTTCTTTTAATTTTTTTAAATTATGCCTAACTCTTGTGATACAAATTTTTCCATTTACATCATCACTCTGGATGGAATTTTTCCAGTTCCTTCTTCATGGGCAGACCTTGGTGACTCTTGGTTTTATTCAGGTAGTTTATGTTCACTGAGCAGTGTGCATGAGGCCTGCAGCCTGGTCACCTCTTATGAGATGGCATCAGCACACCCCTGCAGTATCTGAAGCCTATGATTTATTCTAATAATCACTCTTCCTGGGAGCTTTATTGGCTTCAGCTCCTGCTCACCACTCTGTCTTTATTTCTTCTTTGTTTCTAGCACTTGAGGGATTTCCTTTCCTTAGATATGAGCTCAAATATGTAGCCTAAAATAATTTTCATGTGTTCTACCCTTATTTTTGGATTGAGGGCTATGTCTTTACGCCATTTTTGTCATATTGACTGGGAAGCCTTTGTAAATATCTAGACATGTGCATGTGTATGACCTTGTTTAAAAAGTCTTTAGAATCTTTGATTAAACATCTCTGCTCTTTTTCAGTCCTAGCTTAGTACTTTGTACAGAGTTGATATTAAGTAAACACCAGAGCTGTTGAATGAGTGAATGAATGAGATCTAAGGCATTGGTTTCCAGTTTTGAAGTTTATGGAACATGGGTGAAACTTTAAACTTTATTATTGCTTAATTTTTGTTTTATTTTCCTTTTTTTCTGTTTAAATGAACTAGATAACCTATTTTTAGAATTAGAGGGTAGGCCATAAAGGGGAGAATACCCAGAAACTAAAACACAGTAGAGAGTTCAAAACCACACCAGGAATTAGTGATCCAAAGAGGGAGGTAAATATCAATAAGCCACTAAAAGATATTCTTAGAATCATTGAAGAGCCCCCAGGGACCCTTCTGAAAGGAGAGAGCAGTGTTATCAGCTCCTACTGTATCAACCAGTTGTGTTTTTTCATGAAATCCAACTCCTTATCTTTATAAGCAGACTTTGATAAAAGATTGCCAACCAAGTAGTGTTTTTCTTGACTTCCAAAGCTGCTTTGATTTTCCTATAAATACCAAGATAAGCTCACTTAAACTAAGTGCCTCCTTCCATCTCAGGCAGAGACTATTTTCCTTCTCTTCAGCTTGAGGAGGGTTAATATTGGCTCTGAATGAACATCTGCTGGCCCCATATTGACACAGGAATAAATTATTCAGCATGTAGTATTTGGGAATTTAAAAGCTCCATGATGAATTCTACAAAACTATATTATGTCTCTGACATTCTAGGGTTTCATTATTTTGTCTTCAATTATTCACAAAGGCTTTTCACCTCTCAAAGCTTATATGGAATTCTTCAAATCAAGTGAGCCCAAGGCTGAAATGATGGAAAACTAAAATATAAAACTATATTAAGACATGTTTTCTTTTTTGTTTCGGTAGTGTTTTTCTTTTTAGGTGGACTAAACAACCTTTCCTCTACACACATAAAATCAAGATCTGTTTGTTATGAGAGTGAGCTCTTTTGTTTGTACAAGTTGTCAGGAGACACTTTCTATGTGCAGTGTTCCAGTCCCTTCCTGACATGTTTTGTGAGGATTATAACAGTGATTCTCAAACTTTATTTACTATCAGAAATGATCTGTTTTCTCTATGTACAAAGAGTGGTGCTTTAAGATCTAAAGTCGAGCAAAAGGGTCTCCTAAATACCTCTTGAATCATTTTCGGTTTCTCCACTGTTGCATTAACTCTGGCCCTTTTTGTTTCTGATGGCATTGTAATGGCTTCCCATGAACTCAAGGAGTGTGTGTGTGTGTGTGTGTGTGTGTGTGTGTGAGTGATGGATCCCTTTAGTAGTCTGGTAGTGCCTTTGATGACAAAAAATACTGATTTTAGAAATACAGTTCTATCCATGGCTTCCTGTACAGCTCAAAGTGTGAAATAACTTCTAGTTTAACCTGATGCAGCCCTCAAAAAAACATTTCATCAAAATTAAAACTTTCATTCTTGTGATTAACCCCAAAGAAAATTTTTGAAGAATTTAAGCCAAGCACATTAAATAATGAAAAAAAACCCTTTTTTGATGAACAGATAACTAAATACTATTAGCACTTTGAAAAGACTAGAAGTTAAAAATCATGATTTTTCTACATTAATCATACATATAATACATTTGATTCTTAAAATTGCTAGGAAATCTGTTAGATGCAGAGAACGTTTAATAGGAAAATAAGTTGATCAGCTGTGAGAAAATTGTACATTTTTAAAAATGCAGTTAAGGTTTAAACTTGCCATTTCATTTCTGCTCTTATAGCTTTCTTTAGTTGCTATTTTGTATACAACATGTGTAGGAAGGGACAAAGAAAGGTGAGGGGTAATGTTTCTCTCCAGTGCTTGTGTTGCTTTCTGTCACTGAGATAGATATGAAAAGAAGTACATTTATTTACCCTTCCAGATACATACTGGACAGGTATGCTGGTTTTGTACATGAAGATAACATTACTGTCATTTTCATTGTAACATAGTGCTGGGTTAATTTTTTAGAAGTGTTGGACACTCTGGGAGATCAATGCAGTGGGATCATGTCATTTCCTCTCCCCACCTTTATACTAACTTGTTAGTGGAAAATGAATTCAAATCTTTTCTGGATTGTAGTAAAAAATTGCTTTCATATTTTGCCCAAATACATAATGGCATAAATTATAACTGCTTATATTTGTATCTGACTGTTTACAGAACAATTTTACTTATTTGATCTCAATTTATCTTCTCAGTACTTCTGACACATGTATGTCAGGGATTATTTATCTCTATTCCACAGAAGAAGAAACTGAGGCCCAGAGAGGTTGTGACTTGCCTAAAGTCACAGGATAAGTAAATGGTACAGCTAACATGGAAATTTCAGCTTCTTGGCTCCTTTCCAGTGCTCTTTTCTATAACTCTAGTCAGAGAGGGTTTGCTCTTTGCTTTCTCTGCAGAATCCTTTTGTAAAGCTTAGGCAGATGGATGGGTGTTTGTTCAGTCTTGGTAATGGACGTGGATTATGCCCATCTGCTTGGTAGGAAATCAGTGACTATATTGAGAAATGTCCATTTAAAATATTAAATTGCATCAAAACTTATGACATTTAAAGTGCATTTACAATGTAGTTAAGATAACAATTTTATCTGTTCCTATGTAATTACAGTGGTTTTCAATCACTTCAATTTAGCAGGCTGGAAAAATATGACCTCTGGCTACGTGGCCTTTTCATTTCATGAGTGTGTGTGTGTGTGTGTGTGTGTGTGTGTGTGTGTGTGTGTGTGTGTACACCTAATGAACTTGGGGAGGTTTCATTACTCTTCTGCTCTGCTTTTCCAAGGGCTCTAATTGTCTCTATTGCAACCCTCAAAGCCTCCTCCTACTGTCTGCTGACAGCAGTCAGGATTTCTATGTGTCACAGAGCAGGAGATTATTGATTTTGTTTTTTGTGTTAGGGCACTGTGTATGTCACTTGAGGTGATCTTGTGGGCATTTAGTTCATCAGTGATTATGCATAGGGCCCACTTTAGCTTGAGCTAGGAAGGAAATGTCAAATAGGAAAGGACTGGATGGTTCTTTTAAGAGTTAGTATCAGGGAATGTATGCCAGAGAGAAACACTGAGCTGTCACTTCTCCTTCAGCACTGTACTTTGATTTCCAGTTGGCATGTTTAAAGAGCCTGACATTTAATTTCTCTTTGTTCACTTGAGCAGGGAGTATGGGATCAAAAGCCATCGATTGGCTAGCAGTAGTCTATAACTCTTAAGTAGCATTCGATCATGAATGAAAGATCTACATGTCAGCCCCAAACAATTGGGTATATCTACAGCCTGTAGAGGTCTGTGATATTCTGATTCAAACATGGGAAATTTGGTCTAGTGCCACTAGGCTTCAGAAAGCCTTGCCTCTTCTTAGGTGAGAGCTAATTCCAAGGACTTTAGGAAGTCTGTGTGCTTATCTTGGGCTAGATAACCTCTGGAGGCCTGCTAGACTGGGCCAGGACCTAGTTTCCCTATGGGAGTCCCAGTGAGTCCTGAATATCATCTCTTTGCCTTGGCTCCTGAGCTATACTTCATCTTTCTATGATGGAAGGCACATGAGAGGACTTGAGGGTCACTGTGCATGTGGGCAAGGGCTAGAAGTGCATATATTGCTTTCATATTTTTTTTTTTGATAACCAAGACCCTATTTATGAGTTCTGCCATTGTTCCTAATGTCTAAGAGAAATGGTTTTCTTCTATCAGTTTTACCCAAGGGAGAATCTTTTATCATATCCCTCAAGCACTAGGTGGACCATCTGAAACCAAGGTACAAGCTGTAGACTAACTTAGAATAGTGGCAAAGCATGTGCTAGGTTCTTTCCTGCTTGCTTTATGCTCACGTGACAAGCCTGCTTTTGGTTTTGATTGGTTGGTACCAGTCTGATGATAGTCCCGAAGGAAGAGGTCAAAACAGCATTGATTTAAATCCCTCTCTTAAAATGGTGCTATTGTTCTTGTTGCCATTCTCCATGGTCCTCACCTGCCCCAAATGGGTTAGGAATAAACTTAGTGATCTGGGGCATTAGGTGCTATATACATGTACATTGTTTCTGAGTAAAATATGATCATTGCATCTCAAGTTACCTGTGGTGAAAACTCTTTACAACACTCTGAAGATGAAATATGAAATTGAATGGAGTTCACTATAAATGGTGAAGAATGGTAAGTAGAAGGAACTGAAGGAACATGGATTAAGGAGAAAAGGGCAGTGACTTTCAAAAGCTTTTCCTTTAAAATCTTTAGTTTGTTTTTACCCTGAATGCCTCACTGAATATATGTATTGCTTGTCTCTTGACTTCTAAATTTTTTCATTTTTGTTTTTGTTTGTTTTTTGTCTTTTTGATTTAAATTGCATTTTTTGTTGCTGTGGTGTATAGTATTCTCACTAAGTGCTCTCCCCCAACTCCTACCCCATCTCCTATAACAATGAATGGGCATCTTAATTTCACTCTGTTCTCTCCCTACTCCCCTTCTTCTAAATTATTGGCATTGTCTGTATGTAAAAAGTCTTGTATGTTACAGAAATTGCCCATCTATCAAGTGTGTACCAAGGATGGGTGTTAGGCAGTTTTCATGGATACTCAAGGAGGTTGTCCATAAGTTCTATTCTCATCACTTGTAAGGGCTATTGTCAGCCACCTGCTCTAATAGATGGTAGCTTTAGGATCATTCCCTGATATTCTGTGGCCCATCATTAGCCAGGTTGGATCTCCTGTTCTCAAATTCTGGTGAGAGTTTGGAGCTGGTGTCCACTTTTCTGGCTTTTAGAGGTTTCTGTTAGGTGTAAAATAGACTCAGTGTTTTAAATAAGAGCTGTAGGCCATGTCTTTATCCCAGCTCTTCAGGTTGGTGTCCTTAATCTAGTCTGATACATTAGAATGAAAGCAATGCAAAACCTTGATACCCATTTTGACAAAGTTGGTGATATCTGATATAAAGAATGAACTATGAACCAACATGTGGACAGACTTGAGTTCATGTCCCAAATCTGCCACCTATTATATAATGGCTTTGGGCAATTTATTTATCCTTTTGAACCTTAATTTCTGGCCAGTAAAATGGGCTAATAATACTTATTTCACAGATTGTAGTGGAATTTGTCGATAAATGATACCATATATAAAAAGCATCCAGGGAAGTGTCTGACATTTAATGTTCATTTGCTTTTCATCTATACAGACTATCTCTACCTCTGACTCTCACCCTGAAGATTTAATAAGAACTTACAGGTTTATAAGGTAGAATGAGTGATTCAAGTTAATTATATGAAATAATTTCTTGCCTATAAATGCTGATTTTTTTCAAGAGAGGGTTTTAACATTGAATGAATTCCCAATTATTTTAAATACTTTAATATAATTTTGTTTGAACTGAAGATGATGGACTAGTAACTGTATAAGATCCCTTCAAGCAGTGTAGTTTTATGATTTTTTTTATTTTTGAAAAACCAATATAATATGCCTTCCTGAGTTTTAAGTTCTGATTTTTAGCAGTAAAAGTCTTTGAAAAAAAGAGCGAGCTTCGTAAGAAATTTGTCTTGTTTATGTAACCGGAGCATTAATTTTTTTGTGATGATGTTTTCTCTAAAAAAATAAAAACAACTAAAAATGAGTTTCTTTGCCAAATTCTCACATTTGCTCTGCCTTAGGCTTTGTGAGCAAGCTCAGGCAGATCCATAAAAGGTCATTGCAGGCTCCTTAGCTCTCTAAGAGTGGGGCTAAGGGAAACAGGAGAATAAGAGAGCTGGGAAAAGAGGTGGTTCTGGACTTAGGATTCAATAGTTTCATGTACTGTACAATTTTTAGGGGGTGATTATTAGCTTTTTGGCAGCAGTTTTTTTCCTTCCTGTGAGTTTTTATATCAGGGGTCTAACTTTGGAAGTTCTGTTCCTCAGCATTTTATTGGCTGTAATATGGCATATTCCTTTGTGGTTCTGAATATTTGTGGCTGTTGTGGGTTTTTCTTTTTAATTTTAGTTACTGTGATATTAAGACCATCTGATTAAAGTTATGTATTTATTTTTGATACAGAAAGGTATTATGACTGAACTGTGCTGAGTAAAACTTTAATCAGGGAGGTGGCGTACTATAATGGAAACAGTAAGGGCTTTGAAAATTAGATCCGAGTTTGAATCCCAACTCAATTGCTTAAGGAGTGTGTGTGATGGAAAACAAGTTGTTCAGCCTCTCAGAGGCTTGCCTCCTTCCCTAGAAAAAAGTGAATGAACAATTCTCATGTTTCAGGGAGGCTGAAAGCATTCATTTATATAAAGTGTATATGTTAAGGTTTGCACATGTTAGTACCTTCCTTTCTTCACCTTCCTCTTCCACTCCTTATTCATAAAAGAATTCATCTTCTGATTGGGCCAGAGCCTTACCAGCTCCTTTAAAAATGAAACCAGAGAAACCACCCTCACTCCCTTACTCTTCCTAATTAAAGTCAGGGAGACTCATTGTCTCACCCTTTTGGGTAACTTCCCTATCCCAATGATGGGCTATATCTTATTCTATGTGGATTATAGAATTAGAATGATTATAAAGTAACTTTGAAATTGGGGCATAAATGGATTACCTTTGTGGTTGTTAATTGTAATACACCACTAATAATACAAATCAGTAGATAAAGTTATTTTTTCAGTTATATTTCCCTTAAATATCTCAGATCTTTCAGCATATCAGACTCATTCCTGCATTTTCCTTGCTTTCAGGATTTTGGGTTTGGCAGGTGGTATTATGGTTCAATATTGGCAATGAACTATTTGTTATATGTTAATTCTTAAGCATATTTCAAAAAGATCTTGACATCAGATTCTTTGGATCAGGAAGGAAAGCTGTAGAAATTAGAAGTTGAGATTATTTTAAAGAAAGCATTTTTAGATTTGCTGTTATTTTATTGGTAATGTTGCTTCAGGGAGTGTATGTTTTATTATTCTTTGTGGTCAGTGGCTCTTTTTTAAGACATGGCTTGAAGGCACTTGTTTTGAATGTAGTCTAATTTCTGAGTTGTGTTGTGAGACACCATTCCAGATTGCTGGACCATTGATCACAGGATTGGTATATGTTCTTTCACAGGCATAGATCAGATGCCAAATGACTAGTAGAATGACTATGGCTATTTTAAAATAGTAAATGCTATGTTTCTGTTGAATTTTATAATATTGCTAAAGAGTAATAGTGGATATATACGTATGTGGTTATGTTTATACATAAACAATTGCATATATTTAATGTTGAAGTAAAGAATTTTTTTCTGTATTCTTTCTATAAGCTCCCAAGGAAATTAAAAATACCAGAACACTGGGTAAATCCAAGTTTTTACAGTTTGTGTAATTTTTTAAATAGGTAGAAGAAGGTTTTATATCAGCATTTGAAAGCTATAGAGCAGCTGTACTGGTGTGCAGAATACATAACTGAGTGAAAATGTTGCTACAAACAGAATGGGCTCCAGTAGATGTTTATGGATGTTTGCACATGTTCCAAATTAAATAATATTCATCTCCAGTGCTACATTCTACAAATCTCACAAAAAGGACTTACTTGTGCTCCATGAAAGTAATCCTTTGGAATTCTTGAATTAGACTGAGGACATTGTTATTCTTTTGTATCAGAAACTTTTAAAGATAGGTGTGACTTTCTCATCCAGGTTTTTTCCATCTAATCTCTTATTATATTTTATTTTCTATATTTAAACAACTTTGTGGATTATATATTTTAGAGTTAGTTTTTACTATTGGATAAATCTGTAAATTTTGTATATATTATTCATTAGGTGTTGTGCTGTTTCATTATGTGTACATTTATTTGTGTGTTCCTTTCTGCCACCAACTAGAAGTTGTCATAGTGAAAATATTTTTTTCCTTAATTTTGTTCTGTATATGTGTGTGTGTGTGTATGTGTGTGTGTGTGTGTGTGTGTGTGAGTGAGAGAGCGAGCGAGAGAGTGAGAGAAAGAGAGAGAGAGAATGAATGAGCATGAGCATGAGCATGAGCATGAGAATGAGAATGAGAATAGCCTTGTTCTTTAATAGCAGAGGTTGATGTGAACTAAGAGGTGTTTGGAATTTCCTCTCGTGAGTCTAATAAAAGTTTTAGTCTAGGTATGTGTATGTTAATTTCTCACATTTATTTGAAAAATACATTCTACTTTAAGTTAGTCTAGTTTCTCTTATCTGGTTAGTTTCCTTTGAATAGTTATAATATGATCAACAGTTTGCTCTACAAATTAGACATGCTGTATGGATATATTTATTTGATAAAATTATATGAATCCAGCTCTAAAATATAAATTTGATTAGATCTGTATGAGTTCTTAACACATGATTTTACATATATGCATGTGTATGTAATTATATACACTTTGTGTGTGTAGCATACATTCATATATAAAATCATAAGCGTCCTGAAATTAATTTTATCTTGTTTTGTCCATCTTTATCTATGAAGATTATGTTACCAAATTACTATTTTAAACCAATTTAAGCCAAAATAAAAGGTTAGAGAAAATCCAAGTTTTATAATAAATATATGTCTGAATAGAGAAATACTTGGTAGTATATAAGCTAAAATGAAAGTGATGATCTCTGGGTGATGGGATTAAAAGATGAGTTTAACTTTGGTTGTGCTTTTATATTTTCCCTAGGTTTTCTAAAATGAACATATATTCTTTAATTAGAATAATATAAATCTTTAAAATAAATGTACTTTAAATCTCTTTGAAAGAAACATTTTCAACTTATTCTATCTACCTTTTAGTTGAGAAATATATGTTATTTGATTAATAATGAGATAAATGTATTAGCATAAAGAATTTGAGTATAAATTGCAAACTTAACTCAAATAATTTTTAAGTAATATTACGTTTTTATTTCAATATCGCATTAACATGTTAATTATGGTCTGAGAAGATAGTTCTCAAACCCAGACCATATGCACCAATTAGGAAATTTAACCCATAGACTAAAGATAGATTACTTTTTATTACAGAGTTTTAAAGTATATCCAGAACACAAATATATACCAAAATTTACTAACATTAAAATGTCTTTATGATATAAGCTGAGCTAGTTCAAGATTACAGAAATCCTTAAGAATCAGGAAGTCTGACAAATTCCAAAAGAAACATAAAATTTATCCGTGTTACTATGGTTTTGCAATTAATTGAGCAGTTTTTTCTTCTTCTGTTGTTTTGATATATTGGTCTCCCAGGGCCCACAATTCTTGTTTGCATTTATCTTCAATTCATCTTAATTAGCCAGTTGAACAAAGGCAGTACTCTTTTGACCTTAGAGATGGATGCATCTTAGGATCCTCAGGGCATTAGTCGTCATTGGGATTGTTTTAGGCTTCTAGAAGATGCTACATGTGTAGTCTTTGGAGATTTTAAAATAAAATATTTTCTCTTCCTAGTCATCTAGTTTAAATCAATATCTCAGGGAGGAATTAATGCTGGAAAAGACATCTGAGCAATATCAAATGTGATTTTCAAAGCATTCATTAATCTGTAAAATGTTATTTTCTCTACTCTGGTCATTTTATAGAGGACCTTGAAAGTAGACCCTGTTTATTAGAGACTCCTGAATACATAAATCAATTTTGACATTTTCTTTGGTCTAATGATAATGTGACTTGTTAATAATTACTATAGTAACTTCCAATTAATGAGAATTGTGACTTCAGATTAGATTCTTTCTAATTAGTACTTTGTCATTTTACCTCATCAAAAAATGGTTTGCTGGTTTGGAATTAAGGAAAGAATTCTATTTGGCAATAGGTGGTTCATTAACACATGGAAAGAAATAGACTGGCCCACACTCTTCTTGCCAATTGCAAGTGTTTTTGTTAAAAGGAAAAGCTTGCCTGCCTTGCTTTGTGGGGGATGGTGGTGGCAGATTTCTTATCCAGAATTCTTATGTTTGGTTTTCCTTTTAGGAAAAAAATATTTGAAAAGGAGACATTGAAATCAAATCAAGTGTGGTAATCAGAAGGCTTCAAATGATAATAAATGTACAAATACGAAGGAGAGATTTGGGATGCCTCAGCAGTTAGCCACTCTATAAATAATGAAAGAAGATCACATTTCATAGCATAGGATTTTAGAATGTTACAGTTGTAAAGAACTTAAGGAGATCACTTAACTCTACCCTTCCCTTTAGAAATGGTGGAATTGAGGCTCAGAGAGGGAAAGTAGTTAAAACTCACATACCTGTAGGACCAGTCCAAGGTTTCTGTCCAGTGTTCAAATTCACTATTATATATTGTCACTATCTTAATTACTGTGCCATCAGGAATATTAATCTAGTCTAAATGTTTTGCCGAGAATATGATGATGATTGAACTAGAGGCTGGAATTGATTTATTTTCTTTAGGTTTGTCAAAAATTTTGTGAAAAATTATGCCAGAGAACTTTAACTTCTTTCACAATAAGTAATAAAGTGATGAATAAATATAAGGATTTTAAAATTTGGCATGTAGATGCTTTTAAAATTAAATATAATTTGGAATAAGAAGCTCACATATGTAATTTAAGTGCTTTTCCTAGAAATAAATATAGATACTACATAAGTGTAGATAGAGGCACAAAATGATCGGTCGGAATTGAATGTTGGTAGAATAGCGAGCATAA
This sequence comes from Macroglossus sobrinus, assembly GCA_004027375.1. Classification (NCBI taxonomy): domain Eukaryota; kingdom Metazoa; phylum Chordata; class Mammalia; order Chiroptera; family Pteropodidae; genus Macroglossus; species Macroglossus sobrinus. Next base: position 192,330 of record PVKZ01000511.1, read on the forward strand.
CATTTTCACATAGAGGTCACCCCCAGCATCCTAAGGCAAAGGGATGTTCTTACCCCATTGCTTGAAATGTTTCTCTGTTGTTGCAATGTGAGACAAACAGCTGAAAGGATCAGATTTTGAGTGGATACTCATGTCTCCAGACTATTTTAATTTTAAGTATACTGATATCTGTATACTAAATTATATCTATTTATGTTGAAATCTAGAGGCCTTCACTCTCAGGGGAGGATGAATGAGACAACAGGAAGAGATTAACTTTCTAAGCCTCCCTTTTTGTATTTATTACAAGGTGTTTTTACAGATGTTACTTTTGTCCAGTTAAAAGAAAATATTTAGATTGTTTAAAAAAGCAAAGAAAATTAGAATGATTTTCAAATAGACTAAATTGAGCTCTAATAATTTAAAATCATTTTATTTTTGTTTGCATTGTCTGTTTATTACACTTAAATATTTCTTCAGGACGGATTTCTTCTGATCTGTGATCTCCCTGGCAAAAACAGTGTAAGCACTTAATTTCAAATTCATGTTTTTTTTACATTTAAATTGCTGTTCTCTGCTATGGAACTGCTCATGAAAACCATCTATAGTTCATAAGTCTGGTCTCTTGCAGAGAAATTAGAGGCCATTAGAACTATTGGTCTTGTTTCCAACTGAATTAGTTAACTGCCTGTTAAGGTTCAGAGCTTATTGACCAATAGGCATTTATTACCCCAGCCATAATGACACAATGATTTTCATTAAATTCCAGATTTATGGAAATAAAAAAGAGATCTTGCAAAGAAAGTGGTTAGTGGTTGTATTTAATTATTAGGATTAATTAGGCATTTAAATGTGGTTATAAAGTATCTTTTAAAAACAAGTAGTTGTTTTTCATTGCTCTGAGCCAATTGTGCTGAAGGGAATGAAGATTTTGTTGCTTTCTTGAAAGTATTGCTGGTTCTCTTGTTTCACAAAGTATATATACTTTACCTGCTGAGCAGTGTGTTCAGAGAGTATTATCAATATTATAGAACATTTGGTAGTTTAACATTTGCCATTAATAATATTCAGGATAATTTCGAAAATAATCAACATGATTGGTATAGGACATTAAAAGTACTCATCTGGGAGCTTAAGAAAATGATGTCTTACTTTCAAGGATTTTTAATGTGATAATTTCAGAACCTGTATTTCTATCACTTCTATATTTTCATTTAATTATGGTGACAATTTTATAATTAACAAGGATTCTTTACATAAGATATCAAAAAGATATCAATTAAATGAGAGCTTTGTGCATTGTTTTTGAACTTGTAGTGTTTAAAAATGTATCTTAGGAGCTAGTTAAAATAACTTATTAAAAAATTAATGTATCCTGAAAGAAGGTAGAGAGAATGACAGATTATAAAGTAGAATCTAGTTTTTAAGCTTTTGGGATTCTATCCATTGCATTAAAAATTGATGTGGGATCTGAATATTCATCTCCAAAGCCATTTGAAATGATAAGCTGCAGAATTAGAGCTACTTCTCTGTAGAAGACTCATTTGCAAGTGTCAGCCAACATTCCTTTCAAACAACGTAAAATGATTTTCTTAATTCGCTTTAGAAGTGTGGTTTCAGAAAGTTGATGTAACCAAGTTCATTTGCATTTCCTCTGGACAGGATAAATTCACTTCACCGATATTAGTTTGGATAATTTCTCCCCAAGGGGCAGTGCATCTTTTTCAAACTCAGAGATTCAAGAGCATTATGGGTAAAGCTTTCTAGGTTAAATTTGTATCTGTCCTGGTTGGAGAGCATGCTGAGCCATATAAAAGATGTAAATATGGATTTAAGTCTCTTTGGATATCAGCATCTAAAGAAAAGAAAGGAGAGAACTGAAATTTTGAAAGACACTGAGTTCAAGGAATGAATTTGGAAGGGATTGGGACTGAACGTTTAAGAAAAGTAGAATGAGAGAAGGTGCACTAGTGGTCTATTTTTAGTTAATAAATATTTATTGAGGGATAGATTACATATCTATGGTAGGCTATATGTGTATAGATATAAATAAAAAAGACCCCTGCCTTTGAAGAAGGCATTGTCTCTATACTTCAGGAGCTTCCCGGCTGTGAAGCTTATTCCTGACATTCTCATTTGGAACACAGAAAGGGTGTTTCCTTATAAATGCCGTTTTAAAGGGAAGCTGCATGCTATAGGAGTGGAGACCTCGCTTCAGGGCCAGAGAGTCCTAGGTTTGAATCTCTTCTGTCACAAGCTATTTCCTTGAGAAAGTTACTTAACCTTTAGTAGACTCAAGATCCTTATTTTTAAAGGAAGACATATGATATACCTTGCAGAATTATTAAGACTAAATAACATTACTTATATGAAAATGCTTGTCACATACTGATGAGTATCAGTTTTATCTCTTCTCCTTTTCTGTTGTATTGCTAGTTGTGTAAACCAGTGACATTTCTTAAGAACTAGGCCATTGTGAACTGGGTGGATAATAAACCTTTATAACCTAGTTTATCTTTATGGAAAAAATGCTTAAACATTCTTAACAATTGACTTGAAAATGAACATTTAGAAAGCAATTTCTTTGTAATTTGGGGAAGACATATATTTAGTTTTTACATGTAACTTGTTCATATGTTGCTTTGAAATAATTCTTTAATTATTTAATGTGCAACTTTTATATATCTCTCAAGTGGGTCAGATACTTTCTAAAAGCTGAGATTATCTCTACTTATATATTCCTGTATCAGCAAATACTTTTATACATAGTAGATAGTGAACACATTATTTTTTAAATTAAATTTATTGGAGTAACATTATATAAATTTCAGGTGTATAACTTTATAATCCAACTGTATACTTCATTATAGAACACATTCTTGATGAATGGTGAAACAGTTACAGAAAAATAATGCCAAAGATATATCTAATTAAAAATATGAAATCATTTTGATTCCTCAATTTAATACTTGTCAACAAATAATATTAGAAAATGTTTTGATTTTTTAAAAAGTCAAACTATAAAAGTGAAAGTTTTATAGAAAGAGTGCTTTTAATGATTAGCAGGAACAATGCTAGCAATTTTTGATCTTTGAAAGAGGTGTGGAGTCACATCATTTCCTGCACAGAAAGTATCTGTCAAATTGTACACCAGAATTATGTGGTGTAAGAGACCCTATTATGTCAAAGAAGAGCATTCATCTAGAACTGTTTAGCCAACCGAGGCGCCAATTGTCTGATTACCAAGACCTAAATTTATTGATAGAGTTATGCAATTGTATTTTGTAGCTATGCTTGTTTTTAAATGATTTTGTAAAATAATAGATAATCCCAATGAGTAAGTAATTTTTAACACTTTGACATTATGCCTGAATAAATTTTCTGACCATTTCTCAATCAAAAGAATTTATTTAAAGTTTCCAGATATGTAGGAACTGCTATGCTATTCTGATGGCTTTTTTGAAAGGAAATTCATCTGCCCTATCACTGCTGTTTCTTTTTTGGAATTGCAGCCATAATTTCATAGGAATGCATCACCAATAGGACTATTATGCTGATGAATGAAAGCTTCCTGTGCCTGTTGGCAGGCACTAAGTAGGCTCTAAGCAAACTGAAATTCATTGAATCTTAACAGGGCTATTAAGAAAATAAGTGCAAATTGTCAGGAGATGAAAGATTTGTTCCTTAACATCATCACTTGACTCTTAGGTAAGAAATGTTAGTCAAGAAAGAGACTGTTTCAATTTGTCATCCTCCTGAGACCTCAAGATGTTATCTGCAGTACTGAAATAAACCATTCCTTCCTATAAGCAGAGAAAATGAGAAAATGGTTTATGCCCAGATTGGTCCATTTAGTTAGGAGGACAGTCACATAAATAACTACTTAAGAAAACAAAATAAAGAAAGAAATGAGAAACATAAGTCCCTAGCATAGACCCTTTTTTAGGATCAAAGTCTCTGTAAATAGTATGTGCAAAACAGAACTGTCTAGGACAACTGTAATGGGCTAATAGGAAGACATTATGAACTTTAACCTCTCTTTACCTTAATTTTTTTCATTTATAAAATAAAAGCCATTTTCATGTCTCATAGGGGAAAGCTGGCTTAGCTCATGGTTGAGAGAATTCTCTGGCAACAAGGGGTTATAGAGATGTAACGAGGGTGATAATGTAATTACTGAACATATGTCAGCAATATGATGTGACTATTTAGAAGGGCGCAAGATCCCCAGACATACACATGCAGAAAAACAACATATTATCAACTGTACTTGTTGTCATCAAGGTCTATTTATTATTCTGTGATTTAGTTATTTTTCTTTAAAAAAATTGTTTATCTATGTATCTGTGCTATTTATCAATCCAAGTTACTTTGCTGAGACAGGAAAATCTTTGGGAGTGAGTCACAGGAGGACATCAGTAAAAAAGTGAGGAGGCAGCATGATGTAGGTGAAAAGAGTATGGACTTTGGCATCAGTCCAGGCTCACTGAATTTTTTCCAGTAGCTGTGTAACTTGACCCATTTTCTTTACTTCTCTGAACTCATGTTTTTCATTTTAAAAATGGGGATAATAATGTCTACTTTCCAGAGTTGTTATAGAAACTAAATGAGTCATCTCATGGCATTCTTTCCTGATGTAGTGGCCTTATTTGAATTTCATGAATATACCGTGCTCTTTCCAGTCTTAGGCTTTTGCACTTCCTCCTGCAGTGTTTTTTCCTTGGTCTTCTTCTTTATTTTTTAATAAAATATTTATTTTTCAAGTACATTTGGCTTACCATATGATATTAGTTTCAGATGTACAACATGGCGATTAGACATTTATATATCTTATCAAGTGATCACCTCAATAAACCTAGTACTCATCCGATACCATACATAGTTATTACAATATTATTGATTATATTTCTTATGCTATACTTTATTTAAAAATTGTTTACTTTAGTTTTTTTATTTTGTTTTGTTTGTTTTTTCCTCCTCCCCTCTGATAACCATCTCATGCTATACTTTATATCCCCATAACTATTTCATAACTACTAATTTGTACTTCTGAATCCCTTCCACTTTTTCACCCTCTCCTCCAATCCCCATCCAGTCTGACAACTATCAAAATGTTCTCTGTATCTAATCTATGAGTTTGTTTCTATTTTGTTAATTTATTTTGTTCTTTAGATTATACATGTAAGTAAAATCTATGGCATTTGTCTTTCTCTGTCCGGCTTACCCTACTCAGTACAGTACCCTCTGTACTGATCCATTCACATTGTGGCAGATGGTAAGATTTCATTCTTTTTATGGCCAAGAAATATTTCATTGTATATATTTACATCTCTTTTTTATTCATTTATCTATTGATGGACACCCTGGTTGCCTTAATATCGTGATCTTAATAAATCATGTTGTAGTGAACATATGGATTCACATTACTCTTCAAAGTAGTTTTTGGGTTTGTTCGGATAAATACCCAGAAGTGGGATTACTAGGTTCTTCTTTATCTCTTGTTATATAGCCTTCGTTTTAAAGTCTGTTTTGTCTGGCATAAGTACTGCTACCCTGCTTTTTTTTGTCTGTTTCAATTTTGATGAAATATATATTTTTTCCTTTCACTTTCAGTCTGTGTATGTGTTTCGATCTGAAGTGAGTCTCATAGGAAGCATATGTAAGGGTCTTGTTTTCCTATCCATTCAGCCACTGTCTTTTGATTGGAGCATTTTATTTATTTACATTTAAAGTAATTATTGATAGATCTGTAGTTATTGCTACTTTATTGTTCTTATTTTTGATCTTTTTTCTTTTTTAATAAGTCCCTCTAACTAACATTTCTCAAGATATTGATTTGGTCTTGATAAACTCCCTTAGCATTTTCTTGTCTGGGAAGTTCTTTATCTGTCCTTATATTCTAAATGATAGCTTTGCTGGGTAGAGTAATCTTGGTTGTAGGTTCTTGCTTTTTCATCACTTTGAATATTTCCTTCCAATCCCTTTTGGCTTACAAACTTCTGTTGAGAAATCTTCTGACTGTTTAATGGGAGCTCCCTTGCAGGTAACTAATTGCTTTTCTCTTGCTGCTTTTAAGATTCTCTCTTTGTCTTTAACCTTTAGCATTTTAAATATGATGTGTTTTGGTGTGGGCCTCTTTGGGTTCATCTGGTTTGGGACTGTCAGCATTTTTTGGGCTTGCATGTCCATTTCCTTTGCTAAGTTGGGGAAGTTTTCAACCATTATATCTTGAAATAGTTTTTCAATTCTTTGCTCTCTTTCTTCTTTTGGTACCCCTGTGATGTGAATGTTGGTACTCTTGATGTTGTCCCAGAGGCGCTTTAAACTATCCTCATTTTTTTGGATTATTTTTTCTTGTTGCTATTCTGATTGGGTATTTTTCGCTACCTTATCTTCTAAATCTCTGATTTGATCCACTGTTTCAGGTAATCTACTGTTGATTTCCTCTAATGTATTCTTCATTTTAGTTATTGTATTCTTCATTTCTGACTGGTTCTTTTTTGTGTTTTCTATCTCCATTTTTATGTTTTCTATCTCTTTGTTAAGATCTTCACTGAGTTAATCTACTGTTCTCCTAAGTTCATTGAGCATCCATATAATCAGTGTTTTGAACTCTGCATCAGCTTGTTTCCATTTTGTTTAGTTAATTTTCAGGAATTTGTTTTGTTCTTTCATTTGGGACATGTTTGTCTCTCCATTTTGATTGCCTTCCTGTGTTTCCTTCTATGTGTTAGGTAGGACTACTGTATCTCCAGTCTTAGTAGAGTGGCCTTATATAGTAGATGTCTTGTGGGGCCCAGTGGTGCAGTCTTCCCTGGTCACCTAAGTTGGGTACTCCAGGTGTGTCTCTTGTATGGGTTGTGTGTGCTTTCCTATTGTAGTTGAGCCTTAGTTGCTATTTGCACATCACTGAGAGGGAGGGATTCACCCTTAGGCCGATTTGTTGTTAGGACTGGCTGGGCTCACCCTTCGGAGCTGGATTCACTTTAGCAGGCTCTGATGTCTGCCCAGTCGGCCCTTTGGGTATGTCATTCTTGAATGCAGCCCTGGGTGGTGCTCTGTCTTCTTCTGAAGCCAGCACCAGGCATGCCAGCCTCAGGGACCCTGTTGCATACTAAGTTCAGCTGCAACCTGTGCCCTTCCCAGGCCACCTGGTAATAGTCACTAAGCAATGGCAGATGTCTTCCACCTGTGCTGATCTTGGAGGTGGTTCGAGAGGCAAAACCACAAACTGAGGCTGGCTGCTGCTAGAGCTGGGCTTGGGGCTGCTTAGAAAGAGGTACGGGGCACACCGAGTCAGTTGCTGATTGTTTGGATTTTGTGAACCTTTGAGAGATTTTAGGAAAGTCTGCCTCATGAACCAAGATGGGCCATTTGTATGGAAAACAACTGTAAGTGGCCTGGGTGGACCTACAAGTTGGTGGGGTCTCAGGGAGTTACCAGGGCAGGGTGACCATTGTTAGCCAGATTGATAGAGATTCAGATATGGTGCCTTCAGGAGCCTGTACGCTGGAAGTGGGGCAGACTCAGCAGAGGAACAGTGGATTCTGACAGCATATCTGTCTGGGAGGTAGCTGCTTCTCTAGTCCTCACCCTGAAACCAGACAATTCAGTTTCTCCTCATATGTCCCTGGTGCCTTTCAAGCTGCTTCACCAGCACTGGAGCTTAGAGTGACTGAGTTCATCAGCGAGTAAGTCTGTGTGTGGGACCCTTAAGAGAAAAGCTACTCTGGCCACCCTCCATCTCACTCAGCCACAGTCTCCACTGGTTTTCACAACCAGCATTTGTGGGGACTTCTCAGCTCTGGAACCCTTGGTTAGAGAGCCTGGTGTGGGACTAGGACCCTTTGCTCCTGTGTGGGTACCTTCATAGCCAAGATATCCCTCTTGCTTCTCAAGTGCTACTCGTGGCTGTGGGACCAGCCCATTTTGTGTTTCTTTCCCTCTTGCCAGTCTTGAGGTGTCCTCTTCTGTATGCCCCTAGTTATAGGACTTCTATTCAGATTGACTTCAGGCAACTCCCAATGATGGCTGTTCTGTAGTGGTAATTTTGATGTGGTGTGAGAAGAGGCAAGTATAGTGTTTACATGATCTGCCATTTTGACTGAAGCCCTTAGTTGGCTTCTTACCATCCTTAACTCACAACTAAAGTGGTACCTTTTCTGAGTACGTTTCTAAATAAAATATTTTTCCCCAACCAATTATTCTTTATTACCATATAGGTTTTATTTTATTTCTGCACTTTCTCAATTTATTTTATCTTTTTACTGTTTATTTGTTTACTGCATATTTCTTACACTAGATATACACTTTCAGAGGGCAGGGACAGTGTCTTTTTTCTCTCCCTTGAGTTTCACTGGCACAGTGCCTAATACAGTGCTAAACATGCAAATATTTTTTTTAAAAGAATCAGTGAATGAATGTGAAGCACCTGGAAGAGTTCTGATAAATTAGGGAACACTTAATGAATAGTAGCTATTACAATTATTGTTAGCCATTATGCCTTTACTTATAGATGTCGGTATTCACTTTTTCTCTGCTTCCTGCCTTTGAACTCCTTATGAACAGTAAAATATCTGCACATTTTCTACTTCATTGGGCATCAGAACTGAGGGGGAAATGGGTTTCCTTTCCTCTAATTAAACCACAGTCAGCTCTTGTTATTAACAATTGTAATGTTGAATGAATATTGAGTTAACAAAAATTGAACCATTGCTCCTAGGGGAAATACAGGGTTAGGTTCCTACAAATCTCTGCTCATAACATTTTTGTCAGCTGATCATCAAATAACCTTATTTTGTGTGTGTTTCTGTTCAAATATATCTGAGTTACTATAATTGTTGATTCATTAACATTAAACTCATGGCCAACAGCATTATAAATCATGCCTGAACAAAGCTTATCTATCACATGTATTTTCTCTGTAGAGTACCTCACAGCTTTATTGCACTTAGGAACACTTCAGCACTACACTTGGGGACCATTTAAAACAGCAAAATAACCAATGAAAAGGATGCTTGTTTATATATGAGGGCTGAAACAAGAAGGCAGAGTGTCAACTTGTTTTACCTCAGCCAAAAACATGTGGATTGGGCGGCAAAAATTTTTTGATGCTCTGCACATGTTTTTGAATGAACATGAAAGTATGAGTATTGATTTTGGAATTACAAATAAATTTTAGTAAATAAATGAATTCACAAATATAGAATCTGTGAATATGAGATCAACTGTACATATTGCTATTCATTATTTATATTTAATTTCATAACGATATTTTTGGCTTTACTTCAAATAATACACATTTATGTAAATGTAATATTTATATAAATAACTTTTCTTCCAGAATAGTTTATTGCTTATTTTATACAAAACACATTTTATTTTTATGCATTCTTTTGTTTTTCAATAGGGCTTGCAGTGTATGTTGTGTGCCTGTGTTTGTGCATGTGTTTGAGATGCCCAAAGTAGCATTTTAACTCTTAAAGCATCTTTAAATTTTAAAAAATCATCCACAGGGCTCACAAACCTGAATCAATCTTTATAGGTTAATCCTCTGACTTTACTTGTATTGCAGTTTGACCCAGTTTGGAGAAGATGGCAAATGGGCAACTTAGAAGAAATTGGCAAGTGCTAGTAATAAAAATCAGATTTGAAAAATAAAAATTATTTATTGACCCATTAAAGGACATTTGGATTATTTCCAGTTTGGAAAAATTATGACTAGAGCTGCAGTAAATATTTGTACATAGGTTTTGTGTGAACATATGTTATTTTTCTAGGGTAAATACATAGAAGTGGGATTGCTAGATTATATAGTAAACATATATTCCACTTTTTAAAAAGCTGAAAAACTATTTTCCAGAGATTTGCGTTCCACTAGTAATGTATGAGTTCCAGTTGCTCTGTATCCTCACCAGCACTTGGCATTGTAATTATTTCGGTTTGTTTGCTATTCAAATAGATGTTTAGTGGTTTACTTTGCTTTTACTTAATAGCTAGTGATGTTGAACATCTTTTCATGTGTTTATTACCATCTGAATACCCTGTTTGTTGAAGTTTCTGTTCATATCTGTTGCCCATTTTTAAATTGGGTTCTTTGTTTTCTAACTCTTAAGTTCTTTGTATGTAATGGATATTATAATGAAAGAAAGTGAGAATGGGGAGAGGGTAAGAAACTAAGAATAAAAAAAAATTCGAAGACTTTGCAGATTGCCTGTGTACTAGGGACTCTTTCAGTGCTTAGCTAGGCCGTTTACTACTCTGCCTTAGCCTTCACTTCCCACTTGCACTGAACCTAGACATTAGTCAGAGGTGAACACTTAGAGTCTTCTCAAGTCTTCTGAGTATGTATCATGTCCTGGGCATGTGCTTGGCTTTCTGAATTTCCAAGTTTGTATGGGTACTTTTGAATGCTCTAATGCTTCAAAGAGACTTTCTCTAGCTTTTCTTTCCAGATTTTTGGTACTCTATTATGTGCCTCAATAGTAATCTTTGGCCTTAGGTGACTAGGGATGGTTCATTTGCATTAAAATTTTTTAGGAATGCCTGCTACATTTCTGCCATGAGAGAGTTCCAAGTTAGGTGAAACAAAGGTATGAACCTTGCAATAGTCTTTTAGGCAGTCCTCAGATTAGAACAGACAAATATTATTTGAGAATAAGGTCTGTTTTGATCTCTCCAGAGCCAGGAACATGGTTCCTACACAGATAATGTGGGCTGCTGGATTCAAGACTGTCACCAGGCAAGGGAAGAAAATAGAGCAAGATCATGTTAAAATGTCACAAATCTTTTCTACCATTTTTACATTGTCTTTTTCTTGTTCTAGCATTTGTTTTGTTGACATAAACTTGTGCCTGTGTTCTCTGTGTTCTCAAAGTACTGAGAAAATTGATCCCAACTGCTTTTCTTGAGTCTTCAATATTTATTTAGAGGGATGGGCTCTTAAAGTTACCACTCTGCCATTTTTTGCTCTGTTTTTTTCTTAATGTCATATTTAAGACATTTTTATCTAACCTTATGTCACAAATTTTTTTCTTCTAAAAGTTTTATAGTTTTATTTTTTCACATTTAGATTTGTGGTCCAGTTTGAGGTTCAGGGTTCATAAAGTACAAGGTTCATTTTTCTGCATATGAATGTCCAATTGTTCCAACACCATTTGTTGAAAATTTTTGTTTTTTAAAATTCTCTTTCCAATTTTGTAATATATTAGTTGTCCACATGTGTGTGCATCTGTTTTGGACTCTGTTCTCTGGATGTATCTATTCCTTCACCAGTATTACACTGTGTTGATTACTTAAATTTATAGGAAATGTTAAAATTGGGTTCTGTGAGGTCTACAACCTTTTATTTTTTAAGATTGTTTTGGCTATTTTAGTTCCTTTGCCTTTTTGTATAAATTTTTATACTCAACTGTCTATATGTATAAAAAATGTTATTTGATCTTGATTGGAATTGCATTAAATCTATTTGTATATTTAATTTTGGGAGGGTTGACATTGAACATTGTATGTTTCTCCATACATATAGATCTTCATTGATTTTTTTAATGAGCGTTTTGTAGTTTTTGTCTTGCTCATCTTACTTATATTTTGTTAGATTTACACTATTTTGAAGCTATTGTCAAAGGTATTGTTTTCAGAAATTTGATTTCTAATTGTTTGCTATGAAATATGATATTTGTATGTTAACCTTATATCTATTGGCATTGCTAATTCCTTGATTAGTTCTAAGAGCTTTTTTTGTATTTTCCTTAGGAGAATATAGATAATATATAGATTATATAATAATATATAATATATAGATTATATAGATAATCATATCGGTTGCTTATAGGAATAGTTGTATTCTTTTCCAGTTTGTTTGCCACCTATTTATTTATTTAGCCTTATTGCACTGTCACCTCTCCCACTGGCATAATTTCTCTTGTCTCTGAAGAATTTACTTTAGCATTTCTTTTAGAGTAGATTTACTGGTAACATTTTCTTTTAGTTTTTCTTCATCTGCCAGTGTCTTCATTTCAGCATCATTCCTGAGGATGTTTTCTGAAAGATTACAGAATTCTGGGTTTATAGTTCTTTTATTTCAGCACTTTAAAGATGTCTTTCCATTGCTTTTTATTCTCCATGGTTTATGATGAGCAATCTGTAACCATTTGGATTGTTTCCCTACATGTAATATGACATTTTTATCTGGGTGCTTTCAAGATGTTTTTCTTTGTCTTTTATTTTCAGTAGTTTGATCTTTCTTGCCATGGATTTTTTTGGGTTAATCCTGTTTGGGGTTTGCTGACTTTCTTCAATCTGTAGTTTTATGTCTGCTTATGTCTTTCACAAAATGTGGAAAATTTTTAGTCATTATTTGTTCAGCTTTTTTTTTTTCCTGCTCTACACTCTTTATTGTCTTCTTTGGGACTCCAATGACATGAATAGTAAATCTTTTATTATTACCCAATATATTCATGAGGCTCTGTTCATTTTTGTTTTTCAGTTATTTGTATATTGTTCAGATTAGGTAATTTCTGTTGATCTATCTTTAAATTCTCTGTTTTGTTTCTCTGTCATCACAGTTCTACTATTGAACCTACTCCTAAATATTTCACTTCAGTTATTATATTTTTATATTTAAAATTTTTATTTTTTTAATATCTTCTATTTCTTTTCTGAGAGTGTCTATCTTTCCATTTGTTACAAGAATGTTTGCCCTTATTTCTTCTCATGTGAATATAATAGCTGCTTTAAAATCTTTGATAATTTTAACTTTGTCATCTTGGAGTTGGCATCTGTTGATTGCCTTATTTTCTTGTGAGTTGAGATTTTTCTGGTTTTTCATCAGCCACATAATTTTGTTTATATCCTGGATGTTTTGGTATTATCCTTTGCATCTCTCTTTTTTTTAAATAAAAGAATGTAGTTTTTTTTGTTGTTGTGTTCATTTTTTAAATAAACAATTTAGCTGTTTAGTTTCAGGTTTTAAGTCCCAATCCACATTTTGTGGACTTTAGTTCCAATGTCAGTGAAATTTTCAGAGCCTGTGTAGTTCTACTAAGACCTTTTGTATGCATCACTCAATGGTCAGTCTGAGAATTAGATGGTAGGCTCTTCTATTGTTTAGTTCTCACAACCTTATGTATTCTGTTTAGGGTCAGATCTATATACATTTTTATGGGATCACTCTCATAAACTCCCTCCTATATCTGATCCCCCCTACACTCTACAGATATATACCTGCCCCCCTACTTTCCCATCCTCTAGCCAAAAACTAGGACTTAGTTTCCCCACCCTGCCATGTGTAGCCAGCAATTATGTCTATAATGAGGCATCAAATAATGAGAGGGGAAATAGAGAGAGAGAGAGAGAGAGAGAGAGAGAGAGAGAGACAGAGACAGAGACAGAGACAGAGACAGAGACAGGAAGAGACAGAGAGACAGACAGAGACAGAAACAGAGACAGACAGACAGACAGACACACACACACACACAGAGAGAGAGAGAGAGAGAGAGAGAGAGAGAAAGAAAGAAAGAGAAAGAGAGAGAGAGAGAGAAAGAAAGAGAAAGAGAAAGAAAGAGAAAGAGAAAGAGAAAGAGAAAGAGAAAGAGAAAGAGAAAGAGAAAGAGAAAGAGAAAGAGAAGCAAAGCATTGGGATTCATCCTGGACTCTTGGGAACATAGCTTCTGTGATCAAAGAGAAGGGTCCCCCTACTCAGAATTTTAGATGCCTGCCCAGCAGCTATTGCTGTTGCCATCCCTGCCACTGCTGGCTTGCCCAGGGAGTGCAGTGGGAAAGAATGGAAAGAGGATTTTAAAAACAGGATTTTCTCCACTTTTTCTGACCTGTAAGAGTCCTCCTTCTTGCTTCTCTGACCAGAAGAGTAGAACTTTTCTTGGGCTGCTTTCTGTTTGGACCCAGTGTGTACTTCCTCATTTTGAACTACCATTGAATCCAAGTTGGGCAACACTAGATGGGAAGGATAAACAAAACAAAACAGGAAACCCATTGCTGGTTTGGTACTACTTCTGGTCTTCCTCAGTTCATCTGCTATCATTTACTATTTCAGAGAGCTAGCTGTTTTATGAAGTCTTTCCAGGGCATATATGTACTCAGCTAGAAAGATTGGTTGCTTACTCCATCTTGCCTAGGAATGGAACTCCTTCTCTTTTGAAAAGGTATAATGTATATTTTTATATTTTTGAGGTATTATTGAGAGGCAGACATTTTTCTTAACCTTATATTTTCCATTGTGATATGTGGCACCCTAACACACATATGCCAATGTAGAAATAATACATAACATAGGAAGGAGAAAGAGGTAGACTGTGAAGTTTATTTAGACAGACATGTGTAAAATATCTGTGCAAGTGTTTTTTGCAAGCTCTCACCACTTGCTTATGTTACTCTGTTCATGTCCCTTTTCCCAATAAATATTCTTTCCTGGAGACTCTTTCTACAGGTTAGCAACTGAAGCAGTAGAGGTTGCCAGTGGTTTAGACAGTGCTTCTCAAACTTTGCTTTCTCAAATACCTAAAGAGAGGGACTCTTCCAAGGATTGGGTATAGGCAGAGTGCTGGTGGGCATTTTTTAATGTTTCCTTTTTTTTTTTTAATTGTGTGAACATTTCATTTTCTTTTATAATTTTTTATATAAAAATAATTATCCATTGATTGTAAAGAAATAGTGCAGTGATGCAAGGTGTTAATAGTGGGGGAGGTTGTATATGTGTTACAAAAATAATTTTAAAAGTCTTCTGTACTTTTTACTCAATTTTGCTGTGAATCTAGAACTGCTCTAAAAATAAAGTTTATTAATTAAAATATTCTTTTCCAGAAATTTCAAATAAAGTTGACATTTTAGGAAATGTTATGTTATTGTATGGCTTTGCTCTTCTCCATAGTAAAATGCTTTAGACTCACATTTGAATTACAATTTGATGTGAAAAGCAAGAGTTGATAGATGAGAAAACTCAGAAAGATCAAGGAGTGAGCCACTAATGGGGGAGTTTCATAAGTGCAAGGAAGCCTTATGTAGAACTCCTATGTCCACGGCAATAATATCTGATAGACTACTTTATGAAGGAAGTGAATTTTCATTAATCTGGCATGGTTTGGGTATACCTACAGTGTAGTAGATGAGATACCAAATGTTTTTACCAATAGTGAGAATTTGGGATCCTTTTTAATTCCCACATTGTTGGCTTCAGTGTTTTTCTGAATTCACTATTCTCTCTGCCTGCCATTATTGTTTTCCGTTTTACTTCTGGTCTTACCACATTTACATTCTGGTCTTATCACAGGTATGTGAAGGCACACTTGCTCTGTGTTCTGTTCTGGGTAGGGGGACAATTGGTAGGGCAGGAACACAGAACATACTGAAGCCAGATGATCTTGGAGAATGTTCAGGAAATTTCCTGGTTTTCTTCTTGGCCCAACTTTATATTCTTCCTATGTCACACTCATAGAGGAAGGGTATAGATATGGAAAGTTCAGAACCATTGCTCAAGAGGACTTTAAACTGTTTTTATTGTTTATTTTTAAATCTTAGAAGAGAAACTGCAGATTGCTGTACTCACATTTTATAATCTGTCATATACTTTAACATTGGGAATCCCTTCAGTGCTGCTTAGTTATTTAACTTCTGATTGTCATTTCATTTTTTCTTTAAGTTTTTATCAAATTATTTTTCTAAATTTTTATCAGATTTCAAATTTATTTTTTAAAATGTTACCTTACTTTGATACAATTAGTTTAAAACTAATTTTGGGAAAAGAAATAACTGATATGATATAAAACAATCAGGATTGAGAGCAGACTTTCTTTAGAAATTGGTATTAAACATATCAAAGCCAGGGTTGGGGAGAGAAGCAATTTACAGTGGCAGATTTGGTTAGAACATTATGTTGAGACTATTTGGACCTCTGACTCTGAGTTGCAAACTAAATAATTGTGTTTTCTAAAGTAGCCTCCAATCTCTTGCATGTGCTTTCAGCATACAATAAGACTAGTTAAAAATATAAGTGTAGTTTTCTGGAGAGATAAGAATGATTACTCCCAGTTGAGCAAGTAAAACACATACATTGCTACATAAAGAATGTGTTCTTTGCTGATTCTCAAGGTTTTATTTTTATTTTTAATGTAAAGTGTCAACAAATAGAGGCATGAGAAAATTCACTTGAAAATGTCACAAAATAAAAGAAGCATAGCAAATTGTATTGCAGGTAAAAATCCATTTTAGCTAGCAAACAAACAAGCAATGGCTGAGAAGCTTGCTGATGGTTCCTTTTGTTTCTCTTTGATTTAAAGCCCCATGCCTGTAATCTAATTA
Organism: Macroglossus sobrinus; assembly: GCA_004027375.1. Taxonomy (NCBI): domain Eukaryota; kingdom Metazoa; phylum Chordata; class Mammalia; order Chiroptera; family Pteropodidae; genus Macroglossus; species Macroglossus sobrinus. The sequence continues at coordinate 208,623 of PVKZ01000511.1, forward strand.
ACATCGAACTGAGTTGCAAGTACAGTGGCCTGTTTGGTTCAATAATAATACATTTATATGAAAGGTTAATGAAATGAATTTTCCCTCCATCCAATTCATTAAAAATTGTTCTACAATCAATGGTTGCTAATGGAAAAGAGATTAAATATTCATGTTCATAAATTTTCTGTGTCATTTCTGATTTTCCTTCATTTCTGCCCTTGTAGGTTAAATTTTGCAAGTACAAGAATTCCCAGACAAAAAGCTTGATTTAGAGGTTAATTGAATACCATTAATTCTTTTATCAAAGAGGTGATGTAGAGTAGTGGAAAGAGTTTGGTAGCAGGTTTGTGTCCCTTTGTAGCTGTGTGATGTTGGACAAGTTTGTAACTACCTATTTTTTGCAATAATTGTGGTAAGAACTTCTTGTAGGATATTGTGAGGGTTACTGATATACTGTGGAAAGCACCTAGCACAGTGTTGGGCACAGATAGCAGTTCAACAAATGAACACTAGAAAAGGTTTTGGAAAATAAAACACCTACATATATGCACTAAAATTTATGGTAATTTATAATGGGTACTGATATAGTAAGACTGAGCTCTTACTAATTCAAAAATAGGTGTTAGGCTTGGGCCTCAGAACATCTTGTAGGAACTCTAATAATCAGTGTATCAGGATGAAGTCTTTGAGAGGAAGGACTGTTTTCAGTTTTGACAGATATGTTTTTGATCATCTATTTTCTGCTGCCTCTTTCTTCTTTTCCACCTGGGTCAAAGGACCTTATTTAACCTATGTATGAAATTTTTTTTTTTTACAAATAATAAGTTTGCTAGATAATTGGAGTCTACCCAATCAACTGTGAAAGGTATAAACATTTTACAAAGCAATTTTAATTTAAAAATCTCCCTCAAATATATTACCTACTTCATAGACCTTTGAAACAAAAGGTACTAAACTTAAGTTTTAACTATTTCTTTAATGAATCAAGGTGATATTTATGATCATTAATTTTTCTATCAGCCCTAATTTATTAGCCCCTTACTGATTTTACCAAAGGTGATTTCTAATCTGAAAACTGGTGAAGTAGATAAGCTACCTGATAAAATAGTAAATGCTAAATTGAGAGTAAGTGAGAAATTTACTTCTGTTTAAATTTTTTTTTTTATATTTCATAGGTGAAATCAATTGGCAACTATTGTTACAACCTTAAAGTTTATCAGTATCATCCTCTCAGTAAGTGAAAATGGAACATGAAGTTTGGTGAAGTTAAGTGCCTTGTCCAAAGACACACAGCTAAAATGGATAGGATTCTAGTGTCAGCTTTATGAGTCCTTTCTCTTCCACCACATCTGCCTTTGGGAATAAGTCACATAGTTTCAGTTCAGAGCTTTTATAGTAGTTTTTTCGCTTGTTTAGTATATCCCCTTTCACTTTCCAATATAGATTTGTGTTTGGAGGTTTGTTGTTAGAGGAAGACTAAACTCTAGAATTGCGCTGTCCAATCCAATGCCTACTAGCTACTTGGTGGCTATTTTAATTTAAAGTATTTAAAATGAAATAAAATATAAAATTTAGTTTCTTAGTCACACTATCCACATTTCATGTACTCAGTAGCCACATGTGGCTGGTTAGAGACCACTATTATACACCACAGAGAACAGTTCTAGCAGTGCAGAAAGTCCTTTTAATTTCTCTTTTGCTCTAAATGAAACATACATAACAGAATACATAACAAAGATAATTTGCATGTATGTATCCATATGAGTGCCTATTTATTGCAAGAGGGTAAAACCTTTTTGAGGGCATGGGTCTTGTGCCTTTACATATAATGTCACATTTTAATTTGTATTATATAATAAATTTTATAGAGGTAATATATATATTTACATTTTGCTCATATGATGGACCTCTGTTTTAAGTACTACAGGCAGTCTTTTTCTATACAATACATTCCTGAAAAAGTATATGAAAGTTAAATATGTAAAATATCAAATATGAAAATATTAAACAAAAGATTGACATGTTCAGTGAGTAGGAACTGTTAATTCTTAGAGAACTAAAAACTAAAATCTCAAATCATGCCTTTCTTTTTAAGAATCATTTTTTAATTTACTCTAATTTTATTCTTTTCCATCACAACTACGCATAGTTAGTTGTTCTGTGTACATCCAGTGATGTTAAAGGTTTTCTGCCTTTGGCACCCTGTAATCATTTTCATTTTTGACCCTATCTAGTCCATTTGGAATGCTATATAACTAACAGAACTGGGTAGCTTAAACAATAAACATTTATTTCTTACAGTTCTGGAGACTGGGAAGTATGAGATCAAGGTGATAGCATATTTGGTGTCTGGTGAGAGCCAACATAATACACAGCTGTCTTCTTGCTATATGACATGGTAGAAGGGGAGAGGGAGCTTTCTGGGGCCTCTTTTATAAGGAGACTAATCCTGTTCATGAGGGTTCCACTCTCATGACCTGATCACCTCTCAGAAGCTCTACTTCCAAATACCATCACACTGAAAATTAGATTTTAACGTATTAATTGTGGAGGGACACAAACATTTAGAAAACTCTCTGAGGTGAGAAGAATGCCACTTAATAAAGACAAATACTAATAGTTTCAACAACAGGGCAAAACTACTTCAGTCATTAGCTACATTTTTATTACTGCTGAAATATTACAAAATCTTACTACTTGGAACCAATTACTGGTAGTTTTTTTTATAGTCTTCCTCTCTAGACTGAACACCTTGAGGGTATGAGTCCCGTCTTTGTTTCTTTCTTTTGTGGTACATATCACAGTGCTTAATGCTCCAGATTTTTAGGGAATGTTAATTGAAGGAAATGAGGAACGAATGAAAATTTATTCTTGTAACCCAGTTGTATTTGTGAGATTATTTAGTAGCATCTGTGGAATAATTACTGCGGGTTCTTTGTGGTGAATAACAAAAAATAAATGAATGACTGCAACACTTGAAAATCCTAGCTTTCTGCCTTTAGTCCAGTATATTAACTAGCTCCCTATAAGTTCTCTTTCTGGCTAAAGCTTAAAGTGAAAATCACTGTTCTCGGTATGTCGATACTCTCAATAGCCGATTCATGTTGCCTTTCCTTCTCCATCTGCTACATAACCAGAGACCAGAATGTGGTGTCTGTATGTGTGGTGTTCCGGCAATGGTGGAGGTGCTGTTGCTGAGTCATGGTGATATATTTTCTGAGGTTGACTGGGCACCAAGTGTTCAATGTTACTTCATAGGCCTCACCTTCCCATGACATGCACACATACTGCCTCTGCTCAATCCTACGTGATCAAGATTTGTGCTTTTCCCAGATGAAGCAGCTTCCAGTGAAACTTGTGATACTGAGTAAGATAAAAATTAGTAGCAGGAACCAGTAGGGGTAAAGCGAATATGCTACAGCAGATTATATCAATTTTCTTGGCTATGGTAAACAGTTGTGAATTTGAGCACATCTTGACCTTTGCTTAGGAAGAGGCTGGCAGAGAGGATCATGTGCATGACTGCTGTACCTCCCCAAACCTGATAGTACCAATTTCTTTTAGTCAGATGGTTCAGATTTTGTCCGGAAGCCTTACAATATTGAGTATTTCAGTTGCCAATAGTCTTTTATGGGGTAAAAGGTGGAGAGACTGAAGCAGTGATAGGAATTGAATAATATTATATTAAATAATAAAATATTTGAAATATTTGTTGGACTACTCTTATATTCTGTTAGTCCATAATTGTGTTCTTATTAGAATTTTTTTCTCATTAATTAATAATAAAAATAGCTAATTTTATCAAGTACTTTCTTTTCAAGCACTGTGCTAAAATTCTTTTTATTCAATCACAGTAACTCACAATCTAGGTTTTATCATCATCCACTTAAACTCCATAGTAGCATATCTCTCACAGAAGTATAAGTAACTATTTATTCAACAGCTATTTATACATGCAATGAATATTGCATGGAAGAAAGTTGGGAGAGCTCCACTCTATGAGTTAGGGTCAGGGGTTTGACAGAGCTTGACTCATTATCCTACCTTGACGGGATATAACTCTAAGCTTTTGACTGAGAAAAATCTTATAAAGTTGGGTCGAGGATTGTGGAAAGGAATTAGGGAGGTCAAAGAGAGACCTTTGAGCCTTCTCTCCTACCTCTTTTCAAAATCTTCTGAAGAAAGGAAGCCAAGATTGTGGGCAACATAGTCCAGTCATACCTTTTCTCACCTAATTTCTTAGTGTCTTAAGTATACAAAATAAGCACACTATTTCTTAACGGCTATGTGAACTTGATACCATAACAGTCATTTAATGCAACTTTGCCTATCTAGTAAGTAGTAGGTAAATCATATTTTTCAGTGATTTCAGGTGGCAGACAGGGAAATCATTTGTTCTCTCAGTGAAGTAATGAATGATTAAGTTTTGCTTTTAATATGCAAGAAATTATCAGAATTCACTGAGACTAATTTAAGAACTTTGTTTTTCTAGTTTTTGAGATATAATTGACATATAGCATTGTATAAATTAAAGGTGTGCAGTATAATAATTTGACTTACATATATTGTGAAATAATTACTACAATAGATTTTTGTGTTTCTTAAAATATATACCTGAAATCAATAACTAAAGACATTTTTGTCTTTATATATATATATATATATATATATATATATGCATATATATTCTTTTAGTTTAGCTTTAATATAGCATTTTTGGAATTATGTAAAGTCTAGTTATTTTTAGCTGGTATGTGGTATATATTACCTCTTGGATATAGAAATCACCTACAATGTGAAATGGAAAGGATAGTGAAAAATGTCTATAAAACACATTAAAGATTAAAACAGTGGCTGAGCCAATGAAAGGAAGTGATCTTATGAATTAGTAATGAAAGTGCATTTACAGGTTATTGTCTTACTTGGGACTGAGTTTTAACAGCTGCTGGTAGTTTAAACTAATAGAAGTCTGAATAGCCTATAATAATGTGAGTATTAATAAATTATTCTGTTTATGGATAGTTTCTTAACAGAAACACTGAAGCGCATTGCTCATCTAAATTACCTCAAAGGGTAATTGTAAAAATGAAATAAGTAAATATGTTTTATAAACATTAAAGATATTTTCTCTCACTCTCTATGTGTGTGTATGAGTATATGATATGAAATTATAAGATTATTAAGTTTAGTGAGTAGTTTTAGGAGTTGTTTTTAACTTCATTTAGATCCTATGAATACAATTTTTGACAATCTAAAGTATATTGGACTAAAAAGTTAAATTTGTGTTATAAACATGTAGTTTTGTAAGAATGTGTAAGTTAAGTAGGAGGCTAAGTATTTTAGAAGCAGCGGTTGTGATATAAGGAATGAATAAATTAATAATATGCCATTTTTATGTGTTATTTTATCAGATACAAGGTCCTTTGCTGGTTATATACTGGTGACACTTTGTTTTTACTCTGTATTCTTGAAAACAAACTACACTGCTGTAAGGACTATTCTAAAATTTAAATATTTTATTTAATTTTTTGGCTCTTTCTACAACTAGCTGAAGAGAAAGATGTTCTCCTATAATCACAGCTAATGATAATAGTTTTTAAATGAGTCCAATTAAATAATACAATAATAGCAATCTTATTTTGTTTCTAATTAAAAGCACATATATTTTAGATAGCAACTTTTAAACACATCTGAAACATTACATTAAATATATTCATGTTACATTATTATTATAAGTATCTTAATAATATAATAATAATTATATATTATTTTTTCCTGTTAATTATATAAAAAAGGAAGATATAAATAAGTGGAATTTGAGTGTCTTTCATTTACCTTGCATTGTACCACATACTTCTGTGAGATACAAAAGAATCTCCAAACCCCTGTCCTTGAGGAGCTTATGTCATTAAAGGTAGGATAAGAAGTATTTTTTAAAAAAACAGTGAAAACAGTATGTGGATAAATGCCAAAGACTGTGATAAAATGTATAAGTGTTGTAGAAGTTAAAAGAAGGGAAGTTTAGAATATAATTTGCCTGAAAGAAGTATGCTTACATTTTATGACATTTGAAGAAATCAGATTTTATTGAGAACTAGGTTTTTGAACCAAAACTATCTCAATCTTAGTTTTGCTGACCTGTTGTTTGAATAAAGACTCATTAGCAGCTTTGTTGGACATAATGTATAACATGCATTGTATTTCCTTTATTTGTAGGCATACTTTCGACAGGGTGTTGCCCTCCAGTACCTCGGACGTCATGCCGATGCTCTGGCAGCCTTTGCATCTGGACTGGCTCAAGACCCCAAGAGTCTCCAGCTTCTGGTGGGAATGGTAGAAGCTGCCATGAAATCTCCCATGAGAGGTAAGGATGATAAAAGTATTTGGTCTGACACTAATTTAAAGTAGAACATCTCTAGTCTTTCAAGACTTTAGACTCAGGTATTGAGAACTGATAGGTTATCAAATTTGATAAGATTGCATATTTTAGATAAAGGAAGATTAAGAATCCCTGTCAGTAGCTGACCATGAGCCATAATAGGATTGTGGTAAGACTACTGGCCTAGAAGTTTGTGGACCTAGATTATATTTTGAATTTTTCATTAACTAACTATACGACCATGGGCAAATGAATCGACTTCTCTGGATTTTAGTTATATAAAGAGTCCTCATACTCTTTGTAGTTCTAAGATTCTGGACCTCTAAACCACAACACCTCTGATTTGTTTAGTTGGACCAGTATGCCATCTAGAAATAAGAGAAGACATTAGACATCCTAATGGTTCATAAAGGACATATGGATCTAACTGTAGGCTCTGTGTAACATTTTTCAGAGGAGCATTACAAGATTATATTGAATTGAAAGAGAGAGAATCAGACAGACACTAGTTTAAATTGTTTTCTCCTATTATTCTATTTTATAACAATTGATATTCTGATAAAACAATGGATTGGAAATAGTATTGTGGAAGTTGGAGAAGTTCGAAGGCCCAGAACAGATTGGCCTCACTTTGAGGAGAATTGATTTTTGAGTAATGAGTTCTTGGGAAGATTAGGCTGAAAGTGCACACAAATTTTCATCTTTGCAGAGTAATGGAGACACTAAGACAGATTGATGGCAAATAGTAGACAGCTAATATTGTTCCATATTAATTAGGGTATGTCAAGCAGAACTCTTTTATTTTTTTTCTCTGAAAAGGTATGTTTTTGATGGCAGTATCATTAGACATTCTATCTAGTTTAGGAAATGTTTGTGGCATTAGATTGTTTTAATATACTGGCTAGTATGGTATTTGGCTAGTATGGTATATCAAAATATATGCTAAGTAAAAGTTTGATGAACTAAATGGTACTTGTATGGTATCTAAGCAATTCATAGCTATAAAAAATATTTTTCTGAAAGTCAAAGATTTTATGTTTTAGAAAAAAAGTGGTAATGAAACCTCTCTCGTGTGATTTTATAACCCCATATAAAGCTGTCTTTGCTGCAGGAACCTAATGGCTTCCCCCACCGGGGGACTTGCTGTTAATAAACTCTGACTTAGAGCAGATGCGCTTTGGAGCTCCAGGGCTTGGGGGTTGGGCATGGTGTGGCTATGGACAACAAAAAAATCAATCTGTCTATCCATTTTCCAGTGGTTTCTCATTCTTTCTCTACACCCTACTGCAAGTAATTTACGTGGAACATTTTTTATCTAGTTCATGAAGAAATCACTTCTTTATTCTGAGGTATTTCTGCTGTTACCTTAGAATATTGGAGTGAACATGTTGAGATCAGCAGAATCATACTTACCATTTTGCCTTTGAAGCAATTTGTTTAGATAAATGTAAGGAAATCTCTGCACTGCGAGAAATAGCTCAGTGCTGCTGTCACCCTTAGGGTTTTCTGTGCCTTGTTCTTTCCCAGCTTATACTGAGTAACCTAAGGCTGACCCTGGAGAATGCTGCCTCTTACAGGTGCCTGGAGCACTTCAGTATTTTCTTCTTTTTCCTTAAGGCAATTTAATTTATTGTTTATTTTTTAGTATTGCCTTTACCACTGTATCTATTCCAGTTGGACTTTTCTTATCAACATTTTATAGAGAGACTGTGGCTTTGCACCGTGTTGCTCTGTGTATTACCTTACATCCTAATGACCTCTTTCTTTGTCATATGGTTGTAATTCTTAAAATCTATCATTATTTGCTGCCCATTTTCTACCTATCTTTATTTTAGCCTTCTGGAGCTTTCTATGTTTCTATCATTGTTGCATAGCTATGCAGTCTGGGTCACTTTACACATGGGTCAGATCTGTTGTGTCAGTTGTTTTTATTTTGTAATTTTTAAATGTAACAGAAAAAGCTCCCAGTCCAGGTGCATCTGTAAGCAAACAAAGCTCTCATAATATGCACAGCATTCCTTTGTAGGAAGTTTCAAGATTTCATCTATATTATACCCTTGTTCCCAAATAAATGTTATATTTATGCATATTGAAACTTACCTGATTTTTTTTATATTGTTGCAGCCTATATTGCTTACTGAATTAAGTCTATTTTTCTTTATTTTTATGGTTTAACTCATGCTCACTAACCAGATATCAGTTAAACTACTTCTCCTGTGGTTATATTTACATCCTTATATATAATGTATTGCCTTTAAATCATTAATGAAAATATAAAAATAAATATAAATATAAAAATGACACTTTTTCATGACTTAAAATTATTCATTTACTATTTTCCATTTTTCCTTTTTAGGTAGTCTTTTAGCAATTTCAATTCATTGTATCTTATAAATGTTTATGCAAATTTGGATTGTGTAGCATAGGACTACTGCCAACCACAGATTTAATAATATAATTACAAAATGTGATGGCGTTTACCTTTATTTGTTCCTCTAAAGACACCAGGCTGCTTCTTGCTGAGGGCTCTCTTGAGTGTTTTTTCTCTCCTCCTGTTAATTTGGTAATCTAAAGACTATTACATTTATGGGCTATCACCTGTCGTGGTTTTTCTACAAGCTCCAGAGAATCCAGGGAAACTGATTTTATGAAGTGCTGGTAGAAAATGGCTGTTTAATGTATAAGCTTTTCTCTCAGGGTCAAGATGGGACTCACCTTTTATTTGCCTTATTTCCACTCTTAGTGAACTCTTTTAGGTGGCAGTTACTTTTCTCAGGAGGCCTCTCTATGAAATATTATGTTAAAAAATGTAGACTTTCTCCCCCAGAAGATTAGAATCTTAATTCTAGCACTGCCATTTGCTCTTCCATTGACTGAGCAAGGTTACTTCCTTTCTCTACACCTAAGTCCTTATCTGTAAAAGGAAAATGGTAGTATCTACTTCCCAGTGTTTTGAGAATCAAACACTAGAATGCAAAGGCAGGCACCTTGTAGGATGCCTCCCCCTCAGCAGTGTGATACTCTTCTTCCCAGTGGCAATAGAATAAGCAGCAGTAATAATCCTGCTCTTGTATTTATGGCTGGTACAGTATTATGGGTGTGGAATGAGCACTGCATAGTACACATGATCCTTATGCTGAGAACTCACTGGAGAACTTTCTCCCAGGCCTAAGTTCCAGGAAACGCTGAGTTTCTCCTGAGTGTTGGTGTATTTTTATCTGAAAGGTCTGGGAAATTTTGAAGTAATCATTTATCTTTTTGCTTTATCTTCTATGAAGCATAGAGCCCAGCGCCCTGACTACCTTTGAGAAGTGTGTCAAGGCTTACAGTCTACTGGTCTGTGTGCAGAGTTTTATTTTCTTACCCTTATTTTCCAGTCATTCCATTTTTTTTGTTTTCCATCTTATTTCTACAGAAGGCCTTTGAATCATTTTTGAATGAAGTGGAATATAAATACATAAAGAAACCCAGAAAAATGTGAACTGACTTAGACAAAGTACTGAACATATCAGTTTTTGTTTTTATTTTTTTTTTGAGGTGGGTTAAATTCTGCTTTTGGTATGAAATAAAGTTTTTTTTTTTGTTGTTATTGTGGTAAAATATACGTAACATAAAATTGACTATTTTAACCATTTTTAGTTATAAGATTCAGTGCCATTAAGTATATTTACAGTATCGTGCAACTGTCACCACCATCCATCTTCAGAACGTTTTTATCTTCCCAAAGTGGCACTCTGTACCCATTAAACAATAATCCCCATTCCACTGTCCCCCCTGCTCCTGATAAATATTGTGCTACTTTTTATCTCTATGAATTTGCTTACTCTAGGTATCATACAGTATTTGAGTTTTTATGACAAACCCAATGGTTTTTAATGTAATTGCCTCTTTAATGAATTAAGAAAGGTAAAATTAAAATTAGACACTTATGAACATTACCTCTAAATTTTGTTTTTTTGGGGGAGTGCTTTACCCTCAAAATACTTTAGTAACTGTGTTTTTTCTTTGGATTCATTTTTGGAGATTCATTCTAGAATTGTTTCTCCTAATCTTTGGATTTGCAGTTCAGTATAATATTTTAGTGGTGTATCCGAGAATATTTGGTAGTGATATCACCAGGGTTTTAGGAATATTGAAGCCTTTTTAGTAATGGACGCCAGGAAAATGTTATAAGGATAACTTAGATGGCTCCAGAATGTTTTCATAGTGCCTTAGATTGAAATCTGTAAAAATGTTAATTACCTTGAAATGATCCATAGGAGATAGTCAGTAGAGTACTATTCTTTTGGAATAAGGCATTGTGCCTATTAAATACATTTCCCCCTCAAATTCTGTTAAGTTTTTTGAAATTCTAAATATGTCTGAAATTTATCACTTGCTCTTCACCTGTTTTGTCATTGCAAATACAGGACTTTTTCTATAACTTGTTTTTCTAGATTTTTATCTCTTCCAAATCAGTCTGTGCTTTGCTGTCCTTCCAGAATGAATTTTCTAAAATGTTAGTTTGATTTGTTAGTTAGATTTGTCATTGTCTTACTCATAATTCTGTATTTTCCCTATTGCCTATAGGATAGAGGACAACCTCCTTAGTGTAAGCTATCTCTTAACTCTCTTTCATTCTCATCTCCAAGATGCAGTCTATCTGCACTTTTTGGATATTGGTCTTTCATATCACCATTTTCTATTCAGATGTTAATTCCTTTGGAAAGCATTCCCATACCTACCCAAGTAGAGTTAGCACCTTTCTCCTTTGGGATCCCATAGCACATCCTTCAGATGATAAGAACTCTGGATTGAAAGTTGTATCATTATTTTATGTGTTACTAAGAAAAAAGAAAATGCTAATGATTAAAGGATGACACAGTTCTTTCTTATCACTTGCCTTTTTATTTTATATGAACTGAAAGAGATCTTTTAGGCCTTTTAGGGCATAGAAGTGACAAACCATTGTGAGGCACCACAGAGTTCAGAAGTACTAAATCCCAAATTCAGAGATGTTAACATGTGAATAAATGCGCATCTCAAAACTAATGAAATGTAGTATTATAAATCCTTACTTAACATATCTTTCGACTTCAAGTTGAAGGACATATAGTGACACCAATTTTACTGTAGGCTAATTAACATAAACAAAAGTTAAGTTCCTATGGCATCTCATCAGTGCTATAATGAAATGACATTGAATGAAATGACATTTGAGCACCTACTGTTTATCTTTTAGCAGAGTGTGATTATTTATTATTAGCCTCTACTATATTCGTACCAGCTTTTCAGGTGTCAGGAAATGTGACTTTGTTCATGTTAAATTCTTAAAGCCTTTACATTTTGAAAACACATAATTGGTGTTCAATGAATGTTGCAAAGGGCCTTTACATTCTTATGGGGTTGGTTTGACATTGGCTATTTCATACGTTATGCATAGTTTCTAGAAAGAAAAGTATTTAATAGCTACAGGTTACCAAAAGTCTGTTCCACGTAGCCTAATATAATCATAAAATTAGTCCTTTTTCTAACAGCCTAAGTTTACTCTAGAATAGGAATTAGAATCATAGAAGAGTATAATTGGGAAGAATCTTAGAGATCACCTAATTTAGTCTATACGTTTTTATACATTTAAAAAGTACCATACCACTTTTATTTACTAAATGTGTACACCTGATAACCAAAGCTTCTGATTAGTGAGTGTGGACCAATGAGATATAATAATAGCTAAAAGCAGAGATATTTGACATTGATGTGCTAACCACTACACTATGGATCCACCCCCCAATACCACACATGTATTCAGTTGTCTATTGATAGACATTTTGGTTGCTTCCATATCTTGGCTATTGTAAATAATGCTGCAGTGAGCATAGAGATGCATATATCTTTCTGAATTAGTGTTTTGGATTTATTTGGATAAATACCCAGAAGTGGAATTGCTGGATCATAAGGTAGTTCTATTTTTATTTTTTTGAGGAACCTCCATACTAATTTATCTTTTAATGTATTTATATTCTCTCTCCTATATATACGGCAAGTAGAAATTTTTTCTTTTACCTTTTGTTCCTTCAATTTCATTTTTATTTAGTGAAAATGAGTACAACTGATGGTTTCTTGTTTTATTTTGTTTTTGGGGTGAGAGTATTCCTAATATTTCCTTCAGTCTTTTAACTGTGGCAATGCTATCATTGTATGGTTTAAGAGTTTCAATTTGATGGCTCTTTTTTTGGACTTAGCCATGATTGCTCTGATTAAAAATATCACCAGCTGAAGCTTAGTATCTTTGTTAGCCATCAATCATTTTTGGCTGTCAATGTCTGAACACTTCCTGTGTTTGGGGAATTCTTTATCTCATACTTCTGCTGCCTGCCTTCCAGTGTAAAAGCTGAAAACATCAGATCCTAATTTTCCCATCTTTCTTTGAACCTGGGACCCCAATTTTGATTCAGGAGCTAAAAGCTCAAAGGAAAAAGAATAGCACAGGATTTGTTCTGGTAGTGATGGGTAGCAACAGTGACATCCATTTTCTAAGGGTGGCATTTAATAGTGATGGAGGCAGAATTATAAGCTGTGGTGTCCTGAGTGTAGTTGCAGCAGCTATGTTGCCTTATTTTGTGGAATGTTTTTGACTGTGGACCTTGAAGCCTGGTTTTTCACCCTTCCCATTAGCCACTCATTATATTCCTTTTCACTTAAAATCAATCAAGATTGGTTTTAATTATTTTGTGAGCAATTTGCCTGATACGGTGTCATAGGACCTTGACTTCGAGCCCTGCAGTGGATTCTTATCTTGGCTCTGTCCTAAGCTGTCTGATCTTGGGTGAATCATTTAAATACTCAGATTCTTCATTTTTTAAAAAGAGTATTTTCAAGGTGTTTTCAGCTCTAAAATTCTGTTAATTTTGTTTCTACTGATTAGCTAGTGGGATGCTAATATGACCATCAATGGCTACCAAACCCATCAATAGTACCACCAAAATTCTGCTCATAGTTTTAGTATAGTATTGTTCTTTTTTATTCTAGCATTTCTTGGGTTCTTATGCCTGTATTTAGCCATGTTGGTTAGCTAGTATTTACTGGTTCTATGCACTGCTTGCATCTTGACAGGTGTAAAATTTCTTTGTTTTCTGTTTAATGGTCTGATTAAAGGGAAAAATTCTTTAGGCACCAGTAGGTTTTGAGGTTTACATGGTAATGTTGATTCAGACGAGAGCTCTTTAATGGAGAGTTGAGGTTTGAAGTCATAAATTGTGAAAATTACATTTTAATACAGTACTGTTGGCTGAGAGATTCATGATTTAAAGAGACCAGCGATTTTATAGTTTTTTACATGTGCACACTGGAACAACTAATATGATAGAGTTTTTCAGGAAAGCTAGCAAATGCATTATAAGTACTACCTCATTGTAGGGTTATATACAGGAGAAGAGGGAGAAGGAGGTTAGAGGTCATCCACTGTCAAATTCAGCTTCAAATAGAATATTTTTGTGGCTTTCTAACCCCTAATTTATGTCCTTTCCAGACACCACATGAAAATAAAAATGAGATCAAAGTTAATTTTGTCTTCTACCTTACCTTAGTAAACTCAGATGATTTCTTTATAGTTTCATTGTCACCACAATAAAAATTGATAATATTTTTTTATTTGGTCATGCTGGTCTCAAGCAGCTGTGGACGCTAGGGTTGCTACTGAAAATGACAGGTATTTTGTTAGGAGAACTTTTCTAATTACATCTTCTAGGGAAAAAAATGAACGAGATTTATTAATCAGTCATTTGAATTCAGGTTTATTCAACTCTAAATATGTTAGAGATTTTTACCTATGTGGCAATGCAAGTTTTGTATTTAGTGCCTACATTGTGCCAATTGCTATGGAGTTATAATAAAGTATTAAACAGTCCCACAGTGGCTTTCAGGTTTATCTGGGAAAACATTTAAAAAAATAACATATGTGGAATAATTCTAAGATAGTTAAGGATGAACTGTAATACTAACTATAAAAATACAGCAGAATTTTAGATACAAACATTAATGTGGGCTGGAACACTTGGGGATACTATACAGTACAGGTGGAACTTGAGGGATGTGTGTGTAATATTTTGTGAAGGCAATAGGACAGAGAAGGGAGAACCATTCAGGAAAAGTGGTATGTTATATTCAAAGAAAGACCAAAAAAGAGGATGAGTGTGGCATATGTATGTGGCATATGCATGTGAGAATGAAGAGAGGGAAATAACTGGACTGAGGTTAGTGTTACAAAGTCATGTAGATAATAAGTAGACAGTGAGGGTGGTGCTAGATTTTTTTTTAGCATTTTATTTTATTTCATTAATAGTTTCAAGTATATAGTACGTTGGTTAGACATTTATATAGTTTATGAAACGATCCCCCCCATTACTCTCACATCTCTGGCTCTAAGCATAGTCTTTACATTACTGCTGACTACATTCCCTATGCCATACTCTCCATCCCCGTGACCCTCTCTCAATTACTAATTTGTACTTCTTTAGTCCTCCCAGCACCCAATCCCTCTCCCCTTTGGCAGTCACCAGATTGTCCTCTGTATTCATGAGTCTATTTAATTAGTTTGTTCTTTTTGTTCCTTAGATTACATATATAAGTGGTATTATACATATATATGGGAATTGTTTTTCTCTGTCTGACTTACTTCACTTAGCATAATAACCTCTGGGTCCATCCATGTCATTGCAAGTGGTAAGACTTCATTTTTTTATGGCTGAGTAATAGTCCACTGTATATATGAACCGTGACTTCTTTATCTAGTTGTCTGTCCATGGGCATTTAGGTTGCTTCCATATCTTGGCTATTCTGAATAGCCAATAGCACATAAGGGTACATAGATCTTTAATTTTAGGGTTTTGGTTTTCTTTGGATAGATACCCAGAAGTGTAATTATTGAGTCAAAAGGAAGGTCCATTTTTAATTTTTTGAGGAATTCAGATTGTTTTCCATAGCGGCTGTACCAATTTGCGGTCCTGACATATCCTCAGCAGCATTTGTTTTTTGGTTTATTGATGATAACCATTCTGACAGGTGTGAGGTAATATCTCATTGTGGTTTTAATTTATATTTCTCTGATGATTAGTGATGCTGAACATCTTTTCATATGTCTATTGGCCATCTGTACTTCCTCTAGATAGAACTATCCAGTTCTTCTGTCCATTTTTTAATTAGATTGTTTTTTGTTGTTGTGATGTGTGAGTTCTTAATATATTAAGATATTAACTCCTTATCAGATGTATCATAAGCCAATATATTCTCCCATTCAGTAGGTTGCCTTTTTTTTTGTTGTTGATGGTTTCCTTTGCTGTGCAAAAACTTTTTTGTTTGAAGTAGTCTCATTTATTTTTTATTTTGTTTCCCTTGCCTGAAGAGATATATTTGAAAAGAAGTTACTATTAGCAATATCAGAGTTTACTGCCTAAGTTTTCTGGTTTCACATGTTAATTAAGTCTTTAATTCATTTTCAGTCTATTTGTTTATATGGTGCAAGAAAGTATTATATATATTTTTTTGCATGTATCTGTCCACTTTTCCCAGCACCATTTATTGAAGAGACTGTCTTTATCCCATTGTATATTCTTGCCTCCTTTTTCATAGATTAAATGAATGTGTAGATGTGGATTTATTTCTGAGTGTTCTATTCTGTTCCATTGATCAATGTATCTGTTTTTATGCCAGTACCATACTGTTTTGATTACTATAGCCTTATAGTATAGTTTGATATCAGGTTGTGTGACATCTCCAACTTCGTTCTTATTTCTCAAGATTGCCATGGCTATTTGGGATCTTTTATGGTTCCATATAAATTTTTGGGTTATTTGTTATAGTTCTTTGAAAAATACCATTGGTATTTTGATAGGGATTGAATTGAATCTATAGATTGCTTTGGGTAGCATGGTTATTTGTATGATGTTGATTCTTCCTACCCATGAGCACAGTATATGCTTCCATTTATTTCTATCTTCTTCAATTTCTTTTTTCAATGACTTGTAATTTTCTGAGAACAGGTCTTTTACTTTCTTGGTTAATTTGATTTCTAGGTATTTTATTATTTTTGATGCAATTGTAAATAGGATTGTTCTCTTAATTTCTCTTTCTGAAAGTTCATCATTGATGTATAAAAATACAACCAACTTCTGAATATTAATTTTATATCTTGCTATTTTCCTGAATTCATTGATCAGTTCTAACAGTCATCTGCAAATAATGACAGTGTTACTTTTTCCTTTCCAATATGGATGCCTTTTATTTCTTTCTTCTCTGATTGCTTTAGCTGGGACTTCCAATACAGTGTTGAACAGAAGTGTTGGAAGTGGGCATCCTTGTCTTGTTCCTGATCTTAAGGAAAACTCTTTAGCCTTTCCCCATTGTGTATGATGTTATTTGTAGGTTTGTTATATATGGCCTTTATGATGTTGAATTATATTCCTTCTATTCCCACTTTGTTGAGAATTTTTATTATAAATGGATGCTGGATTTTGTCATATGCTTTTTCTGCATCTTTTAATATGATCATATGATTTTTATCTTTCAATTTGTTAGTACGGTGAATCACATTAATTGATTTGCGGATATTAAACCAACCTTGCATCCCAGGAATAAATCTCACTTGATCATGGCATATGATATTTTTAATGTATTGCTGAATTTGGTTTGCTAATATTTTCTTGAGGATTTTTGCATCAATATTTATAAAGGATATTGGCCTATAGTTTTCTTTCTTGTAATGTCTTTGGTTTTGAAATCAAGTAATGGTGGTCTCATAAAAAGACTTGGGGAGCCTTCCCATCTCTTGAATTTTTGGAATAGTTTGAGAAGAATAAGTATTAATTCTTCTCTGAATGTTTGCTAGAATTTGTCTATGAAGCCATCTGGTCCAAGACTTGTTTTTTTTTGAGTGGTAATAAATGAGTTCAGCTTTTCTGTTTCTTCTTGACTTTGTCTTGGGAGATTGTATGTTTCTAGGAATGTTTTCATTTCTTCCAGATTGTCCAATTTGTTGGTATATAATTGCTTATAGTATTTTCTTATGATCCTTTGTATTTCAGTGGAGTCCATAGTTACTTCTATTTTTTCATTTCTGATTTTAATTATTTAGGTCCTCTCTTTTTCTTGCTGAGTCTGGTTAAGGGTTTATCAATTTTGTTTATCCTTTCAAAGAATCAGCTCTTGGTTTCATTAATCTTTTGCATTGTTTTTCTAGATTCTATTTCATTTATTTCTGCTCTGGTCTTTATTATTTCCTTTCTTCTCCTCCCTTTGGGCTATGTTTGCTGTTTTTTTTTTTTCTAGTTTGTTTAAGTGTAAGGTTAGAGTGTTTATTTGAGCTTTTAAAAATTTCTTGAGGTAGGCTTGTATTGCTATGAATTTCCCTCTTAGGACTGCTTTTGCTGTGTTTCATAGATTTTGAGTCATTGTGTTTTCATTTTCATTTGTCTCTAAGTATCTTTTGATTTCTTCCTTGATCTCATCGTTAATCCATTAATTGTTTGGTAACATTTTATGTAGCCTTCATGTGTTTGTGTATTTTCCTTTTTTTTTTTTTCTTGTAGTTGAGTTTTAGTTTCATACCATTGTGATTGGAGAAGAGGCTTGATATGATTTCAGTTTTCTTAAATTTATTGATACTTATTTTTGCCCTACCATGGTCTATCCTGGAAAATGTTTCATCAGAAGAATGTATTTTTTTTGCTTTGGGGTGAAAAACTCTAAAAGGGACTATTAAATTAATCTGGTCTAATATGTCATTTAAGGTCAGTGTTTCCCTGTTGATTTTCTGTCTGGAAGATCTGTCCATGATGTCAACAGGGTGTTAAAGCCCCCTTATACTATGAGTGTATAACTGTGGCTCTCTCCTTTGATGTCTGTCAATAATTGCTTTATAGATGTAGGTGCAATTATTGTGTGCATATATGTTTACTAGGATTATGTCCTCTTGATGTATATTGATCCCTTTATCATTATCTAATGCTCTTTTTTTGTCTCTTATTATAGTCTTTATTTTAAAGTCTATTTTGTGTGTTACAAATATTGCTACCCTGGCTTTTTTTACATTTCCATTTGCATGAAATATCTTTTTTTATTTCTTTACTTTCAATCTGTGTGTGTCATTTGATCTGAAGTGGGTCTCTTGTGCGTGGGTCTTGTCTTCTTATCCATTCAGCTATCCTACATCTTTTGATTGGAGTTAAGTTGAATACATTTATATTTAAAGTGATTATTGATAGGTATATACTTATTGCCATTTTATTATTTGTAGTTTTGTTTTTTTTCCCCCACGCTCTTCTTTTACAGAAGTCTTTTTTAACATTTCTTGTAATACTGGCTGGTTGGTTATGAATGCTTTAGGCTTTTTTCTGTCTGGGAAGCTCTTTTTTGGCTATGCCCACAGGGCGTGAGTTGCTGCTCTGTGAGGGCTGACCCCACTGAGTGGGATTTGCCACATTAGCAAGTTTGTGTACTTGTTGAGACCACCCCTTCTCAGTTGTTGCTTATAGTCAGGTGTTGCTCAATTGTGATCTAGCTCTAGCCTTTGGGTATGTTGGTTTTATGGCCCCTTGGGAGGGGCTTTCCAGTAATTCAAGGTCAGTGGCTGCCTTTGATTGCTCAGGGCTACCTGGTGGGAACTACAAATGATTCACAGATGATTGCTGCCTCTGCTGGATCTGTAGGTAAGTGGAAGAGACAATGCTGTAAACCGCAGTCTGGTTACTTCCAGTACCAGGCCTGGGGTGATTTAGCAAAAGGGCAAGTGCTCCTCAAAGCCTGAGGCTACTTGTCTCTTGCTTGTAAGGCTCCACAACTGGAAGAGCTTCTGGTTGATATGCATGTTGGGTGGTGCGGGGACCCAGAGAGTCAAATGGATATATCGAGCAGATTTCCCCCAATGACTGCAGTGTCATTTTACTTGCCAGTACTGTCTCTGTGGTTTCCTATAAAAGTCTCAGATTGCAGCAAGGCCAGCCACTGCCCACCTTGGGCCTGCAAACACCCTAGGCCTGTTCTAGAAATATTGAAGCTCGAGGGCAGGGGTTTATGGTGTGCCACTGAGTCTCTCCCAGAATGCATGGTCATTGTGTGGGCTGCACGAGCTGAGTGCTGTTGTTCGTTGTTGAATTTGTGTCCCAAGGAAAGCACAGGATATGATTGGGTTGCCTGGGAACAGGCTTGCCACAGGTAATTTATGGGTTGTGTTGGGCATGGTTTCAGTGAGACATGGGGCTGTCAGGCCTATACAGTACCAGAGTTGCTGCCAGTTCAGGGTCTGTGGGCTTCTTCAGAGATCACATATCACTGTAAAATTTACTGCCAATTGGGATGGGCCCCCGATATGCCCAAGCGACATTGTATCTAGTTCTAGCAGCAGTGATCCACCTGCCACTATTTTCCCCAAAATGCACGCATCGTGCTAGCCGAGGTCCATTCCCTGCATGGAATGCTCAACCCTGGAAAGGGGCAGGGCAGGGCCAGCTTCCTGGCAATGGCCCCCGAGGGTAGTTTGTGGGTTGGGTTCCCCACGATCTCAGAGAAACATGGGGCCATCGGGCCTGTACAGCCTGTTTTTGCTGCAAGTTCTGAATCTGTGAATTCCTTCAAAGTCAGAGATCACAGTCAAATCAGCTGCTATCTGAGGTGGACCCACATACCCCCTCTATCTGCCTAAGCTCATGCTGGCAGCTGTGATCCACCCTGCAGCTGTTTCCCTGAAATGCATCTACTGTACCAGCTAAGGTTGCCTTTTTAGAATGCGTGGTTCTGCAAAGGGCAGAGCCCGCTGCCCAGCAATGGGGAGATCCAGGCAATCTGTGGGTGAAGTATGGTGGGCCGATCTCCCTCTGGCCAATGTAGCTTCAGAAATGGCCATGCAGAGGCAGGATTCAGTACAGGCAAATGGGCACCTGTCTGCAGACTGCTCCATATTGGAGCCCAACTAAGGCACAATGGCAGTTGACCCTCCATCCCTCACTTGTATGACTCTTGCACCGCCTGAGCTTTTGTTACTCCACCAGTGTCCAGGATGTATGTCCATGTACAAGAGAGTCTGTGTACAGTCCCTTTAAAGGGGTGTTTGGGATTTTAGTCTTTTTCCATTTCACCAGGATGGCCAGAGTGCCACTGATTTTTACAGTCGAATTTTTTGGGAACTCCTCTTTTCTGGGCTGGGACTCTAGGCTGGGGAGCCCCCGTCTGGGACTAGGACCCCTCTCTCCTTCAGGGGAACCTTTCAGCCAAGCTCTCACTCTCCATACTTCACCACCATGTGCGGGTGCAGGCCCAGCCTGATTCGTGGTTGCCCCTTCTGCTGATTTCAATGTGGCCTCTTCTTTATATCGTCAGATATATGTATGATCAACTTGACACAGGTGATTCTCTACATTGATTATTTTATAAGTTGGTTGTAATTTTACCTAGTCCGCCATCTTGACCTGTCTTAAGTGCTAGACTAAAGGTTGAAGAGTTTATACTTGATATAGATCATAAAAAGCTATGATAAACATTTGTTTCTAGAGCATATTAGAAAAGGTTGTTTTGCGTATCCTTCTACATTTTCTTATTTTCTTTTGTTTTTCTTCAGACTCCCTCGAGCCTACTTATCAGCAGCTTCAGAAAATGAAACTGGACAAGAGTCCCTTTGTGGTTGTGTCTGTCGTTGGGCAGGAACTCCTGACAGCTGGCCATCATGGGGCTTCTGTGGTTGTCTTAGAAGCTGCTCTGAAGATTGGCACCTGCAGTCTCAAACTAAGAGGTTCTGTTTTCTCTGCCCTGAGCAGTGCTTACTGGTCCCTTGGAAACACAGAGAAGAGCACTGGATATATGCAGCAGGACTTGGATGTAGCCAAGACCTTAGGTAGAGTTATGCTTCTCTCCTTTATTTCAATACAGAAAGGAAATAAAGAAAAGCTGATTAACCTGACTGACATGAATAGGAATAACATGTCATGAAATGTGAGTGTGTCTCTAAAACATTCTCTGTTTTAGAGTACTTAGGTCTTCAGGGCTTTTTTGTATAATAAGATACCAAGACTCTCAAAAGGCCAAGAGATGTGGATTAACATATTTATTTCCCTCTTCAGAGATTTGGGCTCACAGATATAATATCCCAAATAATAGTATTGTTGAGCAAATCTTTTATCTAAATTTTGATTTTTGTTTATGTTAGAATATATCATCATTTTATTGGAGGAAACAGTACAGCACAGTGGTTAAGAGCTTGAACTGTGGGGCCAGACTGCTGTGTTTAGAATCCTGGCTCTGCCACTTACCAGCAGAAGTGACTAGCAGTGTGGCCTTCAGCAGGTTGCCTGAGCTCTCTGTGCTGCCATTTCCTCATTTATAAAATAAGTGTGGGTTATGATTATGATTTCTGTTATGGTGGTTATTCAAGGACTTACAGGATTGCAGTAAGAGAAGGGGTATGGTGAATCTACCGTTAGCATACTCGTAAAGAATCAGTATATTATATAGTAGGTTTGGAGTCAAATGATTGAATCAACAAGCTGTTGGTTGTTTAGAACCAAAAGCCATTAGCAGAGCAATGAAGTGACTCAAAGAGCAACTGGTTTGTGTCAAGGTCTTTAATCTCTCATTTCCAGGATAGCTGTGTCCCTGACTTCAGTTATATAACAACAATAGCAGTTGTTATCTAGAGATTTAAGTTCTAGGACAGCTTCCCACACTGAGTCTTACATAAGAAGAAAATACTTTTCTAAAAGAAGACAAGTGAATCTTAGCTAGTATGTCTGTGTCTCTTAAATTAAGATGGCTATTATATGTTAAAATAATACTATAACTTAGAGGAATTTTCTTTTTTTAAAACCCAATTCAGGTGACCAGACAGGAGAATGCCGAGCTCATGGGAACCTAGGCTCTGCATTCTTCTCCAAAGGAAATTATCGGGAGGCCCTCACTAACCACAGGCATCAGTTGGTGCTCGCCATGAAACTCAAGGATCGAGAGGTAGGAAGTTTATGTGCAGACCAAAAACATTTCTTTTGAAACATAGAATCTTTTTGGCTGTTCAAAATGTTTTAGGTACCTTAAAATATTACTTTAAGAAGCTGATAATCATTGCTTCTGTCTTTAATCAACAACCAGTTATTGGACGTCTACTATATATAGGCCTTGGGGTTATAGAGATAAATAAGATATGGTCCCTGACCTCAGGATCTAACAGCTTGGTCACATGCATTGTTCTTATTTTCTTCAAATGTGCTGTGCAGAAGATGAATGTAAAATTAGCAAAAAGCTATACCATCCTGACATATACATTAAATTAAACACATTATGCTTTATTTGAGATGAAGTAATATTACTGTAGCCCTTCATGTTGTTTCTTTGGTGAATCTTTATCTCAGGTAGTAGAAGCATATTAAGTCTGATTGAGAAACCTGAATTGTAATTAATATTATCCTAGTTTTTATTAGAGAAATGAAATGTAACAGTCTTATATGAAATGAAATGTAACAGAGACTTGATTTCTAGTAGATATGACACAATGAGAAAGTACTTATAGAGTTGAAAGAGGGTGAGGTTTGTTGTGAGATAGACCCAGATTGAATTTCTACTCCAGTATTTCCTGGCTCTGTGATCTTGGGGAAGTTATTATTTAACTCCTTTTTGCCTCTGACTTCTTATTCAGAAAATTATGATTCTATTTCCATGCACAGTAGGGTTATTATCAATAATATATGTAAAGTACCTAGCATGATACCTGGAATTCCATAAATGGTGGCTTTTAATATATTATTAATAAGGAAGAAAAGGTTAATAGTAGAGGTATCAATAAATTTACGAATTAATCTATGTGTTGGGAAATGCATTTTGTTGCATTTACACCTCAAAATTTCACTGTGGGACATTATGGAGATTAATTACATTATTTAAATGATCCAGCATTTAAGTCTCTAGAACACGAGGAAGGAATTAGGGAAGAAAACAGCCTTTGCTCCAACAGTATGCTGGAATCTCCCCTTGGGAAGACCAGACTTCTACAAAGTCTCTCTCATCTATAGATGTCAGAAAAAAGCCTTTTAAAACTACCAAAATAAACCATTAAGGGCCATAAACTTTTGGCAATTTTATTCTTAAGAGAATTGCCTAACCACTTTTCTCTTTGCTTATTTATTCTAAGATTACAAACATTTCTTATAAGCCAGATAATCTGATTGCATTATGTTAAGAAAATGAAAGTGGGATCAGATTTCTAGAGGCAGATATACTGATGGCATTAAGAAATGAGAGTAAGGTTTAAGAACTAAAACAGCATAGTTGTCTAGATAGGGCCATTTATGAAGAAACAATGATAAATATGTCAAGAGCTGCATTTATATTCTATTTTCCTAAACTTCAGGATGTGTATATTAGCCTAGTTACTGAATAGATAGAAAGACTTAATTAGAGGCATAAGATTATTAAAAAGGAAAAGTGAAAATTTTCTGCCTTCCCTCTTCTTAACAGTGTAATTTTCTATAGTGTATGTTATCTGGGTTTTATGAACCTGTGCTGTGCAATAAGTTTGAAGAAATCACTGAATTATAAGGATTAAAGGGGCCTTGAGATAATACTGGTGCCAATTGCCTACCCCAAACCTTCCCATCTTAGAGGTGCCATCTTCCATAGACACGCTTTCCCCCCTTTCTGTTGGCTTCTGCTTAACCACTACTGCAGAAGTTATCACAAGCCTGCTGATAGAAAAATCCTCTTATGTATAAGTAAGAGATCTTAAGACTGATTTTTAAGCCTATTTCTTTTTCCTCTCTGAGGGTAGATAATGTCCAACTACTATAATTAATAGTCTCCTCAAAGTTTCAGATTATCAAAACCTAAGTATGTTTTAGAACCCACTTTTGGCTGTTCCCCTTTCACTTGGGCCTACTCTGGTTGTCTGTTAAGTCATAGCTTGACCACAGCAGAAGCCTCATTTTGGGATGTTCTGCTGTCTAGCCTATACTGGCTGCCCTGGGTTGCTGAGGCGTATTTATTTGATTTCTAGACTGACTTATAGAATTTTTCTTTCTCTCACTGTGTGTCTCTTCTCTTGTGTTTGCCTCTGGAATATGGGGTACCATTAATTTTATTGATAAATTTAATGTTATTTTCTTACCATTTCTCTTAATTTTTAAGGTTGTATTTGAGTGCTGCTTCTTGCCTACCTGCAATTAACTGGAAATCTTTATTTTCATATCCCTGAAACCAGCCACCAATTGTTAAGACTGGAGTTAATATTGGTTCAGAACTTAAAGGATTATATAAAATGTCTAAAGGGAATTATTATGGTAATATGTTTAAGTTCAAGGTTTTATTTGACCAGTCTTCTGGATTTTTAACTCATCTAAGTGCGGCATCTGCTCATGAAGCACCTAATGTGTGCAGAGCAGGTGTTCAAAGTCTAGGCAGTGGGTGTGGAGTCACTCCCGTTGAGGAACCTGTATATGCTATGAGACATAATTTGAACATAATAAAAAAATTAAAAAATTGCTTAAGCAATAACTTATATTCTCTTAATCATTGCCAATATTCTGGAATTCTAGAGGTGGCAGAAGCTGGTATAGATTTGAGAAATTGTGAAACAAGTGGAACTCAAGTTGACCCCTGAATGAGTCATAGAAATTGGCAAAAGTGTCCTAAAACCTAATTAGCATTATCAAGTCATGTTTTTGCTGAGTGATGAGATAGTTCATGCCTTTAGTAAAAATCGGGTATTTTCCACCATCCTAGTCAGTATAGTCAGTCACAGACTCTTGGTTTTTATAAAGGTTTTATTTATTAGTTTTATCCAATTACATAAAAAATATATGAAAATAACCAACTGTAAGCCTACCATCCTGTTAATATTTTGTGTATAATCTTTTGGTCATATATGCAGTTATAATTGTTTATAGAGATTCAAATAAAATTGAAATCCTATCATAATACTGTTTTGTAACTTGTTTTTTCGTTAATTTTTCCACTAATATTTAAACATTTATTCATTGTATTCAATGGCCTACTGAAAGTCTTATGGTTTTATTAAATTTATTTCATTGGTTCCCACACCGTTTTACATTTAATTTGTTTAAAAATATTTGGTATTATAAAATCTGGAAAAAATCTTTGTAGATAAATCTTTGAACTTATCTCTCATCATTTCCTTTGGTTAAATTCTTAGAAGTTGTCTTGCTTGGAAAAACCATATTAAGACTTCTGATACTTATTGTAAATTACCCTGTAAAAGGCTGTATCTTTTTTCAGTCCTTGCAGCAACGTGTCAAAGGTTTCATATCCTTGCTCTACTAATGCTATGTATTACTATTAAAAGTAAAGTCAATTTGATATGTAAAAAAACTCTGATATTTTATTATTTTAATTTGCATTACTTTGATCTCTATTAGTGTTGACTGTTTTTTAAAATTTTATTTTATAAAAAGTTGTATGCTCATATTTCTTCTATAAGGAGCTTTATTACTCAACCTATTTTATATTGATTTGATTCTGGGTAATGCTATATCATTTCACTGAACTGTTGAGCAATTTACATTCTAATACACAATTTTAATTATTATTGCTTTATAATGAATTTTCTATCTGCTACAAATCTCATACAAATATTCTTTCTAAAAAGTTCTGGAATATTCTCTCTTCCTCCCTTACTTTCACAAATGAACTTGAAAATTATTTTGTCAAATTTTGGAGGCTCTTTCTTTAGAATTTTTATTACCAGTGTAACAAATTTACATATTAATTATGGATAAATTGATATCTTTTCAATAGTTTATCTTCTATTCATGAACCTGGTCTGTTCCTTCATTTACTCTTTTATGCTCCTCACTGATTTATACTTTTGGGGAGATTTTTCTCTAGATATTTAATGCTTCTCATTGGAAATAGGATATTTTTTCATTTATTTTTATTTTTATTTTTAATTTTTTAAATTAAGTTTATTGGGATAACATTGGTTAATACAATTATATAATTTTCAGATATACGTTATAATTTGACATCTGTATATTCTATTGTGTTTACACCACCCAAAGTCCAGTTTCCTTCAGCTACCATATATTTCATCCCCTTTACCCACTTCCCCTCCCCCTATCCCTCTATATTTGACTCTCTTTAACCATCTAACTACCCCTTCCTCCCCCACCCTCTACCCTAGGTAACCACTAGTCTATGGTTTATGTCCATGAGTTTGTTTGTCTTATTCATTTGTTTTATTAAGGTTGATATCCCACATATAAATGATATCATGAGATTTTCAACTTTTTCTGTCTGGCTTATTTTGCTTAGCATGATTATCTCAAGGTCCATCCATGTTGTCGCAAGTGACTGTATTTCATCTCTTTTTATGGCTGAGTAATATTCCATTGTATATATGTACCACATCTTTCTTATCCAGTCATCTATCGTAGGACACTTCGGTTGCTTCCATGTCCTGGCCACTGTGAATAATGCTGCTATGAACATTGGTGTGCAAATATCTTTTCTGATATAGGTTTTCAAGACTTTGGGGGTAAATACCCAGTAGAGGGATTGCAGGATCATATGGTAGATCAATTCTTAGTTTTCTGAGGAACTTCCATACTGTTTTTTATAGTGGCTGTACCAATTTGCAGTGCCACCAGCAGTGTATGAGAGTTCCTCTTTCTCTGTATCCTCTCCAGCATTTGTTATTACTTGTCCTGTTGATTATAGCTATTCTAACAGGTATGAGATGGTATCTCATTGTGGTTTTGATTTGCATTTCTCTAATAGCTAGCGATGTTGAGCATCTTTTCATATGCTTGTTGGCCACTTGTATGTCCTCTGGGGAGAAGTGTCTGTTCAGGTGCTCTGGCCATTTTTTGATTGGTTCATTTTGTTTTTATTTTGTTGTTATTGAGTCATATGAGTTTTTTTTTGTATATTTTGGATATTAGGCCCTAATCGGAGGTGTTGCTTGCAAATATATTTTCCCATTCTGATGGTTCTCTTTTTTACCTTGTTGATGGATTCTTTTGCTGAGCAGAAGCTTTTTAGTTTGATGTAATCCCATTCATTTATTTTAGCTTTTACTTCCCTTGCTTTTGAGGTCAGATTCATAAAATCCTCTTTAAGTCCAAGGTCCTTGAGTTTTGTTTCTGGTTTCTTCTATGCATTTTATTGCTTCAGTTCTTATATTCAGGTCCTTAATCCATTTTGAGTTAATTTTGGTATGTGGTTATAGATAACAATCTAGTTTCATTCTTTTGCAAGTGGCCTTCCAATTTTTCCAGCACCATTTATTGAAGAGGCTTTCTTTTCTCCACTGTATGTTTTGGTTTCTTTGTTGAAAATTATTTTCCCATATAAATATGGGTTTACTTTTGTACTCTCAATTCTGTTCCATAAGTCAATGCATCTATTTTTCTGCTAATACCATGCTCTTTTGATTACTGTCACTTTGTAGTATAATTTGAAGTTGGGCAGAGGGATGTTTCCACCCTTGTTCTTTTTTTCTCAGAATGACTTTGGCAATTTGGGGTCTGTTGTGCTTCCATATCATTTTTTAAAACTAGTTATTGATGTCATATAATGGAGATGTTTATTTTGCATGTTTTGATATTGGCCATGTGAAAATTCTCTTATAGTTCATGATTTTTTTTTATTTCTTTGGATTTTCTGTGATGGAAATTTTCTGTAAATATTAACAGTTTTATGCAATTTTTAATGTTATAGTCCTACTTTTTTGGTTCTTAATTATTACATGGGTTATAACTTTGAGAACTCTCCCTAAAAGCTAAAAGTGTATCAAAAAGCACACCCTCTTCAGTATAAAAAGTTCAGAGAATGTACTTTTTTATGCTTATCATATTCTACATCATATCTGTGACCTCAAATTGTACCTTGGTTTTCCTTTTGCATTATAGTTGACTCTTGAACAACAGAACTTAGGGGTGTTGACCCCTGTGCAATAGAAACTAACTTTTTAAAAAATTTATTTCAATTAGTTTTAAGTATACAGTACATTGGTTAGACATCTATACATTTCAGAAAATGATCCCCTCAAGTGCTTCCTCCCTCCCCTGATCCTCCATCTAGCCAAGGTATTAATGCTAACTGCATTCCCTATGCCATTCATTCTCCCTATCCCGTGACCATCTATCAGCTACTAATTTGTATTTCTTTAACCCTTCACCCCATTCTCAAGCCCCCCAAACTCCTCCTCTCTGTCCATCACCAAATTGTCCACTATATTTGTGAGTCTGTTTTTGATTAGTTTGTTCTTTTTATTCCTTAGATTCCACATGTAAGTGAAATCAAATAGTGTTTCTCTTTCTCTGTCTGATTTAAATACTTTCTAGGTCCATCAAAGCAATATCTTTTTCCATCCCTTTCCTTTCCATATGTAAGGATCTTGTTTTCTTATCCTTTCAGCCATTCTGTCTTTTGGTTGGAGCACTTAATTCTTTTCCATTTAAGGTACTTATTGATAGGAATGTAGTTGTTACCATTCTTTATTCCTGTTTTTGATATATGTTTTTTCCTCTTAACAAAGTTCTTCCAACATTTCCTGGAACATTGGCATGGTGATGATAAATTCCTTTAGCTTATTTTTGTCTGGGAAGCTCTTCATCTGTCTTTCAACTCTAAATGATAGCTCTGCTGAATAAATTATTCTTGGTCGTATATCCTGGATCTTCATCCTGTCGAATATTTTTTGCCAAGTGCTTCTGTCCTGCATGGTTTCTTTTGAGAAATCAGCTGCCAATCATGGGTATTCCCTTATAAGGAATTATCTGTTTTTCTCTTGCTGCTTTTAATATTCTTTCTTTGTGTTTAACCTTTGGCATTTTATTTATGATGTGTCTTGGTATGAGCTTCTTTAAATTTCTGATTTTTGGAATTCTCTGAGCTTCTTGGGGTTTTATGTCCATTTCCTTCACCAAGTTAGGGAAGTTTTCTATCATGATTTCTTAAACAACTGTTCACCATCTTGATTTTCTTCAGTTACACTGATCAGACAGATATTTGGACCCTTAATAGTGTCCCATATCTTCCTTAAATTATTTTTGTGGTCTTGGCATCTTATCTCTTGCCATTCTGATTGTGTGTTCTTGGATTTCCCATCTTTTAGATAGGGCATTTGATCCTTTTCTTTGTTCACTTTGTTTATTCCTTTGTTTATTCATTTTAATATACTTCTTATCTCAGATAATGTGTTCTTCATTTCCGACTGGTTCCCTTTTATAATTTCTATTTCCATTTTTATGTTTTTTATCTCTGTGTTGAATTTATCTATACTTCCCAAAAGTTCATTGAGCATCTTTATAACCAGTGTTTTAAACTCTGCATCTGTTAGATTACTTGAATCCATTATATCTGGATCTCTGTTCTGTTCTCTCATATGGTTTCTGCTTCTTTGTCTTCCCATTTTGGCTGCCTTTCCATGTCTGTTTCTATGTACTAAAGAAAGCTCTTAAGTCTCCTGGTCTTATTAGTGTGGATTTGTGAAGTAGGTGTCCAGTGGCACAGTCCTGAATGGGGTTCACCTGCAGGCCAAAGTTAGCCCAAGCCTCCGAGGCCACCTGTTAACAACAAGCAATCCACGGATGCTGTGCTTATAGTTGCTTCAAAAGGCCACTCCAGCAACCAAGGCCAGCTGCCTCCAGTGTAAGTCTAGGCACTGCTCAGCAAGGAGCACTTGACTTCTTCAGGATACACCTGGATGTGGCTTGAGTGGAGCTATGAGCTGGGGGTGGTGAGGTTTCAGGGAATCCTCTGGGAGAAGCGACCTCTGTTATCCAGTTTTATGAGTTCACAGCTATGGTGGTGCTATGTCTGCTCCCTGGACCTGGGTTGGGTGGGGTTGGAGTAAACAGAGAACAATGGATACTGCCAGCACTTTTATACAGAATCTTGCCTTGGCCTTTACTCCAACAATGCTTCCCTGTAAGTCCCTGGTGTCCCCTGCGTGCAGCCAAATCAGCAGTGGTGCTCAGCGTGAGCAGGTCCATCACCGTGAAAATCTACTTGTGGATGCAGCCGCTTTAAGAGGCTTCTAGTGTTGACTCAGCCTCTGTCCTACTCAGCCACTTGGGACTGGACAGCCCCGCATCCTCGCTCCAGCCTGCCTTCTGTCATTGCAGAATGATTTCTTGGACTTCTCCCTATTGTATGGCTCATTCATCAAGATCCCAGGTGATTTTTCCTTGCTGCTGCTCCTTGTTTTCATCACAACTTTGATTTGGTCGCCAGAGAGATGAACAGAGCCGCTATCATCTACGCCATTTTTTTTTCAGCCCCTCAATTATATTTTTATAGTCTCTTGAAAATTCATTTGATATCTCAATCATCAAGGGATAGGTGAGAGCAATTAATGTGTTCCTTTAAAGTGACTATGGATCATCTAATTTATATAGTTGTGAAAGAACAACTCTTAGTTAGTTTTTCAAAGGTCTCTTTCAGCTTCACAATACTCAAAAATAACTTTTGACTCCACAAAAACTTAACTACAGTTGCCCCTCAGTGTCCACAGGGGGCTTGGTTTCAGGACCCCTGATGGATATCAGAATCCATGGATGCTCAAGTACCTTATATAAAATGGCATAGAACAATGCATATATTTGACCCTCTGCATCTACATATTCTCAACTGTGTATCAAAAATACTGTTTTTAGTGTTTAGAAAAGCAGTATTTTTGATCCATAGTTGGTTGAATCCACTGATGTGAAACCCAGGGATAAGGAGTGCTGACTGTATATTTACTGAAATACTCCACATGTAACTGGACACATGCAGTTCCAACCCAGGTAGTTCAAGGGTTAAATGTAGTTTGATATTGAAATAAAATATAGGAAACTGCATTTTGAGGCAAAAATTAACCGCTGTAAATGCTATGACTGGCAAGGATACTAAGCTGTCTCTTTCTACCTCTTATATCTTTGGGTGTAATATATTTTAAGATTTTTCCCAAGTAGCAAGATAGCAGCCTGAAACTACTTTGTTCATTTAACCTTAAAGAGCATTAGGTTTTTCTTTTATAAGATTACTCTCAGCTACTTAATAGGATAAGTAATACTTCTCCATAGGAATTTTCATTCTAACTAACCTTCCGTCTCCTTTAATGGTTTCAGAATTAATTTCAGGTGCCCACAGAGACCTTCCTGTGAGCTAATATTAATTGTCAGAAGAGTACATAAATTATATTGTACTAGAGACGTTGTTCTCTCTTCAGGGAATCTGCTATGCAAATGTGCTGATGACTGATTTTTTTTTTTTATCAGTGTGATTTTCTCCTGAGTGTTATATTTTTTTATTCAACTGCCACCTGAACAGCCACTTTCAATTCTGTGTACCTGACTTAGTCCTACTTCTGCATTCACCATTTGTCCTATTACCCATGATACCTCATTCTCATGTTTGGTTTATTACTGGGTTCTCTTCTTTCTGTAGTAGAAATCTCTTTTCTGGCTCCTCCTTTCTGCCATCTTCTGCCTAGACTTTTGCAGTTGCCTTCTCTCAGAAGTTTTATACTTTTTAACAGAAATTCTACAAGCAAAAGAGAGAAAGTGTCTACTACTTGGATCTATGAGTGTAGCTCGAAGTTGCTGCCATAAGTAGATAATTTCTTTCAAATATAGTGTGGTGGTTCAGAATGTGAACCTAGATATTAGATAAACTTGGTTTGGAACTTTGGCGAGGCTACTTATTAACGTGCAACCCTAAGAATTATATAACTCTTCTAAGTGTGATAGACATGTGAGTTGTTTCCAGTTTTTGGCTATTATGTAAAAGCTGTTATAAACATTTATATATATATACTTATTTATATAATATGTCTTTTGGTAAACATCAAAACTTATATTTGTTAAGTGTTTGGTCATACATTTATTAGATTTTATTAGATTTTATTAGATTTTACCAGCTTTCCAATGTATTTGTACCAAGTTTTATCAGCAATGTAAGGAATTGTTAAGCCTTAATAAAAAATAAATAAAAAGTAAAAAGATATATGGAAACACATGTCTGAGTAAAAAATTGTATGTAAATAACTGTGTATATGATGAAAGAAATGAGTTTAATAGTAACTACTTTGCTTATTGTCAAAATTAAATGACTTAGTTCATATAATATGCTTGCTTATTATATCTCAGTACCTGAGACATAATAAGGAATCAGAAAAAGTGCTATGATTATTGCATTATCATTGTCATCATCATTTAATGATTCATATGAATGTTGCATATACCTACGTAATATCAGTGTTTATTTTATGTAAAATTGTCCCCCCACCCCCACCTGCCACCAATATTGAAGTAAAATGGATACCCTTGCAGAAAGTACTATTTATTTTGTTAGGTAGTTTTGCATTGGAGTATTCTAATTTGTGAAATATGTTTTAACTCTGCCCTGATTCTAGTTTCTTTTTGACCCAATCCATAGTCTACAGAGCTCTTTGAGTTACCCTTCTAAAATTCAGTTTTGATCATGTAATATTCCTGCTTTCTCTTGCCTCCAGGATAAAGTGTAAACCCTTTTACAACTTTCCCCATTACTTTTCTTCAGCTACTTTGTATATCATATACTTTATAATCTGTTCATATGTCTACTTGCCATACTTCATTAAACATACTTTATACTTTGCCCTTCATATCTTTACTCATTTTGTTCCCTTTGAAGAGAAGACTCCATCTTTGATCTCTCAGCAGTGTTTTCTTTATTCAAATGTAATTGTATTGTCTCTGTCACACTGAGCTCTCTTTCTCAATTTCCATCTTTTCTACCCAATATCATACAATGTTGATGAAGCCCAATTTACCAATCTATTTCTCTTTACTAAGTAATACCTTTTGTTTGTTTAAGAAAATGTTTGTATATCCCTAGATCATGAAGATATTCTCCTATGAAGTTTTGTTGTTTTACCTTTTGTATTTAGGTCTATTGCCATTTGGAATTTACTTTTGTTTTTGGTTTGGAGTAGGGCTCAAAGATCAGTTTTTTCACCCATATGAAAACCCAGTTGACCCAGCACCATATATTCACAAGACTGTACTGTGTGCTATTTTTGTCATAAGTCAGGTATAAAGTATATAAGGACTCTCTATCCTATGCTTTTGATCTTTTTGTCATTATGCCAATAGAATATTGCTTAATTACTGCAGCTTTTTAATGAGTCTAGATATCTGATCATGTAATTCTTGTAGGTTTGTTTTAAGATTGCTCTGGCTTTTTCAGGTTTTTTATCCTCTCATGTGTATATTAGAATTAGCTTATAGTTCCCCCTTTCTTTACTCAAACATCCTGTTGGAATTTTGATTGGGATAACATCGAATCTATAAATATATCTGAATCTTATAGTCCACAAACATGGTTATTTTTCTATTTATTTAGGCCTTATAAAATCTCTTCCAGCAATGTTTTATAGTTTTCAATGAAGAACTATTACATATCTTTCTTTAGTTTTACCCTTGGATTTATGTGGGTGTGGGTTTATGTGTGTGCACATGCATCTGCATGCACATGTGTACATGTCATTGTAAATGGTATTTTTAAATTTAATTTTCCTTGGTCTCCCTTTCTCTACCCACCTATTTGATAACCCTTGGATTATTTGTTCAGCCATACTGCTTTCTATATTCCCATACTGCTTTGTTTTTATTATATTTTACCACTACATAAGTAATATATGAGTTAATTATTGGTGTAAAAGATTAAAACACTATCCTTTCCAGAAGTAATTGCTGTTACAGTTTTAAGTGTATCTTTCTAGACATACAGTGTCCACTATGATAGTTACTACCACCTGCACCTTTTGAGCATTTAAAATTGCCAAGATATGGAAGCCACCTAGGTGTCCAGTGATAGAAGAGTGGATAAAGAGAATGTGGTGTGTGTGTGTGTGTGTGTGTGTGTGTGTGTGTGTGTGTGTGTGTGTACACATATATATACACACATTTTTTAGACACATATACAATGGAATATTATTCAGCCATAAAAAATTGAAATCTTGCCATTTGCAACAACTTGGATGAACCTTATGCTAAATAAAATAAGTCAGAGACAGTAAGACAAATGCCATATGATTTCACTTATATGAAGAATCTAAAAAAATAAATGAACAAACAAAACAAACAGAAACAGAGTCTTAGACACAAAGGGCAAAGTGATGATTGCCAGAGGCTAGAGGTGTGGGGGGATGGGTGAAAGGTGAAGGGGAATAACATGTACAGATTTGTAGTCATAAAATATGTCACAATTTATAATGTACAGTACAGGGAATATAGTCAATAATATTGTAACAACTTTACACTTTGTACTTTATAACTTTAGTGACAGATGCTTACTAGACCTATTGTGATGATCACATCATAAGCTATATAAATGTAGAATCACTATGTTGTACACTTAAACTAATATAATATTGTATGTCATCTATAATTTTAAAAATGTGAGTAGTTTGAATTGAAATGTACTTTAAATGTAAAATACACACTGGAATTCGAAGACTTACAATGAAAAAAAGAATGTAAAGTATCTCATTACTAATTTTTATATTGGTTATGATATAATGATTCTATTTTGGACACATTGATTAAATGTTATTAAAATGAATTTTTTGCTATTTTAACATTTTTATGTGGTTACTAAAAGTTTAAATTATGTTTGTATTATACAGCATGGCTCTAGCCTATTTTTATTATGGTTTTGTTTTTCATATATGGGAATACGATATCATTTTCCAAATTTTTTTTTCACTTATTAATGTTGAACCTCTTTTCATGTCAGCACATACAGATCAACTACATTCTTTTGAACTTCTGTGCAGTGATATATATTATGGATATACTCTTCATCTGATGGAATGTTCAGGGACGTTTGTTTTTTCTTTTTACAAATATGGTTGCAGTAAAAAAGACCTTGTACAAATCTCTTTGTATACATTTAGGACTATAGTAGTATCTGACAAGTGGGATTGCTGGGCTAACAGGTATTATACATATTTTAGATTAAAAGATTTTTATAAATTGGGCACCAAAAGGCTGTTGTAAACCCATAAGCACTTGATGTCAATCTTAGATTTTTTTTTTCAGATTGATTGGCAAACCATAGCTATAGTGACATCTCAGTTATAGCACTTTTTGTTTGTTATGGTAGTCTTCTCTCCATTATTTAACTGGTGGCTTCTGGAGGGAAAGGAGAATAGCTTATTCATATTGATATTCCCATTCATTCATTCATTCATTCATTCATTCAACACATATTAAGTCGGTGCTTACTGTGTTCCAGATGAATATGCCATTATTCTTGTCCTCAAGGAGCTCAAATCTTCTGGCAGACCTTCTGTAGTGTTCCAATTCAGTGTTGATAAGTGCTTTTCAGCATGAGGACAAACAATGAGGGTTTACAATAGGTAAAGAGTGCTCTCCTCTCTTTGATTCTTATGAATGGTGGTCTTTGTTTTACTCAGACCTGGAGAGGAAGCTTATGAAACCCAGGAGTAAATGACAACTAAGTTTACTCTTCTTTTACACATTTACTTTTCTGTCAGTAACTAAAATCTAAAATTCATGTTCAATAAGAATACTTTTATATTTTGAAAATGCCTCCCCCATAAAACACCTTTTAAAAAAATTTATTCTTTGTACTCTTGAAGATTAAAGGTAAATCATAATTATTATCAATTTATGACACCTATGGGTTCATAGGAACAGTTACTGACCCTCCAAAAAGACTTCTTGACTTTGTGAGAAAATTGAGTCTCCTGGATTTCCTTTAGGATGTGGCTACAGGAAATTCATTAGATGATTTTCAATGACATCATCTTGACCATAGCACGTTCTCCAAAAACAATGCTATTTTTCTTGGACCTTTTTGCAGACATTTTCTACACCATGTATATTAATGTATTTGTAGTGCTAATATGAAATTCACATAAAGGTTTATGGGGTGTGGGTGTGTGTGTGAGAGAGAAACAGAGAAATAGAAGGAATGTAGTGAGATAATTGCTTTACCTCTAGTAGTATAGGAGAGTAGGTTAAAAGATAAAAAGCATTCCATTTTAGCTGAGAACTGTATCCTCATAGGGAGTATTAAGTTCAGGAAGGGAATGCTTGACAACCTTTTCAGTGGTGTGTATCTTTACCGGCTTTTGAGAAATAAATAAGATTGTTAAACTGTAACTCTTCAAATCACTGAAGACTGTAGGACTTGGAAAATAGTCACTTGTAAAAACAGAGATAGGATATCAATTTTTTTATTATGCTCTTTGTACTTTGTATTATAAGTCAGCTGAGCCAGACCTTTTCGGCCTGTGATGAGTAATAAAAAGCTCTTTTACTCCTACTGATAAAACAGTTATTACCACGAAAGAAATTACTCACCCAGTGCATATGTGTGTATTCATAGTAGTCCTCCTAAACCATGGTTTCACTTTCCCTAGTTTTAGTTAACTGTGATACAAAAACATTAAATGGGAAATTCTAGAAATAAACAATAAGTTTCAAATGGCATACTGTTCTAAGTATTGTGATGACATCTTGCCCTTTCCCTCTCTGTCCTGCCCAGGACCTGAATTATCCTGTATATTCATGCTGTATACACTGCCCACCTGTTAGTCACTTAGTAGTTGTCTTGGTTATCAGATTGACCGTTGCAGTATCACAGTGCTTGTGTTCAGATAACCCTTATTTTACTTAATAATGCCCCAAAGCACAAGTGTAGTGATGCTAGCAATTTGGATGTGCTAAAGAGAAGCAATAAAGTGCTTCCTTTAAGTGACAAACTGAAGTTCTCAATTTAATAAGGCATTTTATCATCTCACATAATCACAAGGAGAAGGGTGAGTGTAGTATAATAAGTTATTTTGAGAAAGATCTCATTCACATAACTTTTGTTACAATAGATTATTATTGTTCTTTGTTATTATTATTGTTTTTAATCTTTTGCTATTTCTAATTTATAATTCAAACTTTATTGAACTTTATCAAGTATGTATGGATAGGAAAAAAAAAACATTATATAGGGTTCAGTGCTGTCTGTGGTTTCAGGCAACCACTGGAGGTCTTGGAACATATCCCCTTGCAGATAAGGTGGGACTACTATATATGTAATGTATGATATGTTTACAAATCATTTTGCCCTCAACTGTTCCTTTTTTCAACTATATTTTTCAAATTTTACTTATCACTCCACCTATTATATTTTTGTTAGTCTTCTTACAGCAATCTCCAACCCCTGGGCTGTGGACCGGTACTGGCAGCTGAGAGAGTGAAGTTTTATCTGTATTTGCAGTTGCTTCCCTGCCCTAGCATCATTGCCTGAAGCTCCACCTCAGATCATCAGGCTTTAGATTCACATCAGGGCACTGGTCCTTGATACCAAAAAGGTTGAGGACTGCCACTCTACAGAATAGAAGGAACTTTAGACTAGGAATTAGGAGATATAAATTTGAATCCTGGTTAGCCACTACCAGGCATATGAGAAGTCCTCTCTGGAAGCCCTTTTGGCTGCTGGTTTACCATTTGTAAACAGTCACACCAGATCAGGTGATCTTTAGAGCTGTATTGCCCAATGCAGCATCCATTAGCAAGTCACATTTGGTTATTTTTAAATAAATTAATTAGAATTAAATAAACAATTCAGTTCTCCAATCACAATAACCACATTTTAAGTACTCAATAGCCCATGTATCTAGTGGCTACCATATTGGACAGCACAGAAAAAAAAATTGTTATCTTGGAAAGTTCTATTGAATAGTGCTACTAGAATCTCTTGTAGCTCTAATCTTTAATCAGGAGGCAAAAAGTGTGTCAATGTCAGTCATAGACCACCTTCATGTTTTCATTGTATTTGCTATTTATACTAGAATTATTTGCATTATTTTTAGATATACAGAGAAAGAGGAAAGGTTCTGTTTCTGATCGTGGTAGTGTATAGCCATGTAAAACATATAAACTCGGGCAAAATATAAAACAAACAACTATTGGAAGGTACTGGAGAGTGACCAATATCCCATATTCATGCTGTAGTATTTAGGGAGAAAGTATATTAGTGTCTAAAAATTACTTTAAATTGTATAAAAAAAACAGATAGGTTATTGAAAAGATATACATATATGTGATAAAGCAAACTTATTAAAAAGTAATTGCAGTATCTTAATGTGAGTATTTTAGTATTCACTGTATCGTTCTTTTAGCTTTTCTGTATCTTTGTAATGTTTTTATCCAAAAATGTTAGAAAAAACATGGAATACAGGATTTGGTGGTGAAAGAGGTATAAACAGTAGTTCTAGTGATGAGACTTCTTGGTGGGAGCTGACCCGTATGGAGTAAATTTCACTGGATGCCCCTGTCTCTGCCTCCCTCAACTCCACTCCATTCCAAGAAAACAAAAACACACCACAGCTCCCTTCGCCTTCCGGGCTATACATATGCAGCATATCCTGGAACATCATCACAGCCAACTACTCATAAGCAGGTGAAACCAGGTTTAAGTAAATGTTAGAAGTCATTGCCTTGTAGGACAGTTTGGGTGATATGAGTGAAAGAGAGGAGTGGCAGTCTCATTTTCTCTGCTTTAGTGAAGGTGTGAGTGCACCCCTTCATGGTACCACCAGTGGCTTTTTCTTATAGCATTGGCTGTGGGGAGCCATTTCTTTCTTGCCGAAAGATGGTAGGATAGGGCAGGGAGTAAAATGTAGATCTCATAGAAAAAGTACTTTATGTAGTTTATTCGAAATCACCAGAGCTAACCCTTTCATTTTATCCGAGGCAATAAGGGGCATATAGAAATGGATTGAATTACACAAGATCAGTAATTAATTGCAATTCATTATATTTAAGAATTGTTATCTTTTGTGATTAAATGTGGTACTTCTAAAGATACTAAATTAGTTATTTTCTCTAGAATGATAATTTATAGAACGTTGAGTTCTCATTTAAAATAATGATAATCAGGGATAATGCATTATATATATAATATATATATTATTAATGTATTCTAATTATATAATATATAATATGTAATACATATATGTTTAATGTTTACTATTTACACATAAATTTCTGATTTTCCTATATATTTTTTATATTTTTCTGACAAAAGCCCGGAGCAAGTATTTGCATTTCAGGAATGGATTTTCAGATAGTTTGGTATACCTAAGTAATTTCCCAGAGAGATAGGCTCCCTGGGCTATACCAAAAGCCTTTTGCTTGATATTGCATGTGGAACTATTATTTGGGAGTGTGAACTGAACCAAGAAACTAAGAGATCTGAGCATAGTCAAAATTAAAGTACTCAGAAGCAGATAGAATCTTATATATCAGAGACTGCAGCATTATCTAAGGACTAAGAGGAGTCTGAGTGCTACTGTTCCTAAAAGTATTGTTGGCAATACTGTCATTATAGTATGATGGGTGGTAGGCAGTTCTGACAGAACAGCTTCCTGATGAATTCGCATTTCCTTGATTTTTAAATTTGGACTTAATTATTCTGGAGACAATGGAAACTTGGAGAAACTGAAGCAAATTTAGTGGTGGTGTTCTTGTTTTATAGATAATAAAATTAAGGCTTAAGAAGAGGGGTGGGAGATTTCGCTTTATTCCACACAGCTCATAACTTAGAATCATGGTTTTGGAAAACTATAGGAAATACATTCTGCTAGCTGCTCTACTCAGAACAGCATGCCATTTAAAACAAAATTTTTTGGTACAAATCATTAAGACTTGCTGAAATGAAATCTATCCTGTGTGTTGTTTTTAAAAAGATAATTTCCACAACAAAAACAACAGAAACCATAACTTCCATACCTTTTGATTTTGTAAGGACATCACTGATGTTTGTTTAATTTTATGTCATTGTGGATTAGAACAATTAAAATCTGATGAGAATAGATTTTTAAGAACAATGCCCTTCCCATCTACTACCACAGATGATACAAATTAGAAATCCTTTCTTATTTTCAATTTTAGTTCACTATCAAAAAAAGTGTGTTTTCAAAGCAGTAATCAGAATCTTTTATTCTCCCTGAATAAAAGTACTTTTCTCTAATTACCATAAAGCACGTATAGATTTCTAAGTTTTTTTCTACAGAGAAATCACATTCCAAAGAAATCGTCATTGAATTGCTTATTGCTTTTATTCTTTAATCCACATTCTTCTGCACACTCACTAACCAGGTGTCTACTGGTTTCTGGAGATATGTTAGAGCATGTCTTTGGGCCTTTCCGGGAAGATAGTGATTGATTGTGCCAAGAATCAATTTTACCATTTCCATCTCTGATAACACTTCATTAATTAGTTAATTGATTCTGTTTAGAATTTGTGATAATTGGTTAAGCCTAAGTTTTTATCTTTCAACTATCAGGACGTTTTACAAGGCAAACCAAGCAGCTACAATGATTATAGGATGAATAAAATCCTTAAGACAATAAGCATTCCCAAATTCTTCAGAACTGTTAGACATATAAGGAATTAACTATGCTGATCAGAATTTATAAGCAGAATGTGGTTAAGATCAAATAGACTTTGGTTGAGTCCTCACTCTGACACATATCTAGTTTTGTGACTTTGTGTAAATTACTTAAACTTGTTTAAGACTCAAGCTCCTAATCTATAAAGTAGGGGTAATATGTATTGAAGTATTTATTTAGTAGTGTTTAGCATAAAACATGGAGTCCGTTGTGTTAGCTGCCACAGGAGTCACTGCTATCATACCATCTTTATCATCTTTATCATCCTCCTCTAGCCAAGATAGCTATTAGAGAAGTTCTAGTTACTGTGTATTGACAGTATTATAGCTACCTATTTATCTAATCAAATCTTATCGCCAATTCAGATCTCTCTCTCTCTCCTGGATCTAAATCAGTGAAATTATTTTTTCTTTGGTATATAATTTTACTCTCTTACTTGATCCCAGTGGCTTAGACTAGCCAAGATTTGAAAGTTAATGCATTTGAAGCATTTCTATAGTAAAGATAGTGGTAGCAGTCCCTATTTTGTTGATCTCTTAGCCATCTATAAAACTGTCCTCTACAGTCTGTCACTTTTCGTGTGTCACTTTGTTTGTGGTAGTCCAACGCTGCTTTAACTGGGGGATCAGAATCATTTGGCCAGCCTTTCTAAATCACACTGATTAGCTCCCACCTTTTATATCTACTGATTTGATGTTCTCACTATCTCAGTGTCATAATGGAGTGGAGTGGTAGACAGCATAGTTTAGGGAAAAATTTTTTAACTTCTTCTTCTCTCACAATAAGTTAAAAACTTTGTTCTACTGTAGAATAAATAGCTTTACTCTCTCCAAAAAAGCAGCCGTATTGCCTTCTTTCATAAAAGAAAGGAAGAAAAGGCCATTTTAATGTAAGAACAATTATAAGTCATGTATGATTACTTCTATTAGCAACTATCTTTCACAAGGCTCAGCAAAGTTACATAAGAATTTTCTTCACTAAATTACTGGAATGGAAGAATATTCAATACCTGTAAAGCTAGTACTGAGTTTGTGGTTCCTAATGTTGTTCAGTTTTAAAGCTACCTTAATTGCTTATGGGATCCTGTAAGAAAATGATTAAGAGAAAAGCAAATGCCAAATCAATAAGATTGCTTTATTAACAGTCTGTATCGCAAACCATGTGCTGATTTATTGTTTTAGGCAAACTCACGATGGTGGTGGGAATTACTTTAAGGGTCCTCTCTTTGTTCCAAGTGAAATATACATGAGGTGCAAAAGGGCTTTGCTAAAGCTTTTATACCAGACTGATGGATTTTCTGGTTGCCTTAGAAATATAGACTTTCTTATAAAACATGTAACACAGCCTAAATAGTTAATCTAAAATAAAGTTTTCATTCTTCTAGTGATTTGCTTAAAGTTTGATTTATCACAAATGACCCCTTACTCTGAGATTCAAGGTATTGTATTCATTTTCTTGATCCATCCTATCAAATTACTCATTTCCTAATGCATCTTTACTATCATCTTTCCTGCAATCCATACTTTTTTTTGTTACTCTTAATAAATAATTCTT
This sequence comes from Macroglossus sobrinus, assembly GCA_004027375.1. Classification (NCBI taxonomy): domain Eukaryota; kingdom Metazoa; phylum Chordata; class Mammalia; order Chiroptera; family Pteropodidae; genus Macroglossus; species Macroglossus sobrinus. Next base: position 250,953 of record PVKZ01000511.1, read on the forward strand.
CCTTTCTTATCTTAGATTATTTTGTTTTGCTTATCTTTAAAATTGGTTCTCACAGAAACAAATGTCTTATATAATCAAGTTCCTAACCTTGGTCATTTCTTAATCTGCAGATGATCTATAAACTTTAGCTCCTATTTCTGAGATTATCTCATTCCTGAGAGTCTTCTGAACCCAAAGAATGGTGGTTGAAAGATATATTAAGCAGCAATTAGAAAAGAGGAAAGAGTGTATGGATTATTTGTGAAATGAATTTGCAATATAAGGAGTGCTGTTATACATTAATAAGTGCATGTGTTTAAGTAAGCTTTTATTGAAACATACCAGAAAAGTGCACAATTTTTAAAAAATGAATTTTGACGAAGTTAGCATACCTATATAATCTCTGCTCAAATTAGGAACTAGAATGTTACTGGCAGCTCAGTAGTCTGGTTTTTGTCTCCTTCTAGTATTAACTACACCCAAAGGAAAACTACTATTCTGACTTATAATAGTATAGGTTAGTTTTTCCTATTTTTGAACTTTATACAGATCCACATATATCCTCTTTTGTGTCTGGCTTCTTTTGCTCAGTATTATGTTTGTTCAGTTCATTATTCTTGATTGCTTGTAGCAATTGTTCATGTATTTTCATTTTTTCTAGTATTCTATTATATGAATATATACACTTCATTTTGTTTCCATTTTCTATTAAAACTTTCTGTTTTATTTTTATTGTGATTTTTAACATAGTTGACATACATATTAGTTTCAGGTGTACAACATAGTGTTTCTATATTTATATTCCTTACTTTGTGATCACCCACAATAAGTCTAGTAACCATCTATCACCTTGCAAGGTTATTATAATAATATTGACTATTTTCTCTATACTCTACATTTCATCCCAGCAACTTACTATTTTTTTTTTTTATAACTGGAGGTTTGTACACCTTGAATTCCCCTTCACCTTTTTTTCATCTATTCTCTCATGCTGCTCCCTTTAGGCAACCACCAGTTTATTCTCTGTATCTATGAAACTGTTTACATTTTGTTTTAGTTGTTCACTTTTTTTTTTTAGATTCCACTTATAAGTGAAATTATATAGTATTTGTCTTCTTCTGTATGACATATTTCACTTAGTATAATACCCTAGGTCCACTCATAAATTAGAGCAATAGTCCATTGTGTATGTACAATATCTTCTTTATCCATTCATCTATCGATGGACTCCTAGATTGCTTCCATCTCAATAATGCTGTAGTAAACAGAGGTGTGTGTATATCTTCTCAAAGTAGTGTTTTTGTTTTCTTCAGATAAATACTCAGAAGTGAAATTGCTGGGTCATATGGTAGTTGTATTTTTAATTTTTTGAGGAATCTGCATACTGTTTTCATAGTATTTGCACCAATTTTCAATCCTACCAATTATGCACGAGGGTTCCCTTTTCTTTACATCTTCACCAGCACTATTTTGAAAATAGGTATTCTGACAGGTATGAGGTGATGGCTCATTGTGATTTTGATTTGCATTTCCCTGATGATTAACAACATAGAGCATCTTTTTATGTGTCTGTTGACCGTCTATATATTGTCTTTGGTGAAATATCTATTTAGATCCTCTTCCCATTTTTTAAATTGTATTGTTTTTTTTTTTTTGATGTTGAGTTGTATAAGTTATTTATATATTTTGGATGTTAACCCCTTATCTGATGTATCATTTGCAAATATCTTCTCCCATTCAATAGGTAACCTTTTGTTTTCTTGATGGTTCCTTCTCTTTTAGTTTGTTATATTCCCGTTTATTTTTGCTTTTGTTGCCTTTGGCTGAGAAGACATATCCAAAAAAATATTGCTAAGAATGATATCAAAGGATTTACTGCCTATGTTTTTTTCCCTTGGAGTTTTATAGTTTCAGTCTTACATGTAAATCTTTAGTCAATTTTGAGTTTATTTCTGTATATGATATAAGGAAGTAGTTTATTTATTTATTTATTTTTGCATCTAGCCAGATTTCCCAATATTTATTGAAGAGACTGTCTTTTCCTCACTGTATATTCCTGCCTCCTTTGTCATCGACTGTATCAGCATGGGGTTATTGTAATTGACTATATCAGCATGAGGTTATTTCTGGGTTCTCTATTCTGTTCCGTTGATCTATGTGTCTGCTTTTGTGCCAGTACCATCCTGTCTTGATTACTACAGTATTGTATTATAGTTTGAAAATTAGAAAGCACAATATCTCCAACTTTGTTCTTCTTTCTCAAGGTTGCTTTGGCTAGTCATTGTCTTTTGTGGTTCCATACACATTTTAGGATTATTTGTTTCAGTTCTTTGAAAAATGCCATTGGTATTTTGATAGGGGTTTAATTGAATCTGTAGATTGCTTTGGGTAATGAGCATGGTAAATTCTTTATTTTGGTCTTCTTCAATTTTTTTCATCAATGTCTTATGGTTTCAGAGTACAGGTCTTGTATCTCCTAGTTTTTTTTTTTTTAATGTAATTGTAAACTTCATTTTAAAAAAATTTCTCTTTCCAATAGTTTGTTATTAGTGTATAGAAATGCAACAGATTTCTGAATATTAATTTTGTATTCTGCAATTTTACTGAGTTCATTTATTAGTTCTCATAGTTTTGAGTAGGAATCTTTAAGGTTTTCTATATATAGTATCATGTCATCTACCAATAGTGACAGTTTTACTTCTTCCTTTTCAATTTTGATACCTTTTATTTCTTTTTCTTATCTGATTGCTATTGTTAGGACTTCCAATACTATGTTGAATAAAAGTGGTGAGAATGGGCATCCTTGTTTTGTTTCTGATCTTAGAGAAAAAGCTGTCAGATTTTCACTGTTAAGTATGATGTTAGCTGTGAGTAATATGGACTTTATTATGTTGCAGTATGTTCCCTCAATCCTCACTTTGCTCAGACTTTTTATCATTAATGGATTTTAGATATGTCAAATGGTTTGCTACATCTGTTAATATGACTGTATGATTTTAATTCTTTATGTTTATACAGCATATCACAATGATTGATTGGTGGATATTGAACCATCCTTGCTTCTCAGGAATAAATCCTTTATCATGGTGTATGATCTTTTTAATGTATTGCTGAAATTATGTGTCCTAGTATTTTATTGAGTATTTTTATATCTATGTTCTTCAGGAATATTGGCCTGTAATTTTTATTTTTGTAGTGTACTTTTCTGGTTTTGGTATCAGGGTAATGCTGGCCTTGTAGACAGAGTTAGGAACTATTCCCACATGTTAATTTTTTAGGATAGTTTGAAAAGAATCAGTATTAACTAAATTCCCATTTGCCCTGAGAATACTCACTGGCGGTGCTTGTGGCTGCAGGGTTTACCCTGAAATAACTCGCAAATTACAGTCCCAACCTTACCCCCAAAGTTTGCCATGAAATATCTTGCTTTTATTATTATTTTTGCATCAACCTAGTGTATCAATAGTCTTTGGAAACAAATGACATCATACTATTTATAGCATTCTGTTTTTAGTAGTGGAATTTTCATTTACAAAATATAGTAATTCTTGATTACGGAAATGTCAAATTCTAGAAGACATAGCATTCCTGCATGTGATGTTAAATTAACACTGGCAGCAAGAGGTACTATTTTTTTTTCTAAATGGGAAAAGGTTAATTCTCTTTTGAATGTTTGACAGAATCCATTGATGAAGCTGTCTGGTCCTGAACTTTTTGTTGAAAGTTTTTGACTACTGATTAAATTTTATTACTAGCAATTTGTCTATTCAAATTATCTGTTTCTTTCTGATTCCATCTTGGAAGATTGTATGTTTCTAGGAATTTCTCCATTTCTTCTAGATAGTCCAGTTTGTTGGTGTATAATTATTCAAAGTATTCTCTTATAATCATTTGTATTTCTGTGATGTCAGTTGTCATTTCTCCTCTTTGACTTCTGGTTTTACTCTTTTTTTCTTGATGAGTGTGGTTTATGAATTTTGTGTATCTTTTCAAAGAACCAGCTTTTAGTTTCATTGTTCTTTTCTATTGTTTTTTTTTAATAACTCTCTATTTCATTTATTTCTACTCTGATCCTTTATTATTTCCTTTCTTCTACCCAGTTAGGGTTGTGTTTGTTCTTCTTCTAGTTCCCTTAGGTGCAAGATTAGACTGTTTCTTTGAGTTTCACCCGTAGGACAGCTTTTGCTGTGTCCCATAGATTCTGGATCATTGCGTTTCCATTTTCATTTGTCTCAAGAAATATTTTGATTTCCTCCTTGATTTCTTTGTTAACCCATTGATTGTTTAGTAGTAAGTTGTTTAGCCTCCACGTGTTTGTTGTTTTTCCAATTTTGTTCTTATAATTGACTTCTGTTTTCTACCATTATAATCAGAGAAGATGCTTGATATAATTTAGTCTTTTTAAATTTATTGAGACTTGTTTTGTGGCCTAACATGTCTATCCTGGAAAATGTTCCGTGTGCATTTGAAATGAATGTGTATCCTGCTGTGTTTTTTTGGTCACTGTTAAATGTTATATAAATCTATTAATATATTCTATAAATATGCATAGTTCTATATTTATAGATGGCTGTTCTAATGTATTGTTTAAGGCCACTGTTTCTTTGCTGATTTTCTGTCTGGATGCTCTATCCATTGGTGTAAGTGAAGGTCAAAGTCTTCTACTATTATTCTATTTCTGTTGATCTCTCTCTTTATATCTGTGACTATTTGCTTTATGTCTTTTAGATGTACACATTGTGTGCATAGGTGTTTACAGGTGTTATATCCTCTTGTTCAATATTTCCTTTATCATTATGTAATGTCTTTCTTTGTTTCTTGTTACAGTCTTTGTGTTAAATTCTGTTTTGCATGACATGTATTGCTACCTCAGCTTTTAAAAAATTTCCATTTGAATGAAATATTTATTTCTTCATTTCAGTCGATGTTTGTCTTTTCACCTGAAGTGAGTCTTTTGTAGGCAGCCTATGCACAGGGATCTTGTTTTTCTTATTCACTCAGCCACCTGTGTCTTTTGATTGGATCATTTAGATAATTTGAATTTGAAATAATTATTGATAGGAATGTAGTTATTACCATTTAATTGTTTTCAGCTTGTTTTTGTAGTTCTGTTTCTTTTCTTGATCTTTTACACTGATGCCTTTCTTTAGTAGTTTGCTTGGATTTCTTTCTCTTTATTTTATGTGTGTCTGTTATAGGTTTTTGGTTTGTGTTTATCATGAGATTCATATATAACAAGCTATGTTTGTAGGAGTCTATTTAAAGTTGATGGTCACTTATGATCAAATGCATTTTTTACCCATCCCAACGTTTATGTTTTTAACATCATGTTTTAGACCTTTTAGGTGTGCATATGTGCCGATTTTTTATTGTAGTTGCATATGATCTTACTATTTTTGTCTGATAACCTTCATGCTAGCTTTCCAGTTGCTCGATCCACTAATTTAAATGTCTGCCTTTATCGTTGAGATTTTTTTCTTTTATCTATTATTTTTAGTTCTGGCAATTTCTTTTCTGCTTAAAAACTCTCTTTAATATTTCTTGTAGTTCCAGTTTAATGGCAATGAACTCCTTTAACTTTTTCTTGTCTGAGGAAATTTACCTCTCCTTCAATCTGATTGATAACCTTGCTGGGTGGAATATTCTTGATTGTAGGTTTCTCCTTTCATTACTTGGAATATATCATGCCATTGCTTCAAGCCTGCAAAGTTTCTGCTGAAAAATTAGCTGATACTTTTCTGAATTTTCTCTGGTATGTAATTAGCTGCTTTTCTCTTCAGACATTTAAGATTCACCGTTATTTTTCACTTTTGGCATTTTAATTATGATGTGTCTCTGTGTGGACCTCTGTGGGTTAATCTTTATTGGAAATCTCTGTGCTTCCAGACTTGTATGTTTGTTTCCTTCACTAGGTTAGGTAAATTTTCAGCCATGTTTTGTTTAAATATATTTCTGTCCCTTTCTCTCTCTCTCTTCTCTTTCTGGGATGCTTATATGGTAAATGTTGGTGTGCTCAATTTTGTCCTAGAGGTTGCTTAAACCGTTCTTATCTACATTTTTTTTTCTTTTTGCTGTTCTGATTGGGTGATTTATACTACCTTGTCTTCTAGGTTTCTAATTCAATCTTCTGTATCATCTAATCTTCTGTTGATTTCATCTAATTTTTTTTTTAATTTCACTTATTATACTCTTTAGTTCTTATTTTTTAAAAATACTTTCTGTTTACTTATTAAAGTTCTCACTGAGGTCTTTGAGCACCTTTATAACCAGTGTTTTTTGTTTATCTGGAAGATTGTTTGTCTCTGTTTCATTTAGCTCTTTTTCTGGGGTTTTATCCTATTCTTTCATTGGAAACATATTCCTCTATCTCCTCATTTTGTCTGTCTCTCTATGATTGTTTCTGTGAGGTAAGTAAAATAGCAACCTCTCCTGGTCTTGAAGGAGTAGTCTTAATTAGGAACTTTCCCTTTTTAGAGTGTATATGCTAGATGTCTTTGGCAGCCTAGCTGGAGCTGATGTGGGCATGGGCCATAGGGAGGCCTGTGGGCATGCTGTGCAGGAGTCACCTTGAAAGGCCATTTGGAACTGTTATTGGAATTGGCTCAGGCCTAAGGGAGTCCCAGAAACAAGACACACTGTGGCCCAGCACTGTCCTGAAGTAGGTTCAGGCTGTGAGAAGTCCTAGGAGCAAGTGTGGCAGGAGACTGGAGCTTTAGCTAAAGTAGGCATTGGCTGCCAGATGTCCTGGGAGCTAGCTACTTTTAGGCCACCTTCTTGGGCTGGCTATAGCTATCTTGGGTACAAGCTATGGGAAATTCTGTGAGCAAGCTGCTCACAGGCTGCTGTGGCAGGCCAGTTGGAGCTGTAGTCAGAGTAACCTGTTGTCACTGGGGAGTACTAGGGGCAAGCCTTACTGGAATCTGAAGCTATAGCTCAAGTGCGTGTAGACCGTGAGAAGGCTGGGACAAGCTGAGCTTGGGTAGGAGCTGTAAGTAAAATAGGTGTGAGCCTTGGGGAATACCTAAAACAAGCTTCAGAGCTAATGTGAGCCTGGGGTCTGGTGGTCACTGGGCTGGTTTTGGTCAGCCAGCACCTTCATCAAGTTTCTGTCTGCATTCAAGATGGAGTGGGAACACAAAAAATGGAGCTCTTTGGTACCTCCAACCACAGAGAAAATCCTTGCAGCTCACCACCTGCTTAGCAGAAATTCTAGGTTAAGGAAGTAGATTTCCTTCTCATGTAGTCTAGGTGCCCTTTAAACCATGGTTTTTCACTGTGCCCTAGTGTGGGTGCCTCTACACAAGGCCCCTGGTACTACCTCCTTACTGCAGGTTGGTCTGCTGGGAGTGAGATTCCCGTTATTCTGTGTCTCCGTCTCTCCTACCCTTTTCTGTGTGGGTTCTTTCTCCTTATTTTGTGCAGAAGCTATGCAGTCAGCCCTCAGTTTTTCTTCAGAAAGAGCTGCTCTTTCTGTAGGTATAAATTTGATGTGTTCATAGGAAGAGGTAAGTTCAGGGTCTTCCTTTGCTGCTACCTTGGATTAGAATTCTGGCTCAGTGTTATTTTGATCCTTTGAAGATGTCTTTCCCCTCCTCTTCTTGTCTTTTCTTTTTGTAGTTTTCAGTACTTTACTATGAAATTGCCTATATATAGTTTGCTTTATATTTATGCTGTGTGAGATTCACTGAGTTTCTTAAATTACGACTTGATGCTTTCATCAGTATTGGAAAATTTTCAGCTCTCATCTCTTCAAATAATGCTTCTACCCCATTTTTTCTGTCCTCCTGTTCTGGAACTCTAGTTATATGTACGTTCCACCTGTCCCTTATTCTTTACATTGTATTTTCCATTCTTTATCTCTGTGTTTTTTACCCTAGATATTTTTTATCCTGTGTTCCAGATCACAAAATTCTCTTTTCAGTTGTGTCTAACTTGCTATGAAGCCTGTATGTCACATTCTTAATTTTGGTCATATTATTTTTCCAGAATACAAATTTGATTAATCTTTATAGCTTCTAATTTTCTGATGAAATTCTTCATCTTAACATAATTTTTTGAACATATTAATCAGGTATTTTAAATTCCACATCTAATAATTAATGGGGTTTATTTATTTATTTATTTATTTTATGGTGACATTAATTAATGAAATCTAATACATTTGTTAACGAAATCTAATAAGTTTCAGCTGTACATTTTAACAGTAGGGCATATATATATTTACACTGTGTGCTTATTTTCTATAGTTAGATTTCTTTCTGTCACCGCAATTCATGTTTTTTTTATTTTCTATTTTTTTCTTAATCCTATTTTTGTTGTGCATGTTTCTTTTTTCTCTTTTTTTATCGAATGCTTGCAATTGTGTATGAAAATATTAATAGATATCAAAGATATTATCTTTAACTAGATAGAACTTCCTTTAATACTCGATAGGCATTTAGAACAGGAGTATATCATCTTAATTCAGTTAAAAACGAGATATTTCAGAGCTGGGTTTCAGTCAACAATTTATGGTTCAACTTTATTCCTAGGCTTTAGTTTTTCAAGCATCCCAAGCTGAGATACTTACCAGGCCTCAACACCATGGTGGGCTCTGAAGTTTAGTTTTTCTCTTACTGGTACCATGGAAATGCTATGAATACAGTTTATTACAATTATTCTCTACTTCTTTTCTCCTTTTCCAAGTGTGTGCTCACTTTTCTGTAATATTGGTCATATCCTGGCTTTTTTGCTGGTTCTAAACTTCAAGTTTTATCTCCCTAGTCCCATGTAATTGCTGAAAGTTCTGCTAAGTTTCTGTGCTCATAGTGGTTACTTTACATCTGACCTCTCAAATGACCCTTTAAAATGAGAATATTTCTCCAGAAGATATTAGATGCACCTTGATGAGTTTCCCTTTGTCCAGAATCTTGGACCTGTAAGTCTTAAATGCCTTGATACAGCTCCAGTGCCTTTAAATAGATTTTTTAATCTATTTTTTTAGGTGTTCTTGGCCAGTGAATTGTTACGAAGTAGCATGTCATAGCTGGAAACAGTTTATTATGTGCTTTTTAATAATGCATATTTTGACTCCTTATGTTTATTTATTTAGAATCACAACTTTTTGATCAGATAAGGACCTTAGAGAGTACCTCATTATATGGCTGAGACATCAAGGGCCCTGAGACAGAGAAACAGCCACAGATACCCAGCCCATTAATGGCTGTTCTCATGTCAGGGACTCCCAACTTCTGATTCATTGGATTTTACACTGTAGCACTGGTGGTGTAGTATTTAGTGTAGTATTTGTCTAATACTCTTCCTGAGGTTCTAACCAGGATTCTATAAAATAGACTCAACCTTGACCTGTTTGTTTGAGTGATGATAATTACTAATGGACTTCATAGTATAAGAAAAGAGCTTAAATTTTAAAGTTGTGATAACATTGTTAAATTACAGGCACATCCACGAAGCCCTGTCTATGCTATTTAATATGCCCACATTTAAACATTGTTTTCTGTTTGTTAGACTCTATGTGTAATATTAGTTTTTCTCAGTCTAGAGAGGATAAATCATAAAGAACATTACCAGATTATGCCCATCTGTAGTGCTATAGAGAAGTTTATTAACTACAGTAGCTCAGCTCAGCAGATGTGGCAGAGAAGAATAAGATATATTTTGACTATGAAGTCACATACAGTCCAAGGGTGCTAAACTAAAGAATATTGTCGTAGGCTTTTGTACTTTATTTTCATAATGTTTGAATAATATCTTATTTCTTTTAACAGTCAAGTCAGTAGCTTCTCTTACAAAGGATGAACTTATTTGTAAATTCAGAGGATATACTGTAGAATGAATGGAGTTGACTCTGGGTAAAGAGTTTGATCTGGTTTATGGATCTCATAGAGGAGCCATTGACAGTAGCTTTATGGTAGCTTGATTACCTGGTTTCTCATGCTCTACAAAATTGCATAAAGTAGCATTTGGGTTGCATATCTTTTTACCCTTTAGTTTTTGCTAGGAAAAGTGAAATATAAGTAATAGAAATAGGTAAATCAAAAAAGACATTAATAGGAAATAAATATTGCTTAGCATTGAACCTCTGTACATATAAAAGCTACTTTAATGTGGTTTTTTTTTTTTTTTTTTTGGTGGGGAGGTGGTTGTTTTGTTTTTGAATGACAGAATATAATCTGCACATGACAGTCTGGAAAAGAATTCTAATGTTGCCTTGGGCTCTCAGCTTCTCCAGACAAAGTACATTTGTTAGGCAATGTCTGATCCAAGGATTATTACTATTTAATAGTATTGCCAGAGCCATAATTTTATATGCTTGAAACTTTTCTCATCCTCTCTATTTTGCTTTAGAATTAATGTAATCCTGAGGAGTAACATTTCCAATATTTGCTCTTTTTAAAAATGCAGTTTTAGGATTCAAGTGCTTCCCCAATGTGACTCACTTTGTCTTTTGCATTTTGCTTTTTTCACAAGAGTTAAATGAATAATAAATGAAGATAGTTAAGGTGAGCAATGGGAAATAAATCAGTGATTTCTTTGTATTCAGACCTGGGAACACATAACAATTCTAGAAACTGAATTTTAGAAGTGTAAAGTAATTAGATCATCTATAACACTCTTCTCATTTTATAGACAAAGAAACCAAGGTATATGCATTTCTGTATAGCTGATTAGGAGTAGATTTGGAACTAGACTTCAGGAATTTTGACTTCCAACCCAACATTTTTATCATTGGCCCCTACTCTTCTGCATGTGTTTCCTTCCACTTTAAAGTCAGGTGCTTTGGTATGTATTATTGCACAGTTTGGGCTGTATCTTGGGCTTTTCCCCCTTTTCTGACTATAGAGATTGATTGTGGTGATGCAAGTTGGGTCCAGGGCATTTAGTTGTGACTTTCCTATTTGAGAGCTCTGCTTATTTCAGTTATTAAAAGTAAGCTTCTAAGAAAAACACATGGTCCCCCCCCACTTATTTTTATAAATATTTTTCTTTATCTCAATATACTGTACTTGAAAACCACTCTACTCTTCCAAACTTTTTTTCTGATTAGCATAAATCCAGAGCCAGTCTTTCAGAAAGCTTTGTCCCAAAGTTACATGTAGAATGACATCAAGTAAATCTGGCATTTCTTCATGCAAGGTCTGTTCACATCATGAGCTGTTTTATTGTGTTACAGAAATTAGTATTGCTACATTATGAAAGAAGTCAAAAACTCATCCCACATCCAGCAAGACAGTGTTGTTAAATTGTAGCTAAATAGGTCTGGCTAGAATGGCAATGCACAAAAATAACTATAAAGAACAAAACTGGGAAGACTATTGAGAAACTACAAGTACTTAAAAGAAGAAATTAAAAGGAAAATGAAGAGAGCAAAGCAATGTGTTTCTTGTTGGGCAGAGTTCCCCTGAGGGACCCTGTGTTTGAATTCTCTTTGACATTGCATTTGAATCCTTAGCTTCCAACAGCCACCAATACCACAGAGACCCAACAGTGTGTAATGGTTCCTTCATCTCTTGGGCCTCTAGATGCCTCCTATTACAGCTCCACATTTAAAAATAGCAGGGAAATGAGGGAAAATCATAAACTAGCTATAATAAAATTAGTGCTTGCATGAAAGACTATTGCCAGAGAACAGCTTTTAGAAGGCCCAGTGCTGGCAGAAGGCCGTTGGGTGTTGGCAGTATTCAGGCATTCACTGGCCAGCACATTGAGACCTGAATTGGGTGTTTTATTAAAAATAGAGTGTCTTTTTAAAAAAATAATTATGAGCTAAAGAGGTTTTTTAGATAATAGAAAATGAATAAAAAATTAGATTGTCATAATAAATAAATGTTACTCTTTCTTGCTAAAATGGAGTAGAAATTAAATAATTTTGACTTAATAAGAAATATTAATGCTTTGCTCAAAAAGACTGATTAAGTAAAGGCTGTTCAAGAGCTAACATCTAAGAATCTCGGTGTCTTGATAAGGAACACCACCACTAACGAAAAACCAACTCTGCATTAATCTTTAAATGGGAAAAAAGTAAGAATTACACATGAAGGGATAGTGAGGATCATTGCATTTCCTATTAAATGCATACTTATAGAAGATCTGGAATTCTCATTACAACTTTAAAGGAAAACTGTTTCTCTTAGAATCAGATATTTTCAAACTAGTATGTCACAGAGCCTGCTCTGGTTCAGTGGTTCTTGCTACTAAGTATGCATTACCATGGTTATTGGCTTTCATTCCCACATATATCATTAACATAGATGATTCTTGAAGTCAGTCTTCTCTCGAGGATGTGTTTCAGTGACCTGGATGAAAAGAATTTTTACTTAACCTCATGAATCAGTCTTTTAAAGGATTTTTGTTGGCATATGTCCTATAGTTTCTGCTATTGAACTTGTAGGACTCCTTTCCTGAACCCATTGCAGGCAGTACTCTGGATCACATTTCTCTGCAATAATCTTGCTTCTAGCGGCTTTGGAAAGAATGACCTGGAGGATTTCAGTACTAATACTGTTATGAGGGCTGTTCTAGTTAGAACCTCTAAAAAGCTGGATCGGCATCCAAAGCTTTCATTTTATGTAAACTCTCTACTTGTTCTGCAGGGGCCAGACCATTAATCTAGTTCATATACTCCATTTGCTTTTTAATCTCTTGAGTGTATGTATCTCCATTATAAACAGACAAGATAAAAGCCTGTTAGACTAGATTTTGACATTCCCTTTAGGTTTAAATAAGATAACATACCTGATATTAAACTTTGAAAAAATCAGTAAAAGGATTTCACTGTAGCTGACCAGCTCTAGATCTCTGTCCTGTATCATTACATAGGAATATGGGATATAAATCATTTTAGAGAGATTGCAAAAACAATTACTGAAACCTTGAGCAAAGACATTTGAATTTAGAAACACTAATTGACGTTATTGGCTTTACTATATCTAGAGAATGCCCACTTCTGATTAGCTGTTGCGGGTTAATTCATACGTGCTGATTGGACAGTACGATTAATAGTACTAGGTTAATTTATATGATGATCTTCCTCTGAAGAACTCAAAATATTTTATATGTCTTAGCATATTCAATATTGACTCTCAGACAGCTATGTTTTTTCTTGATGTACTTTATTCTTCTTGGTTACAGAAAGAATTGGGTATAGGTAAAGGATCACAAGAAAGCAATGACTTGGGTCATCTTCCCACAAAATTTCAAAAACAGATATTTTGCTTGCCTTGTTCCCATTTGCTAAGGGTGATTTATCCTGACATCCAGCTATTTTAATGTCCTGAGTGGCTATTAAAAGGAATGGATTTCCCAGCTTATAAAGATTTTTTTTTTCTAGATTGATATGCCAAGATTAGATTCTCTTAATACTGGAGTAGCCTTTCTAGGAAATAGGAATAGAAATCCAGTTGCTTTTTCTTCTCACTGGAAACCAGTGTTTCTGTGTAGTTAGGCAACTGGCTTCTTTTAAGGTATAGAATAAACACACACACACACACACACAGAAATTGAAAATAGAAAAAATGTTGTAGGTCATTTAGACCAGCATTTAGTATAGTACCCTGCTACTACCCCACATGCACCTAGGAAGTAAACTATTATACAAGGTAGTTAATTTTGTCTAATCTCAAATGGATGTAATCTTAGAAACTCAGTATCTATTGATGCTTTCTGATTTTGAGTTTAGAAGTAGTAAAATAGGAAAGGTCCCATGTTTGATGCAACTCTATATTAAAATCTGACTGCTTATAAATACCTGAAGAACAATGATGTTTCCAAATCCTCGTTCAAACACACACAACTCATGTCATTGTTGAGATGCTGTTATGTAGTCCATCATTCTAGTGGTATTTAGGCTTTTATGAGTTAGTGAGTAAACAGTTTTCACATTTTTACTTTTACGTTTTTGTTGCTGTGGTAATGTTGTATGACAAAATAACCACAAAACCTCAGTGGCATAAAATACATATTTATTTTTATTAATATATCTCTGATCAGACCTAGGCTCAGTGAGGCTTACTTACATGTCTGCAATCAGTTGAAGTCAGCTGCATTGTGGCTAGGTAACTCTCTTGATCTTGCCCAGCCTCTCTCATGTATCTGAGACTTCCCCTGGCACAACTGTGTCGATTAGGGTCTGTCTGTTCCATATGTCTCATCTAGTGGGTCGCCTTGGACATTCTCTTATGATGAAGGCAGAGGAATAACTGCTTAGCAAGCTTCTGCTCATATCATTCTTGTTAACATCTTTTTGGCCTAAGTAAGTGAACTTGACTTAGCCTAGAATCAACACCACATCTTTAATGGGAGGAGTGAAGAATTGGGGCTATCAATGCAATCACTCTATCACAGTGTGGTGGCTTAATTATTTCATAAATGAGCATGACTGGAAATGATACACCTAGGTCACAAATACCTTAATATGTATTGTTTTCGTATGATTCCTTTTGAGGAAGTAATACACTTACTGTTTATGTCCTCAGAAGGAAGAATGAAACAAAGGGTGACTAGAATCAGCTTTCCTGGCACTTTCACATATTTGTTTCTATTTAATTCCCACAAAAAACTATGAGAAAAAATTTTTAATAACTCTAATAATTATTGCTATCCCTGAAATATTTGGGCTTCCTTATCTCTAAGGGTACTATTAAAGGAACGTTGATGAGATAACTTTAAAGCCATTTTCTAGCCTAAGATTTTTGTGATTTAATGGTTACTACATAGTTTTTCTGTGTATGTCTCATTTACCATGTTATCTTGGCCAAAATGACTTTGACTTTTTGTTTCAACATTACTTTCTCTGTTATTTGTCTTGTCTCCCAAAATTTAAGTTTATAAATAAGTTGGTATCAGTCAATCATAAGCAAACTAGCAGAAGAGATGATTTTTGAGTAGTGCTGTTGGTCCTGGGATACATGCAGTGTCTTCTTTAATCTTTACAGTAAACCACAGAAGTAGGGTTTATCATCTCCACTTGGCAAATGTGGAAACTGAGATGGCTTCTCTGAGGAAGCATTTCAGAAGGTGATCTGGTACCCACCTCTTCTCATTTCCTCCTTCCAAAGACTGATTGGGAGGGAGTGAATTAATGAGCAGTGATAAGCCATTTGAAAAGCTACAGTTACTAGTTCTTCACATAGGCAAAATAATTTACTGGATAGATACATGGTATGCATGACCCCACAAAACATTTGCTTAAAATTACAATTGAGCAACCTGTCAGTCTTTCAGTTCCACTGTGTTATTTTCATAAGTTGTTAGCAATAATAATTTCTGAAAACCACATTTAAAAAAATGGGCACAGGATACGTAAATATATGTTTAATCACTTTATTTCTTCCACGCTAATTATGAAATATCTGTTGCAGATTCTATTATACAAATACTATATATTTACATTTGGTCTTATTTCTAAGGAGCTCATGCATAAAGTAGATTATCTTACTGAAATTACTATTTTGTAGGTAAAAAAAAAAGAATATTGGTAGTTTCATATGGTTTGACCTAATATTCAGTGCCATTATCAGTGAGAGAAAATAATCACTCAGAAATCACTAGAATTATATCGTCATCCTGGACCTTGATTTTAAACTTCAAACCCATATTTCTGACTTCTTTTCCCTCAACTCTACCCGTGTGTGTCACAGGCACCTTCAGTTCATCAGGTCTAAACTGAAGCTCTTCATCTCTTTTCCCTTCCATGTGGTCTCTCTGATTCTCCTGGGTCTCTTGATGCCTAGTGGAGAAACCTGGCAGTTATGCTAACCTCTCACATTCTCTATAGTCAGAACAGTCTTTAGGCCTTATCCAAGCTCATACTCATACACACACATGCATGTTGATATATATCATGTGATATATATGTATCTATATTTTTAAAATGTCCTTTGTTTTTCTTCTTAGGAGACCCTCATCATCTTTCCCTCAACACATTTAATATTTTTTGCTAATGTTCTATGTTATTCCACAAGTAATGGAAGGGACAACAATCTCTAAGTTGATCTTTTTGCCTTCCTAATTTCTCCTTTTGACCAATTCTCCCTAAGACTTTAGAGCAGAATTTCAAGGTGCAAATCTAAACACAGCATTCCCTTGCATTGAAACCACCACCAACTTAACCACAAATCTAATCTCATTAGCCCTTCCTGATTCAGTTCCTAATTGCCTTTCCACTATCATTTACTACTACTGCTCTGTAGATCCTATCCTCTAGCCTGACTAACTTCCTATTCCTTTTGTCCTGAGATTGAGCCTTTGATCAAGCTTCATCCTTTCTGGTCCAACCTTCCCTAAATGCTGTGTCAATATGATCTCTTGCCAGACAGACTCTGCAGACGGTTTAATGAAAAGCATTATGTATCAGGTTCATTGATGTATCAACATCATCCCATGAAGAATACAAAGAACTACATTCTTTTTTCTGTTTGTTCTACATGTTTATAAAAATTGACACAGGAACCTACTGAATAGGGTAGATTGAGAAAAGTAGGATGATTACATGAAATAAAAGGTAGATTGCATCTGTATGTAGTGAAATTGTCCAAATTCAGAATTGAATGTTTTTATTAAAGGAAAAGTAGTGTACGTATTGCTGATTTTTTTTTTGCTTGCTATTCATTTTTGTGTCACTAGCCATGAGATACTACTTATTACAATATAGCATAGCGTATTGTAATATGTGAAACACAGAAATAGTAAATTTTTATTAATTAAAGTATTTTAAATTCATGTATAATTTACATATAACATTATATTAATTTCAGGTGTAAAACATTCAATATTTGTGTATATTATAAAATGATCACCACAATTGGTCTAGTCAATATGCATCACCATACCTAGTTATAAATTTTGTTCTTATGATGAAAACATTTAAGATTTACTCCCTTAGCAACTTTCAAATATGCAGTACAGTATTACTAACTATAGACACCATGCTGTACATTATATTTTCATGACATTTCTTTTGTAATTGGAAGTTTGTATTATTTTGACCATTTCCCTACCCCGGCTTCTGGCAACCACCAATCTGTTCTTGGAATAGAATATATTTAGAGAATAATAGAATATCAATGAGCTTTTGTTGTTGTTATTTTTAGATTCCACTTATAAGTGATATTATACAGTATTTGCCTATGTCTGAGTTATTTCACTTAGCATAATGCCGTCAGGGTCCATCCATGTTGCAAATGGCAAGATTTCATTCTTTTTTTTATGTACTATATATTCTATTTGTATGTATGTATGTATATATGTGTGTGTGTGTATATATATACATATACATATGTGTATATATATGTGTATACATATATCACATATATATCTGATATATATATATGTGATATATATATGTGTGTGTGTGTGTGTGTATATATATATATATATATATATATATATATATATATATATATGCATTTTCTTTATCCATTAATCATTGATGGACACTCAGGTTATTTCCATATTGTGAAGTAGTGCTGCAATGAACATGAGGGTACAAATATCTTTTCAAATTAGTGGTTTTGTTTTCTTCAGATGAATAGACAGAGGTGAGATTGCCAGATAATAAGGTAGTTATGTTTCAATTTTTTGAAGAACCTCCATATTGTTTTCTGTAGTGGCTGTACCAATTTATATTCCCACAAACAGTACACAGGGGTTCCCTTTTCTCTACATTTTTGCCAATATTCTATGTTTCTTGTCTTTTTGATGATAGCATTCTAACAGGTTTTAGGTCCTATCTGTCTCATTGTGGTTTTGATTTTTATTTCATTTAATTTAATGATTAGGGATGTTGAGCATCTTTTCATGTACCTGTTGGGCATCTGAGTATCTTCTTTGGAAAAATGTACAGATCTATTTTTTAAATTGTATTGTTTATTCTTTTGCTATTAATATGTATGAATAGAGTTTTATTATTTAAAAAACAAACAAACTTGAGTTAGCCACTCAATCTCTTCAAATCTTTGTTTACTCATCTTTAAAAGGGAGATAAAAACAGAAAATATTCACAGGCTATTAAAGAGATTAAATACATGTAACATGCTAACATCGTGTGTAGTACACAGGAAGGATATAATAGATGTTAGCCATTATTATTGTTTATCTCCTGATGCCAGAAACTGTCTCATTTATCTCTTATTCATCTCATTCAACACTTAACATAAAGCTTCATCATGAAAGCCTATCACATTGCTTCCTTAAAAACCACTCTGTATGTCTTAATTCTTATTCTGGAATTCTTCCAGACCATCTTCTCTGCTTGTCTGCCCCCCTCTTCCTGTCTTTGCCAGTTCTAATTCCTGACCCACACCTGCCTCCTACCCCTTATTTAGGCTCTATGGCTTGCCTCCCACCCTGCACCAAGTAAGGTCACTTGTCAGTTATGTTGGATGCTTTCATGGTCTCATTAAGGACTGATTTTTGGTAATCATTCTCAGGTCTCATGAACTATCTCTTCCCATGAGGAAGACCCTGGTTCTTCATTGTTAGTTGGGCTTTTGGGATGACAGATTGGTCATCTTTACCTGCCCTTAGGATAGAAAAATTAGACCCTCAGGCTAATATTTGGTCAATCCTTGCCTTAGGGCTTAACTGAGTGATTTGTATATAGTATATACTCCTTGGGATGCTTAGCAAATGGCAGTCTTATTCCTAGATCTGTCAATCTAGGGTTCCTTCATTAAGACTGACTTTATTTTATACATATTTTATAAATTTAAGAGGAAAATCTCATATTTATTTGTATCAGAGATGAAGCTATAGAAAGAAATAGTCCATTAGTTTATATTATTTCAGTGACTAAGATTGTGGACATGTGGACCTATAAGACTTATTTGAGGTACTTTGATGTGAATAAGAGAAAAAAAGCAAATTAAATAATGAATATATTGCTTTCAAAAATATAACTTTAACCTTGCTATAGTGTGGAAAACTATTTTTCTAGTAGTGTGGCTCAGAACTATTGTTTGCATAAAGTCTAATTTGCAAAGTCAGTAGCTGAGATAAATATTTATGTCAGATACAAATGACTGCAGGATTGTGTTAGTTGTAATGGTTTAAGTTGTAGAACCACTCTTATGTGAGAAACAAGAGCAACTGAGGGGTCTCTCTTTAAACTGATCACCTTAACTTTGATTTTGGCTAGTATAGAATGTTGAGGTCAGATTTTAGCCTTGATTCTTCTTCCAAGTACAATTGATTTTCTTCTCTTTGTTATTTCAGTGTAGCAAGAGAGAGAAGGACGGATATCTAAAGCCTGAAGTTGTTTAATCTATTTTTCATAACAAATTTTGTTGACCCTATGTACTATAAGTTTAATTAGGAATCTTCTATTAAAATGTTTCTGATACAGAACCCTAGAATATTAGATCTCAAAGGACCGTAAAGATCATCTACCCCAGTGTTTCCTGAACTGGGTTCTAAACTATATTCTGTAAGATGTTAGTAGATGTTCTGATAACGAAAGGGTTTTATGGGAATAGTGGTGTATGATATCTAGGATTAAAAAGTAAGCTTAGTAGGCTTCTTTTTGCAGGAGTTCTTAGAGCTGTAAATGAGCTAAAGTACTTTGTTAATCATAAAAGGATTGACTAGGAAGGGTAATTAGTAGGGACAATGACTCGAATATATTTTAATTTTTTTTTGTGTGAGGAATACCTATTAACATCTATCAAAAGCCAGACAGAAAAAGTTGAAAATCACATGATATCACTTATATGTGGGATATAAGTGATATCATGTGATATCATTTGTTACTTTTAATGACAAATGAACAGGACAAACAAACAGAGACTCATAGACATGGACAATAGACTAGTAGTTACCAGAGGGTAGGGGAGAGGTCGGAGGGGGGAGGTAAACCAGGTAAAATGGGTGAAATATGTGGTTACAGAAATCTAACTATAGGAGGTGACCACACAATGCAAATAAATAAATAAATAAATAAATAAATAAATAAATAAATATCTATCTATCTATCTATCTATCTATCTATCTATATACACACATATATGTACACCTGAAACTTAATTGGATTTCATTAACCAATGTCACCATAAAAATTTATTTAATTAATTAAAAAAATAAGAGGAAAAAAAATATCTATCAGAAGGATCCAGTTAAAACAGTAAGACAGAGTATGCCTCTTTCCTGCTCAAAATCACTGAAGTAATTTTCCATCTCACAGAGAGTAAAAGCCAGGATTCTTACAGTAACTTCCAGGACTCTTCAAGATTTGATTTCCTTATTCTCTCTAACCTTTTTTCTTTCAAATCTCTACCCTGCTCTAGGCACACTAGACCTTCTCAGTGAGGCCTCTCAAGTCATCCTGTTGCCAGTATTCCCTATTCCCCTTCCTGCTCTAGCTTTCTCCATAGCACACAGTGTCTTCTAGTATACTAATTCCATCATTGCCTTATTTAATTTTTTTATTGTCTGTTTCTTCCTATTAGTGTATTGCTCAATGACAACATAATTTTTTGTGTATTTTCTTCTCTGTTGCATCCCTAGCATCTAGAATATTGCTTCACACATAGTAAATACGCAGTAACTATTTGTTGAATGAGCTAATTGTCCTTGGAAGAAATTAAGAGTGTAAATTACAGTGATATGCCTGAGGCTTAGAAGAAAGATACAGATTTTTACTGTCTCCATCATGAGTGGACCAGGCAGGGGAACAGAGGCACAAACAGAGCAGAAGGATCGTCTCTAGGAAGACCTTGTATGAGGAAAGAGGAATCATCTTGTGATCTTGTACAATGAATGTGGTGACATTTTTCTTCTCAGGACCAAGAATGAGACAGGGAATTAGGAGGAAATTAGGAATGATGCTTATGAAATAGAAGTAGGTGATGGTGCTCATCTTACTGTGCTATACTCTCCTGTAATTACAACCAGTGTTACATGAAAGGACAAGGACAGCCTTCTGGCATGGCCTGACAATGAACCCTTAGTCTGGAGCTGAATTAGTCTTGAGTCCAGGAAACACTAGCCTGTCATTCTTTAAGCACATATTTTTACAAGATGCCAAATCATGCCAAACAAGTTATAGAAGGAACAGTTTCATTTTGGGTATTCTCTTTCTCCAGTGACAGATTCTGTTGTCATTGTTTTGTTCTGTTTTGTTTTTGCAAAACTTGTTCATTGGTTTCAGGATTTTGATAATTTCATCTTTTATTTTCCAAATCCATCATGTGAAATGATTTTTTTGTTTTGTTTTTCAAAATACAATAGAAGGAAAGGTTGGACACTCTGTCTTATAATGATAATTCCAGTTCTTGCCTGCAAAGAGAATTTAGCGGTCTGACTTGTCTATCATATATTTATCAAAAAGAAGAAAAAACTTTTAACCCTATTCTTTTCCAGATGACTAAAATATACTACTTCTATTCCCTTAGCTAAAATGAATGGATACATTAGTGTTCTGGAGAGTTTGTCCAAAATTTGTCCCCTTTTCATGCAAAATGTTATTATAGTACAGAATCACAACCACCAGTTTTCCACTTTTTCTATTCCTGCTTCATAAAAAGAGAATTGTGTAGAGGTATGTTTACGTCCTGTGAAATTACACTTTAGAGTGTGATTGCCCTAAACAAAGCAAAAGCTTTGCTATTTTCTAATAAAATATTGCATTTTCCCATCTGTTCCTGTCTTTTCTCTGAAGCATTTATTCAAGAGAACATAGCATTAACTGAAAATACCAGAATTGTGGGAAGAAGTTTTTCTGATAAATGCATTGACAGTTGATTTGTTGTGATTAGAGGAAAACCTTAGGAGTAGAGGGTTTAGTACTAAAAACTGACTTTTTCCCTTTACTGTTAGACAGTGTCTCATTCTGCCCTTTTCTCCTTTTCTTGTGGGTTTTC
The DNA here is from genome assembly GCA_004027375.1 of Macroglossus sobrinus. Classification (NCBI taxonomy): domain Eukaryota; kingdom Metazoa; phylum Chordata; class Mammalia; order Chiroptera; family Pteropodidae; genus Macroglossus; species Macroglossus sobrinus. The sequence goes on from PVKZ01000511.1 coordinate 272,786, forward strand.
TCTGAGAGAAATCGTGTGACCCTGTCACTACAGTTTTTAATGCCAAATATCTAAGTGTCTTTAAAATGCAGCACAAACACTTTTGAAGGCAAATAGTGAAGTAGTTTCATCTGACATTTCCATTATAGCTTTTCTTAGTGGATTCTAGACATCATACATAACGGTGGCTAGCTGATTCTTTCTTTCTTTCTTTCTTTCTTTCTTTCTTTCTTTCTTTCTTTCTTTCTTTCTTTCTTTCTTTCTTTCTTTCTTTCTTTCTTTCTTTCTTTCTTTCTTTCTTTCTTTTTAAAATCATAGTGCAAACCCATTGAGCTGTTTTTTTATATTTGATGTTCCATCCATTGTACATGCAGCACATATTTTTTCCTTAGAAATGTGATTTGATCAGAGGATATCTATAATGGTCTGTACTAGATTTTTCTATCATTTGTCTTACATTTTAGAGATACAGGCATTTCTCATAGTTTTGTGACATACCTAAGTATTTCTGAACTAACATCAATTATTTTGTTATTGTGAGTATTCTGATTCCAAACTGAAAAAAAAAATGTTAAATTGCCACCATTACTGTCAAATTGTTTTATGTAGAAGTTAAAACTGTATTCTCAGACTTCGTATACACTTTGTTTTTGAATCTTAAAAACTTTATTAAATTTTTTACTCATATATTAACTATTTAATGAATACCTGTTATGAACTTAACAGTGTATGATGACTTCAGTACAAAGATGAGCAAGATTCAGTTTCTGCCTTTGAAGAGCTCACAGTCCAGAGGGAAAGGCAAATGGGTAAACAAGGAAATTACAACAATTACAGCAATAACAATAATAACAAAAATGCTTTGATCACATTTTACCAGTTGATTCCCCCAATAATGGACAACTCTGCAGCTTCTTACCACCACAGCAGTGCTTCAATCACCTTGTATTTGTTTCTTCTGGGCCTGTATAAGCATTTCTTTGAGAATGTACTCATGGGTGCAAGTATGAGGTCATAAGATATACATAGAGTTGATTTAACTCAAAACTGCCAGATTCTTCCCTGGAGTGGATATATCAGTCTGTGCCTGCACATCTTCATCATTACTCTTGGCATTCTTCAGCATTTTAACTTTTGTTGGTCTAAAAAGTGTAATATGCTTTCTCCTTGTTTTAATTTACATTTTTATTACTAATAAATTTGAGCATCTATTTTTAGTTTGGTTAGTCTTAGAGTTCACTCTTCTATAAATTGTTAGCCATTCTTTGTTTTCATTGGAGTTGCTATTGTATTGTTTTGTAGACAATTCTCATACACTCTTGGGTTCAAGTCATTTGCCAGTTTTATTTTTTTAAAATTAAGTTTATTGGGATAACATCAGTTAGTACAATTATATGATTTTCAGGTGTACATTATAATTTAACATCTGTATATTCTATTATGTGTTTACCAGTTTCCATCAGCTACCACTTATTTGTCCCCCTACCTTCCCCCTCCTCCCGCACCCTCTACTCCAGGTAACGGCTAGTCTATAGTACATGTCCACGGGTCTCTGTTTGTTTGTCCTGTTCCTTTGTTGCTTTTAGGTTTATATCCCACATATAAGTGATATCATGTCTTTTTCTTTCTGGCTTATTTTGCTTTGCATGATTATCTCGAGTTCCATTTATGTTGTTGCAAATGGCAGTATTTCATCTCTTCTTATAGCTGAGCAATATTCCATTGTATATATGTACCACAGCTTCTTTAGCCAATCGTCTGTCATAAGACACTTCAGTTGCTTCCATGTGCTGGCCACTGCGAATAATGCTGTAATGAACATTGGTGTCCAAATATCTTTATAGATATGAGTTTTCATGTCTTTGGAGTAAATATATAGTAGAGGGATTGCTGGATCATATGGTAGGTCAGTTCTCAGTTTTTTGAGGAACCTACATACTATTTTCCATAGCAGCTGTACCAATTTGCAGCCCCACCAGCAGTGTATGAGGGTTCCTATTTCTCCACATCCTCTCCAGCATTTGTTATTACTTGTCCTGTTGATTATAGCTATTCTAACAGGTATGAGATGGTATCTCATTGTGGTTTTGATTTGCATTTCTCTAATAGCTAGCGATGTTGAGCATCTTTTCATATGTTTGTTGGCCACTTATATGTCCTCTGGGGAGAAATGTCTCTTCAGGTCCTCTGGCCATTTTTTGATCGGGTCATTTTGTTTTTATTTTGTTGTTATTGAGTCATATGAGTTCTTTGTATATTTTGGATATTAGGCCCTAATCGGAGGTGTTGCTTGCAAATATATTTTCCCATTTTTATGGTTGTCTCTTTCCCTTGTTGACAGTTTCTTTTGCTGAGCAGAAGCTTTTTAGTTTAATATAGTCCCATTCATTTATTTTCGCTTTTACTTCCCTTGCCTTTGAGGTCAAATTCATAAAATCCCCTTTAAGTTTAAGGTCCTTGAGTTTCATTTCTGTGTTTTCTTCTATGCATTTTATTGTTTCAGTTCTTATATTCAGGTCCTTAATTCATTTTGAGTTAATTTTGGTATGTAGTGACAGACAACAGTCTAGTTTCATTCTTTTGCATGCAGCTTTCCAGTTTTCCCAGCACCATTTATTAAAGAGGCTTTCCTTTCTCCACTGTAATTTTTTGGCTTCTTTGTTGAAAATTATTTGCCCATATAAATATGGGTTTACTTATTGTTGATTCTGTTCCACTGGTCTGTGTGTCTGTTTTGCTGCCAAAACCATGCCATTTTGATTACTGTCACTTTGTAGTATAATTTGAAGTCAGGCAGAGTGATGCCTACAGCCTCGTTCTTTTTTGTTAAGATGCTTTTGGCAGTCTGGGGTCTTTTGTGCTTTCATACAAATCTGATGATTTTTTGTTCTATTTCTTTAAAAAATGCTGATGGGATTTTGATGGGGATTGCATTAAATCTGTATGGTGCTTTAGGTAATATGGTCATTTTCACTATGTAGATTCTTCTAATCCAAGAACATGGAATATCTTTCCATTTCTTTGTATCTGCTTCGATTTGTTTTAATAGAGTCTTGTAGTTTTTAATATATAGGTCCTTAACATGCCTCGTTAAATTCCTAAGTATTTTATTTCTTTTGGTGCAATGCGCAAGGAATTATTTTTTTCTACTTCTTTTTCCTGACACTTTGTTGTTAGAATATAGGAACAGTATGGATTTTTGAACATCGATTTTGTAAGAAACTTTACTGTTTTTACTTATTGTTTCTAGTAGTGTTCTTGTGAAGTCTTTAGGGTTTTCTATATAGAAAATAATGTCATCCACAAATAGTGACAGTTTGACTTTTTTGTTTCCTATTTGGATGCCTTTTATATCTTTCACTTGTCTGATTGCACTCACTAGGACCTCCCATGTTATATTGAATAAGAGTGGTGATAGTGGAGAGCCTTGCCTTGTTCCTGATCTTAGAGGGAAGGTTTTTAGTTTTTCGCCATTAAGTATAATGTTGGCTGAGGGTTTGTCATATATGGCCTTTATTATGTTAAGCTACTTTCCTTCTATACTGATTTTGTGAAGTGTTTTGATTATAAATAGATGCTGTATCTTGTTGAAGGCTTTTTCTGCATCTATTGATATGATCATATGATTCCTATTTTTAATTTGTTTATGTGACGTATCAAATTAATCGATTTGCGAATGTTGAACCATCGCTGTGCCCCTGGAATGAAGCCCACTTGATTGTGGTGTATAATCTTTTTAATATGTTGCTGTGTTTGGTTTGCTAGTATCTTATTTAGAATTTTTGCATTTGTGTTCATAAGAGATATTGGTCTGTAGTTTTCTTTTTTCGTGTTATCTTTACCAGGTTTTGGTATCAGGGTAATATTGGCCTCATAAAATGAGTTAGGAAGTATTGCTTCCTCTTGAATTTTTTTGGAAGGGTTTGAGGAGAATAGGTATTAAATCTTCTTTGAATGTTTGGTATAATTTACTGGTGAAGCCATCTGGTCCGGGACTTTTACTTTTGGTAGGTTTTTAAAGATTGTTTCAATTTCCATACTGCTGATCAGTCTATTTAGATTTTCCAGTTCTTCTTGATTAAGTCAAGGAAGGTTATATTTTTTCCAAGTACTAGTCTATTTCTTCTAGGTTATTATATTTGATGTTATATACCTTTTCACAGTATTTTTGTATGATCCTTTGTATTTGTGCAATATCAGTCATAATTTCCCCTCTTTTATCCCTGATTTTGTTTATTTGTGTCCTTTCTCTTTTTTCTTTACTGAGTCTAGCCAGTGGTTTGTCAATTTTATTAACCTTCTCAAAGAACCAGCTCTTTGTTGCATTCATTTTTTCTATTTTTTTGTTTCGATTTCATTCATTTCTGCTCTCATTTTGATTATTTCTTTTCTTCTGCTGTCTTTAGCCTTTATTTGTTCTTCCTTTTTAGTTTTTAAAGATGAAGCATTAGGTTGTTTATTTGGGCTCATTTTTGTTTTTGGAGGTTGGCCTGTAATGATATGAACTTTCCTCTTATGATTGCTTTTGCCTTGTCCCAAAAGTTTTGATATGTTGTACTATCATTATCATTTGTTTCTATGTATCTCTTGATCTCTTTTTAAATATTTTTCTGACCCAGTTATTCTTCAGTAGCATGTTGTTTAATCTCCATATATTTGTGGTTCTTCCTCATTTCTTTTTGCAGTTGATCTCTAGTTTCAAAGCATTATGATCAGAGAATATGGTTGGTGTGATTTCAACCCTCTTATATTTTTTGAGGCTATCTCTGTGTCCCAGTATATGGTCGATTCTTGAGAATGTTCCATGTGCACTAGAGAAGAATTGTATAAGCAGCTGTTTTGGAATGGAAGGCTCTGTAAATGTCAATTATGTCCAGTTGGTCTAATGTGCCGTTTAAAATGTTATTTCCTTATTGATTTTCTGTTTGGTTGGTCTGTCCGTATCCAACAGTGGGGTATTTAGATCCCCTATTATGATAGTGTTTTGTTCTGTTTTTCCCTTTAGTTCTGTTAGTAATTGCTTTACATATTTCCAGGCTTCCTGATTGGGAGCATAGATATTAATAAGTGTTTTGCCTTTTTGGTGCATGATTCCCTTTATCATTATGAAGTGTCCCTTAGTATCTTTCTTTACCTTTTTTATTTTGAAGTCTAGTTCATCTAATATTAGTACATCTACTCCCCCTTTTCTCTGAATGCCATTTATTTGAAATATCATTTTCCACCCTTTGACTTTGACTCTATATTTGTCTTTGAAGCTGAGGTGTGTCTTCTGAAGGCAGCATATATATATATTTTTTTTATCCAATCTGCAACTCTGTGCCTTTTCATTGGTGAGTTCAGTCCATTTACATTTAGGGTGATGTTGAAATATGAGGTCTTCTTATTGCCATTTTATCTTTTGCTTTCTGGTAGCTTGGTGTTTCCATTGCTTCCTTGTCCTTGTGTTTCTGTTTTTTTTATTTTTTTATTTTTGGGTTTTGTGGGTTTTGCCTCTGGTTCTTCTTTTTTTATGTTATATACTTCAGCTCTGAATCTTTGGTGTGTGCTTACCATTACTAATATGAAAAGGATATTTATATATATACAGTAGTGCATTTTCTTCTGCGTGTGCCTTATCTCTAGTCCCCTTTGTGAATTTGGATCCTTGGGTCTTCCCCTTTTTAGTCATTGTTGTCTCAGTTTGTCCCTATGTATTCTGAACATTCATTGCTATCTTGTTATAACAATTCATTATTTAAGCTTTAGTGCTTTGTTCTTAGTAAGGGTTCTATTCTCTGATTCTCTATCCTCTGATTCTATTTGCCTGATAGTCATTTTACTCTTAATTATGTATTTTTGTTGTTGTTGTTGTTATTTTGTTTTAGGTGAGATTACCCCTTTCAATATTTTCTGCAGTACAGGTCTTGTATTGGAGAATTCCCTCAATTTCTGTATGTCTAGAAAGATTTTAATTTTTCCTTCATATCTGAAGGAGAGCTCAGCTGGATACATTATTCTAGTCTGGTTGTTCCTTTCACTTAATAGTTTAAATGTTTGATTCCATTCCTTTCTGGCTTGTAAGGTTTGTGCTGAGAAGTCCAATGATAATTTAATGGGTTTACCTTTATACATTACCATTTTCTTCTCTCTGGCTATCTTGAGAATTCTATCTTGGTCGTTGATTTTTGATAACTTTAATACAATGTGTCTTGGTGAAAGGCCTTTTTGGATTGAGATAATTGTGTGTTCTGTTGACTTCTTGAATTCCAAGCTCCAGCTTATTCCTTATATTTGGGACATTCTTGCCCACTACTTGTCTGAAAATGCTTTCTAGTCCTTGCCCCTTTTCCTCGACTTTGATAATACCTATTATTCTTATGTTTCCTCTCCTAATGGTATTAAGCTAGCTTTTGTATTTCTCTTTCATTATTTTTCATTCTTTGATTTCTCTCTTCTTTCTTCTAAATTTATTTCTAAATTTTTGTCTTCGATATTACTGGTCCTTTCCTCCATTTCGTCAACTCTATTTCCCAAGATTACCATTTCATTTTTTAACTCTTGCAGTGTGTTCTTCATCTCCAGAAGTTCTATTTAGTTCTTTTTGAGGGTTTTAATATCTTTGCTCTGCTCATCGAATTGTTTTTTCAATTCCTGAAATTGTTGATATGAGATGTTTTCTATCTTATTAAGTTTTTTCAGAAGTACCATCCTAAATTCTCTTTATTTGAGTCTCATATTTCTATGTCTGTAAGTTTATTTTTTGGAGATTTTTCTCTTCCTTTCTGAGATGCCTTGTCACCTTGGTTGTTCCTGGTGTTTAATGGACTATTTCTCTGCCTGGTGTTTAATGGAAGTATATTATGCTGTTTTATAGAAAGAAGGTTTATTATATAAAGGTCTTACCATAGTCTGTTGCAAAGGTGGTGCTTTTCTTTTGGTTTCTAGTATGTGACGTCTAAGCCTCTTGGATCCCTGTGTTATATAATGCCTTAAAGTACCCGTGGTAGCTCTTATGTGCAGATCCCATGCTCAGATGTGCCGGTATGCAGTTTGGGTGTTTTTCTTGACTTTTAGATTTTTAAGTTATTGTTGTTTCAAAGGGAGAGATCTGGAGACTTCTCTCAGCCATGTTTTCTGTTGAAATGTGGCTCATAGCACTGGTTGCCTGCTGGGACTTGAAATGTAGCTTACAGGGCTGGCTGCTTTTGCTGAGACTGGAAAGGCCATTCACAACAGTGACCACCCAGCTGTAAACACTTGGTCCTGAATCACTCGGAGCTGAGCGTGGCAGCAAGCCAATAACAGTGCCCAGGCAGTCTGCAGGTTGAATGGGGTGGGGTCTCAGAGAAAGTGGCTGTCAGATCAAAACAGCCTCAGTCTTGCTGCAAATTTGGTAACCGTTTTAAGTTTCCATAGGTGACACAGATCACAGCAAGACTAATTGCTGTCTGGGACTGGCCCATAATTCCCAGATATCTGCCCAAGTTCATGTTGGCAGCAGGGATCTGCCTGACACTGTCTCTGAAATGGAGCTCACAGCACTGGCCTCTATTGCTGGGATTAGAAACATTGCTCACAACAATGGCCAACCCGCTGTGAATAATTCATTCTGAATCACTCAGCTCAAGGCTTGGCAGGCAACCATAAACAACTGCCCTGGCAGTCTGCAGGTTAGGCAGAACAGGCTGATCCCCTTAGATCAGCATCTCCTAATGGCTTTGTGGGAGGGGTCTGCACAATCAAGCTGGTGTAATCTGTAGGCCGGACTAAGACACAATGGTGGCTGCCTATCCAGCCCTTTTTCTGACTAAAGGTAATCAAGACTTTTTCAGAATGAACCTGTGCGAGCCTCATTCCCACTGTTGATGTGTCCCGGGTGAGTGTCCTCAGGTCAGAAAGCCTTTACGTGGGTCCTTCAAAGGGACGTCTAGGGGTTCAGTCACCTTCCATCTCACCCCGGCAGCCAGAATCCCCTCTAGTTTCTACAGCCAGAGTTATTGGAATCTCCTCTACCCTGGGCAGGAGAGCCCTTAGATGTGACCAGGACCCCCTTCTCCTTTAGGAGAGCCTCTACAGCCCTGCTCTCTCTCCTGGTGATCTTCCACCACCTGCAAGTGTGGGTCCAGCCTAATTCAGACTTTGCCCCTCCTACCAGCTTCAATGTGGCTCCTGTATATTATCAGATATAGGTGTTATGATCAGCTGGACATCAGATGATTCTCCACGTTGATTATTTCATAATTTGGTTGTAATTTCAATGTGGTCCTGGGAGGAGATGAACCCTGCTTTTACTTAGTCCGCCATCTTTCCATTTTTCAGTTTTAGATATTGCAAATGTCTTGTCTTATTGCCATCTTGGCTATGAGTGAGTTTGTGGAATTATTTGTATATTTTATTGCATTTTGCCTGTTACTTTATATAAGTGGAAAACTTAAATATAAATATTAGCAAAAGAGGTATATAGGATTTATAAACTAATAAAAATGAGATACAGTTGGAAAATACTTAGCCCTGCCCAAAATAGTATCTCTTTATCCTCAATTTGATTATTCCTTTAACTTCTCCTGCTAAATGAAGGAAAAGGATAAGACTAAAGAACATATGTAAAATGCTGAATATATCTTTGAATATCCTATCTAAAAGCTTGGATGTAATTGTAAAATAAGAACTTCTTTTATAACGTGAAATTTCACCTGAATGACCTATGCACAGTCAGCCTTTGTTCACATTTTCAAGAACAGATTATTCACCAAAAGTAGGACATGGCTCCATCTGAGAGACCAGTTGCAAGGGCCTTGCTAAGTAACCTCTACCACTTTAGAGCACTGACTAATTTCAACTTGAGTATATTTTAAAATTTTATTTGGTTTCTGCTAATGAAGGTGGAAGATAGGACTAAAAAGAGTTTAGAGGGCAAGTATTTTATTTTGGGGGGAAATTTTGGTGGCATGTTACTCAATGGTTTTAAATTAGTAAAAGGAAAGGATTTCTATAAGGACAGCAGTGGTGAAAATCAAGTAAGACTTCCTGTGAGATTTGCTTAAAGAGCTTCGTTAATATGAACAAATGATATGTAGTTTCTCTTTCCTGTCTTTAACTCCTATGGTAAGTAAGCCCTTTCTCTTCATTATCAGCCTTATGAATATCTCGAAGTCTTGCCTATTTTAGAAAAAATTTCCTTCAACTTTGTGTCTCTTTTTATCTACTGTGCTATTTCTTTACTAGCAATGTGAGCACATTTCTCAAAAACATAATCTACACTTATTACTGACACATCTTGACTTTCTAATAATTTTTCCCTTTTTTTAAAAAAAAACTTTAATCATGTTAAAATATTTATAAGGTTTTCTAAATTAGTTTTATATCAAACCGGACAGCTAGATTGTCTTGTAATAACAACCAAGCAAAAAAATCTTAGTGGTTTAGAACAACCAAGGTGCATATTTTGTTTATGCTATATGTTCTTTCAGATCATCAGAGAACCTTTGCTCAATGTAGTCACTCAGGGACCCAGACTGAGAGATAAGTCACTGTTTGACCATCGCTGGTTGCCATTTCAGAGCGAAAGGAGAGTCTCACACTGGAACTGACATATCTTATGTACTCAGAGAACAAAGAGCTGGAAATATTTGGTGTTAGCACCGGTAACAACCATAGTTATATATGTCATGCTTTGAGGCTAATAATTGTTCATTTATTTGTCTTTTGGTTGATGGCTTTCTCGTGTGGTCTGTGCTTTTTCAAATTGCAAGATCATCTTTATTGGGAATGATTATGGAAGAGTTCCTACAGATTAGCTTTGCCTTTGCTTCTGCTGAAGACTCTTAGTGGTTTTCTGGTCTAGGATTTGTCCTTAATGTTGGTTTCTTGGTTTCAGATTCCATATCATTTGGAAGGTTTAAATTCAGACTCCACAGCTGTGTATCATACAGGCTGGGGTTTTAATTTGTCACTGGATATTGTGTTTCTATGCAGAAGACAGATGACAAAATTTCTGTGTCTTCCAGGAACAGGTTTTCTCCTCCCTGTTTAGGCATTGTTCCTCATCAGATGGGCCATGAGTCAGGACTCTTTTGGCTTCATAGTTCACATTTTAGTTTTGAGTTCATTCTGTTGCTAGCATTTTATTTAATGTGTTATTATATATGACATTTTTTCATGTTTTAGAAAGAGGTCCACATCTAGACTTCAGTCACTCTTTTACCATTATGGTTATCTTTTCGTCTCCTAATATACTCAATGTTTTTTTTCAGTGGTTCATGATTGACTCCCATTTTATCAAATTCTAGGGATTCTCTTCAGCCCTTATATCTTACCAGACTTTTTCTGCACATTCAGTGTACCTGAATAAATACTCTTTTTGAAATGTGCTTCTTTCTTGGCTTTTCTCCTATGATTCTTTTAGTACTTTGTAAACATTTCCTCACTTTCATTTCTGAATTTTCCCAAATACTAAACCTACTCAACAAACATTGATATTCTTTAATTTTATTTTTCTCTGTTTTTTTTCTAAATTCTTTGTATGGGCCCTTATAGTTTCATTATTCTATTACCAAAAACACATTGACAGCCTTATTCTTTCCTTTCCTCATATATTCAGTTGGACATAGACATTTAAGTGCCTCTAAAATAAATATCTAAACCTGTACTCATTGCTTTCCCCTCAAACTCATTTCTATGAATTCCTGATATTATTTAGTAATATTGGCCTCACAAAAGGAAACTTGGCCTCTCATCCTAGATTACTCCCTTTCTTCAACCTCCTTTCCCCCATATAGTGCTGTTTTAGCCCCTAAATATTATAAACATTGTTATTCTCCTCTCTGTCCCCACTACCATACATAGTTAAATTCTCATTTATTCTTCCATTCACATAAGATGTTTATATTAGATACCTACTCTGTGCCAGGTGTTTTATCACAGTGGTTGTAACTAAGTCAGCAAAGTCCCTGCCCCACAGTTTATTTACATGTAGGTGATAATGAACAAATAAATATATAACATATGATGTTAGATAGCAATACATCATTGCATTACAGTGCTATTCTGTTGTTGCCTAGTGGTGATTTAGGTAATTTTCAAGTTTAATTTTTTGGAATGTGAATAAAATCTCTCTTGAAGATTCAATCTATAATTAATGTTAAGTGCCAGAAAATGCCATACTGTGACTATTTCTCTGAGTTTTAGATATACAAAATATAATTTACTTAAAGTAGTTTAGAAGTCTGAATAATTACTTCCATTACATTGTTGAAATGTATTCCTTTAGTAAATCATTTCACTATATAGATCTGTTATTTTACATGATAGCTTTTGCTTTAGGCTGTATTTAGAAAATTTCCCAGGAGTGGAAATGTGTAGTCTCTCTCAAGAGTATTTTGATTTTTGTTGATATTTTGTTTTTTAGTTCATTCTCTGAAATATCTATGAAAACTTTTTGTAGGTGTCTTTAAAATGATGTGAGTTTTTCAGAAAACAACAACAAACTATAGTTACTGAGTGAGTGAGCACTGGAGTAGAGTACTTAAATCCTGTCTGAGCATTTAAAAGGAATGCCAATGGTGTATATTTGGGTATCTTTATATCCCATATTTTGCTGTTTTTTGGCTTGCTGTACTTACTAAAATCAATAGCTGAACCATGTAACTAATAATTTCTCTTAGGGGAGGAACAGAGGGGGAGAACAATGATGTGGGCTTGTTGCATGAATTAACCACCATCACTTCTGTCCCTATAGTCAGATTCTCTCAGAGGATGGTGCCAGATCCTTTGTGGTCTTTGAACACAAACCTGAGTTTCCCCTAATGTCCACATCTTTAAAAAGACTCCAGCAGTGCTAATGGAGATGAAACGCAGTCAGAAATGAGGGAAAGAAAAGATCCCAGCATCCATGTTATTATAAATGAACAATTTTTCTCTGGTTTCAGCTGTTTCATTTAGATAAATGGTTCTAGGAAGATGAGACAACACTATTTGCATTACGGGTTTAATCATGGCAGTTACAGCTTAACTACCTGGCTTCAGTTTTGTGTGTGTGTATGGGTGCGTATGTGTGCATGTGTATATATATATGTATATATACACACACATACCACATACATATATACACATATATATTGCCATACATACATACATACATGTGTATACATATATACCCATACCACATGCATGCATGCATACATGCACACATTTATACATACATACATACATACATACATACATACATACATATGTATATATACTTCTATCCACCTCTTCCCCTTCTTCTGAACCTTGCAACCATTCTCAACTCAGTACATTTCAGTGGTTGGAATACAGAGTAGCCAGTGTGGCAGGTTAAAAAATGATTGAATACTTCTTCATCTTACTTCTCACAGTGAGCTCTGTTTTCTCACACTGGAGCTCTGTTTTTGTTAGAGAGTCATAGCTGTTGTTAACCAATGGCTATTGCTACTCCTAGATAATGGCATAGGAGTTGTTGAAAATATGTTGGAATTGCCTTATCAAATGAGTTGGAGCAAAGGATAGAAATGAAATTATTCCAGTGTTGGCCTGGGGCTGTTCTGGAAAGAACATGTTACCACGTAGCCTTCTCATGTGCATAAATTATGATACTGAATATTTTATGGCTATTTTTGAATTGTGTTCTCACTGCATATAATACAACTTAATTTCCTCTTCTAAAAAATGAGTAACTGAGTAAAGAATGTCTTACAGCTAGGTGACATGGCTAATAACCAGTTGTCTTGTTAGTTTAGGATAAATGCTCCTGGTCCTGGATGTGTTTGTTTTGCTTTTAATCACATGGAATATAGAATACTGTGAGAGAGAGAGAGCTGGGGAGACAAAGTGGGGTGGGGAGGGGGTAGGCAAGAGGGAGGAGGGAAAGAAAGAGAAAGAGAAAGAGAAAGAAATATTCTGATTTAGGAAATTTTTACATAGACAGTGGGATAGAACTAACCTGTCTCCTAGCCTTTTTTATGTTTTAAAGCATGCATTTTCTCATGTTTTCGTATTGTTAGTTAGGATAAATATTGCCATTCCATATATTAGACTGTGAAACACAGATTAAAAAGGTTAAATAAATTGGTTAAGCTTCCTTAATAACTAATCACTTGCCACCACATATTTGTGAATCACTTTACATTTTAGTTGATAAATAATACAAATTATATTTTGTTTCTCCCAATAGTGTGTCAGTCAAGTATGGAGTCCAGCTTTCCCATTCCCAGCTAAACCTGAGGTTGGCAAACTTTTTCAGTAAAGGGCAAGATGGTAAATACTTTGGGTTTTTTTTGGGCCAGACAGTTGCAATTATGTGACTCTGTTGGGGTAGCATGAAAACAGCCATAGATAATAAACCAGTGGACATGACTATGTTCCAGTAAACTTTATTTACAGAAATAGGTGGTGGGTGGCATTTGGCCAACACTTTCTCTAAACCAGTAGCTTCCAAACTTTTTACTAAAGAGCCTGTTATGGTTCCCACCTGTGACTTCCATGTTTTGAAAGTTGGACTTTCAAACAAACTCAATATTGAATAATAATGAGTTCATGCTCCTATTTTTTTAATTAATGCCAATCAAAACTCTACATGACCATGTTTCTTAAAAGCTGTGACCGTTGAGTCATATAGCTTTGTGATACCCAGAGTCTAATTTCCTGTCAAGTGCATAACCACATAGATGATGACTTGACAATTAGATAATGATATAACTTAAGTCTTGGACCCTGGGCTAGTAGTTGACTACCTCCTTCTTTAGTTTTTGTAATTTGTTACATGCAAACCACTAAAAGGAGCCCACTTTGCCTTCAGGTTGTGAGAATAATCCCCTGATGTCTACATTTGTAGACTTGCATCCCAGCCAGTCTCAGTTGCTATGCAGCTTCACCAAGCTAAGGTACTCTGCAAAATTGCTTTTAAAGATAACCCTCAGTATTGTTTGAGATGACATTAAATCATTTCCTTAGTGAGTAAACATCTATTCAGAACTATGTATTAAAATATATTAGTAATTTAAATTTGAGTACTAATGTTTTTGTGTTAGGGAATATGTACTTTTAAAGTTTAAGAGAATTTGACCTATTAAATTAATGGGTCAGCCTTGCAATTTTTAATATTTATAATTGAGCAATTGATTAGACATGATTTAGAGTTAGGATACTAAGTTTGTAAACAATATTGGAATATTTTAGAGATTCCCAAGAATGATTATTTTTGAAAATTTACTTAGAAGAATTACCAACATTTTTTGAAAGGGCTCGTTTGTTAGATAACTAGATAATTAAAAAAAATGAACATCTTAAATTTGTAAATGTAGTTTAAAGCATTTAAGTGAATTTGTTAATGTTGCAATAGTCTCTTTAAAAATGATAGTATAAAAAGAATAAGAAAACTAAATTTGAAATCTTAAAAGAGTAAATAGAGTTTTGAATTTTCAAATATAACAAATGGATAAATAAACCAAAGAATGACTGAATAGTCTTTTCTGCTTATGTCCTCAAACGTTAAAAAGAAAAACCTCACATCGAAATGATCAGTATGAATAATCATTGTTACTGTACAATGCTGTGGAATCCCAGGCACAGCAAAGAAATGACATTTTAGTTAGATTGCACAGTTTACAATTTCTTATAGACTTTTAGAAATATTGAAGTTTATGAATCTCCGCTTGCCTTCCAGGACTAAGATTTGCCAGTTACTTACATTAGACACCTCTCTTATATGTAGAATTAATTTCTTACTTGAATGTTATTTGAAATATTATACTTAAGTGGTAGAGAGTTCTCATTTTAATCACGAGGAGTGAAACCTCAAAGATTCTGCTCTCAGGAACAGTGAATTGGTCTCAACATGAAATAGTGAGTGAGTGGTTGGTCGTCAGGCCTGACCTCTGAGGTAATGTCTCAGAACTGAGTTTTCAATAAAATAGATAAAGAATTTTTATTAAGTTTCCTGAGCTGGAAACACATCCATCCTCTCATTTTGCTGGACAACGTGTTTATCATTAAGGACCTGCCTATCTCAGTGGAAGCTCAAGGCGGCCATGGAGGGCATGCACCCCTGCCACAGGGGGAAGCGAGTCTTGGCTGAATCCCAGTTGCATTACAAGTCCTGGCTGAGGTGCTGCCCTTTTTGCCCATGTCCTGGGGAAATTCATCAGTTCCTAGAACTACTAGAGATTGCAAGACATTATCTCATTAGCTCTTTGACTCTAAGTAGGCATTTACTTAAATTATCTCTGGCAAAGGAGAATGTCTTCATGTACTACTTACATAATTCAAAATTAATTTTAAAGATGTGTTTTAAAAAATTAACTGTGGGAGATTTTGTTCTACCTACTCCTAAGATCTGCAGGGGTGGTAAGTCACCTTGCTAACCTATGGGAAGTAATGATGAGAAAGATAATTAGAGCTTACATATTTTCAGCACTTTCTGTGTGCCAGATACTGAAGTAAAAACTTCCAATACATTCACTTATTTAATTCACTTATTTACCTAATGGGGCAAATAATGTTCTTGTCTCTTTATGCAATTGAAAAAACTCAGGGTTAAAGTTCCCAAGTGGTGGGTTTGGGCTTTGAACCTGGGTTAGTCTCATTTTAAAAGCTGTGCTCTCAACCTTTGTGTTTATTATTCTGCCTTCACAGGTCATGGTAGTTAGCTTGTCTTCTAATTGTGATTTTCTTTTGAGAATAAATAATTAGGCTACATAAAGAATTATATAATATAGTAAAAATTAAAAGGTTTGAGGATTAAGGAATTAATGTTATTCCTATCAATCCTACCTGTTATTAGTTAACATGTACAGTATTTATGGTTGGAAGGAATTATTTACTCACACGGTAAAATTGTTATAAAAACAAACAGTTTGCACAGTTCTGCATTTTCTCCCTTTGCTACATACCCGAAACTGCTTTAACTTCTAGTTTGTTCTTACTATATGGAAAAGTGGAGAAGCTTGATTGGTGAATTATTGAGCCCTCATGAAAAGAAGAAACAAACTTGTAGGAGAACTGGATTTGAAATAAAAATGTGAAACTTTATTTTTGGCTCCACAAATTCAAAGCCTTATGGGTTTACAATGCTCTTTGGGTAGGATCCTTTCTCTCTCCCTTAGTAAACATCAGTGGAAAGCAAACTTCAGTGTGGCTTCACTGGGTGTATATTATGAAGGGCAGAGCTGCAACTAATAAAATGGAATCACTTTTGAATTGAAAAAAAAATTTCCTGGTTATTTAGTTAGTGCATATAGTGGGTATATTTGGATTATCTTCACGATATTTTTATAGGTGGCCATTTTGAAAATTGTGTTCTGTTTTTAAATTCTAATGTCGTCCTTAATTTAAGAGCACCTCTGGAATAAATTCTCATTTTTCCATGGCAAATAAAAGTCTGAGAAATAGTAGAGATTAAAGTAAATTCAACCCCTAGCCTGGCCCCTGATTTCCAGGCCAGCTACAGTGAGAACTGTCAGGGAGATAGATGGGGGCTCTAAGGTTTCCTGGAGTTTTCAGCCATGTGTGGGCACCACATGTGGTGTGTTCAGTGAATACAAATACAAGAACACATGCTGTTTCCATTAGGGACACTTCAGACCCTTCTCTGTCCCCAGCCTTACTGAAGAGTTGTATGGGTCATTTATCATAGGCCACTTACTGATACTGACTGGAGCTCAGGCCCTACTACAAGTAAGCAGTAAACAGTGTGATTAGTTCTTTTAGAATGCTTATCACACAATGGTATTATTTCTTAACAGTTCACAAACTCATATGCAAAGATTTGTTTAACTAGCTGCTTATAGAGTGGAATTTATTTAAAATACAGATCTGACTGTGTATGTACCTTGCTTAAACCTTTCAGTGATGCCTGAGAGTCAAAATCATTCAAGACTGGGTCTGCCTTGTCTGCAGGCTCATCCCCTTCTATTACCTCTAGAAGGCTAACCTCTAGAAAGCTAACAGCTTTCCACATATATCATATATGGCCTTTCCTTGACCTCTAATTCTTTGTTCCTTTTGTTGACAAGGCCCCTCTCTGCTTTCTTTGTCAAAATAAAGAATCTCATTTTAGAAGACTGAGGTCAGCTATCACCTCCCCCGGCAAGCCTTCCCTATTTCTCTTCCCTCAGTCTCGGTTTGGCATCGCCTTTTAGTGCTTAGAGAATGGTGAAATGTTATCTATCATAGGTTACTCTTCTCTCACTGTATTGAAACAATGTCTCTGTCTCTGTCTCTGTCTCTGTCTCATGGTGTGAGCAGCCTGAAAGCTGGCTTGAGTCTGTTTTTTCCCCCACCTTCAGGTGCCTGGCCCAGTGGCTTGAGCACAGAAGAGGCAACCACCAGTGATTCTTGAACTGAGTTGAATTGCCTTGTAAGCAATTCTGAGCTTCACTCAGGCACAGTCACATATGATTCTCATTATATTCCTTATCCCAGGGCCTTACACACCCACACCATGAGAAAGTTCATACTGAAGAACTGGCCAACAGTGTGACTCCCTCAATTTTCCATGATTGAAGAGCCCAGATATACAAACTGTACAATCTGTTTTCCTTCATGAGTGTTGTCACTAGAAGCACTCTTTATTGAGTGTTGTCTTGGTCCTAACAGGTATCTAGTAGCCACATCAGCTATTGTTTACACTTAGGAGAAAAATAGTATCTTAAAAAGAGTACCCGATATCTTAATGATCTTAAACATTTGGCTTAGCTGCCCAGAGTTGGATCTTCTCTTTAGCCACAGTACTCATAAAATTTCTCATTGCTTCACTGTGTGATTGCATGCTGCTTACTTGCAAAGAATGCATTTTCTTCCTAACAAGGTACTGGGATGTGTGCAGAACAGTTTAAAAACTGTTTTCATTGAAGTATAGCACATCCCTACCTTTTATTCTTATTATTTTTACTGGTTTACTGTACTTGGTCTTTCTTCTTCTTGTCATTTCTTAAAGACACCACCATACTACAATGGGAACAATAGGAGCTTTGAAGTTTGAGACCTGGGGTAAAAGCTGAACTCCACCACTTACTATATTATGCTTGAGCCTTAGTTTTCTCATTTGAAAATGGGGATAGTTCTTATGTCATTAGGTTGGTGTGAGGATTCAGTGAGATAATTCATACATATAAAGTACCAAATACTTGGTCACTGTGATCATTACCATATGCCACTATGCTGGGGCCTATGTGGTATATATAAAATAATGACACTTGAAACAAGTAGCATATAAGGTATTATATAAAAAGTGCTAAGATTAGCTCTTTGAAGAATCACAGAATGTTAAAAAACCAGAAAAGAGCTTTGGAGACTATCTAGTTTAATCCTCCCCTGAAAAATTAGGTTTAAGTTCTGACTATATCATTAATTAACTATATCACCAGGATTTACTTCCTTATCTATAAAACAGGGAAGATCATTAACATGTACTCCTTTACTTTACAAAAATGACCTAAGGATGAAATGGAGTCGTTAGTGTATGCTAGCAAATAATGGTATTGATATTACTGTAATTGTTAATAATAGGAGCTACATAGTTTTCCTATTGTGTTTTAGTTTTATATTAAATATTGTTGAATTCTATATTTTCCCCATCATGAAACATGTGAAAACTGTTAAAACAGTTATTCAGTTCTCATGCATCTGTTAAAGAAAATTTCTGCTTCTAAACATTATCAAAACCCCAAAGGGGAGCTACTATTTCCTACCATTTGTGAAAGTAAGCATGACTTCTGAAAAACAACTGTCCACAATATAAAAACGAAGGTCTGGCCTGCTTTCTCTCTTAATGTACTATTCTAGCAAGTTCTAAGGGCATCTGAATGATAACTGCTTTCTCTCTTAATACATAATGTCTCCACTTGAACTTATCTTGCTTATAGGCATGACACAAGCAACATCAAGGCTGGACGCTCTCAGTAGACCTCCTCCTAGGTATATGTGGACAGCCAGCTAGATCACTTTCACTTCACTGAGCTGTGAAATTGACACCAAATTGTGCCATTAGCTTGTTTCTGAAGGGTATGTTGTGCTGGATGTTCTCTTCTTGCTTGTATGGTAAACGAAAAGAAAAATGACAAGATAAAAATGCCCCATAAATGAACATGAGCGAGGAAATTTAGATGTAATTTGTCATGAATTAAAACATTGAATAATGTATCAAGAGCTTCTGGAAGCAGAGATGCTGAGAATTCAGAGCATGTATTTTGTATTTGGGGACAAGAAAATGTAGAGCTTTAGGTTTCTCTTTTGAAGCTTTTTCAGATGTTCATTAGCCTTCTTTATACCTTGCTAGCAAGAGGACAATCTTGCAATCAATTAAGTCATTCAGTAGCACTTATCTTTATGTTCACTGATTTAGGTGTAGTGGCATGTTTATGTGAGTCTTTTTCCTTTCCATAATTAAATCCTTCTTTGTCTACCTTTTGATTAGAAAACTGAGATAAATTATTTCTCAGTAAACTATCTTTCCCAGATAGTTGAAAGGTGGCAAAGGGTAGCTGTAAATGTGGCGGTTGGAAGAGATTTCTTTGAGTGGATTCCACATCATTCTTGTGAAAGCATTCTGCATGGTAAATCAGTGGCTGGTCTCCATCGAGCCTTTGTGTTTTCTCTTCTCCCAGATATCCACTTAGTTCACTCTTTCACCTCCTCCAGACTTTACTCAAACCTATTCCAATCCTGCTATCTTCCTTCCCTGCTTTATTTTCCCCTCAGAACTTACCACTGTCTAACTTACTGCCATATTTGCTGCTTCTTGTCACATATATACTTCACATTTTAACATCTTTGAAATTGGGAGGTGTCTAACAATCAATGACATCTTCGATCCTGAAAAATGGGTATGTATATTAGTTTCTTTATTTTTCTCACCTCTAGAATATAAGCTCCATTAGGGCAAAGCATTCTGTTTATGTTTTCCATTCTGTATCTCTAACACCTATAATTGCCTCTCACATAATAGGTACTAAATAAATACTTGTTGAATGAACTATCTAGGTTCAAGGGATTTTTGGGAAAAGCTATTCTACATTTATTCTTCTATCCTTGTCTCAACCCTCCACTTCCCAATTCCTGTGCATTCTTATCTTAGCCTGCTTGTCTTCTCTCTGCCAGAGGACATTCTTAATTTACCTGACTTCCTTCCCACCCCATGTAGCTTATGGGGTCACTAAAGCAGTGAGCTGGGGCGTACAGTGGATATGTTTCTCTTTCCTTAAAACTCAACCCTAAAGCTCTAAGAATTTACCTGCTGGCTCAGATCTTACTTTGTCTAGCTTTGTAGGCTTTAGTCATGATAGAAGCATTAAAGCTGAAACTGTATTAGGGCAGTGCCTTTCATACTCTGTTGATAAGGATCAGTTTTAAATTTCTAATCAATCACAAATTGACACATTTGTAAAACACATACAACAAAAGTAAAAACAAAACAGAAAAATTAAATAAATAAACTTTTAAAAAAAGACAGATATACAGTCCTCAATTTTTTCATTGTTAGATAAAATAGACACAAAATTACTCTGACAAATTTATAAAAACATTTCTAAATACTCTCTATTTCTGTACATATGTCATTACAGACCAGTAATAAACAGTGTGCAGATTAGGACCATTTTGTGGACCACAGTTTGAGAAGCACTGTATTAGGGCATGATTGCCCAATGTGATGTCAGTTCAGTTTTAGAATATCATCTAAAATGAATCTGCTTATTACTGCTGCCTTTTATATGTTATTGTTCATAGACATTAAGTTGTAACTCCTTTAACCCAATTCAGCACTAGTAATTGGTTAGTTAATGGAAAAATAATTTAGAGTAGAAATCATAACAAGGATACATCCATATACAGTCATATTATTTTAACTAAAATAAACATGAAAAAACACTGAAACAACCACCTTACGATGGAGAACCAATGTCTTTTCTTTAAAGCTAGCCTGAGAGTTCAGCAGAGTTTTTCTTATAAACCATACCCATTTATAATTTAAGTTTCTTCAAAGAGATGCAAGAATTGAGTGCATCATTTATAAAGAAGTCTGAAGACAGAACCCCTACAGCTTTTTCTGATTTTAAAAATATTTTATAGTTATTTTACCTGTATTGAATTTGCCTCAAATTCATTGTCTTTCAGTGTCATTTTTTTGAGAAACAAGAGCATTGTTTCTGTGCTCATAGTTCATCACTTTACCTTATGTTATATAATTATGTAACAAATAAATCAGTGTGGCAACCTGGTTTGGGAGCATCATAACACTCTGGGTAGTGTACCACTCCATTAGGAGGAGTAAGGGTGCTGGGGAATACTGGAGGTAGAGAGCAGTCACAGATGATTGGTGTGCTGTGGCACTGGACCATGTTCTACTGAAGGAACAGGAAGCAGGGGGGCCAATCTGTACACTGGTATAAAGATCCCTAAAAAATCATTTCTACCATGCCATTTTATTAAAATGCTTCAAAAGCTTCTCCTGGTACTACTGCAATTCTGTTGAATGAATCTGTTTTCAGCCATCCTGTTTATGATTATAAATGCTTTATTCATATCTTCACTTAGCCTTTTTACTTACAAAAGAGCTTGGTCTTTTTAGTGTATAACCATGTAATACATCTCAATCTATTGTTTATTTCCTTTTCTCTAGTTTCACCATTGCTTTCTTACATTGTTGTAACAAAACTACTTTAAGTCCTGTGCCTGAAACATGAGAGGAGAGGAAGCCAATTTTTGTAACTTTTTATTTTTATAAAATTACAAACTTACCAAAAAAATTATAATACTTGTACAGTTGATCCTTAAATGACAGAGTGGGTTAGGACTGAGGATACCTGTGCAGTCAAAAATCTATGTGTAACTTTTGACTCCCTTAAAACTTTACTAAAATAAAAAATGTTGGAGAGGAGACAGAGAAAAAGGAACCCTTATACACTGCTGGTGGGACTGTAAATTGGTACAGCCACTATGACAAACAGTATGGAAGTTCTTCAAAAAACCATATGATCCAGCAATCCCTCTCCTGGGTATTTACCACAAAGACTTAAAAAACCCCTATCTGAAAAGATATTTGCACACCGATGTTCATAGAAGCATTATTCACAGTGGTTAGCACCTGGAAACTACCGAAGTGTCCTACAATAGATGAGTAGATAAGGAAGATGTGGTACATATATACAATGGAAATTTACTTAGCCATAAGAAGAGATGAAATACAGCCATTAGCGAGAACATGAATGGACCTCAAGATAATGATAAGCGAAATAAGCTAGACAGAAAAAGTTGAAAATCCCATGATATCACTTATATGTGGGATATAAACCTGAAAGCAACAAACAAACAGGACAAACAGACTCATGGCCATGACAACAGACTAGTAGTTACCAGAGAATAGGAGAGGAGAAGAAAGGAGGGAGGTAAATGAGGTAAAAGGGGTTAAATATGTGGTAACATAAAGAAATCTAACTATGAGAAGGAACACACAATGCAATATATGTATATATGCATTACTGTTAAATTGTACACCCCCAAATTACTGGATTTTGTTGACCAATGTCACCATTTAAAAAAAAAACAACCTTTCCTAATAGTCTACTGTTGACCAGAATCCATACCGATAGTATAAACAGTTGATTAACATCATATTTTTTTGTGTCTTATATGTATTATATACTGTATTCTTAAAGTAAGCTAGAGAAAAGAAAATGCTATTAAGAAAATCATAAGGAAGGGAAAGTAAATTTACAGTATTTATTTTAAAAAATCCATCTCTAAGTGGACCTGTGCAGTTTTAGCCTGTGTTAAGGGTCAACTGTACAAAGAAGTTTTGTGTGCCCTTTACTCAGATTCAGTCAGTTTTTGGACCCACTTGTTTTCTCTCTCCATATATTTATTTTTATCTTGAACATTTGGAGAGAAAATTGCAAACATTTAACTTTTACTCCTAAACACTTCAATTTATATTTACTGAAAATACAGGCACTCTTTTTACATAACCACAGTCCAATTAATCAAATTCAGGAAATTTACATTGATTCAATACTGTTATTAAATCCACAGCTCATACTCAAATTTTGTCAGTTGTCCCAATAATGATCAGTTTGACTTTTTTTTTCCTGGTCCAGAATCCAATCCAGGATTACACACTGCATGTAGTTTTCATGTCTCCTTAGTCCTCTTTCAATCTGAATAGTTCCTCAGCCTTTATCTTTAATGACGTTGACACCTGTGAAGATTATTGGCCATTTCTTTTGTAGAATTTCCCTCGGTTTGGGTTTGTCTGATATTTCTTCATGATTAGATTTCATTTATTTATTTTGGGAGCACCAACTCACAGAAGTGATGCTGGTTTTTCTCAGGAGCCACATGGCATTGGGGTGCCTTATTCCTGGGCAGATGAACTTCAGTCACTTCAGGCAGCGTCTGCCAGGGTTTTTTTTTTTTTGTTTTTTATTTTTTGGGTAATTTCTAAGTCATTTATGGGGAGGCACTTTAAGGCTAGAAAACATATATTTTCTGTTTATTTCTTCTATTTTTAATTGACATTTTACAAGAAAGAAGAGCATTCCCTTTCCACTCTTTATTTATTCATTTAATTTATTCATGCATCAGTATGGTCTCATAGATTCTTTTTTTATTTTGCTAAATGGGGTAAAAGCCTGTATCTATTGCTATTTAATTTGATTTGATTTTCAAATTGTCCCAGGCTTGGGAGCCCCTTTAAGCTAATTTCTATGTCCTTTTGACATGTCTCCATTATTCTTCGAGCATTTTACTTTCTGCTTCAATAAGAATTTCTAGGCTCATGATTTACTTTTCCTGTCCAAGTACCAGAATCAACCATTTTTCTAATTACCCCTGTTCTTTTAAGAGAGGAATGGTTTTAAGAAATCAAGATCTCAACCTAAGTTGTGCTCATTGCTAATGAGATATTAATATTCTTCTCTGTAAAGTAAGCTAGGGGGAAAATATGTGTGTGTACAATATCTATATTTATCTATGTGTGTGTACAGATGTATATATAGATACATGTTACATATGAACATACATATCTGTATATATACATATGTACATCTATAGCTATTTTTACATTTAAAACTATTAAAAATTATGTATTAACAATTATTAGTCCCTACAGATGCCTCCAGTTCTAGTCCAAACCATATAACAGAGTTTATTCTAGTTTTTCTTCTTTTCATGTTTGTAATACACTTCTTCAACAGTGAGAAACCTGACTTCTGTTATCCTCAGTATATTTTCTCAGTCCTTTAATATACAGAAAATTGTTTCAGAAACACAAATTCATACCACTATGAAAAACAAACTCACCCACTGGAGTTCAGTATTTGTTTAGGATTGTTTTTGTCTTTGCCTAAGGGCATGTAGTCAAAATTTCAAAAGTTTGATTCATAAATATTTCGAGTTTCCATTTTTTAACATGATTATATTATTAATTTGAAAAATAGTTAGATTCACTTGTTTCTGTTATCTAGTGAATAGAGTTCAGAAATGGTGCTTAAACATCCTACAACAAACAATTATTTATCTTTGAATGTCAACATGATATGCTTCAGAGATATTGTGGGTTCTGTTCCAGACCACTGCAATAAAGCAAATATCAGAGTAAAGAGAGTCACACGAGTTTTTTTGCTTCCCAGTGCATATGAAAGTTATGTTTGTACTATGCCATAGTCATTTAAATGCGCAGTATTATTATGTCTACAAAAACAATGTACATACCTTAATTTGAAATATACTTTATTGCTAAAAAAAATGCAAACCATCATCTGAGTCTTCTGGAGAAATGGTGCTGATAATCTTGCTTGATGCAGGATTGCCACAGACCTTCAATTTGTAAAAAGCACAGTATCTGTGAAGCACAGTAGAACAATGCACAATAAAACGAGGTATTCCTGTTAAAATTGAGAAACCTTGGTTTGTGAGCAATGAAAGATGATGAACGCATTGGGGGTAAATGTCTGGAAGATTAGCATCTTCTTCAAGGAAATTATTTCATAAGAGGTTATTATAGGCTTTTGGGCAGAGGGAGCCTACTACCCTTGGGGTCTTAAGATCCTCAGTTTCATCAAAATACCCATGTCTCCATTCCCCATTTTAGGGTCCCATTCCTCTTTCCTTGATTTCCCCTGTGAGGGCCTGGTAGAGTTCCTGAAGGGAACCCCTTTATATCTGTGTCCCTTAGGGGCTTTATGCTATTTTGCTAGACCATACTAATCCTTTAGCAGTTTGTTGAAAGTTTTTAGTTTAGTTTTCTTACTGGTTTTATAGTGTTTTGGTAGCATTTGTTTCAGGTAAACAAATGCTCAGATCCTGTTTCTCTTTGCAGTTTCTCTGTCTAGATTTCAAGTTAGTTCTCTGCCCTGTGACCTTCAGTGTCCAATCAGTGCAAACCATATAACAGAGTTGATTTGTACTTTATCCAGTTTTTTTTTTCTTATTGTAGGATGGAAGGATGCTCTTTCCAGTTTTTTACATTTCTGAGCTGAAATTCGAAGTTACTAGCTGCAATTTAAGCCACATGTGGCTATTGGCTACCATATTGGACACAGAAGATTATAGAATATTGCTATCAGTGAAGAAAGTTCTGTTAGACAACAGTGTTAGATAGAAGGAAAATTGGAGAGACAAAAAGGAAATAAAAAGAATAAAAATTTTGCTTTGGTCATAATGGAATAACTATGAACAGATTAGTCCTTCTACTATAAACAAGTAGTACAGTGACCAATATACATTTTAAAAAAACTGTATTCAGACATTGAACAAACTGTACAGGATTGTAATCCTGGGGGTTGGGTGGAGGGGGGGGTGGGTGGGAGGGAGGTGGGAAAGAGACAGAAGTGGGGGCAGGGGGAAATAAGAGAATTGATTTTACCTAAAAGGACTTTATAAGTCATGATACAAGAAGTGGCACCTAAGCAGAGCACAGTGGACTCACTGAGTGGCGGAAAAATAGATCATAGTTTGAGTAGTCCAAAGTAGTTGGAATTTGTGGAGCATAGACAGGAGGGGACGACAAAGATAAAAACATCCAGAAATCAAGGGACATATGGGTCCCTTGAGTCTCTAGACAAATACTAAGTAGTATTTACATAAGCTATATTTCCATGAAACCAAACAAAATAACTAGAAAAAAAATTCACCTATTTGGGGGCTATTTTGAACAACTACCAGAACTGACAGGGCTAGACTAGAAAGACATTGTTAAACACCTAGTAGAGACTCTAAAAAGACTAAGAGTAGTACTAAACATCCCTGGTAAAGGCTATGTTGGACCTATCTTAATAAATTGGAAAAGGTCTCAAAATAAACTGATCTGCAAATAAGGCAATGTAATCAACAAATGATTACTTTAAAACGGGTGTTATAAATATTTTTAAGGATTTAAAAGAAAACATTTGATATAATGAAGAAAGAAGTGGAAGAAAGAACCAAATTGAAAATGAAAAATTATTGGATGAGCTTAATAACAGATTAGACACAGCTAAAGAAAAGATCAAAGAACCTAAAGGTACAATAGAATACATCTAAACTGGAGAAAAGGAAAAAAGGTTAAGTAAAATGAACTGAGCCTTAGTAGTCCATTGGACATGTCCAGTG
This sequence comes from Macroglossus sobrinus, assembly GCA_004027375.1. Classification (NCBI taxonomy): domain Eukaryota; kingdom Metazoa; phylum Chordata; class Mammalia; order Chiroptera; family Pteropodidae; genus Macroglossus; species Macroglossus sobrinus. Next base: position 299,348 of record PVKZ01000511.1, read on the forward strand.
GTCTATCATAAGTATGATTGAATTTCTAGAACAGGGAATGCAAATATTTGAAGAAATAATGACCAAGGAATTTCCTAATAGTATGAAATTTATACAACCAAGAAACTCAATGAACCCCCTCCATGCAGGATAAACCACACCAAGCCACACATAATCAAACTGAAAACAGATGATTAAAGAGAATGTCTGAAGAGCAGCCAGAGACAAAAGACATTACATACAAAGGAACACAGATAAGAATGATTGCTAACTTCTCATCAGGAGCAATCCAAGACAAAAACCTAATAGAATGACATCTTTGAAGGGTTAGCAGAAAAAAAAAATTCACCCTAGAATTCTATATGTAGTTATAATGTACTTCAAAAATCAAGATGAAGACATTTTCAGACAAACAAAAGCAGAGAAAAGTTGTTGCCTGCAGACTTGCACAAGAGAAGTGTTAAAGGAAGTTTTTCAGGTAGAAGGAGAATAATACCAGATAGAATCTTGTATCTATACAAAGGAAAGAAGAGAGCTTAAAATGCAAATGTGTGGATAAATATAAATGACTTTTCACCCTATTTCCCCCATTTATTTAAAAGATAATTGGCTGTGTAAAGCTGAAATAATAGCAATGTATTATGTGGCTTATAACGTGTTTAAGTAAGATGTATTACAACAATAACTCAAAGACAAGAGGGGGAAATGAAAGTATACTGTTGTAAAGTTTTAGAATTATACATGAAGCAGTGCAATATTATTTAAAGGTAGATTGTAATAAGTTAAGGATGTATACTGTAAACCCTAGCAGCCTTTCTCAACTGGAATTCCTCATCTCAACCACAGAACTAGAAAATTATTTGAGTAACTACTGTTGTCTTAATTCTCCTAAGGATGGAATGTAATTAGTACCATTCTGCTATGCACAGGAGAAGAGTTAAAACATTACATACAGTGGATGCCTCAGGGCATTAGGGCTTCATTCTCTCTAGGATCCTAGTTGAAGATGGCTGTGAGAGCAACCACAAAAAGACACACACACACACACACACACACACACACACACACACACACAGAATAAAAGAGAGAGAAAGAGAGAGAACATGAAGGAAAGAACATGAGAGGGAGAATCATGCACTAGTAGAAGGGATAAAATGAATCCTAAAAACTGATCGCTTGATCCAGAAGGCAGGATATAAAGGAGAAAAAGGAACAAAGATGGAAACACCAAGTTGTAATCAATTGTCCAAATTGTTAGAGCCAGTCCCAGTTGCTTGAGCTCAATGAGCTTCCATGAATAAATTTGTTCTTCATTACACTATTTTTTCACCTTAACATTGTTAAGATCAATTTTCACATATAGTCTTCAGGTTTTTGTTGATATGAGTTGTAAAATCTTGTGTAAATCTACTGTTGTTTGATACCTCTTCTCATGTCACACTTGGATTTGAGAGAAGTTATCTGATCGTGCAGTTTTTCTCAACTGGAAGCAATTTTTCTCCCAATGGGACATTTGGCCATGTCTAGAGACATTTTTTGATTCTTACAACTGGGGTGGGTGCTGCTAGAATCTAGTGGATAGAAACCAAGGATGCTGCAAAATATTCCACATTCTCATACAATGAACTGTTATTCAGCTTCAAATGTCAATAGTGTCAGGATTGAGAAACTTGACTCTAGAAGAAGTGGCAGGTGTTGGGGGTGGAGTCAGATCTTAGATTAGCATCTTCTTTAAGTCAATTGTTTCATGACAGGGCAATTCATTGTTGTTAGGCAACGGAGGACTTAACCCTTAGGAGTTTAAGGTCCTCAGTTTCATCAGAATATGCCTATATATCTTCATTCATTTTTTTCAGGGTACCATTCTTTCTCAGTCAGTGTCATATTAGTTTTCAGTAATCTTAAACCTGGTTTCAGAAATAAGGGGTTCTTTCAGGATAGTCATAGAAGCTTTCTGGTTTCTTACTCTTACCTTGGGCTGGGAATTTAAAGCACTGAGCTCATAATTTTCTTTCTTCAAGTTCTCCACCATTCTTAGAAGCAACCAACCAGGCCTTTATACTCTATTTTTTATTATATATATCATGGTAGCAGCTTCTTCGTTATCCAAATCTTACCCTTTATTGGCACTTGAGTTCAGGTGATTATAGGTAATACTTTTATATCTATCTGTTTTGCCACTATATGCCATACATTCATTATCTGTATCCTATTTAACATTGGCAACAGGGTCACTAATGTTTTTAGTGTCATCAGATCAGAGAACCAATTCTAGATTCCCTTTTATTCACTTTGGAACAACACTTGCAAGATCAATAGTTACATTAGTCATGCAAACAAATCTACTATGAGCGTTAGGGGATAAGGGATTTAATATAGGAATTTGACCTTACACAAATATGGGAATAACTATAGAAATGAAGGCCCAGAAGGGAGGTGAGCAGAGGGTCAGTGGAAAAGTCACTAATCTATCCTCATGAAGTACTGGCACAGGTAGATAAGTTGGAGCTTGCAGAGGAATCTGAGAAGCTGAGCATGTTCAGTTGCTGAAACTGTGAAGGGAAGGGAAAGTTATTGGAGGGGTCTGTGGGGAAGCTGTTGCCTCTGTGTAACTACTGTCAGGCATCTGGAGATGGACTTTAGATTGCTATTGGTCAACAAGACCAGTAAATAGAAAGAAAACCTGAATGTGGAGCAGAGGAGGAAGCCAGACTGAAACATATAAGCATTTCTATCTGTTCATTATCATATTAGACCATGAAGAGTCTTACAGTAATAGCTCCTACTTTACTTTCACCTCCTGAATTTCTAATAAGTTCTTTTTTTTTTTTTGGCCTGAAATTATATGAGGAAGAGGATTCCAGGAAAGATAGTTCCAAGCTTAACCAAGTTAACAGTAGAACAATCTCAATTTTTATATTTTTATTTTGTGATTCATTTTGAGTTTATTCTTGTGCCCAGTCTGAGGCATGCATCAAATTTTATCTTTTTCCAGAGGATATCTGGTTTTCCCCATCCATATTTGTTAAAAAGTTGATCTCTGCCTCAGTGCCTTGAGATGTTATCATTATCATATTTTAAATTACCTTATATACTCCCATGTATTCTGTTCCATTGTTCATTTTGTCTATTGAGGTACCACTACCACATTGTTTTATTCTAGAGATTTCTAGTGTGTTTTCATATCTGATAGGGCTAGTTTTCTTTACAGCTTGAAAACCAACATTTAAATGCCACTCTTTTCTCACTTTACTTTTCGAAACTTAAATCAGTATTTCACTTTGAAATTAGGAGCTATTAACAGAAGGGAGAAATTTGAGATTTAGAAACAATTAACCTTGCCACTGATTACTGTGGACTTCAGTGGGGATGAAGCTTCTTTTCTACACAGAGCTGAATGAAGGCAATAGACTATACATCAAATGCTAGTACAAATGTTACTTCCTTCCCTTGGTCTTGCATATTTTAGAATAGACAGCAGAACAAAATAAAACAATGAAAAATCCAAAAAGGACATCATGAAAATAACCAGAGGAGCAGTAAAGTCTGGACTAAGAACAAATGGTCTGGGGACTGGTGGTGGTTTAATACACTGTGACTCTGGGAAAGTTATTTCATCTCTTTGGGCTTTGATTTCCCATCTGCCATATGAGTGGGCTAGATTAAACACTTCCAACAGTCTTTCCTTCTCTAATATTATATGACTAAACCTTGTAATACTGTGTATCAAAAAACCCTCAGAGAAGAAGCACTTGTAATACATTATTAGCCCCTTCCTTGGAGATAAAAACCTCCAAGAACTCAGGTTGGAGGTAATTATTGGCCAATTGTTCATTGGTGAGCATATTCCAAGAACTTATTATGTATAAGTTCACAACCCCACTGGAACAATTCAGCATTGTAGTTCTAATTTAGAAGTAAATTATATATATATGGTGTTTTTCTAACATGTCTCAGAGTTCAAGAATTTTATTCACCTCTTTGTTTTACTATGTAGGGATAAATATTTCAAGGAATCTCAGCCTTTCCTTAATACTGCATAGTCTTGAAGTTAGAAGATGAAACTATGTAATAGAAAATGGAGTTTTGGATCCTGGTGAATTCCATTTTACCTAACAATTTTAATAAATTCTTCCATTGTCTTCTAGCCAGTGATATATTAGGCTGTAGAATGCATATTAGCTATGGCTCCTTGTGCTCTTATAACAAATACAACACATGACTTTGAATAGTATGTTGTATTGCTGGTGAATTTTTAATGTCTGAATGATACTTGGAATACATATGTTCAACTAGGAAATCAACCTCTGGGTTGTTTTTTATTATCATTTTATTTCTCACTATTTCACTAGTTGTATAATGGGCAAATATTTACATATTAAACAATATGGCAATATTCTAGAAAAGTGTATAAATAGTGCATTAATCAAAATGTGTGAGGTGTAGAGATATGTCCTTGTAATGAAGTAAAATTAAGATATGAGCATAATTATGGAGCATATATGGTACAATTTAAAAGCAGTGAAGTCTGAGAAAAATTATTCAAAACTCAAATATAAATTTGGAGCACTTTAGACTATTCTTTCTACCAATATATTTGATTTTCTCTAAAATTATCACTGAAAAACATCCAGAATTTTAACACTCAAGTAGTATTGTATTTATTTTTAATAATTACAAAGAGATAAAGGAAATACAATTCAGATTTAAAATGAAAAAAAAATGTTGAAGTACATAAGCAATGTAATGTTATTAAGAGATCCTTAAAAAAGGGAAAAAAACATTTAGTCATAAATCTACAAGAGGTAATAGTCCAATTATTTATTTGTTCACACAAATTTTCTATCTGGAGCTACATACAGGAACCATTTCTAGCTCTACTATTTAATTATACTGAGTCTCAGTTTCTTCATTTATAAAATGAAGATTGTACTTTTTTGATTTCAAGAAATATAAATTTTGTGAAAAACACATTAAGAGAAAGATAGTTTATTATGAGGATACACATACACTGGAGTGGAAACTCCATTTATGACCACCAGCTTTTACTATTCAATGGGCCAGTTAGTGTCTCTCTCTCTCGAGGTCTTTGCTGTTTTTTTGAGAATTGTTCTGTCATTATTTGGCCTTGCCATGAGTGCCCATGCCCCCAAGACTGGCTAATAAAGCTCTTTTTTTTTACATGTATTCTTTCAACTTTGACTTTACTCTTAAGTGCCTCATTCTTTTAATATTTATTAGTTTAAATTCCTGAAAGTGGTTTAATATTATTGATTTGAGTTCTTTGTTTTTCTTTGTAGTCCACAAAATAGGTCATCGGTCATCCAACTGATTGGCTGTCTTTCAGTCAGATGCCCACACTTGGTTCAATCAGCTATGATGGGCTGGCTGAAATACTGTGGTGCTCAACAGAGCCAGCTGTGGCTCTCAGCAGGGGCTGCAATGAAGAAGCAGTTGCCCTTAAAAAAGGCTTGTGGACTAGCATTCCCCATCACTGGCTTGTCTGTTATAAAAAAACTTAATACTTGACTTAGGTGGTTATAGGTTAGTGCTTTAAAAAATTATCCACGGTTCCCAGTTCTCTGCTGTATACTTTCTCAGACATTATAAACTACTGTGGCCTATAAGTACATAAGTCTAAAATAAGTATTTAAGTCTTATATCAAATCAGAAAGGAAACTTCTCTTAATTTTGTAAGCCATTGATTGATACTTTGTTTCATATAAATAAATCATTTTCCATTGTTTCTTTGCTATTATCAAAGCTGGAATTAACGTATGGTAAAAAGGTTAAATGACCTGATGGTTGACTTCTTTGATTCCTTGGATCAACAAATATCTTCCTTCTGATATTTATTTTCATAGACTTTCCTAATGACCATGCCTGGTCTGTTAGAGTTGAGTTCCTGATGGCTCTTGAGCATAGCTTCTCCTCATGAGCCATGTGTAAACTGCTAAGATTCCACAACCCCTCCATAGTACTTCTAAACCAGACAGAACACAGAGCTGTTCCCAGATACTAGCCACTCTTGTATTGGGTTTATCTTGTGATTCTAGGAGGAATTAGAAGAGTTATAGATACAAGCTGTGCATTTTGACCTTTACAGGAAATTTAGCCTGAAAATTTAGAAATAAGACTCTGGGTTTATTCTCTTGCCTTGTGTTCAAAATCCAGTCTCAGATGTTAGGATCTTCTCTTTGAGTTTCCTTAGTTTCTGTATTATAAACTTATGTTATATGGCCATTTGTTTTACATATCTATCTCCTGCAATACACTGTTCGTTCCTCAAGTGCAGAGACCATGTTAAACTCACCTGTGAGTTCTCCTTTTCACCTGTCACCCTCCTGTTTCTGCCTGTAGCACAGTAGAACATGCTAGGTTCTGTAGTCAGCATTTGTGGCATGAATAGGTTGTAGGAAAAAAAGCTAAAGATATTAACTTTAGAACATACCTAAATAAGAGCGTATAGAAGGATCATCAATGTCATAAACTAATATTTATTATAAATCATGCCTAAAAAATACTTGATACATATTTTACCTGTATGAGCTTCCCATGTAGGCACATACATCTCTCTTATACAAACATTTTTGCCTAAGACCTGCACAAAGAATTGAGTAATGAGGTTAGACTTCCTATTAGGTCATTCCTCTTGGCTGAGGAGGATTAGAATCCTGGGATTGGAATGAATGAGAGCTCAATAGTTTATAGTTACGAGAAGCTTTCCTTATTCATAATAAAAAAATTTTGGTTCAACTTACTCTTAATGTTCAGCCCCTTTGCAGCTGGCACTATAGGGTATACTTCCAAGGGAAAATATTCCATTTCTGCTGAACCTCTCTTAGCCTCTCTCTGTATCACAGAACATTAGTATAATGTAAGAAAAGTCCCTGGATGAATCTGCCGTGGCATGAGAAGGAAATGCTGTGGAGCCATCTCCTTTGAAGAATCTCCTGTGCATCAGTTGAGAATAAGAGGGTTGTTTTCTTTTCTGGGGAATGAAAAGTCAAAAAATTTTTCCCAGTTGTGAAGGTGCAGTCTTATGTTGCAGTCACCTGTGAGTAGATTGTAATAAGTCTCATCTGGATCTCTTGAGTTAGATTTAACAACCTACTGAAAGCTTCAGTAGGATCAATAAGCTTTTTACAGCCAACAGAACTCTATGTGTACTGCTGCTGATCTATAGGAAATTTTGCCTCAGCCTAGTTGGAAAGGGCCTTTATGTGGCTGGGGATATTTGCTTTCGTTCTTTGGCTATCTCTCTTATACATCACACTGCCACTTGGGCTGATGTGACCATTTGTGGTAGAAAAAGAGCCTGCACTTTTCTTTGTCAGGTTTTGTTACCTTTTACAGTAGAAGTAACGTCAGACAGAATGTGCTGTTGTAGGATGCAGGCTTCTGCCACAATGGCTTTTTTTGTTCTTTCATTTCCAACTAGTATCTGTCATCCAGTGACCAAGCTGGGGTGTAGGTTCCTACAATTTGAATATGCGTTCTAGAGCCCAGACTCAGTGTGTGTGTATCCTATTTATTACCACATTATGAGGCAGTCATTAGAAATAGAATTTTGCCTTTCTTTAGAGTTTTTTTTAAATTAAGCATCTCAAAATGTTTTTATAGAACTTTAATTCTCAAAATCCTATCATTGAGAAGAGAAAGCAATGTCATTTACATATGGCCGAAGAAGAAATTTTGGAAAAGTTAGGCCCTGTTTAACTCAGAGATCTCAGAATGAGGCTTCAGAGTTATGACTATACACCCTGGATGATCATTCTTAATTCCTGATTCATATGCTTATTAGAATGGAAGTGGCTGACAGGAATAAACTTTCATGACTAGCAGCCTTTAGGAACTTGCTTTTTGCCTCCCACTCTATACTTATAAATAACATTGTTTTGAGGACCCCTTTGATTCAATTATACAATCTCAAATAGATGGTTAGAAAAATAAGATAGTGAAATTAGTTGAACCTGGAGTACATTGAAACTAACTTATTGGGAGTCGTTTTTATTTTAAACAATCTGGAAAATGTTTATATTCCATTTGTTTATTTAACCCTTTTCCTGTTTGGAAAAAAAAAAGTGCAGCTCGCCGACAGTGTTCATTTAACATCGCATGTAGGAATTATACGTTTTCTAGGATTTGACATTTTCAGTGATCGAGAATTACTATATTTTGTAAATGGAAACACCACTACTAAAAACAGGAAACTTTTTCAAGATTATTTTAGCTACTTAAGGGTAACTGGAGATTAATATGATTTAGGATGGATTTTTCTATTTCTGCAAAAAATTCTGTTGAGGTTCTGATAGAAAATACATTGAATCTGCAGATCATTTTGTGTAGGATTGTCATCTTAACAATATTATATTTTTCAAGCCATTAATATGATGTCTTTCCATTTATCTATGTCTTCCTTCAATTTCTTTCAGCAATATTTTATAGTTTTCGGTGTATAAGTCTTTTGTCCCAGTTAATTTTATTCATTTATTCAATATATATTTATTACTTTACTTTTAAAGTTATTTTTATTCCTTTTGAAGCTATTATAATGGAATTGTTTCTTGATTACATTTTAGATTGTTCATTGTTAGTGTATAGCAATGCAATTGGTTTGAACCTGTATAGTTTTAAAAAACTTTTTAGGAAGTTCTGATGCTCGTTTTTAGTTAGGCATCCCACTCCTAGGCTTTCTGAAACTCTCCAGTAGAATTTGGAGCTAGAAAATGGTTTAAATGTCAACTCTGCCACTTACCAGTTCATGACCTTGGACAGGTTCTCAGCATTAAAATGGAAATTATACTGTTGATTATACAAGTTGTTATAAAAACTAAATGTGTATATTACCTGGAATTCAGTAACCCCTCAACAAATATTAGCATTCATTCTGTTTGTTTGTTTGTTTATTTATTTATTGCATTGTTGTTTCTAGATAGGTAATGCTTGCAATAAGCATTAAAAGCCAAATAGAAATTAGGAAAAGTGTTTCAGCAGAAACAGTCTTACATATTAAGATATAAAGGTGTGAAAAAATTTGCCATGTTGGGTAACTGAATAACGACTAAGGACATGGGCTTTGGAATTAGGTAGATTTGGATTCAAATTCCAGCTCCTCTGCTGTTTCACTCTGTGCCCTGGGTCATCATTTAGAATTTCTGACACATGAGTTAAAATGGAAATTAGTATTTTAAATGAAATGAAATTGCAGCATATCAAAATTTGTAGGATGCTGCTAAATTAGTACTTAGGGAATATTAATAACATTAAGTGGCTATATTATAAAAGGAGAATGGTCTCAAATTAATGCCTTCACTTTCACTATAAGAAACTAGAAAAAAGAAGGCAAATTAAACTCTAAGCAGAAGAAAGGCAATAATAAAGATCAAATCAGAAATCAATGAAATAGAAAAAAGAAAAATTTGAAAAATCAATAAACCCAAAGCTGGTTACTTTGAGAAAACCAATACAATTTATACTCTAGTCAGACTGATCAGGAAAAAAAGCAGAGAAGACACAAATTACCACTATCAGGAATGAAAGAGCAGGTATCACTATAAATATCAAAAAGAAAATAAGGGAATATTATTATTAAGGCAATTTATAGCAATAAATCTAACATGTTAGATGGAATGAACAAATTTCTTGAAAGATGAAAACTGCCATAGCTCGCTCAGGAATAAATAGATGATGTCGATAGCTTTGTATTTACTAAATAAATAGAATTGATAAGTTGGACTTTATCAAAATAAAAACTGCTTTTTGAAAGACACTGTTGAGAGAATAAAAAGAAAACAACACAATTTAAAATTTGGCAAAAGAGTTGAACACTTAATCAAAGAATGGCAATGAATAGCAAAAACAGCATAAAAAGACACTCAACATGAGTAGTTTTTTTGGTTGTTGTTGTTTTGTGTTGGTGAAGACTGCTTTATTGGTGGCAGTTAGCACATGTCAATAAATAGTAATCCCCTAAGAAGAATTCAGTTATTTATCAGGTCTATAGAGAGCTGAATGAAACTGAACCAACTGATTGCTGGGAAGGTAACATGAAGTCAATCCTGCTTCTTGGGAAGGGAAGCCATAGCCAGTTGATATATGGCATATGATGTTCCACCAACTGTAAAAATCATGGTAGCTCTATACAGGAGGGCATCAACTACCCTACCCTTTAGATGCACTGGAATTTCCTTATTTTCTGAAGTAGCTTTTATTTCTTTGGAACTTTATTTTCAAACTGCCTGCCTGAAGTAATACTTATGGTCTTCTGGGCAATCTGATGAAAAGCCAACAGATTCCGCAGCATCTTGATTTACTGCCCACCAACCGTGACATCACTAGTTTTTAAATGCATATTTAAACCCCACATACCTATTAGAATGTCTAAAATTAAAAAGACTAATTATGCTAAGATTTGGTGAGGATGTGGAAGAACTGGAACTCTCATGCTACTGCTGAGAATGTAAAATTATAGCACCGTTTTGGAACGCAGTTTGGTAGTTTACTAAAATGTTAAACACATACCTGTTATATGACCCAACCATTTCACTACTGGGTATTTATTACCCTAGAGAAAAGAAAGCATATGTCCATACAATGACTTATATATACATGAACGTTCAGACCAGCTTTATCTGTAATAGCCAAAAAAAAAAAAAAAAATGGAAACAACCCAATTGTTCATCAATAGGTGAATGGATAAAAGAAGATAACTTTTGAGAATGATGGAATCGTTAACTATATTGCCTGTTGTGTTGGTTTCACAGGTGTATACATATTTCAAAGCTTATCAAATTGTATACTGCAAATATATGCTATTTATTTTGTGTCAGTTACCTCAGTAAATAAATTGCATGCTATTTTGAGTTATCTGTGTAATTCTACTCTTCTTCAGATCATTGTTATACTTCCCCATCATATTTGTGTTTCTGTTGGTTCATGGCAGTAAAGTTTGTTTATCTCAATTTGAAGAGCTGATTGGAGACATTTCTCCAGGTGAAAGCAGGAATGAGTAACTTGAGATCATGAAATGAAAATTTGAGGTACCGTTGTTTTTTAGTGAGATGCTATGTAGTTGTGAGCTTTATTATGGGATCATTAATGAGCATGGGGTTTGGAGGCAAAGAATTTGTGCTTTTACATTTACTGGTTCTTACTAACTTGGAGTAAATTTATTAACCTTCTCGCTATAGTTAACACTGCAGGGTTGAGGACAGTCATGAACACATTTTTGTCAGGAATCAATTGTTTTAATAAAAGGAACCTCCTTAAACTAGTTTAAGCTAAAAAAATATGTAATCACGAGATATAGAGGTATGTAATGAATTTCGGACACGGAGTTCAGCTGGAGCCTTAGGAGGAACTGGAACCAATGTGAGGTCACTCTCCCATATTTGTCTTTCATCAGGCATTCCCTCCCTCTCTCCCTTGCTTCTTCCCTACTTCTCCTTCCCTCCCTCCTGAATTCAGAACCTTTTCTTCTTTGTGCACATTGGCCAGTCACACAGCCATCCTGAAACATAGCTCTACTGCAGTCTTTAGCTCCCAGAATTGATTGCTAGCTCCTAGTTTTCAGCAGAAACTCTCTAAAGTCACTGAAGCCTGATAACAAATTCCCCAAAGAGGTCATCTGACTGACTTGGCTGGGTTCTGGGTTTCATGGAGGTATAATGAGCCTTGGCTGGAGGGGTGGAGTCATGTGGCCCACTCACTAAGGGCTTTGAGAACAGATTCTTGAGAAGGGCTGCATCAGACAGGCACATTAAAAACCACACATGCTATATGTAGAATCTTGATATTTTATAGGCCAGTGATGTCAGCATCACATGAGAGCTGTCGAGAAACGCAGAATCCCAAGCACTGCATTACATGACCTCAGGTGATACACATGTCTATTAAAGTTCAAGAAGCACTGCTTAGAGCGGGATTTCTCCACCTTGACATTGACATATGTGGTGGGTGGCTTTCCTGTGCCTCATAGGATGTTTGGCAGCACCCTTGCCCTCTACTCACTAGCTGCTATTAGCAACACTCACCCCTACCCCAGTTGGAAACATGTTTCCATACATGCCCTGGGACAAATATTATCCTGGTTGAGAACCACTGCTATAGAGAATTAAAAGAAATAACATGTAAAGTATTTTATAAACTATTACTATCTGTACAAATGTTAGTTATTCTGATGGGATTTGCCCTCCAGAAGCCAAAGGCCATGTAAAAGGGTAAGTTTACTATCAAGATTTAAGTTAATTTTTTTCTTTATTATGTTAACTTTTATAAGATTCTTATATACTTTATTAATTTATAAAGCTATTTCTTTTTATTTTCCATTTTTCTGATATAGTGGTGAGATGTTTATTCACATAGTATCATGCACACATAAAATCTTGAACTTAGCCACTTATTTAATTGTATTTGTTTTCTATAAAATATCTGTCATTTAACAGTGAGACCCTTTCAAAGAAATCTCTTTGAGAAGTTCAAACTCTAATCATTCAGGAAGTTCCACTGCTGTGACCAACTGTGGAGATGTAAAAACAGATCAAATCCAGTTCAAATAATTAAGTTCTAATGCACAGATGTTTGAAGCTCATGGAGATGGATTATAAAAATCAGAATCATTATAACTTTTAATAATGAGCAGTGGAAGTAAATATTTTCTCAATTTCAGTTTCTTTTTTTGGAGAAGTAAGCCAAGTATGTTTTCCAAAGGGACTTTGTTGGCTTCGCCTAATACTGGTTTAAAAGTTTCTTTTTTACATTCTTAATTTCTTACTTATGCTACTATATAAATTCTGTTCTTAGAGGAAGGAATATACTATAGTAATAGCATTGAGTAAGCTCTCAGTGAATATGTGTGGACTGGAAAGGAGAGACCAAGGAGCAAGCAGACAAGCTGTGATCATACACAAGATTCTGGCTTTAGCTGACTGTCCCCATGGAGTGCACCTGCTGTGTTCAGTGTTGTGCTGAGAGCATCTTGATAGAAGGGCCTTCCAGTTCCTGGACATGTTATCTCCACAAGCTTGACTCTAAGGACATGTTAACCAAATTAGTTCTTTTGGTCAGCATATTTAGTGTTTGTCCTTCATTATTAATGGAGTTCTTTCATTGTCATAGGCCAAAGAAACATTTTAAAATGTGGATCTATACACATTTTAAAATAAAATGAAAAGATATGTGCATAATTTGTTCCCATTTCTAGGGTTTAACATGCAGATTAGCCAAGACTTTGTTTCCAGCCACTCCCTCTTGGGGTCATTTTGAGCATTCACAATAAGATTTGAAGGATTCATTTCAACTTAAAATCTTTTTACCATAGAAAAGAATTGACTGATACTGTCTTGCATGTCTAAGTATGATGAATATCCTTTTTCTTTCTTGTCCAATAGAAGGTATCTAGCTGGCTAGCTTCATAACATTTCTTAGTGCCAAATTCAATAACTGGCCTCAGAAATAGTCACTGCTGTGTCTGGGATACAACTTTGTGCTTGTACATTAGGTTTAGTCATTAAAATCTCACATACAAAAGCAGGAGGAAGTCACTCTCACATGCAGAATGAATTTTGAAGAGGAAATACTTTTACTGTAGCTTCAGACACTAAAGACACTAAGTGCCAAGGCTTATGTTTTTCTTGTCAGCAAAGGGATAGGGACTTAAAATCACCTTCAGGTCATGTGGATTTTCTGGGTTACTCACAGTGGCAGCTGTGAACTACACTCAGGATTGTCTCTCTTTTGAAAACATGTGGGTGTTGTGTTCTACTTTACCTCTCACATCTGGTGATCAGAGCTCGGGGTCAACAGGGGAAATATCTGACTGTGCATGCAGATTTGTAGTTTGTCCATAAAAGATTTAGTAGTGTTTTTTCAGCCCTCTAGGTCAGGCTTCAACTGCATTAATGCTCATTAAAGAGCAGCAGTTATGTGAACCCATTAATATTGCAAGAAGTGTCACAGAGGGGAGAGGGGTGTCGGTGAGGGTAAGGGAACAGAATTAGGCTCCTGAAGCAAGATCAATAAAGCATGATTTAATTGCTTCCTGGGTTTGTTATTTCAATAATTTTTATTGAGTAACCATGAGATACCAGCCACTATTCCAGGTGCAAAGGATACAAAGATGAATGAATAGATGTTGCCTTTTCCCTCACATACCTATAGTCCATTATGGTAAAGACATAGAGTAAATCATCATAATTTGGTAAGTGCTACAGTGGAGGCCTTAAAAGTGGGCCCATTTCACAGAGAAAGTAACATTTGAACTGGGTCCTGAAAGGTAAGTAGGAATTCTTCAGATAGAGATGGAGGAGATAGGGCACTCCAGAAAGAGTAAACAGGATAAGTCTCAGAGACATGCCAGTTCCTGCCATGTTCAGGACATGGCAGGCCATTCTAGGGGTTTAAATCTAAGAAGTGTCAGCATGGAGGGAGATAAGACTAGATGAGCAGACTGAGGCTAGATTGTGGTGTTTATACCATACTATGGGATTAGACTTTACTCAGTGAGCTAAGCAATGGCAAATTGTCAAAGCCAATTCCTGTCTTGCTTAGCTCCTAACACCAGTATCTTTAAAGTTCAGCCTCACCTAGTCAGTTCCTCACTATGTCAGTCTCTGAAGCAAAGATGGTTTTAGGTTATTAGCCAGTGGAATCTAGAATTAGTTTTGCCATCCTAAACTGTGGTATTCCCAGACTCTCACCTGCTCCCTGAGCTCTTTGACAAGACCCTCACTGAATTCTTGTTCACCTGGGCCTTGTGACTATGCTTTTACCTGTTTTCTTATATAGCTTTCCAGTTCCTAGAACTAGAGCTTGCTTCATTTCAGGCTTATGCCTCTTTGACTAGAGCCCAGACACTGCATAGATCTCTTATAAGCCCACATCCTCAAGCCTAAATTATTTTTTCCATGTTCCAGCTGCTCGCTGGGATCCTGCTTCAACTGACAGCTTTCCTGGAGCCACACCATTGTCACCTATTTATTATGAGTGCCTGTTAACTCTTACAGTTGCAGCCAGTCCACCAACTCATTCCTTCTTATACAGCAGTACTATCTCAGTCCTCATCTGGATTTGTTGCATTTCTATGGATATAAATTTTTATTGATAATAGGCCTATACCCTTTCTTCTTCATTACTATTAAACTCATTAACTCTTCTCACACTAATCTTGGCTCTTGTCAGTTTCTTCCTATTCCTACTAGCCACATTGCATGCTCCAACATATCTGTAAAGACACTCTTAAGGTGGTCCCATGATTCCTGCTACCTGGAGTTCATAACCTTGTATGACCCTCTCCCCTTGAGTGTGAGCAGGACATGTAACTTGATTTCAAACAATGGGATATGGCAAAAGTGACAGAATGTACATTATTATGTGTGTGTGATTAAATATAAGATTGCAACACCTGCCTTACTGGAGTCTCTCTCTTGGGGGCTCTGAGAAAGCAAGTAGTCATGTTGGGAAACTTCTTGTGGCAAAGAACTGCCGGTAGCCTTCAGGAGTTGAGGGCTATTTCCACTGACAGCCAACAAAAAAATTGAAGCCCTCAGTCCTACATCTTCAAGGAACTGAATGCTGTCAGCAGCCACAGGAGTAGGGAAGCAGGTCCTTCATTAACTGAGTCTCCAAATGAAAACTCAGACTTTGTGGACACTGATTACAGCCTTGCAGAGGACCCAGCTAAGCTGTGCCTGGACTCCTGACTCACAGAACTGTGAGATTAAAATGTTTTGTTATTTTATGCTACTAAATCTGTGGTAATTTTGTTATGCAGCAATAGATAACTAATACAATGTGTCTCAATGGAGCAAAACATGATACAGTAATTAGAGTATCTGTTCTGGTTAAATACTTGACATCTGGTAATTAGATATGTAATTGTGCTTTATTAAACATTTTTTCTCTCTCTTATAAATATTCCTAAGGAAATGGGAAATTTTTATTTTCTATGAGGAACTGGTTCATCACCTTAATTGTCAAATTTCTGAAACAGGTGTACTAGATAAAGGACACCAGATGGGATCCAGCAGCTGGAAGAGGAAAACTAAAATCACAGAGATTATGTTGAGTGTAACTTTGTGTGTAGCAGAGAACAAAGAAAAAACAAATTAATTCTTAAAGATTTTCTTGAAAGTTTTGGGGAAGGTGTTAGTGTCTGAAGTGTAGTAATAAATGGTTCAGGATGAGTATTTGCTGTCACTTTTAAAAGTGAGACAGTTTACTGGCAGAAAATATAAACATTTGTCCAAAACATTTAAAAATATCTCAGTTTCAGAACAGTATTCTGTTTTTTATGCATCATCCTTATGGTAATTTTACCATTTATTGTTAGTTCTTCTGATCTTTAATTATTTAACCTGACTCGGCTTTGCACAGATTAGCCCTTATGCAAAATGGGCTAATCTCCATTTTATGTAGGGGAAAGAGTGTTAAAAATAACATTTTGTGAACATCTATTGACTACTTTGCTGTTAGTTTCACATGTCATATGATCTTCACCGCAGGTCTATGAAATGGTTATTTTAAAATCTTCCTTTTGTTAAATGAGCAGACTAAGGTCAGAGAGGTTAAGTAATGTGCCCAAGAGCACACAGCTAAATATCAGAGACAAAACATAATTCTGATGACTTTAATACTGTCTTTCCTTTGTACCAGCAGTACTCAAAATCTGCTTTGTAGACTTCATGGTACTTGATATCCTTTCAAAGAATCCATGAGGTCAAATTATTTTCATAATAATACTAAGATGTTATTTAAGTTTTTTTTTTTTTTAACTGTGTTGATTTTTGTACTGATGGTACAAAAACAATGGTGGGAAAATTAACTGGTGTTTTAGCCTGAATCTGGGTAGTAGCACCAAACTGTTCTAGAAGTCATTATATTTTTTTACTAGTATAAACTTTCAATTGAAAGAAAGAAAAGCCAGTTTCACTTAAGAATGTCCTCAATGAAGCAATAAAACCCATTAATTTTATTGAAACTGAACTCCAAGTACACATCTTTTGATTATTCTGTGTGATCAAATGGATGATATGTGTGAATCACCTCTGCCACAAACCAGCCAGAGGTACTGTTTGTCTCAAAGAAAAGCACTTGGGCAATGGTTTGAGTTGAGCTGCATGGCTGTTTTTTTCATGAAACACATTTTTTCTTTTTTATTTGAAAGAATGACTGACAGAAAAATTATGGTTATCCAGACTTGAATATGTGGAGAGATTTATCAAAAACGAGTAAGTTAAAAAAAAAAAAGGAATGAATGAGCATATCACTTAAAGGAAAACAGTATTTATAGCCAGTTCAAGGTTTCAAGGAAAAATTAGAATTTTTAGAAAACTCGTATTCACCACTGTGACTATGAGCTTGACAACTTTCAAATACTTAAAGATTTTTTCTGATGAGATTGGTGCTGAGTTTTTGATATTGTGTGATGAAATATGTCAACATTTGGAATATCAGTGAACAATATTTTCAGATAACCAATACATGATGTTACAAAACTAGAGTAGGTTCAAAGTATTTTCATGTAACAGAGTACAAAGAGTTCATTGACATAGTCTCAGATTTCATGTTGCTCCTAACCTTTAAGAAATTACTGCTTATAAAGTTTTGTTATAATGTTAAAGAATAATAGTCATAATTATTCTTTTTCCAATTTCATATCTCTATGAGGCTGGATTTTATTCCTATAATTTAATCCAAACAATAGATTGCTATAGATTGAATATAGAAACAGATATGAAAATCCAGCTATCATCTATTAAGTAAACAGTAAAGGTTAAAAATATATGGTGATGCCACTCTTCGTTATTTTATTGCTGTTTTAGAGAATCTAGTTACTTTTTATGAAAATATATTAACGTATCATAGATCTAATATTTAATGGGTAATAAATACCTAAAATTTTTCAGTTTCAATTAAATTAATTATTAACTATATTGGATATTGATATTTAAATCCCACATAAACAAAAGCTCTTTAGTGTTGTACCTATTAAAAATAAAGGAGTGCTGAGACCAAAAAGTATTTTTAGAACTGATACTTTATACTCTGTTGTTTCCTATACATACATCTATCTTCTGAAGTGAAAATGAAACGTTATCAGTGGATTAACTTGGTAAGGCGCTTTAAAGACACAAAGTCCTGTCACTAATGATGAGCCTGTTTCACCGTCATCCTAACTATTAGCCTTGATTTTGCTATTGAGAAAAATCTCTCGATATTAGGAGATTATATACAAATACCACTTTCCTTCATCACCAGATTTCCTTTTTACTAAATGGGATCCATAAATTAGACTTGACTTGGCTGAACTGATATAGATAGGTATGTGGTGAAACTTGTTTTATACTCATATCTGAATTTATTGTTAGATCATTTGTTGATTTCTCTGTTAAGTTATACTTAATTTTAATGGTGCAAACTGTAGACTGTTTTTACTGACCAGTTTATGTAGGTTGCAGTCAAACTCGCCATTGAAATAATTTTTTAGCCTTGCATTCCGGAAGCAATATAAATTGCAGTTGTTATTATTCCTCTTCCGTCTTTCTGGTATAGTGGACTGGATCTTGGGTCCACAGCTTTAGGAGGATGTGCATCTCATGTAGACATTAACACTCAGCTGTTAGGAGAAATGAGTTTTCTAACTTGGACCTTTTAATGGCACTTAATGAATATGGTAGAACTGCCTATGGCAAATATTTTGCCTATATCTGAGGGTATTTAATATATTCTTCACATTAGAGCTAAATGTTTTTATTACATGAAGTTTATTTTTTTAAATAATATTTATTGTCATCAACATCTTTAGTGGACCTCAGGATCAATGACTGCTGTGTTGGTACAACTTTGTGGAAGCTGCCAATATCCTTTCTTCCTCAATGACTGCCTCTTGCTTCTTTTTTTTTTTTAACTTTCCTTTATATGTAAATGAGGCCATGTAAGGCCTATAAATTCAGCTCAGTAGTACTACACATAGCAAAGATGACATAAACACAATCTATTCCCTAATGCACCCCACTTTACAACATGTGACTCCTGTGTTACAACATATCTTACTCTACTTTATGGCTAAAGGACAGACTCATTACCGAATTTATGCACTGAAGGCTCAGTCCAAGTTCACCTCCCCAAAGGCTTTTCTGACTTTCTATCTTCCCTCACTGAACCCAGTCCAAGTTGAATTGATCACTTCCTCCTTCGTGTCCTGACTATATGAATTTTTTTTAAATCAGCTATGATAATTACTGCACTTTTTATATACTCCTCAGTGATAGGGACCGTGTCTCATTCATTCATTCTGCAAATGTTGAGGGCTTCTCTCTCTGTCTCAGTTGCTGTGCCAGGTGCTGAGGATGCAACAGTGACCCAAAGTACCTGTCCTCTCAGAACTTAGGCATGTATGTCCCCAGCACCTAGGCCCATAGGGTCTGCTATATAGTAAGGGCTTAATAAAAATGTCTTTTAAATGGTAAGATGCTTTTCTTTCAGTCTTTTCTGGTATTTAAATCTTTAGCCAGCCGAAATGTAATGAACCTGTATGCTGTGCAAGACTGGCTTTTTTCTCTCTGATTTCACGACACACTTTGTTTACAAGAAAAGTTAAAAAAAAAAAAGTCTTGTATTTGCACTATACCTAATGATGAGCAGATCTATTCCCATACTAATTTCATTTGATTCTTAAAGTATCCCCAAGTAGAGAAGATGGTTTTATTTTCATTTTGCACATGGTCAGCAAGATCCTAGCCTTCCGATTTAACCTCATCACACCTATACTAACAAACATCCTCACACACATATGTGCCTGCTTTAAAAAATCATTTTAGAGATTTATCAACTTGATATGAACTTGCTTTTACTTTTGTAGAGATAAATGCCACTGTTGTAGGGAAGAAAATTAGTTACCAAATAAGGAAATGAGAAACAAAGAGGGCAGTGGAGGCATTATTTCTTATAGTGAAACCTAGTTAATGTGATCCATCATTGGAATCTCTACCTTTTGTAGAATATGAAATGATAGAGCATAGTTGTAGCAGTCATGGATGAGCATGGTGTTTTAGTGTTAGAAGGGACCATGTAGGTCATCTGGTCTAATATCTTTTATACAGCTAGAGAGCCTGAATTATAGAGACGTGAAATGACTTTTCTGAAGTCTCTCAGCTAGTCTAGAGGTAGCCAATCTATAGATCACTTGGTGTGAAAATATGAAACTATAAGAGCAGTGGTTTCTTGGTGTATGCTAAACCTTGGTGTATGCTAACAAGGTTGTGTGTCTGAGAAACCTTTTAATTCAACTAACCTCTTTTGAATCAGTGGCTATAAAGTAATTTTCCTTAGCAGGTCCCAGATGATTCTAATGAGCAACCGTTCTTCCGAATGATTTGAGATTTACTCTCTAATATGTAGAGGATAAGCACCTTTAGTCTAAAGTCTAGAGGTTTCTGACAAACCTTTTCCCAGAAGCTGAAATTTGTCTCCAGTCTATCAAGTCTTGGAGTCAGTTCCATGTTGACTGCAGCAGCCTTTTTGCATCTTTGAAGGTTTGAAAATTTTTTTTTTGGTTAGAAGTCAAAATGCTATATTTTAGAAAACCATGGATTATAACTTGAGTTCATAAGATATTAATTTATGTAGAAAAAAAGCATGTTATCATTGTATAAGTGTAGCCTATAGATAGCTATGCCTGGTAAGCTAGGGGAGGTCATTTGTGGGTATATGGCTATTTTTATTCCTAGATTTCCAGAATCTTTAAACTTCTTTGTTCTCTGGGTTGTAATACAGAGAAGCTGGAAACTGTTCAGACTCAGAGCTGAAATTTGAACTCGGTTCGCCTGATTTCTCTAGTGTGGTGCCCTTTTCACCAGCCCACCCTCTAAGTGTGTAGGAATTCCAGCAATCTCTGCCATTTCTCTGTTTTAGTCACACAGTATGTAAATAAATTACCTGGCATGTGGAGTTTGTGAGCAAGGCTGGTGAAGGAGAATGATGAGAACCACAGCAAAGCACCATTAGGTTTGACAGATACTAGGTTACTTAGTCTTTGGTCATTAAGAAGTTAAGATTTGTGGATGTTGGTCGGTGATTCTTGGGAAATCTATGTGTCCTATATTAATTTAGCAGATATTTAAGTACTTTGCAGCATTTTAAGCAGGTTACAAAATGGAGGGAAGGGATTATACATATACATGGAGGGAAGAGACTATACATACACATAATCACACACCTATTACAAGTTCTAGATTTATTGCATCATTTGCATAGGACTCCTACAAACAAGATGGCAGTGCAAAGTAGTCACTCTGTGTTAATATTTTTCTAGTCACAGATGCAGCATCATGTTTCTTTTGCCCATTGGTTGCCTAGGGGATACATAGTTTCCCAAGATAATCCCCACACACATCAAGTACTACAGGTTGGGTATCTCCTATTCCACATTCTCCATTTTTACTACCATTATCTGTCTGTCTGTCTGTCTGTCTATCTCTGTGTCTATCATCTTTTTATCTCCATTTTCAACCACTTTATTGAGGTTGATCGACATACACAAAGCTGTACATATTTATATACAACTTGATGAGTCACATTCTTTTATTTTTAGGGTTTCATCACTGTTCCAGAAGAGCTTACACTTACAATCTGTGTGCTTTATTTAAATGCATGTTTACAAACATAGGGCACTCCTGGGTTCTCCACCAGACTCTACATGAGCAAGGCAAACACCTTGTTGCAGAGAAAATAAAGAACATTTTGATATGTCCCTGAGCCATGTTTCCACCTTCAGCTTTCCAGTATCTCTAAAGTCTAGCCTTGGGTGTTATATTGATGGTTCTGATGCTAAGTTAAGAAAATGCTAAGAAATCTTTTTCTTTTGTACATCTACTGTGTTCTAGGGGCTCTGCTATAGGTTCACATTGTTAAGAATCTAAAAGAGCAGGTATTGTTTGCCTCGTTTAATATCCTGAATAACCAGGCTCAGACGAATAAATAACTTGCCCAAGGTCATGCATATTAAATAGTAGAGTCGAGATTTATTTCCACAATCTTTCTGATTCCAAAGGTGGCCCCTTGCCATGCACCCAAAGATAGTATTTTGGCATCAGTTTGTTTTGAGTTTTTTATTATTTAGTGGCATGCTATAATGATTTTTAGGATGAATTAACCCATAGTGATTTTACTGTCTCACAACAGTGAATAACTATTTGTTGAAGGCCTTTTTTTGTGTGTGCCCTTTTTTACAGCTACTCAGCCCTCATGAAATCAAGTGACATCCTCTTAAAAAGGCTTAGTGGCTTGTTATTTGAACTCAGAATTTTTCCCATAAAAGTACCACATTCAACTCAGATAATCTCAGTAATAGATAATCCCCAGCTGGGATGATCTAAATATCATTTATGTTTGTAGGATTGCCTTAAATTTACCTTTCTTATATTATCCAGTGTTGAAATGTTAGAATGAATTATCTATCCTGACTAGTCCTTCTTTTTGTCTTTCAAGTTTTACTTCCTTTGCCCCTCCTTCTCTTCTGCCCAGAGTACAGACTCTAACCACCTTATCTATAACTTGAGTCAGTTGCACTTAAATTACTTTTGAGTGCCTGTTTCTTGTAATAGTGCTGAGTCAAGTACTAATGAATATGGCAACTAGAATGTAGTATGGCTCCCAGGGTAAAAACATGTCATTTTTCTTTTTCTGGCTTCCCTGTAGCCAAAAATTCGATGACTTTTCAAATCCCTAATGAGAGGACCTATCTCTTTTGTTTATGAAGCTCTAGTGCTGTTTCAGGCAAAATGCAGCTCCCAGGTCTTAAATGATTTAACAGTGGTAATACTAATCAGAGCTCATCATCTACAAGGGACATATTAACCAGATTCGTACATCAGCAGAATAGGCTGTTTTCCTTTATGGCCTAGCATCTGAGCAATATGATAAACTAGGTTCTCTTGCACTAGCTCTAGACACTTTTAACTGCTGCTTGGGCTAGCACAAATACTGTAATTAGCATCTAATGCTATTAAAATTGAAAGATGATTAGAAAGTATACCCATTTTGTTCTTTCCCCATAGAATTAAAGAACAAAAGATCTGAAAGTGCTGTATGACCATAACTTGTGTCATATCCCACAGTGAACAAATATACAAAGAAATCTGAGGAGGCTAGAACTATTGTTAATCAAAATCTTCTTAGGTTTTTTTCTTCCTTCTGTGAATGCATGTAGTTATCATTACTTACCAGTCTGTGATCATAGACATTTGTATTTTAAATAGGAATTACTACAAAGCATCTCCAGCTGACCCAGTACTTAACTAAAATAATCATGGGAGTAGATTTTGCAAGCTGGTTTCCAAGGGACTTAGGTGGAATTTTAAAGTAATGTTCTCTTTTAGATCCTAGGACTCTAATCTCTCTCCCTTTCTCAATTTCCAGAATGTTTGCTCTTTCTTGACATCCCATGGCTATTTAAGGGTTTGTGCAGATAGTCTGCAGTAACCCTCTTCTATTTCTCATGTACTTAAACCTTAGCATGAATCATTGGGGGGAAAAAATCAATGTTATTTCATGAAAATCAATGTGTTACTTCTTCCAAGGGGGTATTTTCATTGAAGCCTGATTTCTAATGGTAAAATAAATGATTTTGTGACTTGTTAAAGAGACTCATACATGAGGAAAACAGAAAGATTTCGGCTTATGTGGGCTCCTTCTCTGATCTAGGAAATCATACCTTCATTTTAGAGTTGGCCTTGCTCTCAAAAGTTTAATTCAAACGTATTTATCCAATCAACAGTTTTATTCTCTTGTTCATTTAGCGTTTTCATCATTGAATTCTTGTTTATACAAGCCAAGTAAACCAATCATTTACCTGTCTGATATTTTTCTGTGTTAATCTCAATTCCCTCAGTCCTTTGGAAACCACCAGATAGAAGTGTCATTTTATTAAAATTTAATGTCATCTTGACCTTGGAGTGTGGGTAGCCAGGCAGAATTATCATCAGTTGTAAATTCTAGTCTAGGCTCCAAGTGCACACGATCTATTTTGATCTTGTCACATATATTAATTACTATGCAGCACCACCTTGAACAGAAGTTCTGAGACAATGAGTCTTAGAAATCTGAGGATATTTATAAGGACAAATATCCAGCTCTACCACAGAGAAGTAAATGAAGTTGAGTAGAGTCATTTCTATGTGTGTACATGTTTCTGGCATTAAAATAAAAGAGAGTCTCTTCATCTTTACTATATTCATCTATGAGCTTTAAATCCTGTTTCAGTCTGAGAGGGAGCACAGAAACATGAAAACACTACAGATAATATTTCACAAGGATCCTTATGATGGAGATAAGGTCAAAGTGAGTTGGTTGTATGCTCTATACTAAGGTCATATTTTACCTAAATCATAAATTAGTTTTAGGCATTTGGTCTGAAATCCAAGAGATTAAATACATAATAAACAGTTTTAAGAGAAGGGGAGGGAAAATGCAAGTAATAAAGTAGTATTTACTGCTACCAGGAATCATCATTTAGGCACTTAATTTTCTTTGAGAGTGTAAATAAATTGCCATGATATTCCTGTGTTCCCTGTAGTGTCTAGCATTTATGAGTATTTAATAAATTTTTATCGATTAATATCTCAAATGATATTTGGCTGCATCTGAGGGCAGTTCTGATATACCTATTCACTGTGTTTCTTGCTTCAAGCCCAATTTGGTGTGGCAGGGTAGTCATTTCGTAGAGTGATGAGTCAGGTTAGTGTTCATTATGTTGGACATGTGGAGTAGGAGGAGCACGGGCTTCAGAGTTAGACCTGGATTTGAATTATAGTTCTACTGTAGTTTGGAAAATGGGGACGAGTCTACTTTTCTTGTAGGATTTATATGAGAATAGAACTAATGCATATAAAGGACCAGGCATAGCAGAGGCTCCTGATATTAGCTATTACTAATACTTTTTAGACAGAGATACTGAATCCATGTGGACATCAGAGTAAGAAGGTTGGCTTACTCTCAGTGATACTTACAGTGTGTATGTTGGCTAATGTTCCATCACAGTGTACCAAGTCCTGATAGTTACCACGTTTAATTCAGCACATTTTAATGAACACTTTTGAATCCTATGAGAGAAGTGAGTAGGATATCTTTTCCAGGAGGAGCTTGTAGTTTAATCAGAGCTACATAGGACTGCTTGCTGAGCTCTATGCAATAGGCATATGCTCTGATGTTCAGAAGAGAAAGAGGTTGCCCATTTGGGGAAGGGGAAGTCAGGATGGATTTTAAGAGCTGGTAGTTGAGAAGAATCATGAATAAGGGGTGAAGTTTTGACAGGCAGAATTAGGTATCAGAAGAGAGATCAAGTTATTAAAAATAAGACAAGGAATAAACTTTTTTCTCTTTTGGCACAATAACATAATCAGAAAAGCTTTTGAAGGAACAATATCAATCTCCTTGTGATGGGTGAGGCAGAGATGACATAAACAGCAGTGCATCTGGAGATGTCAGTCCTGAGGCTGAGTTTAGCATCTTTATTGGAAAAGGAGATGAATGCTCTTCAAATTTATGAATAGCACAGAATTGTATTGTGATGGGTTAATCCATAGTATAAGTGGGTAGGAGAAGGGTCTGGGGCTGAGAGATAGGATTAGGCTTTAAAAAACTTCTACAAGTTAAACTCTTGATCATAGTCATATAGAATGGCATTTCATAGAGATCAAAGAATTAGCAGTTTAATTATGCCATTAAAATAAACTAGCCAAGCCCAGCTAGACAGAAGAATACATAAAAATTCATGGAACTTTACCTGGAAATTGTCACACCTCCTGTTATATGAGTACAGTCAGGCATTGGGGACTTTGGGGTCATTCTAAGATATAGGATTCCTAAACAAATGTAAAAAACCTTTACAGGTTACAGTAAAAATAGCTACTATTTATTGAGTGTGTACTATTTGTGACAAATATCGGTTAACATTTATTGGATGTTTGCTTGATGCAGGCCTAAGATAGGTATTATCTTTTAGCTCCCAATAGTCTTTCAAGGTAGCTCTTTATTCCTATTTTATAAAGAAATTAGCTGAAGCTCTGGAAGGTTCATTAACTTGCATGTGGGCCTAGGTGAAAAACCCTTAATGCCCCCCTGGCTGTCTCAAAGTCCTGTTCGACTCACTTTACCATGTTGTCACCAAAAAAAAATACAGATATGCATAAAAAAGTATAGAAAATAAAATTTGCAGAACGATGTGTGCAGTATGTTTCTATTTATGTAAAATTGGAAAACATGCAAAAACACTAACAATTTTTATGGATTCATAATATACAGTAATAGTATCAGATGTTCATGGGAGTGTTAAACACTAAATTCAGGATAATGGTTACTTTGGAAAGGGAAGGAGGGAGTAAACCATAGCTATGTTTATTTTCCTTAAAAAGAAAAGGAAAAATCTGAGGCAAATATGGTAGAATATTAAGATTTGCCAAAGCTGAGTTCTAGGTAGTCATTATATTATTTTTCATACTTCTCACTGAAAAAATTTTAGGAGTTAAAAACAAGACGAAAAAAGGGCCTAAATTACCACATAGAAAGCTTTGATGGCACTTGCATTGGAAGGAATAGCTAGAGCATGCACCTCTGAAGTCCCTCTTGGACAGCTGTAAAACTCATGGTTCTCTGATGACAAGCACTCTGCTAGTTTGACAGCTTTATAGCTTTATAAATCTAAGGTATAGAATGATGATGCAAAGGAAATTTTATCTGTCCTCATTTCTCATGTTTAAACTATTGAATTAAAGCAGGATTTTGAACTTTCTGAATCTATTCAGATACAGTATGGTATTTTGAAAACAGCCAGGGCTCTGTGAAGTCAGCTTGACCAAGATCTGAATCCCAGCCCTGCCACATGTAAACCATGAGTCTGAAGACAAGTGACTAAACCCTCTGAGCCTCTACTTCTTTTGTGAAATGAGGAAAACACTATCTCATAGGATTGTTGTGAGGTTAAGAATGACATGTGTAAAGGGTTGAGCACATAATAGGTACTCATGGTAAGTTATTTCATTTGGCCTCTGAAGCCCTATACAAATATTAATTCTATTAAATTCTATGTCCTAAATATTTCTTATATTTGCATACTTCTTTCTAGTCCCAGGGCCATCACCCCTCTTCTGGCTGTATTCATCTCTCACCTAGACTTGTTAAACAGCCTCCTAGCTGGCTCACCTCCAGGTTTACTGTTTCCTGTAGTTAGATCTTTCAGAAACCCAAATCAGACCACACCCTTTTCTTGCTTTTTTCAGCCTTTCATGCTCCCTGTTGGGTGCTCACCAGGCTGTTCCTGCCATACTCTGTCATCTTCTTTCACACTGCTGTCAGTTGCATTCCCTGCCTCACCCATACTGGGTTTTGCAGTAACTTGAAAATTCCATATGCTCTTGCTTCTTGCTTCTTGTCCTCCTCCCCATGCACCTCGCCTCACCTTACCTTTCTAATTCTCATAACATTCTTCAGGGTTTTTCCCCTATTCTTTTAAATCGAGGCATGATTGACTTATATTAGTTTCAGGTATACAACATAATGATTTGATATTTGTATATATTACAAAATGATCACTGTATTAAGTCTAATTAACATCCATCACCACAGTTACAAATTTTTTTTCTTGTGATGAGAACTTTTAAGATATACTTTCTTAGCAACTTTCAAATATGTAGTACAATATTATAGTCACCATGCTGTACATTATATCTCAAATTATTTATTTTATAACAATGACTATTTTATAGCAAGAAGTTTATACATTTTGACTTTCTTCATCTATTTTACCTAACACCCCACCGCCACCACTGGGAACCACTAGTCTGTTCTCTGTATCTATAAGCTTAGTTTTATTGTTGTTTTTAGAGCCCACATACAAGCGAGATTATACAGTATTTGTCTTTCTCTGTCTGACTTATTTCACTTAGCATATTGTCCTTCAGGCCCATCTCTGTTGTCACAAATGGCAAGGTTTTCTTTTTTTTATGCCTGAAAATATTCTCATGTGTGTGTATACACACACATACATATTTGTGTGTGTGTGTGTATGTGTGTGTGTGTGTGTGTGTGTGTGTATCACATGTTCTATATACCCTTTTATGCATCAAGGGACACTTAAGTCACTTCTATGTCTTGATATTGTAAATAATGCTTCTGTGAACATGGGGGTGCATATATCTTTTTGAGTTAATGTTTTTGTTTTCTTCAGATAAATGCCTAGGAGTGGAATTGCTGAATGACACAGTAGATGTATTTTTAATTTTTTGAGGAACCTCCATATTGTTTTCTGCAGTGACTGTACTAATTTACATTCCTAACAACAATGCACAAAGGTTCCCTTTTCTTCACATCCTTACCAACACTAGTTTCTTATCTCTTTGTTAGTAGCCATTCTAACAAGTGTAAGGTGATATCTCATTGTGGTTTTGATTTACATTTCCCTGATGATTAGTGATATTGAATACTTTTCTGTGTACTTGTTTTGGCCCAGGCTTCATTTTAAATCTAGTTTCTCAGGGAGGTCATCACTAATCCTGGCCTGAGGTTAGGTCTTGCTTTTTTGCCTCTTCCCCTGCACTTTCCCAGTCTTCATCAAACATTGTATTGTAATTTCTTGTTTGAAGTCTGTGCTAGCCTCATACTCTTTATAAAAGCAGAGTGCATCATGGTCATTGGTATATCTCTAACCTAGCTGGCAAATAATAGGTGCTCAAAAAATGTTGGTTTGGTTGTTAGACTGAATTTTGAGATCGATCAGATGCTGCTCTTATCCCTTACTCACTGTGTGCCTACTGACCCTCAGTTTTCCAACTGTTGAAGTGGAATAACACTATCCAGCTCTAGTTGTGAGTTGCAAGTGAGCCAATGTATGTACACTGCCAGCACATAGTAGATGCTGAATGAAAACTATTTTTCCTTTATAAATGGATAAGCTAGAAGACAGAGATTTCCAAGAAATATAATTATGCTTTTAAAAATAAAAACAAAAATATTACTTCTATATTAACACACAATATGACATTCTAGTTGTAAATCAGGTAGAGCAAGTCTCTGAGAACCTATTTGTCAGCTGCTTATCTCAGCAGAGCTTGGTGATCTTATTCCTACCTAGTGGTAGCCCTAGGTCACGACCAGCCTACTAACCAGCCACTTTGTTTATATTGCTCCTTAATTGCTAGTTGGAGATGGAGTGTTTAAGACTGCATTACACCCATTTGTTTGTTACCCTTTTTGGGCCATAAATGCCATGCCATTGGCTCTTAAATTCTCAGAGAAGCTGTCTTCCTAGCCCTGTAATTTGAAACCCAGTTCTAAACTATCTTTTTCCAGGCTTGGTGTCTGATCTCTGTGGCTAGAATTTTGAACTGCCTTGTAAAAGGAAGCCAAGTACCAACATGATGTCTGACCTCATTTGGTCTTAATTTATTATTTCAGGACTGTTCTTTTTAATTTAGATTTAATTAGACTAGAATTTTGAAAAGGCAAAAAACTTTTTGAATCGTAAATTAGTACATGCTGCTGTAGAAAATTTAGAAAGCAGTGATCAAAAGGCAAACAAAAATGTCATGTCTTCTCATTTCCCATCTGCAAGTGCTGTTAATATTTTGTATGTTTTTTCAATCTTTGTCCTTTTCCTCAAAAATAAAGTTCATTTTATTTTTAATTTTCTAAATCAATATTTATAGACATGGTATACAGAAATAACAAATGTCATTTATAGTATTAAATGCTCCAGTCAAAAGACATAGTGTGGCTGAATGGGTAAGAAAAAAAGGCCCTTACATATGCTGCCTACAGGAGACTTATTTCAGATCGAAAGGTACACACAGACTGAAAGTAAAGGAATAGGAAGATATATTTCATGAAAACTGAAACAAAAAAGCCGGGGTAGCAATACTTATAACCAGACAAAACACACATTAAAACAAAGGCTATAGTAAGAGACAAGGACTCAACAATTCTACTTCTGGGTATTTATCCAAAGAAACCTAAAACACGAATTCAAAAGAATATAGGCATTCATATGTTCATTGCAGCATTAATAGCAATAGTCAAGAAATGGAAGCAACTTGAGTGTCCGTCAACAGATGATGGATAAAGAAGTGGTACATATATACAATGGAGTATTACTCAGCCATAAAAAAGAATGTAAACTTGCCATCTGCAACAACATGGATGGACCTAGATAGAGGGTATTATGCTAAGTGAAATATGTCAGATGAGAAAGACAAATACCATATGATTTCACTTATATATGGAATCTTTAAAAAAAATAAATGAACCAACAAAACAGAAACAAAACCATAGTACAGAGAACATTTTGATGGTTTCCAGATAGGAGGATGGGTTGAGTAGATGAGTGAAGTGGGGAAGGGATTAAGAGGTACAAAATAGTCACGGGGAATGTAAGGTATAGCAGAGGGAATGTAGTCAATAATATTGTCATAACTATGTATGGTGTCAGGTGAGTACTAGATTTATCAGAGTGATCACTTTATAAGTTAGATAAATGCCTAATCATGTTGTACATCTGAAACTAATATATTGTATTTTTCAACTATAATTGAAAAAAATTATTTTAAAAAATCAAAACATACAAACAAAAAATGTCATTTATAGTTTCATGACTTGAAGATAATTCTGTTGATATTTTTGATTTCTGGCATTTTTAAAGTAAAACGTATATAAATAATACACAGATTCTCATGGTAAATTTTTTTAATATTGTAAATAAAATGAATGTACTCTTTGTTCCTCCCCCATCTCTCCCCCCCATCCTCCCAGAATAACATTTTAGAGCATTTAGTGTATATCCCTCCTAAGGAGCAGGGAGGGGAACAGTTGTTATTAGCACTTAGTGGGTAGAGGCCAGGGATACTACTAAACTCATCCAGGGCATAGGACACCCCTGTTCTCCAAGAACTATCTGGTCCAAAATGTCAGAAGTGCCAAGGTTGATACACCTGCTTCCTCACCTTGTTCTATGAATATGTACACACACAATTTAGTTTTATGTTTTTTAAATATAGGTAGCATCATACTTTATTTTTTTGTCCTTTGTTTTTGCTGTTAATGGCATGCCTTAGAGATATCTCCAACTCAGTTAATATACTGTTGACTCTTGAGCACCGACCCTCCCCCATACAGTCAAAAATTTGTGTATAACTTTTGACTTCTCCAAAACTTAACTACTAATAGCTTAATCGAAAACATAAATAGTCAACTAACACATATATTATATATGTATTGTATACTGTAGTTTTAAAATAAAGTAAGCTAGAGAAAATAAACTATTAAGAAAATTGTAAGGAAAATTAGAGTATTAAAAAAATTCACTTATAAGTGGACCTGCGTGGTTCAAACTCATGTTGTTCAAGGGTCAACTGTAGTTCTACTTTATTCCTTTTATGGTTTTGCTATAGTTTATTAATCAGTCCTCTATATAATTATTTAGGCTATTTCTGATATTTTTCATTATCTTTCTACCTTTTTTTGTGTGTATTTCTTTAGAGGATATATTTAGAAATAGAATTGCTGGATTGCAAGGTATTACTCTTGTTTCTGGTACTGTGTAAAAAATGATAGATTGGAATTGCATTGTATATACAATATATTTAACCACTTTTTAAATTTAATATTTTATCATGGTTCTGACAGAGACTGGTTTACCAAATATGTTTTCTCTTTTATTTGGACCCATGACTAGACTACATATTCTAACCTCCTTAGTAATGGCCTGTGACTCACTTCTAGTCTATAGAATGTGAGTGAACGTGATTTTTGTTACTTCTAGGTCTGGCTCATAAAACACTCCTAGTTGTGATCATCCATGCTCTTTCCAAACTGCAAAGTAAGGGTAACTTTGGACACCAAGGGTAACTTTGGAAGTACACAGTGGAAATGGCAGACCTTCTGGCAGCTGGGATCTCTGAATATCTGCATGGAACAGGGCCTTATCTCTACCCCATTCTGCCTCTGCCAATTTGGTACCACCTTGGACTGTCGCATGAGCAATAAGTAAACTTTTTTATTTTAAGTCAGTTAAGTTTCAGTGTTCATTACAACAGCTAGCATTATTCTCATTAGAGTGAACTTTTTTGTTTGAATGTTTTGAAGAACACCATTTTAAATAATTATATGGGATCTCACAATACTGTATTATAATTCATTTAACCATTCTGCTGTTACTCAGCACTTATGTAATTTTTTCATGTTTATAATTTTTAATAGTTTTTCCATGTTTATAATTTTGTCTTATAATGCTCTAACAACTTATTTACAAAAATCTTCTTTTAACTTCCTCATTATTTAGTTTATATAGGAAAGTGGTTCTCAACTGGGAAAGATTTCCCCCCTTGGTATTTGACACTGTCTAGAGACATGTTTGGTTGTCACAACTTGGTGGTGTTGGGGGGTTGGTAGTGGTCAGGGATGCTGCTAAACATTCTATAGTACGTAGGACAGCCCCCTGACAACAAAGAATTATCCAGCCCAAAATCATGCCAAAGTTGAAAATTCCTGGTCTTTAGTCTAGAAGGAAAATTACTGCATCAAAGGATATTTGTAGGACTTTTGATTTGTCTGTCAAGTTGCTTTTCAGAAAGGCTTCACCAGGTTATATTCCTACCAGCAGTGCATGAGAGTACCCACCTCACTCCATTCTCACCAATTAGGTGAGAGTTTGTTTTAAAATTATTTTTCTGCACTTTATTATTTTAAAGTTGAAATAGAATCTGTGTGTGTGTGTGTGCGTGTGTGTTCCTTTAATTACTAATAAGGATGATTTTTCTTCCTGTTTTTTACATTCTTTTGGTGAATTGAATGTTTTTTCCTTCCTTATTGTAGCAGATTTTTTTTTCAAGACTTTTTTTTTTGCCTTTAAATTTCTTTATGATGCTTGCCATGTTTTTGACGTAAAGAAATTAAACATTTTTAGACAGTCGTATCTTTTGATTTTATTCTTTGGTATTTCTATTATTTTTAGGCTTAGAATGTCCTCCATTCAGAGATTAAGGATTCACCAATATTTTCTTCTAGTTTTGTGTATTGTATTTTTTGTTTAACCTTTTTTATCTGTCTGATTTATTTTGAAAAATTGTATGTTTAATGAAAAATTTCATCTCTATTTACTTGTTAATCCTTTATTCCTCCATTGATCTTATAAACAGGATTTTTAAAGTAGCCTTTAATGTAATTTGAAAAAAATAAACTTGCCTTGAAATAGGTTTCTTATGATTAAAAATTTAACACAAATATGAACCATGGCTTAGAATCAGGAAATGAAGCAGATGTTTAGAAAACAACAAATATGCTGGGAGATCTGGGTTGTAAGGAGGGAAATAATAGTAAAAAAAGAAGGTTGGAATCATGTTGTGAAAAGCATTACTTGCCAAGCCTAGGGGTTGCATTACTATGTACTGGGAAGTCATCAAAGGTTTTTAAGCAAAAGAATAGCATAATCAGAGCTAGGCTTTAGGGAAATTAATAGAGTAGTAGAATGGAGGTGGTAGAGGCCAGAAGACCTGTTAAGCTGTTAGCAGTGCAGGTGGGAGACAAAACAGCCCAGGGTGGGAAAGATCTAAAGTAAGAACATGGGTCTCAAAAAGCAGTAAGGCAGAACTGCAAATGAATGAAGTGTGTTCAGATATGGGGAGTGGTGGGGTCTGTGGGGAACTTAGAAATGCATACATACATTGTCTGACCAGGACAGCCGCTATTCAGTTGGGTAGTTTTTCCTATGTCACAGAATATGGGTCATTGTTGTCAAATCTGTCTTGTTGTTTCTGTTGAAAACCTGGATTTTTTTAAATGTGGGATTTTCTAATTAAAAAACAAGCAAACAAACAAACACTGTGTGAATCAAATAAGACATGTTTACTGGCCGCTATGTGCTACATTAGACATACCTCAGAGGTAGATTCAGTAGGACTTACTCATTATTGAATATAGGGAAAGGAGATTTAGAGAAATCAAAATAGCTTCAGAGAGGGTGATACGGGCCAGTGGTATGGGGCAGCACTTTGTAGCACAGCTCATTCTTGAGCTGGAAAGACTGAGCACGAATCCTAGCATTGACTTACTAATTGGATGGCATTAGGCAAGTCACTTCATCTCTCACCTGTGAAATGAAGATGATAATAGTATCTGTCTTATAATATTGTTCTGAAGATTTAATTTGCTAATACATGTGAAATGTTTAGGCTGGTGCCTGACACAGACTACTGCCTAGTAAATGATAATTATTATTTTAAGTAGTTATTAGAATGAACACTGTAGTTAAGAGAATAGGTTGTGGGCACAGCCAGCCTGGATTTGACTCTCTTCATGCTTTTCAGTTGTATGACCATGGGTACATTACCTCTCTATGCCTCATTTGTAAAATGGAGAATAACAATACCTTCCTAATTCTGGTGCTTATAATGGGTCCAACACAATGGTCTGGTGGTAACTAGATTTGTTGAAACTACTTAGGCTTCTTAATGAGAAAAACAAAGCTGAGAGCTCCATCCAGTTAATTAACTGTGATCATTTCCCTTTTTTTTTATTCCCTTTAAAAAATGTCCTTTGCCTTAGCTCCTTATCAGTAAGACTATGTTGTTAAGGTACAGATTGAGCATATGTCTGAAGAAGTTACCTTCCCAGCTATTCATTCCCTTAAGTTGGCCTCACCTCCATCCCCATTACTGTTGCTCTTGTTCAGGCCCTTATAACTTCTTCCAGACTTTCTCACTCAACTCCTATCCTGTCTCCCTTATTTCTAGTTATACCCCTACTACAGTTCATCCTGACACTGTCCTAATGATCTTTCTGTATTGCAAACATAGAATTAATTATTACTTTAGTTCTCATTGGTATGGTTTTGCTTGTTTTTCTATGTGCCAGTCACTAACATAAGACTCTGCAACTGAACTATTATACTCCTTTCTAGATTGCCAAAATTATTAAGTAGTCTGTATACACCCACTTACCCTGGACTTGCCTTCCGTAACTCCTTTTGTCTTTTCCTGTCTTGTAGCCTCACATCTTCTTGTCTGGTTTACATCCATGCATTGTTGGAATACACCTTCATTAGTTCCCTGAGAAAAGATGCATAATATTTTGAATATCTCAAAATTCTTTAAGTCCAGCTTTAAATTTGATTGATAATTTGGCTAGGAATAGAATTCTGGGTTGGAATGTTCTTCTAGAATTTTGACATCTGATACATTGTTTTTTAGCTTTCAGTTGCTGTTGAGAAGCCAAGTGCTATTCTGATCCCTAATTATTTATATATTAGTAGATTTTTTTTCTGGAATATTTTGGGATCTTTTCTTTATTCCTATTGTCCTGATATTTCCTGACAGTGGGTCTTTTTTCCTTCTTCTTCATTGTCTAGAATCTCATGTGTTTAATTCCTGTGAAATTTTCTTAAAAATTTTTTTTGGTTAATTTATTCTGCACTGTCTTTTTTTTTCTAGTCAGAATTTTTTATTCATCAGATGTTAGGCTTCTTGGGTTGATTCTCTGTTTGTATTACCAATGGTTTTTTTCTCCTTTTCGTTTATTTTTTTAAAAATCCTACTTCCTGTGGTAATATTCATCTTCAATTTGTTCTACTTCACGTACTGTTTTCTGCTGTCATTAAAAATTTTGAAGACATGTTCTGAATGTTCCTTTTGCATGGCACTCAAAAGATTCATGGCTACACTATGTTGTTTTATGTCTCTGAAGACTTTATCTTTTTGAAAGTTTTTTTCCATCCTTTCATTGTATCTGTTCTTTCTTGAATTTCTGTTTTGTTGTTTATTTTCGTCACCATCTTTCAGGTTAGAATTTTCCTCAAAGGTCTGGTAATCTTTGGTTAATTGCTCATGTTAGGAGTGAGGCACTAAAAACTGATTTGAGCCTCTGTGTGATTGGGTGGGCATGTGCACAGATAGAGTTCAGTGCAGGTTGAAATATAGTGACTCTTTTTTGGGGGGCGGGGGACAGGAATCACTTCATATTAGTACGTGCATATCTTTTCTTTGGACCAGTTTCCCCAGAAACTTCCAGTCTGCTATCACACATAGCTGTCAGCGCAGTAGAAACTGAGCCGAGCAAAGTGGCTTGTAGTGTGGAGAGGGGTATCCAGTGAGAAGAATTTCAGCATTCAGAATGCAGATTTTCACTGATCTTTTTTTTATTTTTAGGTGTAACATTTTATTTTTAGCTTCATCTCTAAACATCTGCAGAAAGTAGATTTCCATCTTTTGCCAGACTAGAGGAGCCGATCTATGCTCTAATTGCTTCTTGTATAAGTGTATATCCCATCCTCTGTTTCACCCCTTTCCCTGAACTTCAGAAGCCTTAGTGCCTCAATTCCTGTTCCTTTCCAGTGTTCTGAAGCTGGAGTTGCCACTCCTCCTTGCAGGCAGTTTGGTTTACATTTTCTCTGTCCTAAATCAGTTACCATTCATCCATTTGCTCTCCATCTTCCAAAATTTTGTGGATATTGTCTTCTGGCATCATTCTAATCTTTTTGTTTTTGTTTTTATAGGCTTACAGCTTTTTAAAAAAACTATTTCACTATTATTTTACTTGGATTTCTTGCAAAAAATGAGAAACTTGGGGGTTTCCACTTGCCCTACTCACCCATAGTTCTGTTGCACTTACATTTTTTCCAGTCTATCTCTTATGCTGTGAGTGACTGTACAGCAGATGACTTATGTCATTTATCGTTATATTCCAGGGCCTAACACATAGTAGGCACTCAAATGTTTGTTGACTGATGGAGTGAATAAATAAATTTTAACTAATCTTTGTTAGTTTCTTGAAACATTTATTTTCTTGATGTTTCTGAAATCAAAATACTTACAATGCCACTCTAGATTCTACCATTGTGGTGAGGCTTGTCTTTTTTGAATGCAGCTGGTATTCACAGTATGCTCGAGTTACTTAGAATTCCCAGTTGGCATTGTTATGCAGAGGGTTTTATTAAGTATCCAATGATGAATATATCTCCCAGACTCTTATTACCAACCCCCTGAAGCACATCCGTGATGCCCCCAGCTGACTTAATCACCACATTGCTCTCAAGTACCCAACACATGTTTAATGCACTACTCTAGTTTTGCCTCTGATGGCACCCATGAGAAGTGTGAGGACCACTATTTATCTTGTTAGAGAGAAGATGTTGGAAGAAGTATCCCAGGGGAAATGTAACTCACTTGGGCACATCTGGATTCTGCTGTAAAAGACAGGCAAACCCCTGACTGGAGCTGAGAATGAGGTTGTGGATAGTGGCCTCTGACTGTTATCACCAGTTCAGCAAGTTTAATTTTCAACACAAAAATAGGGTTAAAAAAAATCAAAGTTACATCTTTTGACAACTCATCAAATGCAAATCAAGTTTCTGTGTTCCTTTTAAATTAAAGGTGTCATACTTTTACATTTATGGAAAGCTATTTCTGATCGTTTAATGTTTTAGTACTGTTATTCTTTTTTTTACTTTTCATTCTTTATTTTGCATCTCTTCTGTACATGAGAAATTAATCTTAACATTTACCTTCAGTTAATGAATTTCTCTATTCAGC
This sequence comes from Macroglossus sobrinus, assembly GCA_004027375.1. Taxonomy (NCBI): domain Eukaryota; kingdom Metazoa; phylum Chordata; class Mammalia; order Chiroptera; family Pteropodidae; genus Macroglossus; species Macroglossus sobrinus. Next base: position 336,895 of record PVKZ01000511.1, read on the forward strand.
ATTTCTACCAATATTTCTTAAATTCCAGTCACATAAGCAAGCACAGAGCAAAGTCACTACCAGTAGAGTAATCTTAAAACTTGGAAAACAAAACTTTATTTATCTTTCTGTTTTCTCCTTCATTTCCTTTTCTTCTGAACTATAAAATTAGGTAAAATAAGCTTTAGGTGTAATCAGATATACAGCACATGCTTTATTATGGGGAAAATGTGCTGCTACTTTCTTGGTAAGAAACTAGAGCAGGAAAAGGCTGTATCCCACCCCCATGTAGTAGGGGGCATCATCAAAAGTGTCACCACTCATCACCTCACCTTCTCCCTCCCACTGCTTTCTCTATTTAACAGCGACAGAATCATCACCTCCCCTTTCACCATTTCCTAGAAGCAAGGTAAACCAATCTATTTTTAAGAAAGAGGCTTCTGAGGTTCCTATAAAACTACATGACTTCCAGAAGTCTCAATTTAATACTGTAATACTTTGAATGGAACCTTCTGGATATGGACCCTGCTATTCTAGGAATTGGACTAGTTCTTTCTTCCTGTTGAACTCCCAGCACATATATATTACTAAAGCACGTTTAAATAATCCTGCCTGAATTCACAGCCCAGTACCACTGTTGAAAACCATCTCTATCCCTAAATGGAATAAACTTAAACCTGAATCATAACCCATCTTCTGAATGTCTATAATTACAGGCATTTGGGAGCAGCTTTCTGGGATTTTTCAGGCATGCCAGACACATTAACCAGTCCTAGACTTGGCACATTCCCTAAACTTTTCATTTCACATCCCAACATTTATAGATAATCTTGAGGATAATATTAATCAAATAAAATACATCTTTTTTTAGACCCATATGTAAGTTGGCAACCTTGAAAGATTGCCAGGGCAGTTTTTATATCTATGGTGGTAGTGGAAGTAAAAAATTGTAAGGTGCATAGTAGAATTCTTGCAGTTTTTTTTTTGTCTTAATACAATTCTGAGTCTGTATCCACTTTGTGATACATTTTGACAATAGCCTTTATTATTATTATTATTGAAAATTAGAAACACTTGCCTGCTAAGCTTTTCTAAGCACCTGATTGTAAACAGAAATAATAACATATCCTTTTCAGAGCAAGTACCCTTGCTGTCTTCCTCATATCTTGTCTAGAGTATCTGTAGGAAGCAATCCGGTATGATGGATATACTCAGGTTTGCAGTTAGATAAGCCTAGATTTAAATCTCTATTTAGTAATAATAGTTTGACTTTGGATCAGTTGCTTAATGTTGTCTGTTTCCTGATTTGCATAGGGAAGGTAAAAATTCTTACCTTTTTGGGCCTGGTAGGGATTAGGGATAATGTAAGTAAAGCACCTGATATATCATAATTCATTGATTCTAAGATGCTCATTTAGTCATGTTTTACTATCTCTAAAATCAGGATGATCTTATAATCAATAAATAAGTATACTCTCATTGTTTAATTGCAACATTTTTATCCCTTTATTTGTGGTACGTATTGTAAAGTGCTTCTTAAATTTATGGCAAGTTTGATTTGATGAAATATGGTATCCCTGGCTCTCAATGAATAACAATCATACTTATTGTTACGATATATTTTTTCCAAGAAGGATTTTAATAGTATCAGAAATAATCTGAATTTCACTTATTTTCCTAGAGCTTAATTTGGGGTACCATTATCATTATTATTAGGAAAATAGTATTATAACAAAAATAACAGTGGCTCCTGTTTAATAATTTCATGTCTCATGTGAACAATGTAAAGGTAAAAGGGAGTAGACTTCATAAAACTTAACAAGAATGTGATTGATTGGATGGGGAGCAGCAGGTAGAAGAACAAGTACAGATCTGAGGCACCATGATTTCTATGCAGACAAACACCAAGGTGACAGCTGACAAACACCTGTGTCTATGAATTCTATATTCTTGCAGCTGTAGGAAATTTTTAGTGCACTAAAAATTTTGCTTAAAGAGAACTAAAGGTTGAGCTGGTATTGGTAACACATATTAATTCTCGCAGTTTGGATGGAGTTTTTTTCTTTTACATCCTGCACAGACTCAGAGTCCTGTGACTCTTAGTTTGGTTCTTCAGCTGCTTTTTGAGTACTTGCCATGTGCCAAGCATTATGCTAGACTTCTAAAGTTACAGAGATGAATAAGATAACCCTGGCTTCAAGAAACCCCTAATCTGACCTATCTCATGCTATTCTCTTCTTTCTTTCATCCGAATCCTGTATCTTTTCTCATTACTTCAAATAGAAAATATATGAATCATCTCTTTTTCCTTTAGAACATATTTCCTTTGAAATTTTAGTACATTTAGTAATTTCTGGTGTTCAGTTTAATCCAAAACAAGCATACCACTGAAAAACAAATTTAAAAACTAACATAACAAAGAATTTGATTACACTTGTAATTAGAAGTTTTATCTATCTGTGTAAGCTATGTTTAATGTCAGGTTGGATATTTTTATAGTAAGCTAATCTTTTAAAAAATAATTTAGAATTTTTATTAAAAATTTAGTTTGTCTTTGATGAACATATTGTATTTCTTTTTTCAGATCTTGGTGTAATATCTTCTTTGTTTGGGGATTCCCAAAAAGGAGTTTTTATGTGCTTGCATGCTCAAATAATTTCTGTGCCAAAGCAACAGTAACAAATGCCATACAAGGGAAATGACATTTTCAGGTTTTTTAATTAATATAATGAGAGGGGAAGGAAGGTACTAATTTAATGCATTTAAATTTTAAATAAAGGTATAAAATAGATTAAATGAATATAAATATGATGACTTTAAAATTACTTCATTTACTCAATTTTATTTGTATTTAACATCTATAATAACAGCTAACAGTCATTGAATACTTATTATGTGCCAGGCAATATTCTAACATCTTTAAATATATGCTTATAACAATCCCATGAAATAGATATTATCACCTCTACTTTATAGATAGGGAAACAAGGACAGAGAGAGTCAGTAACTTCCTTAAGGGAACAGAGCTAGCAGAGACAGGATTCAAATCTAGACAATTCTAGTCACTGTATTACCCTGGAATTTGCTAAGTCCATTAGCATTCAGGAGACAGATTCAGGAGCTGTTAAAAAAGTTACTAATGTTTGATTAAAGTTTTTAAAGTTTGCCATTGAATTTGTCACTCAATAGCTGGCTTGGATTTTAGAGAGAAAAACAGTGTATATTTAAAATACATTACAAACCTCATTTGTAAACATAATATTAAAGATAATATTTATTATTTAAAATTAAACTATCAGATATGAATTCTAAGTGCATCTAGCATATAAATAATTGGCAGTAAAATAAAGATTATTAAATAAAAACTAGTGTAGTTATAACTTCAAGAGTCTAATAAAGCTGGTCTTGGATACCCACTGAATTTGAGGGCCAAAAGAGAAGGAAAAATCAGTGATAACACTGAGCTTTTGACTAAGGTTGTTGGAAGAAATAGTGATAACAACTACTACTTCTGTTAATCATAGAAGTCACAGAATAAGGGAGGTTTAGGAAAAGCAATGAAGGCTTCAGTTTGAGGTGACGGTATGATGGTGTAATGGAATGTTGGCAAAGCGGAATGAGAAGAGTACCAGCCGAGGGACTGAAGACCCAGGCTCTCGTCTTGCCTTTGCTGGACATTAGCAGGTTGATCTTTGGCCAAGGTACTTGACATCTTTTGTCCTCAATTTCTACATCTAAAGACAATGAGGAGTTATATTATTAAGTGGTTTCAAAATTCTGTTCTAAAATGTCCTGCAAGGTGTGATAGAATCTCTTAAGGATACTTAAGGAGAAAAGTACGCCCTAGTCTAAGTGAAACTAAACAACTGCGTTTTTAATCACACAAATTACATGTATTTGTATTTTAGTTTAAACAATGTTTGAAAACCGGTGAATTAGGTGATCTATAAGGCCTCTTCTAGCTCTAAAATTCTTTTATTTCTTGTTCTGCAGTCTGAGTTTGGAATTATCCAACAGGGATAGACGTTGAATCTGCCAGAATAAGTAAATGTACAGAGAGCTGGGATTGTGGGCCATTTATTCCTAAACAGTTAGAAGCCATGAAATTCAGGTTACAGCCTGCATTAGGACCTGTCCTTCACAGTGGGAGCCCATAACGACTTTCCTTCATGGATGGTTGCAGTTCTCAGTTGTTTTTTAAAAATTTTCTTACATCTTTCCATTTCCTTGAGGGCTTCTCTTCATCCAGGTTAAGGATTTATTTTTTAAATTGTTATCTGCTGGCCCCTGCAAATAAGTTTCCCCCCACTCCTTGGGCTTTCTTCTTTCTAAGATTTTAAATATATACTGTCTCCTCTGCTTCTTATATTTGCACTTGAGAATGTGTATATTTTCTGTCCCTCTCCCTCTTCAACTTTCTCCATTATATCCTGCCCAGCAAATGCCAGATTTTATGATTCAATGTAAATACTGTCTTCAAGGGGTGATTGACTACATTTCAGCCCCCTACAGAACAATGTTTTATAGCCCACTAAAATTCAGGTTGGCTGGCAAGTGTGGAACGGAACAATTTTGATTGGACTAAAATAGCATTATGGTAGAATATGTCTCCTAACCTAGGTCAAGTTATTGCATAAGAAACTTGAGTGAATTATGTCATAAAAAACTCATTTAAGACTAGGTTATCTGCCTATCACTCTCCCAAATAAAACTGACGATGTAAGTGAAACTGAGAGTGGGACATAAGTTGCCAAAAATGATCTTAACTGATTATTTCAAGTGAACGAGAGAATTTACCCCCAGTCAAACTCAACTTCTTAATAAGACTACTAAGACTTTAGGATTTTTACTCATTCATCATTTTGTGGCCAAAGAGCTTTATAGAATGAAGGTCTTTGTAAAAATCTTCCTAGATAGATAGCAAGTGGCTTCAGAGGAAGGTGTTAGTATTGTAAAGAGGGGAGGAGAATTTTTAAGTAATCTGGAGCTGTTAGGGAGTAACTTTCTTTCATCTGATGTTCATCATCAACCTCACCATTTACAGACCTTTGTAAGGAAGGAACACAGACTCTTCCATTGGCTGCCACTTGGCTGTTACAGTGCATAGCACAGATGCCTGTTATATTGCATCAAGTTTACATGGAGCATCAAGTTTTTTAAAAAATGAAATCATTGTAAATTCTGGCAGTTTTTATGGTATAATTAAAATGTCTAACAGGATACCTCTGGGAAACTAAATGCAGTTTTACTATTTATAGAGCCAGCAGAAGTAGTGTTTCTTGCCAACTTTCATATCTTATGACCTATAAATTGCTTTTAATAGCTAATCTGTCATCCTAGCTTCTCATACAAGAAAGCTTGTTTCCTTATTAATCTGTTAATTTGCATCTGCAAAGGACATTTACAAATTATTGGTTTGAAAACATTGCTGAATTAATGCTGGGCATTATAAATAATTTATCACCTGTGATAGCAACTCTTAGATCTAGGTAATAGATCTCTCTGACATTGTGTTATTCTTCCAACCCTAATATAATTTTGATAAAAAATAATTATGAAAACTCCTCTGGCCCTGCAGTATTAGGAGAGGCTGACAGGTTACCGTGGAGAAACTGTAACTATCACTAACCATTCTCTAAGCTCAAAATAATAGATTCAAAGCAACTATTCTAACTATGGTATAGTATACGATAGAAAGAATTCAGGGGTATACAAATTACTTTTTTACCTTTTCAGTAACAATTGCAGAATGTTCTTCCATATTAAGTATGTATAGCATGAAAATGATTTAAAACTGCTAAAGATTATATATTAAAATTTACTGTTTTGTGGTATTTAAATCTCCAAGCTGTGGCTGTGAGTTTACAGTTCTTGAAGATCTCGTTTCAGGAAGCTTCTCCCTGGCAAGAACTTTAATATTTACTATTTTTTGTTTGTGTTTTGTTGATTTGTTTTTTTTCTATTTTAATTCAACAATAATTTGTGGGAGTAGGAAGCAAAACATTAAAAGGAAGAAATCAGAGTAATAAGAGGGTAAAGTTTATACCATAGGCTGAAGCCAGAGCAGAGTCTGCATGTGTTACGGGTTCATATCAGGCTGTTAAAAGGAAGCTCTGCATCAGGCCATAAGCTTCCCAGTGACCTAAACAAAAAAAAAAAATAAATTGGACCACTTACATGATTCACATTTTCTATAAGATAAACCATAGTAGCTGTTTGGTAGGAGCATTGAAATCCTTTCAGATCTTTTCATTGGTCCTTATAAAGATGACATTGGGTAATACAGATAATGTCCTCAGCAATATAGATTGTAATTTTAAAATTTATTTTTGTCCACCTGGTTTTGTATGACTATTGAGTAAGCAACTATAGATATCATTTCACCTTTTATACAGAATTACTTTATCAGCTAAGTGCTAAGCGTAGATTTTTTAGGACCCACAGGTTATGATCAATTTTCTGTTTCTGCAGGTTTATATTTGGCTGGTTATTGATTCCCCCTAAATAGGCCTGTAATTTGGGCACATTACTACCAGTTAGACCCTTGTATCTGGGGTAATATGGTTTTTTAAAGATTAGCTAAGTTTCTGATTTTAGTACCTAATTCTCAGATTTAGTTTTTCTAAAAAATACCTAAAATTTCATTATTCAAAAATTAATGATAATTGGTAAATGCTTAAAATTTAATCATCCAGAAACATGTTAATTTAAATAATTGAACCACTAGATAGTTAACTATAACTTTGATAACTGGAGTATGAAAATTTTTAATTTATGGTCAGTACTGTATTAGCCAGTTTATACAGCGATAACAATGAATCCCCAAATCTCAGTGGTTTAAAATAACAAATATTTATTTCTTGTGCCCACTGTTTATTCATTACAGGTGAGGCAGAGCTCTGTTCCATATTGGCATGATTCTCACTTGAAGTTAAATTTTGATGGAACAGTATGTAGCAAAGAAAAGAGAATGTGTTGAAGCATGCACTGGTTCCTAAAGCCACCTGGCTGTGATCGCATTTATTGGCCAAAGATCACATCGCCACTCACATCTGACTTCATGCAGACAGGGATGTGCAGTTTACCTGCTTGGGAGGAGAGAAGCCAGCAAGCATATTTTTGAACAGCTCAATAGATTACTCTAAAGATTATTAATGTTTAAATATATATCTTATCCTAATTAGACCTTATTTTAGTTAAGCATTTTTTTAGTTGTTACTGTTAACCTCCCTTCTTTTCATCTACTTTATGTAAATATACAGAAGTACAATCTGATCATGTCAGTCCCCTACTTAAACCTGTGACTGTTTTTGCCCCCTGGGTGGATTGTGAATTCTACAATACAGGCAAACTGTGTGTAGTCAAATGAGCATGAGGACAGAGTCTGATGTGTATAGATCTGAATCCTGGCTTTGCCATTAATTGCATACTTTTTAGGGATACCATGTTATCTCTTTGAGTCTAATTTTATCTCACAAACGGGTATAATAATAATAACAACACATACTTAAGAGGACTGTTATAATGATGAAATAAAACAGCATACATAGAAAAAGCTTTAGATTTAACAAATAGATGGACAGAGATAACTCATCTAAGCCTACCTTTCTAGACTCCCTTCAGGTACTACCCCTACTCCTAGATCTAAACAGTGTTTGCTCTCTAATTATTACACACTCTGTCATACTTCATGACTTTGTTCATGCTATTTCCATTTCCTAGAATTACCCACTTCTCCAAAGAGGAAAACTCCAGGTTATTTATTTATTTTTGAATAATTAGACTTTATTTTTTTAGAGAAGTTTTAGACTTAGAAAATTGAGGAGACAGTACAGAGTTCTCACATACCTTCTCTCTTTCTCCAATCTTTTTCCCCTGTTATTAACATCTTGTAGTAGTGTGGTGTATTTGTTACAATAACCAATATATAGTATTATTATTAACTTAAGTTCATAGCTTGTATTAGGGTTCACTATTGGTGCTGTGCAGCCTATGGGTTTTGACAAATGTATAATGTCATGTATCCCTCATTATAGTATCATGCAGAATAGATTCACTGTCATAAAAATCCTGTGTTCCACTTACTTATCCTTCTCCCCTGCCCTGCAACTACTTAACTTTTTTCTTTCTCTATAGTTTTCCCTTTTCCAGAATGGCATATAGTTGGAGTCATACCGAATATAGCCTTTTCAGATTGGCATCTTTCATCAAGCAATATACATTTAAAGTTTCCTTCATGTCTTTTCATGGCTTGATAGAACATTTCATTTTAGCATTTAATGATATAAGGATGTACCGGGGATTCTTTAATCATTCACCTATTGAAAGACCTCTTGGTTACTTCTAGTTTTTATCAATTATGAATAAAAGTGTTAAAAAAACATTCATGGTATGTTTTTGTGTAGACATAAGTTTTTATTTCATTAGGCTAAATACATGGGAGCAGTATAGCTGGACAATATGGCAAGAGCGTTGTTAGTATTATAGGAAACTGCCCAACCATCTTTCTGGTGGCTGTCCCTTTTTACATTTCTACCAACAGTGAATGAGAGTTCCTGTTGCTCCACATTCTCACCAGCATTTGGTATTGTCAATTTTTTGGATATTAGCCATTCTAATAGGTGTGTAGTGTATCTTGTTGTTGTTTTAATTTGCGTTCCCTGGGGACATAATGTGGAACATCAGTGTATCTTCTTCAGTGAGGTGTCTGTTCAGATCTTTTGCCCATTTTAAAATTGGGTTGTTTTACTGTTGTATTTTTGGAATATTTTTTGTATATTTTGGATACAAATCTTTTGTTAGATATGTTTTGCAAATATTTAAATGTTTTCTCCCAGCCTGTAGCTTGTCTTTTTATTCTCTTAACAGTATCTTTTGCAGAGCACAGTTTTTAATTTTAATAAAGTCCAACTTATCAGTTTTTCTTTCATGGGTTATGCCTTTTGTGTTCTATCTAAAAATTCATTGCCAGGTTCCATAGATTTTCTCTCATGTTATCTTCTAAGAGTGTTTTAGTTTTACATTTTACTTTTAGGTCTATGATTTAGTTTGAATCAATTTGTATGAAAGTTGTAAGGAGTGCCTAGATTCACTTTTTTTTTTTTTTGCATGTGGATGTCAGTTGTTTCAGCACAATTTGTTGAAAAGACTGTCCTTTATTGGATTACCTTCACTCTTTTGTCAAAAATTAGTAGACTATGCATGTGTTAGTCTAGAGAATTTTCTTGGATATATGAATGAATGAACAAATGAACCAACCAGTCAATAGACTGAAAACATTTCAATGTCTCTGTAAGCTTTGACCACTTGAAGTGAAGTGCTTTTACCAACATTAGATACTGGATATACCAATGATTCTGTTACCATTTGGGGTTGATTTGAACAACATGTGGCCATAGTGGCATGGGAATGTGGTAATAACACACAAGTGCAATTGGCATTTTTTCCTCAGTTCTTGCCCACTGATGCAACAAAGATTCACAGGCTAGTGAGATTTAGAAAAAGAATTAGTAAAAGTATATTTTAGAAGGAGATGGGCCACACTAAGGAAGGCTGCAGCCCTGTGGAATTTGGGAGGTGAAAAGAAAAAAGAAATAGGTTTTGGAGGAAAAAAATGGCTTAGATGATAGAGGCTTTGTTCATTCTTCTTGTGACCAAATCAAAATTGTGACAGAAACAAGGAGCAAACAGCAAGGAAAGTCACCTGAGATCTAGATGAGCAGAAGCACTACAACTAGAGAGAGAAATAATTAATCAACCTGCAATGGTAGAAGGTAGGAGGGGGTGAAGACAAGTGTCTGAGTGGGACAGAGGCTACTATAGGCAGCAGCTGCAGATGCCTCTAAAAGGTGCTGTGTCTGCGAGTGGACTTTTGTGGTGATGGACCTGTGTGCTCTGAGCACCAGCACCAGGTAGGCTGCTCAAGGGCACCAGGAATTTATAGGGGAAATGAGTTGTCAGAGTGAGGGCTGGAGGAAAGGATCCCTCCCAGACAGAAGTGCTGGTCGTATCCGTTGTTCTTCTGTTCACCCCTCCCTCCTCTCAGTGTGCGGACAAGTGCTACCAGCACTTAGCTATGGCAGCATAGCTAAGATGTCATCAAACTGGATAACAGAGGTTGCTCTGTCCAGAGGATTTCCTGAAACTCTGCCTCCCTCAACTTGCGGCCCCACCCATGCCACATCCAGTTGTGTCCTTGGTAAGTCCAGTGCTTCTTGCTGAGCAGAGCCAAGACTCATAGTGTGACAGCTGGCCTCGGTTTCTAGTGTGGCCTCTTGAGGCAACTATAAGCACAGTATCTGTGGATTGAATCATAACAAGTGGCCCTGGAGGAACACAGGCTGGGGCCAAACTTAGTCTGCAGCTGAACCCTTCTCAGGACTATGCCATTAGACACCTGCTACACAAAGCCACACTAATAAGACTGGGAGACTCGGAAACTGTTGCTTAGTACATAGAAACAGACACAAAAAGGCAGCCAAAATGAGACAACAAAGAAGAAGAAACCATATAAGAGAACAGAACAGAGATCCAGGAATAATGGAATCAAGCGATCTAACACATGCAGAGTTCAAAACACTGGTTATAAAGATGCTCAGTGAACTTAGGAGAAGTGTGGATGAACTCAGTGAGAAATTTAACAAAGAGGTAAACATAAAAATGGAACTGGAAATTATAAAAGGGAACCAGTCAGAAATGATGAATATTTTATCTGAGATGAATAGTATATTAGAGAGACTCAACCGTAAAGAAGAGGATCAAACCACCAATACAGAGGATAGGGAAGCCAAGGATACTCAATTAGAACTACAAGATAAAAGAAGCCAAGATTATAATAGTAATTTACAGTGCCTATGGGATACAATTAAATGTGAAAACATCTGTGTCATAGGGGTACCTGAAAGAAAACTAGATGCTCAAGAGCTATTTGAAGAAATAATGATGGAAAACTTCCCTCACCTGGAGAAGGAAATAGACATACAACCCCAAGAAGCTCAGAGTCCTAAGAAAGAGGAACCAAAAGAGGCCCACACAAAGACACATCAGAATTAAAATGCAAGTGGTTAAATACAAAGAGAGAATCTTAAAAGCAGCAAGAGAAGAGCAGTTAGTTACCTACAAGGGAGCTCCCATAAGACCAGCAGCTGATTTCTCAAAAGAAACTATTCAGGAGAAGGGCATGGCACAAAATATTCAATGTGATGAAAATCCCAGAATCTACAACCAAGAATACTTTATCCAGCAAAGCTATCATTTAGAGTCAAAGGACAGATAAAGAGCTTCCCAGACAAAAATAAGCTAAGGGAATTTATCAACACCAAGCCAGTATTACAGGAAATGTTGGATTGACTTCTTTAAGAAGGAAAAACATGTATCAAAAACAGGAATAAAGAATGGTAATAACTACATTCCTATCAACTAGTACCTCAAATGGAAAAGAATTAAGTGCTCCAACCAAATGATAGATGGATAAGAAAACAAGACCCCTATATATGCTGCCTATAAAAGATTCATTTCAGATCAAAATACACACACAGACTAAAAGAAAAGGGAAGGGAAAAGATATTGCCTTGATGGACCTAGAGGGAATTGTGCTGAATGAAATAGGCCAGATAGAGAAAGATAAATATCCCATGATTTCTTATACATGTGGAATCTAAAGAACAAAGTAAACAACAACAACAAAAACGGAAATAAACTCATAGATACAGAGACTATTGTGAGGACTACTAGGTGAGAGGGAGTTTGAGGGGAATGATACAAAAGGGCAAAGGGATTCAAAAGTACAAATGGATAGTTACAAAATAGACATGGAGATATAAAGTATGGCAAAAGAAAAATAGTTAATGCTGTAATAAATATGTAAGCGGGAAGAGGCATCCTACATTTAGTGGAGTGATCACTTTGTGAGTTATATAGATCTCTAATCACTGTGTTGTACAACTGAAATGAATATATTGTATGTCAACTATAATGGAAAAAAACTCATTGAGTTGTAAAAAAAAAAAAAAAGATAAAAGAAGATGGAGGACACCCCAAGGGAGGGGTAGGTTTTAAGCCAAGAGAGCTGTTAACAGCCCAGAAATCGGAAGGTCTGTATTATATTTGGGCTATGATGTGTGGTTACAAAGGTGTTCCTAGATGATTGGCACGTGAAGTCATTTTGATTGACATTCGGCTTCTATATAACTCTGCCTAGTACACATGTGCTTACCCCGAATTTAGTCTGTTATAATTAGATTCATGAACTTTTGAGCATAAACACGGTATTATAATGATGGTATAATGAGGCTGAGGTTGTGGGCTGAGGTTGTAGGCGGGTTACTTTCTGTGCAAGCCTCTCTGGCTGAATTAAACTAGCTATAGCAGGGGTCCCAAATCCCTGGGCCACAGGTCTGTAGTGGTCTGTGGATTATTAGGAACTAGGCGTCACAGTAGGATGTGAGCTGCAGGCAAGTGAGCAAAGCTTCATTTATATTTGCAGCCGCTTCTCAATGCTAGCATCACTGCCTCAGCTCCACCTGAGATCATCAGGCATTAGATTCTCACAAGAGCACCAGTCCCTGATGCCAAAAAAGTTGGGAACTGCTGAGTTATAGGTTATCTCCTGCCAACCTTTTGGAAGGATTCTTTAACTACCAATGGAGCATTCTTTGGGTTGTCTCTGGGCTGGACCTCCATTCCTTTGTTCCCTTTCACTCACGTCTCACTAGCTACCTAACAATTCTAAAATGCCACTAGATAAAGGGTGGATTTTCTTATACTTACATTTGCAGAAGACAAATATGAGTAACATGCTTCAGCATATGAAGATGATGACACTTCCCACTACTATTAGGACAAACTTGTGCTTTTTAGTTGCGGTAATATAACTTCACATTGTATTTTCTGGTCATCTGCTACCACATCTTTGAAAATGAATAAAGCTAAGTGAGTGTTATCTTGGTTGGGATGGGAAGAGAAACCAAAATCTAAAATTTTTGAGTGTTTTCTCTGTCACTAAACCAGGCCCTTTACAAGTACTATCTGATTTAGTATTCACCGAGGAACTGTGAGATATTGATGTTTTCATTTTACAGATGAGGAAATTGAAGCTTAGAGGCACTGTGCAACATGCAGTATCACATTAATCATAGTTTATCATTTGAACCCATGCATTCCAGATTCCAGAGTCTGTCTCTATTATTCTACATCCTTCTGCCTCTTTGGTTGTAGACAGTTAGCCCAGGACATTGAGTTTGTGCACACTGAACTGGCGGGGAATACAAGGTGCTTGTGGATTTGGACAATAAAGAGAAGCCATGTTTCTGGTACTAGTAGAAGGTACATTCCCCTCCCCCCTTTTTTTAACTACATGTAATTAGTCAATCAGTATTTATGACAGACATTGTTTATATATACATTTAGTCCTTCCACAAAATATCCTATGAAAACTACATACAATAAGAGGGAAAACATGCCAGAAGTGAAGGAACACATGTTTAACGGTAGTGTCATCACTGTGGTTATAATTTGGGTAGTTTAAACTTTTCTATTTTATGTATCAAACTGAAAATGCTTAAAGGTGGTTTGAAAAAATATGAGTAAATTTCATTCTCTAGCTAGCTCCATGTCCCATGAAACTGACTTGTCAGATGTAGTTCTGAAAATATTCAAGTTACAGAGCAAGGGGTGATGATGACTCCTATGTGTTAAGTCTGCAGCTGGGGATCATGCTTTGGCAAGAATATGAGTAATTTATATCTTGTAAAGAGAAAAGTATTGTCTTAGTTCAACCAGATAGTTTGTTAGCATAACTGTTTGTGTGCATTTTAGTATTCAAATACAGATGTTCCAAAATGTTTCTATTATGGGAAGCAGCTGCTGCTATTCTAGCACAAAAATCTCAAAGAGATTAATATACAAAGGCAGTGTGAACCTTAGTGGCAAATGCAGCATCTGCTTGAGGTGGGGCCTGTGATTCCCCATAGATAATGTGTCTTCAGATTCTCCTTAACAGCCTGAAACCATGTTTCAGATCTACGCTTATTCTACAGGAACAGGAACAAAGACAAGTGATTAATTTGTAATTCACTTAGCTGATAAATATCATCACATGTTATTTGCCCAAGGCCTGTAAAACACTGGACTTCATTTCCTATTGCAACTGTAGGAATATAGATGTTTGGTCATGATGACTGATGTTTTCAGTTGCCATTACTAGCCTCTGCTTGGTAACAGCTCAGCCCAGCTTCCCTGCAGTCATAAAACATCAATTCACACCGTGGTGGTAACATTCAAGAGAACTTTGCAGTTTACTCAGGACATTCACATACACTGCTTTACCTGATCCACATCCTAGCCGTGGGAAAAGTGTACTCTCTCATTATCAGCACAATTTACATATAAAATAAACAGGGGTGAAGAAGTAAAATGACTTAACAGGGTCATGCAGCCAGGACCTCTGACTCTAAACCTATTCCATTCTTATACAACATCAATCTACCTTTCTAATTTCAGAAACTATGATGTGTTCTTCATAAGTTATATCATTTTTTCTAGAGATGCTGGTTTCCAGAATATCCTCCATTAAGTGTCCTAGCCTAACAGCACTGCCTGGGGAGAGTTTATGCAGTAATCCTTTCTCTTTTCCCTCACATCTCAGATGAAAAATGCCCAAACATTCCCTTTTCTTATGTTCAGAGAGCTCCCTGGCATTTAGAGAAACAAAGAGCCAAAAGCAGAAGATTCTGGGGCTGTCATTCAGAGTTGCCATAAAACAGAAGTTCCTAAGAACAGTGGTATCTGGGATGCTTGCCCCAAACCTTGTAAATCCATACCCTGCAGTGTTCAAGGGCTCATTGCCTCCACCCAGTTCTGCTGTTTGGAATTATTGAGCGATTTATGTATGGTTTACACATATGACAGAAGCTCATGGCTGAGTTTGTAAATACTCAGGTCCTGGCTTATGGCCGGGGCCTAGAAATGTATGTCTTAAGTTTTAAAAGGTGCCCATAGCCAGTAAAAGCATAGTTTTGAATGAGTGCATCTGATTCTAAATTATGCTAGCACCACAGTCACAGAGCCATGTGTTTTTCTTTGGGGGCAACAAAGATTTGCAGGTAGGAGGGTTTTTGGACTGTATCCTGCCCCTTATCTTGGCTTGGGTAGAGAAGAACCCCAGAAAGCTAGGTAGGGAGGGCCAACTAGAGAAGTAGAGGAAAGAAGCTGAATCCCTGGGCTTGCAGCAAAGGAGGAAGAAGATATTGTCGGGCAGCAGGGAGGAGTTGTGAGCAGTAAAAGGCTCATGCATGGTGCAGTAACATGAAGTCCTAACATCTGGTCTTGAGGAGGCTCCCAAAGTAGGAACCTGAGGAACACATCCAAGTAGCATGCTCTGTGGTGACATTATAGTTGCTTCTTCCAGATTCATACTGCTACAGCACTATGACTTTCATGGAATTGTTTTTGCTCTCTGCCACCAAGAAAAAAAAAGTAAATTTATAGGTATTTATTTCCTATTTATTTTCCTATTATTTTTCTATATTTCTTGTTGGATCATCTGTGAAATGATAAAAGCGACTTAAATGATATCAAACCCTTTGCAGATACACACTTTGCAAGCAAGATGGTCGAGCTGTCTGAGTTATTTTGATAAAAACTATTTACAGGCAAAGAAATAGGGTAACAAATTACTTATATCTATAAAATAGGTCCAAAGTACACAGGTGTAGAGCACAAATCATAAAGAAATACCCTTATTCCAGGTGGGACAGCATCTCTCATTGTTATTCCCTATCCTGGAGGCCCTTGTAAAGATTACTTGCCTACTTGTGACAAAGCACATATTCTACCAGGGTCACATGTGCATGTTAGGAAGAGGGGGCAACATGAAGAAAGGAGGCTACATGGCTCTAACTGTAAGCACATTATGAAGGAAGGAAAGGGTAGGCAAGCCTTCAACTTGTAGAATAAAAACAGAAAAAGCCCAGTGTAACTTCCCTTTTATGTCTCTGCAAAGGAGTTAGAAACTAAAGATGAGAATTTAAGACTATACACACTTGGTAAGATTCTAGAACCTGTGTAACATCTTTGTTATTCTTGTTGTTCCCCATTTGGTTCACTATACCAACATAGAGTCATTTTCATTAAAACTTTTAACATAAAAAATGCTTGAGTAGCAAGCATTTTAAGGGGACTAGGAAGAGCATCTTTCTGCACAGAGGCTGGGGTCAAAAGCCCCTTTAGGAAAGAAAAGCAAAGCTGGAAGAGCCTGGAAAGGGGTAGTGGGGCCGAGTGGGGACCACCCCATTCAGAAGTATAGGTTGTAACCCACCCATTGTTTTTCTCTGGGCTTATCCAAACCTAAGCCCTCCACAGTAACCAACACTAAAGTCACATTGAGGCAACAGAGGTAAGAACAGGATCCTCCTATGGGTTCTGAGTAACAAAATTATCAATCATCATTCTAAACATCTCACCAATTAATCTATCTCTTTGCTTTGGGAGAAGACAAGGCTAGAGAAATGCTCAGGAATGCAAATAGCCAAGCATGGATTTCTCGATGAATTTCCTATGTTATATTATATGTAGTGATTAATTTTGGTTTTCTTTAACATTTTCATATGCTACAGAAGTTAATAGCTATTAACAGAGCTATAATATCATAATATTAGACATGTCAGTGTCTTTAAGATGAAGATTATGAAATACAATCTATTTCTGTGGGATTAGGTATTGAAAGTTACTAATTAAACTACCTTGTCTTTTTATTTTTTTTAGGAACTTGATTCTTGGATATACTCTTTTTCATTTCTACATAGGTCTGTGAACCACTGATAGAAGTTAGGAATTGGACTGGAGGGTTATAGGCAATCTCTGTAACATTTTATCTGCTGAAACAAAACAAAGCCATTTTCTGATGTGCCTTCATTTCTCTTTTTCTCCAGGCAGCTTCATCAGCCCTGAGCAGTCTGGGCCATGTGTACACAGCCATTGGAGACTACCCTAATGCACTGGCCAGTCACAAGCAGTGTGTTCTTCTTGCCAAGCAATCCAAAGATGAGCTTTCTGAAGCCCGAGAACTCGGCAACATGGGAGCTGTGTATATTGCCATGGGTGACTTTGAGAATGCTGTGCAGTGCCATGAGCAGCATCTGAAGATAGCCAAGGACCTGGGCAATAAGCGAGAAGAGGCCCGAGCCTACAGCAACCTGGGCAGTGCCTATCACTACAGGAGGAACTTTGATAAGGCCATGTCTTATCACAACTACGTGCTGGAACTGGCACAGGAGTTGATGGAGAAGGCCATTGAGATGCGGGCCTATGCGGGCCTGGGCCATGCTGCCCGGTGCATGCAGGATTTGGAGAGGGCCAAACAATACCACGAGCAGCAGCTGGGCATTGCTGAGGATCTCAAGGACCGGGCTGCAGAGGGGCGAGCATCCTCCAATCTGGGTAAGGACCGGGTTTCTTACAAGATCCAGGGTCACAGCCATGGGTTGGGAATGGGAATAGCCACTATCTTTTACAGAAATCTGTGTAGCTATATTCAAAAGAATCTCCTCATTGTGTGTGTTGTGTATTTCCTTGGAGCCTGCCTGCTATAAATCACATGATCTTTCCTGTCATCACAGTGCTCTAAGGATTAAAACTCTGAAATGCTGGAAAAACAAAACACCCCAACCTTTAAATCTGTCTAGAGAGAAGAGCGACCAGATTTATCTAATTAGAGAGAAAGGGAATAAAATGAGGATATAAAGCTGTTTGGTTTAACTGAAAGAGAAGCCACTAGTAAGTCATCAATGAAAGAGAATTTTGAGAGGATTTTTGTTTAAAGGAATTTCTTTATTTGGTGACTTTAACTCCACAGGAAAGGCATTTTTTCCTCAAAAGTATATATATTCACAAATGATATTGATAAATTTGGTATAAATGCAAAAAATCAGTTTTTGAAAGATCTATTTAATAAGATTTTCAGTCACTGTTTTGATAGTACTTGGTTACAATTAAGACATTTATACATTTGAGGGAATTTATATGTAGTAGTAAGAGACAATGAGTAAGGTAACTGGCTACTTTTTAGAGGATATTATCTTGTCTCTGTACCCAAACAGATGTGGATTCATAATGAATGTAAGGAACAGATATGTTTGGAAGTATAAGCTGAACTTATTCCTGTCCCTGGAGCCCCATGGTTTGTTCTTTGTCCACAGGGACTGAGAGTGGGGAGAGGACAAGTAACAAGTAACCTTGTTGGTATTACTTTATGCTTATCTGATATTAGCAGTGGCAGAATGTAAAAATTAGCCCATTTTCTTATGTGACCTTCAAAACCAAGGTACCTCATCTCTGTATAATTTTAGCACTACTATTTCCCTGACCTCTGCTTATTGTAACCATATGTTTTGTGAATATGGTTGTTAGGATAAGTCTGGCAGATCCCTGGAGATAACTCTGAAGATGATATTGAGATAAAAGAAGTCTAGAGAGTCTGTAAGAACCATAGAGATGAGCTCCTGGTATTACATATTCACTTGAGATTATACGTATTTATTGAATCATTACTAGAATAGTTATTTTAAGGGAGAGAGAAGTTAAAAAAAGAAAAGGGTTGCCCTCAAAGATATTATAATTTAGTTGGGAGAGTAAGACTAATGCATAGGATAACAGTGGCCTCCCTGAAAGACAGTGTTAAGGATGTTGTACTGCTGAGAAATTCCTGGAAAGGAGACCCCCAAGGGCTCAGAATAACCTGGAAAGCTTCTTGGGGGAGATTGGACTCAGGTGGACCTTGAAAACAAGTGAGATTTGGCCAGTGATGGAATGGCATTGATGGTGAAGAATATGTGAAAGAAGGTATGAGATGCAATAACTAGGTTGTTTTATCTGAAAGATGGTAGCATGTTTAGCTTTCAGGAATGTGCTAGAGAGTGGTAGAAGATTCATATGAAAACTAGGCAAGGGCTATACTCCTGAAGGTTTTGAAATGTAGGAGTAAGAAGTTCGACTAGATATTTAAGGAAGACAACTTAAGCAGTAGAACGTAAGGTAGATCAGAAGGCTTGGAACCTGGAGTTTAGATGGCTGTGCATATTGGACTGTTCAGATTTTCTTATCTTGTATCAATTTTGGTAAGTTGTATTTTCCAAAGACTTTATTCATTTCATCTAAGTTGTTGAATTTATTGGCATAAAGTTGTAAATAATTTTGTCTTATTTTCCTTTTAATGCTTATAGGATATATAGTGATATACCTCCTTTCATTTCTGTTATTGGTAGTTTGTGTTTTATACCTGTACCACCCCCCTTTTCCTGTTGAAGGCTATATTTTTGCTGGATATAGAATTCTAGGTTCATAGATTTTTTTTTTCTTTCAACAATTTAAGGTAGCATTTCTCATTTTTTTCAGCCCTCATTGTTTCTGATAAAAGTCAATAGTATTAGTAATCTATATCACATGTGCTCATTTTCTCTGGACTGCTTTCGATATTTCCTCTAACATTGGTTTTCAGCCATTTACCTATGATATGCCTAAATTTGGCTTGTGTGTGTGTGTGTGTGTGTGTGTGTGTGTGTGTTCTTCTTCTGGTTCTTTGAGCTTTTGAGTCTACAAGTATATATCTTACCCCAAATTTAGCAAATTTTTACCTTTCATTTTTTCAAATAGTTCTTCTTGCCCATTTCTTTTCCCTCTATTTATGAGACTCTGAATTATTTTAGACCTTTTGATATTATCCTATATACTACTGAGACTCTGTTTATTTTTTTTAATTTTTAATTTTAATTTTTAAAATAATTTTTTGTTTTTTAATTACAGCTGGGATACAATATTATATTCATTTCAGCTGTACAATATATTGATTAGAAATTAACATAATTTAAGAAGTGATTACCCTGATTAATCTAGTATCTATCTACACCATACACAGTTATTATAATATTACTGACCATATTACCTACACTATAATTTACATCCCCTATTATATAACTACCAATTTGTACTTCTTAATTCCTTCTCCTTTTCACACCCGCACCCACCCTCTCATTTGGCAACCATAAAATGTTCTTTGTATGTATGAGATTGTATCTGTTTTGTTTATTTATTTTGTTCTTTAGATTCTATATGTAGGTAAAACCATATGGCATGTATCTTTCTCTATCTGACTTACTCCACTCAGCTCAGTTCCCTCATGGTCCACCCATGTTGTTGCAGATGGCAAGATTTCTATTTCCTTTTTCCTTTCCTTCCCTTCCCTTCCCTTCCCTTCCCTTCCCTTTTTCTTTTTTCTTTTTTCTTTTTTCTTTTTTTTTTCTTTTTTCTTTTTTCTTTTTTTTCTTTTTTCTTTTTTCTTTTTTCTTTTCTTTTTTCTTTTTTCTATTTTCTTTTTTTTCTTCTCTTCTCTTCTCTTCTCTTCTTTCTCTCTCTCTCTCTCTCTCTCTCTCTCTCTCTCTCTCTCTCTCTCTCTCTCTCTCACTGAGTAATATTTTATTGTATATATGCGCCACCTCTTTTTTTATCCATTTATCCATTGATGGACACCCAGGATGCCTTCATATCTTGGCTACTGTAAACAATGCTAAAATGAACATATGAATTCACATGTCCCTTTGAAGTAATGTTTTGGATTTGTTCAGATAAATACCCAGAAGTGGGATTATTGGGTCTTTTTATGTCTCTTGTTATAGCTTTCATTTTAAAGTCTATTTTGTCTGGTATAAATATTGGCACCTCAGCTTTTTCTGTTTGTTTCTATTTTCATAAAATAGCTTTTTCTATTTTTTTACTTTCAGTCTGTGTCTTTCAATCTGAAGTGAGTGTTTTGTAGGCAGCATACATGTTTTGTTTTCTTATTCATTCAGTCACTCTATGTCTTTTGATTGAAGCATTTAATTCATTTATTTTAAAAGTAATTGTCAATAAGTATGTAGTTATTGCCATTTTATTATTCATATTTTTTATTGTTTCTTTTTTCCTCCTCCTCCTCCTTTTATTCTTTCTCTTCTTCCTTCTCCTTCTGCCTACCCCTCCTTCTCCCCCTCATCCCTCCTCAAAGCCCCTTTAACATTTCTTACAGTATTGGTTTGGTGTTGATGAACTGCTTTAGCTTTTTCTTGTCTGGAAAGCTCTTTATCTGTGTGTTGATTCTAAATCATAGCTTTTCCTGGTTGAGTAATCTTGGTTGTAGGTCCTTGCTTTTTTAGCACTTTGAATAATTCATAATTTGCCAGCTAATCCCTCTGGCTTGCAAAGTTTCTGTTGAGAAATCAATTGATAGTCTTATAGGACCTCTCTTTTAGGTAAGCTCTCTTTCAGATAGCCTACATTATTTTTAGTGACTCCTTTCCATTTTATTGCCATTTGTTAAATGTGGAAGTTATGTTTTATTCCTTGATTATTTTTATTCTTTGTTCATATATCTCCATTTATCATTTTTACCACCATCCCTTCAACTACTGCTTCAATGTGCATTGTTTCTAAATCTATATTCACAAGCTCTGACCTCCTGCTTGTGTATCATTTCATTTTTGCATTTCAACTTCCTATTGGATACGCCAGTGCTGATCTGTCAAAATTGGTGAGTCTAAACATGAAATATCTTTTTCCTAAATTAACTGCTTCTCCTAGATATTCTAATTCTTTTGATGACAGCCCCACCCCTCTATCCATCTGAATTAATTTTCTATTGCTGCTGTGACAATTGCTACAAACTTAATGGCTTAAAACAATACAGATTTATTCTCTTATAGTTTTGGAAGTCAGGAGTCTGAAATTAATTCCATATGTAGGTAAAATCATATGGCAGGATGTCATAGTCAGGATGTCAATCAAAATCAGGATGTCAACAAGACTATTTCTTCTGCAGATTCTAGGAGAGAATCAGCTTCTAATAGCTGCCTGTATTCTTTGGCTTGTGGCCTCTACATCCATCTTTAGAGTAAATCACTCCATTCTCTGCTTCTGTCATCACTTTGCTTTCTCTTCTTCTCTGACTCCTCTTGCATTCCTCTTATAAAAACTGTTGTCATTATGTTAGGCTCACTTGAATAATACAGGATGATCTCCTCATCTCAGAATGCTTAATCACACATGTAAAGTCCCTTTTGCCATGTAAAGTAACATACACAGGTTCCAAGAATAAGGATGCTGACATATTTGGGGTTGGGGACATTGTTCAGTTTATCATAACGTCCTGACTTAAAAATCTAAAGTCATCATTGATTTCTTCTCTTTTTTTCCCACTTGACTCTCAGTCCAACAGTGGTCAAATAAGTGTTCTCATAAAGGTTTTTTTCTTTTATTGTCTCTTCTTAATTCCCAGTCTTCTGCATTAACCTGCTGGTTGAACTTTCCTCACAACCATCCTACTCTCTCATGTCTCCTCTGTTCCACACATTAGTAATTTGACTGACCTTTTTAAAGCTTTACTCTAGGCAGTAGTTGCTGCACATGGCATACCACACATGGTCGGAGTCCTCACCTTCAAACCTGTCATAATTTCTGTTCTTTAATCGCATTACTCCTCTGTACATATTCTTTACTTTACAAAAACTAGACTTTTTCCATATTCCTTAATCTTACAACATTGGCTATGCTTTCTTGCTTTGATATATTTCCTCAAGCTATTTCTTCCACTTAGAAGTTCTGTGTCCCTATTTTGCTTATCTAAAGTTTACTCATCTGTACATTACTGTACTTAAAACCTCTTTTGATAACAAAATAAGTTCTTTACCTTATCTGAACTCTAGTAACACTTTAAAAAATTCTCTTATCTATTTATATTCAATTATAAATTCTGGTTGTTTGTATACTTGTATAATTATCACTACTGGATTAAAATTATTAGAAGTATGATCAATATTCTACTCTGTAATCTCTGTATCACTGAGTATAACCCCTACACAAAGTGGATACTCAATAAATGGAATAGATACTCAATAAATAAATAGATGGAATGAGTCAAAGCTTATAGCAAGATATTGTGCCCAGATGATTGGAACAATAGTGGTACCTTTGGAAAGAAAAAGGAAAGCTGGGAGGAGGAACTAATTTGGAGAAGCATGTGATAAGTTTGATTTTGTACATGCCTAATATGTATCTCTCTCACTTAATGTAATATGAACAAATAGAACTGGAAACAAGTATTAAGATGGCATCATCCTAATGACATCTATGATATAGGGAAGGAAAAGTAGCCAGCGAGACTGAGTTAGGATCACAAACAGTAAAGGGGATCCAAGTGGAACTCAGAAGAGAGTTTCAAGGTGTGGAGTGCATATTACTTATATCAAAGAAGCCAAGAAGAATGAGATTTGGGTCAATAAAAAGGTTTTGTAACAGTAGGAGCTTCCTGTGCACATCTGAGGGGGAAGTGGATAAAATTTGTGGAAATGTAGAGTAAGAGAAAGTGCAGATGGTAAGAAACCTTTGTCTTTTAGTGGTCAACATATACTAATATTTATTTATCTACCTTTTTTTGCTTTTAAATAAAACAAGTAAAAATGATTTAGATTCTTCAGAATAGGCTAACTATCTTCTAAATATGTCTTGTGAAAATGTTAATGTAAATTTTGGCTTGGAAAATGTTCATCTTTTTCTTTTATGCTCAAATCAACTGTAGTTTAGTTGAATTACACTATTTCTATATCCTCTGGTTTTTTAGTGGCCTTCTTTAAGGCTCTAATTAAGGCAATTAGGAGTCAAACCTTAGTTATACTGGAGTAAAGCCTCAAAGTCCTCTCACCCTGTTCATCACAAATCTTTTCATGTACTGGGGAGCCAGGTAGAAATGCCTCTCATCTTACTTTGACATAAACTGCAATTAGGAAAGTGAGAGGGTAGACAGTTAAAAGGATGGCTAATGTCATTTCTCTCCTCCCCTCCCCTTTTCTTTCTTTCCTCTTTTATATCTCATTCTTTCTTTCTCTCTCTCTGTCCCTTTCTTCTCCCTCTTCCTTCCTTCCTTTCTTCCTTCCTTCCTTCCTTCCTTCCTTCCTTCCTTCCTTCCTTCCTTCCTTCCTTCCTTCCTTCCTTCTTTCCTTCCTCCCTCCCTCCCTCCCTCCCTCCCTCCTTCCCTCCCTCCCTTTTCTTCCCTCCTTCCCTCCTTTCCTCTCCTTTTTCTTTTCTTTCTTTCTTGTCTCTACTTTTCTTTTTTCTCCCTCTTCCAGGGTGATTTGTTATTTCTTTCTAGTTGTAGTGCTTCTGTTCATTTAGACCCTCAGGCGACTCTGCTTGCTGTTTGCTCCATGTTTCTGTCTCAACTTTGATGTGGTCGCAAGAACAAGCAATGATTTTCAGTTTTTACATGTTGGGTCCTCTTTAGGTGGAGAGTAGTTTAGCTTTACAGAAAAAAATGTCTATAATAATTGTAGGTAGTAATTAATTTACACTCATTGGGTGTGGTTTTTTGGAAATCTTTAGTCTGATTAATGGGGCCATATTCAAAATAACCACTCAAAATGTCAAAGTCTATGAGACCTCACATAGAAATTCTTGAGATAGCAATGTAATTTCATTATATTTGTGTTTTAGAGTGCTTGTTTGTTTTTCTAAGAGCCCTGTGAAGTAAATCATTATTCCTTTTCACAGATGAAGATCCAGAGATTGATAAACATTTGTGACTCGTCCAAGGTTACAGAGTAATAGGCAAAGTCAGGGCTAGACTTCAGGTCTGTGATTCCATGTCCACAGACCTTCCATGATGAAACATTCTCACTAGAATGGTGGTTTCCATTGGGAGCCATGCTAGGATTACCTGGCCTAGGGATAAAAGCCAAAGATGCTTCTTCTTCTGCACATACCCACCCTGCCCCCTTTTTCTCCCACCCACTAACCAGGCACAGGAAGATGTAAAAAAGGAAGCACCACTACGTGGGGTTATAGACCACCTTGAAGCAGTGGCCCCTGCTTGTGCCTAATTATAAGATAGTAAGCGTTACTATAGAAGTACAGGTACCATCAGGATGGAACGGCCATTTCTTCTTTTCAAGAGAATCTGTTGTCTCTTGATTACTTGAAGTGAGCTAGATACATTATTTCATTAAAAATCTATGTAGTGGGCACAGGAGTAAAGGTACTGGTCCAAATTCAGTTTATAAGCATCAGAAACAAGATCCAAATTCAGGTCTGCAAATATTCTCTTCTACCACAGCCCACAGGCTCCCGCTGGCCCTGCAGGTTTATAGAATAGTTAATTCTGCTTGAGAAGCATAGACAAGACTACACAGATTGTCAAAGTCTAATAATGTCCATTATATAGGAAGCCAAACCACACATCCTTGCTTTTCATTCATTATTAAGGGTTATGAAAAGAGAAACTATAAATACAAAAAAAAAATAATGTGTCCCAGGGCCTGAAACAGATTTTTCTAGATATCTAAAAGAAAGTGACAAGAATGTGCTTTCCCTATTTGAAAGGAGAAATGAGAAATAGAGGGCATCAAACAAAGCAGGAGATTTTTCTGATCAAGTACCAGAGGACCTGCAGATGATTCAGACCCTCATTAAGATTATGACATGCACATCCTGTGCTGTGGCTTACACCTATCAGTGCCTAATATATATTAATAATATTTATTCTCTCCTTTAGATCAAGATTTGTTACCCTGCTTGTCTAGACATTGCTATTTAAAAGGAGCTGTGATTTGCTTACAGATATGACGTGTCTGTAAACATGTGAGCGGGAACAGACGGGGCAGTAAATCTTGGTCAGAGCTGCACTTTGGACTTGCAGGAGAGGCTGCAAAACTGTTGTTGGAATAATGAAGTGGATGCTTGCTGCCAGGTCCCAGAGTTCTGTCTCCAGCAGGCAGAGTCTAGCAGTAAATTAGCTTATGTTTCAGCTTGGCAGTTGGCACTTGGTTCATTTGTAGATGCTAATTGTAATCTGATGTTATCAGCAGCAGGTAATTGAAATGGGCTTGATGAATTACTTAATTTCCTTTAATAGCTGAGTCTTCCAGAACTGAATAAAGAAGATAAGGTGATCAGGAGGAAAATACAACAGCTCTATCTTTCTAATTAGTGCTTGGAGATTTTTTTCGTCTTTACACAAATGATTATGAACATGTGAGGCTGAATAAGTTTATGAGTCAAATGCCCCCATGGGGGCATTTCCCATTAGGTGGCCCAGTTCTGAGCATTGATAACACTTCTGTTAGGACTTCAGAAAGGAACACTTGAGTGATCACTTTGGAGAGCATTGATTTTTGAACACAACTTTGTTTTCCCAGACTTAGGTGTGCACTGCCTTCTGGGAATACTGCCACTTTGACACTCACCTTACCTTTAGCCTCTCTTTTCTGGCTATTTTCTATGAGCAGTGCTGCCTGGCACCATGCAGTGAGCAGGGGAGCCTTGCAATGATGTTAGTCATTGGCTCCTGCCTCCCACACCTGCTTGTACCTAAGTCTTTCCATCTGTAGCAGCTCCTGTGTAGTCCTTTGCTTTGCCAGCAATGGTGGATACAGATGTGACCCTGGGTCCTACCATCTGTGCTGGACACTGCATACTGGATCTATGCCATGTGACTACAATGAGCTTTAGGCTCTTTCTTCTGGAATCATTTGGCTTTGCCTTTAGTATCATATTTGTTCTTAAGGAATCCATCTGTTTTGGATGACTTTGAAGAAATTTACTTTGACTGTTTTTTTGAGACAATCAAAATAGCAGAAAATGTAGAGCATTAGAATTGGGTCTCTTAGATAGACATTTGGAGAAGATATAGCAAGTGACTTTTCAGATCATCCCTATGGTTCTCCGTTATGATGAGTTGTATTTAAAAAGAGCTTATTGTTAGAGGTGAAGGTTCCAGGTCTCTAAGCCACCAACATGATTGGGGCAGTAAATGCCTTTTATGGTAAACATATTGCAGGGATTCTGGTAAAATTCTACTTCTTTATCTGGGAGTTACATGCTTGTACTCACTTTGTGAAAATTTGTTTAATTGTATGCTTAAGATTTTATGCCTTTCTGACTCTGTTATACTTTAATTAATTAAAGGTTTACTTTTGAAAATGCATTGTACTCTAGGGCAGAGTAAAGGAAAGTATGCCTTTCTTGATCTCATCTATGCCCACAGCTTTCCCACCATAAATGAACTCCCCAAACCCAGAATTCATTCCAACTGAGAAATCAGTCTTCTCCTGCCTCCTTGACACCTCCATCTGCCCCAAATAGCACTTTCTCCAAGTCTAATTTCATGTTGTGTATTCCCTATTTCTGTGAATGACAACACATTTTCAGTGTTCAGCCTAAAAATCTCCAAGTTATCTTAGGATCCCTACCTCCTTCTCTTGCAGCCCAGAGCTAGTTGGTCAAAAGTCCTGAGAATGCTGCCTCTCCCAGCATATTCTGATGTATCTGCAGGGATGTTTTTAGCCTCCCACCACCGCTTGCCTTGGGCATCACAATGGTTCCCTCTATACTGGTCACCCAGCTTCTCCTTCAGTTCATTTCCTATATTGCTTCCATGGTAACCCTCTCAAAACCCCAACTGCTCAATCTTATCATATCATTTCTATTTTTAAAACCCTGTAGTGGTTCACCATTACCTTTAGATTAAGTCCAAAATTCTTGGCCTGGTGTGAAGTAAAGAATATGTATATAAAATCTGCCTCCCATTCCTAACACAGAGCTCCTATAACTTTCTAAATGATAAGGGCACTAGGAGCATCTCTTGTTCTATTATTTATCTGCTCCCATTCCTAACACAGGGCTCTTAAAACCCTTGCAAATTCCTAAGTAATAAGAACACTTGGGGCACCTTTTGTTCTGATGAATAAACTCTGGATGGACTCCTGGATGGCTCCTGGATGATGGCCAGTCACCGGAAAGACCAAGCCATGATTAGAAGCTTGCAATTCTCTCTCTCTGACATACATTCACACCCATCCTCCAGAGAGGGAAAAGGGCTAGAACTGGAGTTAATAAACTGATCATGCCTCATGAGGAAGCCCCCATAAAATCTCAATAGTAGGAGTTTGGAGAGTGTCCAGGTTGGTGAACATATTCATGTAGTGGGAGAGGGGCATACCCCAATTTTACTGGTACAGAAGCTCCTGCACTCAAGGATTCTTCCATAGCTCACCCTATGAATTTCTTCATCTGGCTGTTTATCTGTATCCTTTATCATCTTTTAGTAAACTGGAAAATGTTAGTGTTTCCCTGAGTTCTGTGAGCTGCTCTAGCAAATTAATCGAACCTAAGGCGGAGGTTGTGGGGACCTCCAGTCTGTAGCCAGTTGGTCAGAAGCACAGGTGATAACCTGAGCTTGCAACTGGTGTCTGAAGTGGAGGTGCAGTGATGGCGATCTTGTGGGTGGGACTGAGCTCTTACCTGTGATATCTAATGCTATCATTCAGTAAATTGTGTTATAACTAAGTTGAATTTTAGGACATCCAGTTGGTGCTGGAGATTTGATTGTTGTTGGAGGGGAAAATACCCTCACTCATTTGGTGACCAGAAGTATCAGAAGTGAAGTGTTCTTTGTGAATAGTAATGGAGACTCACAGGAGAGAAACAGTGGGGAAGAACCTGGTTTTTCCTTACATAGGAAGGTAAAAACTGAGTTTTTCTGTTTACACCTGGTATGTTTATTTTCCAACAACCTGCAACCTTCAGCAGTACTTATAGAGAACCTACTATGTGCCAGAAACTGCAAATGGCTGTTTGGTCGATAAAGCAAGCATTTTAAGTGCTTGAAAGAAAAGTACGTAGCAATTTCAGAAAGTATTACATGGGATGTCAGAAAATTCCTCTCTGAGGAACTGGCCCCAGTTTATCTTATTAATATAATTTTCTGCTATTCTCACCCCTCATACTCACTGTTCTCCAAACCTCTGAGCTATTGTACTTCTCCATGGCTTTCCTCATGCTACTGCAGCCCTGAATACCATTTTTCCTGCTGTCAAGAGTGTGAAGTCTTACTTATTCTTTTATATTTCAATCAAATGTCTCGTTACCTTAAGCCTCCTTCTCAGGCTCTTCAAGGAAATTTAGTGTTCATCTGTATTCCCCTAACATTTTTATACATAGTACTTATTAAGTATTATAATTATTTACCAACTAGACCATAAATATCAAGAATGGGCAGGATACGTGTCTTAGCATTTCTGTGGCCTTATTACCTTAGTTGCTAATGTCTGGTCCACAATAGATACACTATATGTATCCTGAATGGATGAGGGATGAGAGCCAAGTACTATGGAAAATGCCAGAAACTAATAGCTGGAGTCTTAAGTTCAGTTACTTACTTATTTCTTTCATGTTTGCTGTTTTCATCCATTTGTGCCATATTACTTTCTTTAAGTTCAGATATCATTCCTCCTGCTTCTGATTCCATAGCCCAGGGAGACTAATTCTGGGGAACAATGGCAGTTTCTCTAGATTTATGTTTTTCAAATTCTCATTGGTGTAAATGATCTATAAAACTCTTTACTACTGTAAAAATCTCAATTTTTTTTTTATTTTCCATAGAAAGATAATGTATATGGAAGCTGAAACTTGATTCTTTAAACCTTTGAAATGAACTAAAAATATAATCAGCTTGAGAAATAGTTAAACCAGCAGGTGGTGATTAGGTTTTATGATAATCATTTTAGTTTTACTCCTTACTGGTAGCGGGAATACTAAATTGAGCAGGTTTTTCTCCTTCTTTTACATAATCCTTTGTCCTGTAGCTAAATGAGACTGATTAGCTGGCTGAGTAAAAATATATTAACCTTTTTGCATCTTTATCCAAGCAGTTTACAAAGCATGGTTAAAATGAGGCCCTCTGTGCAGGTTTGAAGAACCCTAATATTTATTACTTTTGGACAAGAAAGGCACTAGGGTATTACACTGTTTCTTCTTTTAAGTACATGAACTTAATAGTCTATTCTCTGCATTTAACATCTAGTCTTAGGAAACTGATGCTTGCTTCACTTTTTGGGTATTCAAATAACAGGTTCTGGTAGAGAATATATGAAAAGGCCTTTGTGATCTTTCTAACACACCTTTGAAGTGGCATGAAAGTCATGATAGTAAGAAAAAGAATGATACTTACGGAATGCCTCCAGGATGCTAACACTATACTTGGTGAAGCTTCTTATGAGCAGTGCTTTTTTAGTTCATTTAAAATTTCAGAAAGTTAAGGTTTATTATTCCCATTTAGAATTGAAAAACTTAAAGAACAGAGAGGTTGAGTTGTCAAAGGTCCCACAGCAAGTATGTAACAAAGCTATCTGAACTGAAAATTGATGCTTTTTATACTATGTCATTTGCTTCTTTAAAGAGAATATCTAAAATTGGGAAAGAGCTAAAGCTCTAGCATTTTTAAATGACAAGGTCAATTTGACATTGTAACGGGGAAAACTGGAATTTGAGCTCTTTTTTTTTTTTTTTTTGGCCCACAGCTTCTTTTCATTCTTTTACTTATTCCCATTCATACTGGGCATACATAAGCACAACTCCAAACTGAATGCAGGGCAGAAGTGTGGCTGCTCATATACCATTACTTGAAATCTCCCTTCTTTTCCAACATGAAATCCACAAAAGGCTCAAGTGTTTAAGACTCTTCAGCATAATTAGCAATTTCAAGGTACCTTCAAAAAGTAGCTTTCATCAAGAACCGTTTCAGTATGTTGTTCCAGAAATTTTCCTTAAGGCTTTCTCTGACACAGCATAAAATCCATTTGTTGAATTGGGTTATAACTGGAATGCAACTTTTAGTTGGTATTGCTGACTCAGCCTGTCCCCACTTGACTTTCAAACAGCTTTGTTAGCTTCTGAGTTACAAGCTCTCATTTTTCAACAGATTTCAGAAAGTAGTCCTTTCTGTCCTCCTTTGGAGGGTTAAGTTACTCTGGGAAGTGAATGCTTTCATTTTCTAGTAAAAACTGCATTGGTGCCATTTAAAATGTTTCCAAGAACAATTAAAAAGTGAAGTAAATGCTTTGTTGTTATGTGTCCAATGTACTTGTAAAGGAAGCCCTCATCAGAACAGCCCCAGTGGCAAAAAGTAACAGATTTTTATTCTTGAGCCATATTGTCAGAGTTGGCCGCTTACTTGAAACAACAGCAATTCTGTAATTGTGTTTTCCTGATTTAAATGGAAGGTCCCATCAAATCTATTATCTAATACCAAATAAGACAAAGACAGCTTATAACATGACCCAGCTGTTAGAGTGCTCTGGAGGGAGATATAATATGCTCTGTGACTCAATAAGCAGAAGGTAATGGAGTAAAAGTTATCAAGCCCTTCACAACAAGGAGATCTGGAGTTTAACCAGAAATTTCAGACTGTCAGTCTTAACAAAACAGATGGTATTCTCCAGCTCATAGCACCATCCGGCGAGCTGGCATGTCTGCCTTGACAACTCCTGGTACTTCTTAAATGCCTGATGGAGAAAGACATTCTCTTTGTCATCAGTGAAGAACTCATACTACTCTGTGTGTGACAAAGGGAAATAAGAAGTACCTCTGTGCTAAATCTTTTATTGAACACTTTATGATCTTTTTGCCCTAAGAATCCTGTTGAACTCTTTTTCTCTGCCATTTCCTGGTACCATAGAAACCACTCAGCTCTTATGCTGATTTCTCTCCATTTTGACTACTGAGAAGCCTCATTCTCAAATGGCTTGCCTTCAACACCAGTGTTACGGGTTTTTACAATGTTATATAGCTAGGGTGACTGTATTGTATAATTTATCACTAGGACAGTTTCAGATACCACCAGGATATAGGATATAGAGTCACCCTACATCTAGCATACATGTGAAGATCCTGGCTTTAGATCCAAGCTATGCCACTTTTACTGGCTTTGTGACCTTGGACAAGGTGCTTAGTTGTTCCGTGCCTTAGTTTTTCATCTGTGAAATGGGCATAATGATAGCACCCATCTCACAAGGTGACTGTGAGGATTGAGTGAATTATGTGTAAAACCCTTAGAATAATACCTGGTACATAATAAACACTAATAAATGTTTTAATCATTATCATCATCATCATAGTTTTATAGCATGTGTGGAAAGAACCATTTTTAACACAAAATTAAATGCTAGAAGAAAGGTGAAAATGTTATTGAAATACATAAATTTTTTTGTGCTTCAAAATATTCTGATCCATTTAAAGTAGTTATCAGGGACCAGCAGTACATGTAGTTATTTGGTCACTTCATCTTTGTTCCTAGCTTTAGTGAGATATAATTGAGATATAACATTGTATAAGTTTAAAGGGTACAATGTGATTATGCAATACACCTATATAATGTGAAAAGCTTTACCATGATAAGGCTAGTTAATACATCCTTCACCTCACATAATTAGCATTTTGTGGTGTTCTTACGGTGAGATCAGTAAAGCCCTACTCTCATAGCAAGTTTCAAATGTACAATACAGTATTGTTAACTATAGCACCATGCTGTATGTCAGATCACCTGAACATATTCATCTAATAACTAAAAGTTTATACTTTTTGACCAACATCTCTTCATTTCTCCTACCCTTCAGCCCCTGGCAGTCGCCCTTATATTCTCTGTTTCTATGAGTTTGATATTTTTAGACTCCACATACAAGTGAGATTATACAATATTTATCTTTCTCTGTGTGACATTTCACATAGCATAATGCCCTCAAGGGCCATCCATGTTGTCACAAATGGCAGGAAGAATTTTCTTCTTTTTCATGGCTGAATACTATTTGTGTGTGTGTGTGTGTGTGTGTGTGTGTGTGTGTGTGTGTGTGTGTGACATTTTATCTGTTTAGACACTAGTGGACACTTAGGTTGTTTCCATGACTTGGCTATTGTTAATGAAGCTACAATAAATATGAGAGTGCAGATATCTTTTTGAGATGGTGATTTCATCTTTTTCAGACATATACCCAGAAGTGGGATTGTCAGATCATATGGTAGTTCAATTGAATTATTTAAGAGAACGCCATACTGGTTTTCATAATGGCGGCACCAATTTACATTCCCATAAAGAGTGCACCAGGATTCCCCTTTTCTCCACTCTCTTGCCAGCATTTTTTATCTCTTGTCTTTTTGATGATAGCCATTTTAACAGGTGTGAGACAGTATCTCATTGTGGTTTTGATTTGCAGTTCTCTGATGATTAGTGATGTTGAGCACTTTTTTATGTGCTTGTTAGCCATTGGTATGTCTTTGGGGAAATGTCTGTTTAAGTCCTCTGCCTGTTTTTTAAATGAATTAGGTGATTTCCTTGCTATTGAGTTGTATGAGTTCCTTCTACATTTTGGATATTTACCTCTCATCAAATATATGCTTTGCAAATGCTTTCTCCCATTCCATGGGTTGCCTTTTCATTTTATTGACTGTTTCTTTTGCTGTGTAGAAACTTTTTAGGCTGATGTAATACCATTTGTTGACTTTTGCTTTTGTTGTTTATGCTTTAGATGTCATATCCAAAAAAAAAAAAAATGATTGCCAAGACTGATGTCAAGGAACTTTTTCACTATGTTTTCTTCTAGGATTTTTGTGGTTTCAGACCTTACAATTAAATTCTTAATTCAGTTCTACTTATTTTTGTGAGTAGTATAAGTAGAGGTCCAATTTTATTCTTTTGCATATGGATATCCAGTTTTTCCAACAGCATTTATTGAAGAGGCTATCCTTTCCCCATTGAGTATTCTTGGCTCCCTTGTCAAATATTAGTTTCCCATATGTGTGGGCTTATTTCTAGGGTCTTGATTTTTTTTTTCTCATTCGTTTATGTGTTTGTTATTATGCCAATACTATACTGTTTTGATTCCTATCACTTTATAATATAGTTAAAAATCAGAAAGTGTGATGCCTCCAGCTGTATTCTTTCTTAAGACTGTTTTGGTTATTTAGTTTTTGTGTATGTGTGTGTGTGATTCCATATGAATTTTAGGATGTTAAAAAATTTCTGTGAAACATGCCATTTGAATTTTGATAGAGATGACATTGACTCTATAGATTGTTTTGGGTGGTGTGGACATTTTAACAATACTAATTCTTCCAACTCATGAACACATGATATCTTCTAATTTATTTATTTTTTATTCTTCAATTTCTTTCATCAATGGCTTATAGTTTCCATAGATCTTTCATGTTTCTGGTTAAGTTTATGCCTAAGAAGTTTATATTTTTGGTGATATTGTAAATGTGATTGTTTTCTTTATTTCTTTTTCAGATAGTTCGTTGTGTGTAAAACTGCAACTAATTTTGTATGTTGAATTTGTATCCTGAAACATTACTGAATTAGTTTATTAGGTCTAAAAATTTTTTTGGTGAAGTTTTTAGAATTTTCTGTATACAAGATTATATCATCAACAAAGAGACAATTTCATTTATTCCTCTCTAATTTGGGTATCTCTTTTATTCTTGCCTAATCACTCTTGCTAGGAATTCCAATACTATGTTTAATAGGAATGATGAGAGTGGGCACTTTTGTCTTGTTTCTGATCTCAAAGGCAAAGCTTTCAACCTTTCACCATTGATATGTTAGCTGTAGGCTTGTCAGATAAGTAGGTAGGTAGATAGATGATAGCTAGCTTGCTAGCCAACTAGCTAGCTAGATAGATAGCATGTGTGTTAAGGTATGTTCTTTCTATGTCCAGTTTCTTGGGAGTTTTTATTATGAAAAGATGTTGAATTTTGTTAACTCCTGTTTCTGCATCTGCTGAGATGATCATATGATTTTGTCTTTTATTTTATTAATGTGATGTATCATATCTAACGATTTGCACATGTTGAACCATCTTGTACCCTAGAGATACATCCAACTTGATCACAGTGTATGATCCTTTTAATGTGCTGTTGGATTTGGTTTGCTAGTATTTGTTGAGAATTTTTACATCTTTGTTTATCGGGAATATTAGCCTGTAGTTTTCTTTTTTTGTAGTGTCCTTATTTGGCTTTGTTATCAGGGTAATACTGACCACTGACAAATGAGTTTGGGAGTGTTTTTTCT
The DNA here is from genome assembly GCA_004027375.1 of Macroglossus sobrinus. Classification (NCBI taxonomy): domain Eukaryota; kingdom Metazoa; phylum Chordata; class Mammalia; order Chiroptera; family Pteropodidae; genus Macroglossus; species Macroglossus sobrinus. The sequence continues at coordinate 371,786 of PVKZ01000511.1, forward strand.
TCTTTGTTTTTGGAAGACTGAGAAGATTTGGCATTAATTCTTTTTTAAATGTGTGATAGAATTTGCCCATGAAGCCATCTAGTTCTGGGCTTTTCTTTATTGGGAGTTTTTAAAATTATGATCAGTTTCTTTCCTGACTTGTTAATTTTCTGTTCATATTTTCTATTTCTTCATGATTCAGTCTTGGTAGTTTGTAAGTGTCCAGAAATTTTTCAATTTCTTCTAAGTTGTTCAGTTTCTTGGAATACAATTATTCATAGTAGCTTCTTATGATCCTTTGTATTGTTATGGTATCAATTGTGATATCTTTTTATTTATAATTTTATTTATCTGAGCCCTTTCCTTTTTTCTTGATCAATCTATCCAAAGGTCTCAGTTTTCCTTACCGTTTTGAAAATCCAACTCTTAGTTTCACTGACTTTTTCTATTGTTTATCTATTTTCTTTCCTCCCTCTCGTTAATTCCCTGCCCCCTCCACCTCCCACTTCCATTCTTGACCTACGGATGTTGCCATCTCCCTTTTTAAGAACTAGATCTCTGAAGGTGGGGTTGGGGTGTCTCCTCCCACGTGCTTGTGGCACATACCCAGGGCCTGGCTCACCCGGGTCTGGCATTCTGGCGCACTCCAGGCCTGGTGCACCCGAGGTATGGTCCATAGCTCCACCTGGGGCACAAACCCAGGACTACACTACACTATGGAGCCACCCTGTTATTCAATTTTCTATTTCATTTGTTTCTCCTCTGATCTTTGTTATCTCCATCCTACTGTTAACTTGGAGCTTAGTTTGTTCTTGTTTTTTTTAGTACCTCAAGGTATAAAGTTAGGTTCTTCATTTGAGATCTTTATTTTTTTGTAATGTAGGTGCTTACCACTATAAACTTCCTTCTTAGAATTGTATTTGCAGCATTCCATAGGTTTTCGTATGTTGTGTTTGCATTTTCATTTGTGTCAAGATTTTCTAAAATTTCCCTTTTGCTTTCTTTGACCAGTTGGTTGTTCAAGAGTGATTTATTTAATTTCCACATATTTGTGAATTTTCCAGTTTCCCTTCTGTTATTGATTCCTAATTTCATACCATTGTGCTCAGAAAAGATACTTAGTGTAATTTTAGTCTTTTAAAATTTGCTAAAACTTGTTTTATGACTTAACATGTGATTTATTCTGGAGAATGTTCAATGTGCACTTGAAAAGAATGTGTATGCTGCTGCTGTTGGGTAGAATATTATACACACACACACACACACACACACACACACACACACACACACATGTCTGTGAAGTTAATTTTGTCTAAAATTTTCTTTAAGTCCAGTGGTCTAGATGATGCATCCATTGTTGAAAGTGGGGTATTGAAAGCTTCCTACTTTTATGGTATTGTTGTCTATTACTTTCTTCAGATCTGTTAGAATTAGCTTAATATATTTAAATGCTCACATGTTGGGAGCATATGTATTTATAGTTGCTATATCCTTTTGATGATTGACTCCTTCAGAAATCTTTTTGATTTCTGTTTGTTTGAACTAACTTTTCCATTTCTTTACCTTGAACCTATATGTGTCGTTGAAGCTGAAGTATCTCTTATAGGCAGCATATAGTTCAGTCTTCTTCTTCTTTTTTTATTTATAATTATTCTGTCAGTCTATGACATTTGATTTGAGTCGTTAATCCATCTACATTTTGGTATGTTCTCCCATGGCTGCACAGTCTCCCTCTGGTCATATGCACAATAGTACAGGCTAGTGACAGAGGTCAGGCTGAGGATGTGTAGGGTCTAGTCTTAAGTGTGTGCATGATGGTAATGGTCAGTTTCAGGGGTCTAAGCTGATATTTTACACTTGCACAGCAACAGAGTCCTGGGCTGGTTTCCTGTGCAGTCCCTAAGCTCTGGCAAGGGAGTGGAGAAGTACTCAGGTGGCTGGCATCAGCAAACACGAATACTTATGGGATGGAAGCTGGTGAAATCTGGTAGTCCACAGTGGCTATGCTGGCTGTTGGAGTCTTCAGTGATGAAAGCGCTGGAGTCATATATGGAGCAGGTCCCTGGGAACATGGACGCTGTTACTGTGTGGCTGACACTGATAATCCCCTGATTTTCTTCATTGTTCCTAGCCTTCTCTATGTGTCTCAGCTTTGCGGGTCTCTGGGTGAGATGAAACTGAAGCAGATCCTTCATGTGGTGCACCAAAACGCTGGTAAAGCTGGTTGCTCACTCTGCTCTCCTTTCTCAGTGAAAGAAACTCTTTCTAGCTGGAGAGTTCCCTCTTGGCGGTAAGCAATGCCAACTTGAGGAATGGGATGATGCATTCAAATGGAAACTGTTCTTTATTCTCTTTTTGTGTGTTTATTCTCAAGTTTTTTGTTTCAGTGTTTTACTGAAATGTCTTAAGTGGGCTACATAGCTCTCTCAGAGCTGTTCTTATTCATGGATGGCCATCCAATTATTGACTTTTGTTGGGGACAGAGACTGGGGTCTCTTACTTCTCCACCTTGGTGACATCACTTTTACTTCTGATCTCTTCATCTCTTACTGACAAACTCTGTTATCATTGGCTACCATGCTTCTGATAAGAAACATGTCAAAGAAGAGACCCATAAAAAATATCGAAAGTAAAACATTGACTAAGGAGAGTGCACACCAGATTCTAACTCTGCAACCACTGTTCACTGATTTTTGGAGTAAGGCAATAAGTTTTTAATACCAAGAAAGAAAACCTCAAGTAGGTATGATAAGGTAATAATCAGGGATGGTTCAGGGATGGCTGGACTGGGATTTAGACATTCCAGGGCCCGAAACTGAACCCTGAAATACCTTTTGCAAGTCACTTCTTAATCTTGGGCCTCAGTTGTCTGATATGCAAAAAAAAAAGAGTGGGGATATAATGTATTTATTCTTTAAAAAGATGGTTATTAGGCTTAGAATGAGAATGTTGTCTTTTGGCAGTGGGCAGCTGATGTTGGCCCATGCTGCAGTCTTTCATGGACAACTCTTGGGGGCCTGCAGGCGCCAGGCAGGTGGAAGCTGGCCTTAACGTGCTATGTGCCTTTTGCTGAGTGGCCCCAGGCTTAGCACTGGCACCAAATCTAAATCTGTGTTACACTGGTGAACACTACGTGCCCCACCCTGGTGACTCCCTGAGATCTCACCTCACTCAACTTGCATGCCGCCCAAGACTCCCTCAGCCATTGAGCCTTACAAGCAGCCATCAGGCAGCAGCAGGCCTCAGGGTAACCTGGGCCTTTTACAGAACTGCCTCAGGCCTGGGACTGGTGGCAGCCAGCCTGTGTTCTTGGTGTGTCCTCTCCCATGTGCCCCTAGGTTCAGTACAGGTAGCAACCACTGTGATTGCTTTGTAGGCCTGACCAGGTAGTCCCAGGCTTGCCACAGGCATTAACTGACCTTGCTTTGCATAGGAGCCCACCCAGTAGCCAGCTTTGGACCACAACAGAGCACCATCAAATTAGTCCCACGAGTCTCTGGCCCCAGAGCTATTTGGGGTGAATCCCACTTCATGCAGTCAGCCCCCATACAACTCATATGCTGTAGTTATGGCTAATCCTCATAGCTAGTCAGCCTGATGGTCAGTTCCACCCACCCATGCCAACAGCAATTAAGACTCAGCTATATTAGGAGGACACAAATAAAGTACACAAGGGAGCACCCAGCTTAGGTGACCAGGGAGACTGCGCCACTTGACCCTATGGAACACCTACCAAGGTGTAGACTGCCAAGACTGGGAGATGTAGCAAATCTACCTAATACATAAAAACAAATGCAGAGACAGCCAAAATGAGGCAACAAACAAACAAACAAACAAAAACAGAAAGAAGAGGAGAAAACTCCAGAAAAAGAACTAAACAAGCAATCTACCAGCTACAGAGTTCAAAACACTGGTCATAAGGAAGCTCAAGGAACTTATTGAGAACTTCAACAGAGAGATTGTAAGCATAAGAAAAGACATAGAAACTATAAAAAGCAAACCAGTCAGAAATGAGGAATACAACAACTGAAATGAATATGTTAGGAGAAGTCAATAGTAGATTTGACAAAGTAGAGGATCGAATCAGTGATTTGGAAAAAAAAGTAGCAGAAAATACCCAATTAGAACAGCAAAAAGAAAAAAAAATTAATGAGATTAGTTTAAGGGGCCTCTAGGATAACATCAAGTGACCAACATTCACTTTGTAGAGGTATCAGAAGGAACAGAGATAGAGAGCAAGGGATTGAAAACCTATTTGAAGAAATCATTATTGAAAATGTCTCTAACCTAGAGAAGGAAATGGACATACAAGTCTAGGAAGCACAGAGAGTTCCAAACAAGATGAACCCAAAGAGGCTCATGCAAATAAACATCATCATTAAAATGCCAGTGGTTAAAGACAAAGAACCTTAAAAGCATCAAAAGAAAAACAGTTCATTACCTGCAAGAGAACTCCCATAAGTATGTCCGCTGATTTCTCAACAGAAACTTTGCAGGCCAGAAAGGATTGGCATGAATATTTAAAGCGATGAAAAGCAAGGACCTACAACTAAGATTACTCCATCCAGCAAGGCTATCATTTAAAATTGAAGGAGCAATAAGGAGCGTCTCAGATAAGAAAAAGTAAATGGAGTTTATCACCACCAAACCAGTATTAAAGAAATGTTAAAAGAAAGAAGGAGGGGGATAAAAGAACATAAATATAAATATAAATAATACAATGATAATAACTGCATACCTATCAGTAATCTCTTTATATGTAAATAGATTACATGCTCCAATCAAAAGGCATAGGGTAGTTAAATGGATAAGAAAACAAGAGCCATACATATGCTGACTATAAGTGACTCACTGCAGATTGAAAGACACATGCACAGACTGAAAGTAAAGTCATGCAAAAATATTTAATGATAATGGATATGAAAAAAATGTGGGGGTAGCAATACTTAAATAATACAAAATAGACTTTAAAACAAGGCTATAATAAGAGACAAAGGAGGACATTGCATAATGATAAAGGGATTAATCCAACAAGAAGATATAACTTTTGTAAACATTTATGCATCCAACATAGGAGTACATAAATATATAAAGCAGATATTGACAGACATAAAGGGAGGGATTGACAGTAATACAGTCATAGGAGGGAATTTTAACATCCCTTTGACATTAATGGATAGATCTTCCAGACAAAATTAACAAAGAAACAGTGGCCATAAATGACACATTAGACAAGATGGATGTAATTGATATTTTTAGAGCATTTTATCCCCAAACAGCAGAATATATATTCTTTTGATATACACATGGAACATTTTCCAAAATAGATCACATTAGGGCACAAAAAAAGTCTCAATAAATGTAAGAAGATTAAAATCACATCAAGAGTCTTCTCTGATCACAATGATATGAAACTATAAATCAATTACAAGAAAAAAACTGAAAAATTTGCAAACACCTGGAGGCTAAATAACATGATACTGAACAATGAATGGGTTAACAATGAAATCAAGGAAGAAATCAAAAGATACCTGAGACAAATGAAAATGAAAACACAAAGATCCAAAATGTATAAGGCACAGCAAAAGCAATCCTAAGATGGAAATTCATGGCAATATAGACCTACCTCAAACAACAAGAAACATCTCAAACAATTTAACCTTACACCAAAGGAACTAGAAAAAGAACAGCAAAGTCCAAAGTGAATAGAAGGAAGGGAATAATAAAGATCAGAGCAGAAATAAACAAAATAGAATCCAATAAAAACAATACAAAAGATCAGTAAAACCAAAAGCTAGTTGAGAAGTGAAACAAAATTGATAAACCTTAACCAGACTCATCAAGAAAAAAAGAGGCCCCAAATAAATAAAATCAGAAATGAAAGAGAAGTGACAACTGACACCACAGAAATACAAAGGATTGTAAGAAAACACTGAACAATCATGCGCCAACAAATTGGGCAATCTGGAAGAAATAGATAAATTTCTAGAAACATACCTTCTTCCAAGAGTGAATCAAAAAGAGAAAATCTGAATAGAATGACTTCTACAAACAAAATCAAATCAGTAATAAAAAAAAACTCCCAACAAGCAAAAGTCCTGGACCAGATGGCTTCACAGGTGAATTTTACCAAACATTCAAAGAAAAATTAATATCTGTCCTTCTCAAACTATACCAAAAAATTCAAGAGAAGGGAAGGCTGCAAGGCTCATTTTATGAGGCTATCATAACCCTGATTCAAATACCAGACAAAGACAGTATAAAAAAAGAAAATTACGGGCTGATATCCCTGATGAACATAGATACAGAAGTCAACAAAATATTAACAAACTGAATTTAAGAATGCATTAAAAAGATTATACACTATACTTAAGTGGCATTTATCATGAGATGCAGGATTGGTTCAATATTCACAAATCAGTTAATGTGATATACTATATAAACCAAATAAAAGATAAAAGCATATGATCATATCAATAGATGCAGATAATGTGTATGACAAAATCTAGCATTGATTTTTGATAAAAACTCTCAGCAAAGTGGGAATAGAGGGAACATATCTCAACATAATAAAGGCTGTGTGTGACAAACCCACAACTAAAATTATACTCAACAATGAAAAACTAAAAGCATTTTCCTTAAGATCAGGAACAAGACATAGATGTCCACTTTCACCCCTTTATTCAACATAGTATTGGAAGTCTAGCTATAGCAATTAGACAAGCAAAAGAAATAAAAGGCATCCAAAGTGAAAAGGAAGAAGTAAAACTGTCATTATTTGCAGATGACATGATACTGTATAGAGAGAATCCTAAAGAGTCCACCAAAAAACTGTTAGAACTGATATGAATTAAGCAAAGTAGCAATATCCAAAATTAATATTCAGAAATAAGTTGCATTTTTATATACTAATAATAAACTTTTCGAAAGAAATTAAACTATCCCATTTATAGTTGCATCAAAAAAAATACTTAGGAATAAGTTTAACCAAGAAGGTAAACTACTTGGAAAATTATAATATATTGAAGAAAAAAATTGAAGAATATTCAACTAATTGGAAGCATATACTATGCTCATGGATAGGAATTAATATCATTAAAATATTCATACTACCCAAAGCAATCTGTAGATTTAGTGCAATCCCTATTAAAATATCAAAGGCATTTTTGAACAAAGAATTCTAAAATTTATGTGGAACCACAAAAGACCCCAAATAGCCACAGCAGTCTTGAGAAATAAGAAAGTTGGAGATATCACTCTGATATCAAACTATTCTACAAGGCTATAGTAATCAAAATGGCATGGTACTGACAAAAATGTAAAAATAGAGAGCCCAAAAATAAACCCATGCCTATATAGTCAATTTATGACAAAGGAGGCAAGGAAATACAATTGGATAAAGATAGTCTTTTCAATGGTATTGGGAAAACTGGACAGATACGTGCAAAAAATGAAACTAGGCCACCTTCTTATACCATTTACAAGAATAAACTTAAAATGAATAAAAGACTTAAGTGTAAGAAGCAAAATTGTAAAACTCCTGTAAGAAAACATAGGCAGTAAATGCTCTGACATTGCTCTTAGTAATATTTTTTTCTGGCATATCTCCTCAGGCAAGGGACACAAAAGAAAAAATAAATGGGGCTCATCCAACTAAGAAGTTTTTGCACAACAAAAACTAAAAGACATCAGCAAAACTAAAAGATAGCCTACTGACTGGGAGTGAAGATATTCACCAATGATATATAAAATAAGGGGTTAATATCCAAAATTTATAAAGAATTTATACAACTCAACACCACAAAACAAAACAAAAAAACCTATCTAATTTAAAAATGTTCAAGGATGTGAACAGATATTTTCCCAAAAATCAGATGGCCAATAGGCATACAAAAAGGTGCTCAATGTCACTAATCATCAGAGACATGTAAGTTAAATCTACAATGCAATATCATCTCACACCTGTCAGAATGGTTATCATCAAAAAATCAACAAATAACACATGTTGGAGAGAATGTGGAGAAAAGGGAACCCTCTTGCACTGTTGGGGGGATTGCAAATTGGTACAGCCACTATGGATAACAGTATGGAGGTTCCTCAAAAAATAAAAAATGGAACTACCTTATGACTCGGAAATTCCACTTCTAGGTATTTATTTGAAGAAATCCAAAATATTAGTTGGAAAAGAAATGTGCACCCTATTTTCATTGCAGCATTATTTATAATAACCAAGATACTGAAGCAACCTAAGTGCTCATCAATAGACAATTAGATAAAGAAGTGGCACATATATACAATGGAATACTTCTTGGCCATAAAAAGAATGAAACCTTACAATTGTGACAATATGGATGGCCCTAGAGGGTATCATGCTAAGTGATATAAATCAGACAGAGAAAGAAAATGCCATATGATCTCACTTATATATGGAACCTAAAGAGCAAACAAACAAAAACAGAAACAGATTCATAGATACAGAAAACAAACTAATGGTTGCCAGATGGGAGGAGGTTTGGGAGAATGGGTGAAAAAGGTGAAGGGATTAACAGGTACACATTGGCAGTTACAGAACAGTCATGGGGATATAACGTATAGCATAGGGAATATAGGCAATAATATTGTAATAATTATGTATAGTGGTTACTACATATTGGGAGAATCACTTGGTAAATTATAAATGTCTAACCATTATGCTATACACCTGAAACTAATATAATATCGAATATGAACTATAATTGAAAAAATTTTTTTAATTTAAGAATATGATATGCCTTGGTGTAGAATTTTTTGAAAAACAAACAAAAAAAAAAAGGAGAAGGGGAATGTAAAAATGCTTTGATGACTATTAGGTACTAAACAAATAAGAGTCACATTAATGTGACTGTGCCGAGAATCTAGAAGTTAGTAAATGTTTTGTTGTTGTTTAGTTTTTCGTTTTTCACCTGTAAGATTTTTCCTGTGGTAGAAGCTTTAAGGAGGGTATTTTCCTGGAGGCCACAGCAAGCAATGGGAAGAATATGGCTTTGAAGCGAGGTGACTTTGTTCAGCCCACTTCATAGCTGTGCACCTGTGTATTATTTAACCTTTCTGACCCTGAGATTTCATCCACACTTCCTCTTCTAAGAAGCTTTCTCACATCTACATTGGTGCTCTTCTGCACCCTTGTAGTGCTCTGTGCCTGACCAGAAGAGAGGGTGTTCTTACTGGCCTACATGGTCGGCTTCCCTGTCTTTCTCTGCCTTCAGCCTGCAAGCCCCTGGAGAAGCTGCAGACTGCCCATCTGATGATGCTTTTGTATTCCCAGTGCTTAAAAACTCCCTGCTTGTTAATCTTTAATGCTGCATGAATTGATGAGTAGTGCTTAGCACATAGCAAGCACTCAGTAAATGGTACTGCTGTTATTATGCTGTGAGAGATTTGTCTCTTTTCAAATGAGCTTATAGATGTCTCCACTCATCTCAATTAGCTGGATGTTAAAATGCAGACTTGGGTAAGGAGTGACCATAGTACAGCACTTTTGGCTCTCCAGAAGGTTTTTACAAAGGAAAGACAACTAACTGCTGGTTGTTTTATAATGGTAAACCCAGATTTTTTTTTTTTTTTGAAACTGACCAATGATTTCAGATCATAATCTTGAAAGAACTTGAAGATATACCTGATAGATTTCTAAATGATCTTCTACTATTAAGCTTGGTAAAGCTGCAGCTTCTTTGGTTCTCATAAGGGAAAGACCATGGCAACCAGGACACAGAAAAACCTGAACCTTGGTATCAGATGAGCCTAGGTTTGAATCATATCTCTGCCATTTATGAGCTGTGTAACCTTGAGGAAGAGCTGTGTATCTCTTCAAGCTTCAATTTCTTCAACTATAAAATGGAATTAATAGAACCTCTAGGGTGGGTGTGAGGGCTGCAGCTCTTGTGAGGAAATCTTGAGGCAATGTATGTGAAGCACTTTGCACAATGCCTGGCACACAGTACAGGCTCAGGAAATCGTGGCTAATATTGCATTGATCACCCTCTGCCCTGGGGCACTGCCGGCACCACTAGGCTCTTTTCCTTCTTTCTTCTGCTCTTTCCCTCCTGCTCTGAGTGATGTCAAGGCTCTCAGGAAATTAAAAGTATGTAGTTCTTCTTTGTAGAAAATTTGAAAATTCCTGACCTAGACAGATGATTGGAGCTCGTTCCCTTTGTGCTGTGGGATTTGCTAGAAGAAGTTTCCTCCCATGCTGGTGAAAAAATAACTTTCTTCCCTTTTATGGTTTTAACTTGTACTGAGCCTCTTTTTCCTGTTTTAACATTTTAGACTTCTATGTGATCTTGAAAAGAATTTTGTTTTCTTCTAAATATGTTTGTAATAATTGCAGAAGCAATTTTGTGCTCATAAGCAATTTTGTGCCTGACTTTTGGTCCATCTTTGTGCTAGGGCCTTCTCCCTTCATCTTTCTGTTCTCCCTCATTTTTGGTACACCTTGAAGAAAGGAGTCATACTAAATAATAGCAGTCAGATAATACCAGTCCTGTTTAAGAAATCTGTTCACCTATATTTTTTCTCATAGTCATTTTTTCTTTTGGAATATATGTGTGTGTGTGTGTGTGTGTGTGTGTGTGTGTGTGTGTGTGTTTATGTATATATACATATATGTACATGTATATACATATATATTCACACACATACATATATATGTATATATATGTGTGTGTGTGTGTGTGTGTGTGTGTATCAATGCTCTCCAACACAAAATTATACTTGAAAACAAAGAATTTTTGGAGTCAAATTGGGAAGGGTTGCTAAGTGTGATCCATCTGGCTTTTCAATTTTTTATTTTATTTCTAACATATTTCAGTGGTATATTCTCTTTATTTAACCTTTTCTGGCTGAGAGCATTGACCCATAGAGGATGGCTTTATTATTTCATTCATTTGTCCATTAATCCATTTATTCATCTACCCACCCATTCATCCGTCTGTCCATCAAATACTTTTCGTATACCTACTATGTTTGAGAACTCATTCTGCAAGATAAAACTCAATGGATTGGACACTAAGAGATGAGGTTTTAGAACGAGCTCTGCCATTAAGCATTTTCCATAGAGAGGGGAAATGACTTTCTCCAGATTACATGGTAACGCAGATCTCTTTTTCCCTCTGACGTTTTGTAATACATCTATACAGAAATTTTGACTACTGCCTGTGTGCTGTGATTGGACGTTTCACACCTTTGAGAGCCATGAAAAATGTACAGATGGCTCTGTTGTTCATTTAAGCACTTAAATTTATGTCAGCATTTAAGCTTTCTTCAAAAAACTCACTTTATTCTAGGGAATCTCATGGCGACGGTAGTGTTTATGAATGAGAATATGCCCATCATATCATTTTTGGTTTGTCTGATGGTTGCCTGAATATTACATATTCATTTTTGTGAAACCATTAACAATGGTAGACAAGCATCGTCAGAAAAGTCCAACCCTGATTTTTCTTCTTTGCCTTTCCTTTGTTCTGTTTTTATGGCTCCAGTAACCGGAATTTTATTACAGCAGTTTGTGTCCTCAGCTCTTTTGCTGAGGCTCTGCATAATTTATGATCTAGATTCCAAAATGTTAGTGAATTGCTCCACCAGAAATAATGGAATGTGACAGCAATGGATTCCACATTCTTGGCCCAAATATTTGTGTCTGTGGTTTACAAGTCATTTCAGAGCACGATTGCTACACTGCTCAAGCTGTTACTGGGAATGAATTCTGACAAAAGAAAATCTGGGTAACTATAAAAACACAGAATGGGTCTATGCTATAATATTCTGCTTATGGATATCAGGAAGGAGAGTATATTCATTCTCATCCTTTCTCCTCCCACAGACATTGTATACCCCTCTATTTTAGGCCACATTGCTGAATATTAGGTATATGATTTAGATTTCAGAGTATCTATTATGTGAAAGGTATACACGATTGATGGATCAACATTTATTGGACAGTTGTCCTGTCTGAATGAAGTAGATGTATATCCTAATGATGTGCCTTTGGAGTTATCAATTTCATTTTACGGTTTTATCTTCCTGGGGTAAATGCCTGATGAGATAGTGAATAAGTCTCACATAAACCCAGATGACCCCAATGCTCCATAATCCATCTAATTCCTTTTTGTTGAAATGCATTTTTACTAGGTATATCTCCTAGCTATTTAAGAAAGATCTTGAAATAGAGACTATTTCAAATGCAAAATCATTTAAATGACTAAAAATTGCAGTTACTTCAAAAGTACTAAAGAGACTGTTTTGGTGTAATAAATGAATCCTTTGCTCCCATGTTAATGTGGCTTTTGTTAGTGAGTCAGAAGAGGTTTAGTGGTTGTGGAATTAACTGTATGAAAGATCTGAGAAGTTTGTTTTGTATTAAATTGTCCTTAGAATGGCAAAAATAAGATAAAAATCATCTCACCAAATTCTTGGATTCTCCATGAAAAGAGTTCTGTATATTAATTCTTGTAACAGAGCTGATAGAAAGGACGTAAATACAGTGTGGACAAGAGCATGCTGCTACAGTTGTAATGGTGTGCTCTAATTTTTCAGACATAGCTGCTCTTCTAGTAAAAAATATTAATGAGTTCTCTTCATAACCAATTTGAACCTTTACTCTATGATCATACAACTCAGATCATGGACAGAATTATGAAGTAGAATGTGTATGTATGTGTGTGTATGTATGTATGCATGCACGTATATATGTCTGTATCTGCTTTCTTACTGTACACCCTGGTGAGATGTGATGAAAAATGCATGCACTTAGGATTTTTTATTCATTTGTTTATTTAATATTTAATGAGCACCATATCTTGGGCACTGTTTTAGGCATTGTAGATAAAGCAGTGAATGAAACAAAATTCCCACTTAGCTTACATTTTAGTATGGGAGATGTGTTTTTAGACAAACAAATAAGTGCTATGAAGGAAAATAAAGCTGGGGGAAAAGGATAGAAATAAAGCTGGGGAAGAGGATAAAAAATAAAGCTGAGGGAAAAAGGATAGAAAAGGACAGTGAATGGATGAAGAGGAATAAAGGAGTCAGGGTTCCAGTCAAGGAAGGCCTCTTTGAGGAAATTATGTTAGACAGACATCTCAATAAAGCAAAGAGTGAGCTTCAGAGTGAGCCAAACTTGGGTTTGAATTTCATCATTGTAACTGACTCTGTTGGAATTCTCTGAACTGGTCTCATCACCTGTTAAAAAGTAGTTAGTAATCCTTGCTTACATGAATGTATTCATTGATATTCCTCCTCCTCCTCCTCCTTTCTTCTTTTGCTTTTAAAAATTAAATACAGCTTTATATTCTCTGACCATGCTGGTTAACCCAGAGTTTACAATATTTACACTAACCATATTTTCCAAGTAAAAATTCAAGACTCAAAATCTGATCTGAAAAAATACTTATTTCTGATTTATGAATTTATATGAATGAATATCCAAGGGAGTTATAAAAATTAATTCTACTTAGTTATACATTTAATTAATCTTTGCCTTTATTGAGAAGATTGCATGAAATTGGTCATTTCTAGAAAGTCCAGGCCCATGGATACCTTAACTATATTAAATGACTATGTCCCACAAAACTGTTTTGGGGAGTTCAGAAGCCAATTTTAAAAGATAGAAATTTTAACTTTTTGGAACTTTCAATGGGACAGTGGGTGGCATGAATGTTGACCCAAGTGGGAAGTGACAGAAAAGTTCTACTGTTAGAGTTTCTAATGTGATGTGTTCAGGGCCTGTGAGCTGAGTGGGATTGAGGTGGACAGCATTATTGTCAGTTCACAGTAACATTGTGAACTTCTTTAGAGAAAGAGTCTGCTGAGACCTTATTAGTTCTAGAGCCACTAGCTGCTCTGGGGAGAGATTCAGAGGCACATCAGCTTCAGGGCTGTGTCTGTTTTACATCAAGCTTCCTCTCAGGGAGCAATACAGCATACAGCTCAGTCCTGGCAAGACTTCTGGCTGAAGGAACCTCTGAATCTGAAGCATTCATTTGTCATGGTCATCCTAGTAATCCTCTGTATTCGTACAGTGCTTTATGAATCACTTCATTTTGTCCCCATTAACAACCCCGCAGAGAGTCAGGGCAGACCCTTTTGATTTAATGTGCGAGGAGTTCGCATGTCCAGGATCACACAAGAAGCCAAGACTACTCCCAGATCCAAGCCTGTGACCATTTTCCCCTGGACCATTGTGCTAGGAAGGACCACTCTCCTTAGCACAGGAGCCGTTGACCTGTGGCAGATCCTCCTACAGAAATCATCTGGATGGTTGTAGTTGGTGCTGTGATCCTGGTCAGCCAGAAGAAGAGATAAAGGAGGTTTGCTCAGGGCCTGAAGCCAGATAGATCCATGCCAGGAGAGATGGCACCTAAGAGGGCTTTCAAAAGAGATTTTTCTTGGAATATTAGGATCACAAATTTTAGAGCTAGAAAGGGACTGTAGTGATTGTAACATCCATTCCCCTTTACGTTTAGAAAAACCAAACCAAACCAAACCAAACCAAACCAAACCACAGCTCAGAGCAGATGAGGAATTTAAATTGCAGAGCTAGTTCATTGCCAAGCTGTGTGAGAGCCTGGTGTTGTTAATGCCAGGCAAACAGGTTTCTGTAGTATTTTTCTTCCTCGTACTAGGCTTGCTCTTCCTTAATCCCCTTCCTGAAATAAAAAGCTTTTTACTTTTTGACAGTTTTATATTTTAAATTGTTTATCTAGTGCTCATGTGACCAGTAGTGGACCAGTAGGGGACCAGTAGTGGTTCCTAAAAGTAGTCCTGATTAAAATGTCTTTAATTGAAATGCAAACAGTTACTGTGTGTTTATCTTCCTTACCATCATCTCTTTGATTTGTGAATACCGCAGAAATGGCACTCTCTGGGTACTGAAGGCATTGCTCATTTCATAAAACCATGTTTTATTTTCTTTTGTTTAATGTATCACAGTGTGGTGCTCTTCTTTCTTTCCATGTTTCTCTTCCCAACTAGGCTGTGAGCTCCTTGAAGGTGTAACACCAGGCCTTTTCATTCTGGTCTGTGGATTGTGTCCTCTAGGACAATGCATGGCCCTCAGAAGACATTCATTAAATGTGTTTGTTTTGGTAGCATGTTTACACTTTTCTTTCTCAATCTACTTAACTTTACCCCTGCCTTAAACTTCGGATGAAAGCCATTGTTCTGTAGTCCTAATAGTTAACAGGAAAATTTGGAGCCTCGTGATTCATGGTCATGTTTGTCCTTTTAAATATCTGTATTTTGAGAACTGGTGGTCATTATTATTCTTTGTTCATCTGAACTGTCCTCTACTTTTGTTCGTTATCTTTGAGTTCAGTTCAACGATATTGATTTCCTTTTAATGGAATAGAAGCCACCTCAGATCTTTTCTGCATATTGAGTTATGTTTTGGTGTTTAGGAGAGGCAACGCCACCTAGTGAAGGACTCGGGCTGTGGAGTCAGAGGAACACAGGGTCTCTCATATCTCGTCTGTGGGGTTATTATCTGAGCAAGTTGTTTGGCCTGGATAAGCCTCAGGATTTTCCCAACTGCATTGACCAAATCAGTATCATTACAGCTCTAAAAGCGGCATGTTCCTGGATTGTTTTCTTCTTCAGTCATCCTTGCAGATGGAGAGATGGGCTCCTGCCAGAGTAGGCATTTTGATGGTGATACCGTGTAGGAGGAAAGATACAGAATCTCACACTTTCAACTCTCTTATTTTAGTAGTTATTAAAGCTTCTCTTGTGTAAATACTTGTAAACATTTGCTCAGTGTTTTTAGAAATTTATGGCAGAAAGAGATTTATTGGATCATTTTCCAAGAGTCTAACAGTACATCCCTTTACCCATTATTAAACATTTATAAAAGCAAAGCTTTTGACAATATCTTGAGATTATTATGATTTCTGTGTCAGACATTTGTTTGCTTCGGACTCTGACTCGTTGATACTATAGTTTTTCCCACAGACTGAGATAGAAAGTGTTTAAGGAGTGTGGTGATTTTAAAACATGTTCACAAATTTATTGACACTCCTCCCTTCAAAAAGTAGAGCCTAATTCTCCTTTTCTTGAATGTGGGCCAGACTTATAGACTCCCTTTTAACCAACAATATGACAGAAATGATACTATGTGACTTCTGAGATAAAGTCATAAAAAGGATACACCTTCTGCTTGGCTTTCTTCTTGTTGGATCACTCATTATGGGGCAAGTCAGCTACCATGTTGTGAGAATGCTCAAAGTTAACTTCTCAGTGGAGGACAGAAATGGATATTTCCTCTCCAAACCAAGAGGGGGCCTCCAAGACAACTACTTATGGCATTTGAGGAACCTGCAGAAGTGGGAGTCACATTCTTTAGACAGATATCTGATTATATAGTGAGCTTGCTGGTCTGCTCTTGTATATACCTTCTGAGAGGGAAGACAAGTAGAGAGGGGACCAGTAATGGAGAAATGACATTACCCTGTTTGTCAGGTCAAGCACACACAAATTTCCTGTGAACCAAAAAGTATAAAAATAGGCTTGAAGCAACTCTACAGACCCTCCCAAGAGGGCTGCCTCTGGAATGAGGAAACCCCAGCAGCATGAGCCTGTGAAGTTTAACTCTAACACTGGGATCTGAAAGAGTCTTCCCACATCAGGGAACTGTGCATTAGGTATATCTTTCCCAGGGGCTCTAAAGAATGTATATAAGACCCTCACAAATGAGGCCAGCATTGGATGCCTGCGTAAGGGCTGCATCAGTATCCAATCTGGGGCAAAAAGCCAGCAATAGCTAAGAGAATACTGGTTAAGAGTCACCTGTCCCTTTCCATGCCCCCTGGCCCAACACACTGGAAGAGTTGGAGGAAGGTAGTAGTTCTCTACTGGTTGTTTTCTGGTAGAGCTTTGACAGACCTTCCTCTTTGTTGCTTATGATTAAAGTGGTGTGCCTAGGTTTCCTAGCTTCCTTGAAGAATATGTTACTAATTCTAGCTGATAAAATGTGAGGCCATGGAAAGCACACATGAAGTTCTCCAATGCCTGTTTTCCTGCCACAGCTACTGAGGTGGCGGGTGTGCAGAACAGTCCCTTGACGACTCACCTTGGAATTGCAGAGTAAGTAAAAAAGACATGTGGTAAACCTCTGAGACTGGAGTGTTCTTTGTGACAGATTAACCTAGCCTCCCCTGATTAATACAAGCAAAGGCACAGAAATGGAATGCCTTATGTTAGACATTTTCTTGGACATCTGGAGCCCAGTTGAGAAGTCAGGTTTTGAATTTGAGGTCTGTGCAGCCTGAGTCCAGTTTTAGAGAGTGGTGTTGCTCAAAGGATGAGCCATTGCTATTCAGTGAGCTACCTATTCCCTGTCTACAAAAAGATAAGGAGGGAGAAAGCAAGAATAAGCATTTGAAACCTTTATAGCAATTGGACATTACTATGATATTTTATTGCATGTTATAACAATATTAGTCTAAAACATACTGTAAAAAGCAAAAAAAAAACCCAAACTGGACCTTCACCAAGATAATTTGAGAAGAATTACTTCATAGTTTATTCAGATCAGTTTTAGATATAGTTAAAAAGAGTAATTAATTTTGAATTATTTCTTCTTTGCATTTATTCCATATATTCTGTTTCTAAGGCTTCTTGATATTTCTTTTGAAACAACTCTAATATAATAACAATTACAGTAGTGATATCAGAAGCCATCAGATGTAAATGCCTGTATTTTCTCTCCTTCATTTTCAAATTTAGCTTCCCCACTTTATTCCTCTTCCTCTCAAGTTCAGCTTTTTCAACTCCCATTTACTTCTCAGCCACCTTAAAGCTGGCTTCTTCTCCCACTACTCTTTTAAATTTCTCTTGCTAAAGTCTCCAATGATCTTCTAAATGTCAGATCTGTCAGCCTCTCCTTATACTTTATTTACTTGTACTCCCTGCCTTGTCTGCCACTCCTAGTACCCTTCATGGGTTTCTCCTTCACTTGACTTCCAGAGCTTTCAAAGCCCTGGGGTTTTACTTCTCAACAACTCTGCTTAGCAAAAACTGGGTTATAAAATCTGTAGGAGGGTACATTTTTTTGCAATTTAGTTCATTAATAGTTTTAATGAACTTATTTGGGGTCTTTTTATGTGAATAAGCATTTTCTTAGTTGTAAAAGATAAATATTTTTCCTTACAGTTATTTTTAAAGGAGGTAATCCTGAAAATCAAACACTCACACACAGTAACATAAGTTGATTCACCATCTTTATTCCAAAGCATTATTAAAATGTGTCTTCATTTTAAAACATTTCAATTTTATTTGATTTACTTCAGTAATTAATTACTGTATGCTTTCTGTTGGTTATGTACTAGGCCCATTAATTCTTTATTAGAGAAGTGAAATGACTTGCTCAAAACTATATCACCAACTTCCGCTTCTGGCAAAATGGAATAGACATACTTTTTCTATTTTTCCCACTAAGTACAACTAAAAACACTAGATATTGCATATAAAACAAACATAAGACTCAGAAAGGTAGAGAGAAGAAGTCAGATGAGCTAGGGACCTCAGGATCCAAGAAACATGATGATGAATTCCCCTGGTTTTCTTCTTGCTTCATATAGCCCAGACTGGACATTGGAGAAGCGAGCAACCTGGAAATGCCAACAGGTACAGACAAAAAAAAATGTCCAAGAAAAATTTACTCTTTGGCTGAAAGATCAGTCTACTAAGATAGAAAACTTTTA
This sequence comes from Macroglossus sobrinus, assembly GCA_004027375.1. Lineage (NCBI taxonomy): Eukaryota > Metazoa > Chordata > Mammalia > Chiroptera > Pteropodidae > Macroglossus > Macroglossus sobrinus. The sequence continues at coordinate 390,496 of PVKZ01000511.1, forward strand.
GACACTCTGCTTTTCTTTAGACAAATACTTCAGAAAGAATCCCTACTAGCAGAAGCTAAGTAGAAAGCCTAAACCTTCACCTTTTCCAGGCTATAACGAGGCACCCCAACCCACCTTCTCTGGTAGTGCCAGAGAGGGCCAAGTGAGGAGCTAGAACTTTCATCTTCCAACCCTTCTCTCACTCCCTGCCTAACTCTGTAACAGTGGGAACCATGTGGAGAACCTAGACCCTCACCCTCACCTGGTGGTAGTGATGCATTCCTCCTTCTGGGGATGGTTTCAGAGGAGACATAGTGGAGAGTCAAGACGTCCATCACCAATCATTGATAGTGAGGCCACTAACATTTCATACCTTGTTGGTGGGAACACATGATAAGTCAGGACTTCCACTCCTACCCAGCAGTAGTGACAAGGTCTTCCTCTCCTATGGTACCAGTGAGGCCATGTAATAGTGGAGGCCTGAACTTACACCCCAAACCTGCAAGCAAACAAACAAACAAAAATGCCTTTTCCATCCAGTGACTAATTATGAACACACTTGAAACAAATGGTAAAAAAATAAAAAGCCTCAACAAAGACATAGAAAATATATTTTAAAAAACCCATATGGAAATTTAAAACTAAAAAATAAATGAAATAAAAAACTCAGCAGATGGACTCAACAGCAGAATGGAGAGGACAAAGAAAGGAATCAATGAACTTGAAGATAGAGCAATAGAAATTATCCAACCTAAGCAACAGAGAGAAAATAGACTGAAAAAGAAAAATGAAAAGAGCCTCAGGGACATGTGAGAGACTATAACAAAAGATCCAAAATTTATGTCATTTGAGTCCCAGAAAAAGAAGAAAGGGACTAAAAAAGAATATGAAGAAATAGTGGCTGAGAAGTCTTGGGTCAAATTGACAGAGTAGGTAAATACTGTACTTGCTTACTCCCATGACCACATCAGAATGACAATTACAGAACAACCATCATTGAGAATTGCCTATAATCTAGCTGACCAGAAGTCCTGTAAATACAGATATACAGAAGCCACTTGGAGACTAGTAGGAGGGGCAGAGGTGTGGAATGGGCTGAATCCACAGCCAAATTGAGAGGGCTATCTCGCTGTGGAGGTCCCCCCTTAAGGAGCAAGGGGTACCAGCCCCACACCAGGCTCCCAAACCCAGGGCTCCAGTGCTGGGAAGAGAAATCCCTATAACTTCTAGCTGTGAAAACCAGTAGAGGTTGTGATTGAGTGAGGCAGAGGGCTGCTGGAGTCCCAGGTATTCCTTTTAAAGGGCTTGTGCACATACTCACTGATGGACTCAATTGCTCTGAGCTCTAGTGCTGGGACAGGAGCTCAAAAGACCCCAGAGCCTGAATTGTTTGGCTTCAAGGCAAAGGCTGGAAGGGCAACTTTCTCTTAGAAGTGCTGGCAGAAGCCATCATTCCTTTGTTGAGCGCTGCCCCCATCCAGTGTGAGGTGCAGGTGGGCCTTATATATGGGTCTCCATCAACTTAGTTAACATTGTTTGCCTTGTCCTGGTGATTCCCTGAGATCCTGCCCCACTTAACTTGTGGGCCCATTCAAGCTGCTTCCAGTGGCTTTTCTATACAAATGGCCTAATTGGTTGATGCTGCAGACTTTCCTAAAACCTCTCAAAGGTTTACAAATCCCAAACAAGCAGCATCTGGCATTGGTGTCTCATACCTCTTGCTAAGCAGCCCCAAGCCTGGCACTAGTGGCCTACAGTCTTGGTTTACAACTTAGCCTCTTCCAGTACAAGTGGCACAATCTGCAGATCACTTTGTAGCTCGTACCAAGCAGCAAGGCATAGGCAGTGAATAGGCAGCAGCCGAACTTGGCCTATACCAGAGCCCCTCCCAAGAGGCCTCAGAACCAATACACCCAGTGGCCAGCTTCAGACCACACCAGAGAACCACCCAAGTACCTCCACAAATGATACACCCAAAGGGCAGACTCAGCAGGCACCAGAGCCCCATTAAATTCTTTTCCATAGGGTCAGTCCCTGCACAACAACTCCTCCACTGTAGTCATGTCCAGTCCTTAGAACCAATTAGCCTGAGAGTCAGTCCTTCCCATTGATGTGCCAACAGCAATTAAGTCTCAACTACAACAGGAAGGCACATATAACCCACACAAGGATCACATCTGGAGCACCTGGCTCAGGTGACCAGGGAGACTATACCACTGGTGCCCAGAGGACAGCTACTACATAAAGCCACTTTCCAAGACCAGAAGATGTAGCAGATCTACCTAATACATAGAAACAAACACAAGGAGGCAGCCAAAATGAGGAGACAAAGAAACATGTCCCAAGTGAAAGAACAGAACAAAACTCTGGAAAAAGAACTAAACAAAATGGAAATAAACAACTTACCAAATGTTGAGTTCAAAACACTGGTTATAAAAATGTTCAATGAACTTAGGGGAAAAGTAGATGTATTCTGTGGAAACTTTAACAAAGAGATAGGAAACATAAAGATAGAGATAGAAAACATAAAAAGAACCCGTCAGAAATGAAGAATACAATAACAGAAATAAAATGAAGAATACATTAGTGCGAATCAAGAGTAGATTAGATGAAGCACAGGATGAGTCAGTGATTTGGAAGATAAGGTAGCAGAAAACACCCAATCAGAACAGCAACAAGGAAAAAGAATCCAAAAAAAAGAGAGGATAGTTTAAAGGGCTTTGGGGACAACTTTAAGTGTATTTGCAATGTAGGGGTACCAGAAGAAGAAGAGAGAGAGCAAGGAATTGAAAACCTATTGGACAAAATAATGACTGAAAACTTCCTTAACCTGGCAAAGGAAATAGACATGCAAGCCTAGGAAGCACAGAGAGTTCCAAACAAGATGAACCCAAAGAGGACCACACCAAGTCATATCATAATTAAAAAGCCAGAAGTTAAAGACAAAGAATCTTAAAAGCATCAAGAGAAAAGAAATTAGTTACATACAAGGGCGCTCCCCTTAGACTGTGAGCTGATTTCTCAACAGAAACTTTGAAGGCCAGAGGGATTGGCAGGAAATATTCAAAGTGAGGAAAAACAACAGCCTACAACCAAGATTACACAGCAAAGCTATCATTTAGAACTAGAGGACAGATAAAGAGCTTCCCAGACAAGAAAAAGCTAAAGGAGTTCATCAACACCAAACCATATTACAAGAAATGCTAATGGGACTTCTTTAAGAAGAAGGAGAAAGGAGAAGGAGGAGAGGAAAGAGAAGAAGAAATAAAAAATATTAATAATAAAATGGCAATAACTACATATCAATCAACAATTAAATATCTATCAGCTTTAAATATGAATGGAGTATATGCTTCAATCAAAATACATAGGGTGGCTGAATGGATAAGAAAATAAGACACTTAAATATTCTGCCTATAAGAGACTCATTGCAGATGAAAGATGCACATAGACTGAAAGTAAAGGGATAGAAAAACATATTTCATAAAAATGGAAACAAACAAAAAAAAGCTGATATAGCAATACTTATACCAGACAAAATAGATTTTAAAACAAAGGCTATAATAAGAGACAAAGAAAGACCCAGTGCTTCCACTCTGGATATTTATCTGAACGAACTCAAAACACTAATTAGAAAAGGCATGCATCCATGTTTATTGCATTATTATTTGCAGTAGCCAAGATATGGAAGCAACGTCAATGTCCATCAATAGATGAATGTATAAAGAAGAAGTGGTACATATATACAACAAAACATTACTCAGCCATTAAAAAGAACGAAATCTTGCCATCTGCAACAACATGGTTGGACCTAGAGGGTATTTATTATGCAGACTACAGAGTTTTTTTAAGCACCCAAAGAACATATATGTCAAAGTAGACCATATCCGGGGCCATAAAGCAAAGCTCAATTGATGTAAAATAATTGAAATCAGAGTGTGTTCTCTAGTCATAATGGAATCAAATAACAAAGCAATAACAAAAAATATAAGTAGAAAATTTCCAGACGGTTAAAGAGGAAGTCTTAGAAAAATGAAAAAATTCATTGAACTTGAAATACAGCATATTGGAATTTGTGGGAATCAGCCAACATAGTGCTGAAAAGGCAATTTATAACACTAAAATTTTACAGTAGACAAGAGGAAGTCTCAACTCAATAATCTAAGCTCTCACCTGAAGAAACTGAAAAAAGAAAAGTGAAATAAATCCAAAGCAAGACAAAGAAAGAAAATAATGGAGGTAAGGGCAAAAACAATGAAATTGAAAATAGAGAAACAACAGAGGAAATCAATAAAACTAAGAGCTGGTTCTTTGAAAAGCTCAATAAAATTGGCAAACTGATAGAAGATACAAATTACTAATGTTGAGAATGAAATGGAATATTATTATAGACCCTGCGAAAATCAGGACAAGAAAATATGAATAACTCTACATTCATAAATTTGCACTAATTCTTCAAAATGTACAAACTACCACAACTTACCCAATGTGTACTAGGTAATTTGAATAGTCCTGTAACTACTAAGGAAATTGAATTCTTCATTCAAAACCTCCCCAGGAGAAATCTTCAAACCTAGATGTTTTCACTGAAGAACTAAACCAAATCTTTAAAGAAAAATTAAAATCAATTTTGTAATCTCTTTCAGAAAATGAAGAGGGAATACTTCCTCACTCTTGTTATGAAGCCAGTATTACCCTGATATCAAAACTAGGTGAAGATATTTTTAATTATATATTATATATATATATATATATATATATATATATATATATAATATATAATTAAACATAGATGCAAATTTTTTAACGAAATACCAGCTAATACAATTCAACAATATATAAAAAGAATCATATACCTTGACCAGAAGAGTTTATACCAGGAATGCAAGACTGGCTCAATATTTGGAAATCAGTCAGTATAAACCACCATATTAACAGGCCCAAAAAGAACAATCATGTGATCATATTAACTGATGCAGAATGGCAAAATAAAAGTCAAACCAAAAATACCTGACAATAACAGATGCTAGTGAGGCTATAGGGCAGTTGGGACTCTCATACACTGCTGGTAACAATATAAAATGTCACAGCCACTTACCATATGACCCAGTGATTCTACTCCTAGGTATTACCCTAGAGAAATAATGTCTCTATACTATTTTGTAACTAGGAAGTTGCAAAGGTAGGAATGAAAGTATAATTATTTCAAAGTAACAGATTAAAAAAAAGAAGTTAAGCTTAAACCAGGATTGAGAACCTGGTTTTTGCCTTTATCAATAGCTTGGTTATCATTCTAAACCCTCAAGAAACTTAATTGATTTTGCTCTTGCAATCTCAAACTGCCAAATCTGGATGCCAAAACTGGCGAACTCTTCTAATTTTTCAGCCTTTCTGACTTCTAGAAGTACATGGAGTTATTTTTAAGAGTCTCTGTATTCTGTGGTTCACTGTGTTTGTATTTGCTGGAGTTCAAGACGACCTCTTTTTGGTGCTCTTGACCTGTATCAAGCTGTTAGTGGAGTACTTCTGAACATTGTCAATGTCAAGTTAGAAAGTCAGAATATTAGTGTATCTCAGCATTAAAAGGTTAGAATCGTGGAATGTTAGAATTGGAAAGCTTTTTTACAAAATATTATTCAATTTAACTCCTTTCCTTTACTGATAAGAAAACTTATGTTTTGGGAGATTCATTGACTAACCTGAGATTGCAACAGATTCATGGCTAACCCAAGAGAAAAACACATTTCTCCTGGTTGTTAGTATGTTTCTATGCTATAATGAGGGTCCTGCTAAAGTTACCAGGCTGAGAGTTGTGCTTATGAAGCATATTGAGACCACTAGACGAGTGGTTATGAACACCTCTTAGTATTCATTATTTCCATCTCAAAATGATTGCCTTATTAAAGTGTGTAATTTTATGGAGCAACAAATCGGATAGCGCGTGATGGCTTCTGTCATACCACTCTCAGGGTTATACATCTGTAGCATTCACAGTTGGACTCCAAGAGCCCGGTGATTGCAGGTTTTTGTTTTGTTTTGTTTAATATCTTTTCATTCCCTTTTCTGTGTGTATATGTGGGATTTTTGTTTGTTTGTTATTTGGTTTTTGGGGTTTGTTTTGTTTTGTTTGTTTTGCATATAGCTGAATAGTTTTCCTTTTTCTTAAAGCAGTGGTCCCCAACCTTTTTGGCACCAGGATTGGTGCTCCCATGAGAATCTAATGCCTGATGATCTGAGGTAGAGCTGAGATGGTGATGCTAGCATTGGAGAGAGGCTGCAAATACAGATGAAGCTTTGCACTTTTGGCTGCCACTCACATCTTGCTGTGTGGCTAGGTTCCTAATAGGCCACGGACCAGTACCCATCTATGGCTCAGCCTGGGGGTTAGAGACCTCTGCCCTAGAGTGTGACTCTTGGAGACTATGGTCACAGAGATATCACAATACTAATGGTTTGCCTGTAACTTACTTGGTATAATGGCCACAAATTTCTGAAATCAAAATTTCTGAATCTTTTAAATAATGAATGGTGTCTTCCTTCAGTGCTGTTTTAGAGATTAGTCCAGGGACAGAAGAAAATATCAGAACAATCAATTGAGTATTCAGTGCTATATAATAAAACTTATAATGGCAACCATTTATTGAGCATTGATTCCCTACCAGGCACCGTTTTAAGCCCTTAATGGCTTCTCACTTAATCCTTAGAACAAACCTTTGTTATACGTGTTCTCACAGTTTTATGGTTGAGTAAACTGAGGCTTAGTGAAGGTAAGATATTTACTCAAGGTCACATAGTTAGTTCATGGTAGATATAAATATCTCAAAATTGATCAGGAACTGATCTTTGGCTAAAAAATATTTAACTTAGAAAAGTTTTTTTTTTAAATGTAGAAACAGAACTAACATAGCACCCCATTATTTGGTAAATCTTTCGAATTAAAAGGGCCTTATTGCAGTGTTTTTTACTCACAGTCCTTGCCTGAATATATCCAGCACCTAGCACTGAGTTACAAACTTATATAGAAGGCACCATCAATGTTTGTTGGGCGTACTGTCTGTTTCCATTGTTATTCAAAAAGCACACAAATACTTTTGACTCTCTGGTGACATAAAGTTGTGTTCCCCAAGAAAGCAAGAAAACAGAATTCTTAGGGCTGGAGGAACCTCTATAGAAGTGATTACTAATTGAGGTATTTCAATCCATTCATGTAGCAAAATGAAAATCCAGATTTTCCAAAAGATAAAGTAGACTTTCAAGGATGGTTTTCAAAATTATCTTACATAGAAACCTTAACTAGCCAGCTGTCTTTCTGCCTCTAAAATAGGGTTTGATTCACTCAGAAGTTTTTCATGCCTAATTTTTTGAGGACATATTTATATGTAAAGCCAAATGCATATGTATAAAACAAAAATTCCACTATCATTCTGATAGGACACACACAGGACTAAGATTATTATGCTAAAAGAAAACTATTGATGTTGAGAAACACCACTGTTATGAATATAAAACTAGAGAAGTTTCTGAAGCTTCAGAGATGGATTATTGTTATTTTTCTAAAGTGGTGAAAGGAGCCCAAAGCTCCTTGACAGTTGTAATGAATGGATCTTCTGCATTTCCTCTGGAACAAACAAAGGAAGAAATATCTTTAATTCTTGGGGAAAAGGAGGGCAAATGTACTTTTTACACTCTTGTGATTCAGATGTGTATTTATTCAGTTGAATCAGATGTTGACTAATAGCAAAAGGAAAAGAGTTCAAGCTGAAAAATATGTACCTAAACTCAGGTTTTTCATATAGGATCTCTGATGTAGACTAGTTCCTTTGTCCGTGTTAAACTTGTTATAAAGTCCATCAAAATAAAAACATTTCAGAGATTCAAGAGAGTAGGTAACATGGTGATATTTTTTTCCAGAGTATATTAAGGAAATAACCAGTAGTGCTTTACTTCTACAAAGAGCTTTACAAAACATTGATAGTCTTGGTACTCAAAGTGTAGCTCATGGATCAGTAGCTTCTCATCTCTTGGGAGCTTATTAGAAATGCAGACTCTTAGCCCCACCTCAGAACTAAGAAATCAGCCTCTGTATATTAACAAGGCCCCCTATAATTCTTATGTGCATTAAGGTTTGAGAAGCCTTGGTTTGTAAAGTACTTTACTGTGCATCATATCCCCTGCCAGTATAGCATGAACACGGGAGAAAGTGATATTGTCCTTACCACACTCAGGAGTCATTTCCCCTGAGGTGAGGGAAATAGTGATAATGATAGCAACTGCCTTTTCTTAAGGCCCCACTATGCGTCAGTTACTCTGCATAGGTGATCACATTCCCTTTATCCTCGCCACAGCCCCAGCTAGTGATGGTGGGATTAATAGCGTTACTCAGGAAGGTAGGTTACTTGCCAAAGATCACACGGGCAGGAAATGCTAGAGCCCTGATAACTCTCTGATCTCAGAATCCCTGCTCTCTCTAAGTGTTCCAGAACATACTAGAATGAGAAGGGGATTGCCCCAGTGGACTTCAGCCTTGGCTGCATTTTAGAATTGCCTAGGGAGCATTACAAAACACTGCTGCCCACTGTCTTAGTGTGTTTAGGCTGCTGTAACAAAATTCCAGATACTTGGTGTCTTTCTTTTTTATTTGTTTTCTCCCTCTTTAAATGCCCCCCTCTTTAAATGCTCCCCTCCCCCACTCCCACCTCTGCCCTAGGGATATTGCTGGCTCCCTTTTCTTTTTTTTTTTTTTAAGAACTGGATCTCTGAAGGTGGGGTGTCTCCTCCCACACGCCCGAGACGTGCATCCTGGGCCTAGCACTCCCGGTGCTTTCGGGGGCCTGGCACATCTGGGATATGGTCCATGACTCTTCCTCGGGTGCAAACCCAGGACCTTCTGAGTGTAAAGCAGACGAGCTAACCACTACACTATGGAGCCACCCCCTGGGTGTCTTATAAACAGCAGAAAAGTATTGCTTACAGTTCTAGAGGCTGGCAGTCAGATGAGGGTACCAGCATGGCTGGGGTGAGGGTTAGTGACCCTCTTCTGGGTCATGGCTGAGGGTCTGGGGATCTCTCTGAAGCTTTTGTAAAAGCACTGATCCCATTCATGAGGGATCTACCTTCATGACCTGATCACCTCCCTAGAGCCCCACCTACTAATACCATCACCTTTGGGTGTTAGGATTTCAACATATGAATATTGTAGGGCTATAAATGTTCAGACCATAGCAGCACCCATCCTTAAAGATTCTGATTTAACTGGTCTGGGATCTGGGCCTAGCATTGGGACTTTTAAAGACTCTGTGGATGATTCTAATATATACTCCAATGTTGAGACCCACTGGTTTACAAACTAAATGTCTCTCCATTTGGCATTGTTTGACAGAACCTCCACCAGGAACAGTTCACCTGCCTTGGTTCATTTTTGCATGGGTTGACTTTGAGGTTGCTGGCATTGAGAATGCCAGAGTAGTGGCAGGCATTGATGCATTGTTATATGCAATAATCACATTGTGTTCAGGGTGATAGAGATTGATTATGGCCATCCAGATCTGGCCGAATGTCTAAAGTCAGATAGGCATCTTTTACAATCTTTATGATGAGTGTAGTTCATTTATCTTACTACTCACACAGCCTGGCCCTCATCTTCAGCCACCAGTTAAAACCTTGTGTGTAGGTCTGCAGGTGGATCTCAGTATTAAGCACAGCAATGTTGAAAGTAGATTCCAAAGTTCTAATCCTGATCCATCATTTGGTGACAGGAGTTAGCTGTATGTTTCACTTAATTCTCATCTTTCCCTGTTTCTTAGGTGAGCAAACTGAAATTCAGAGAAAGTAAGAAAATTGCTGGAGCTGCAGTTCAACTTAAAATAATGCCAAACAGTTCACATTCTTTTTGCCACACTGACTAATAATATGAAGAGTCTGCCCTAGAGAGTTAGTCCCTGGGGATTCAAGTTAGTTCAACAAAGAATTTTGAAGACTCTAATGTGAGTCAGACACTGAGCTAAGCTCTGGGGCTATAGGAGTAAAGGAGGTAAGGTCATTTGCCTCACAGAGCTCACAGTCTTAAAGTGTAGACAAACGGTCTTATGCAGCACTGTTCAATAGAAAGATAATGTGAGCCAAATATTTAATTTAAATTCTCTAGTGGTCACATTTTAAAAGATAGAAAAAAAGATGAAATTAATTTAATAATACATTTTATTTAACTCAATACATAAATGTTATCATTTCAACACATAATCAATATGAAAATTCATGGCATATTTTACATACATTTTTATACTAAGTCTTTGAAATTCTTAATATATTTTATATGACAGCACATCTGAGTTTGGACTAGCCAAGTTTCAAAGGCTCAGTAGACACATGTGGCCAGTGGCTGCTACACTGGACAGTATACATCTAGAGACATATTGAGGGAAGCCTATCTTTATTATTGTGGGGGGAGCAAGGGTTAGGGGAGGTTTGTTATTTGTTACTACGATTTTCTACTTTAAAAGATACCTAAAAATTCCACTTTGGGGTAGGTGTAATGCTATATTCCTTAGGCTATTTCTGTACTCAGTGAGATAATGTAGTATGCTTCTTAGAACTCCTCATTTGTAAATATTCTCATATATCAAAACCTCAGCCAAACAACTGATTTCATCTCGACAGTGAGTGTTTCCCAACCCAGCCTAGAGAAAAGTTGTGACCTTACTTTCTTCATTTCTGTGTTTCCTAGGTATAGTGACCCATTGGTTCTTCTTGTTAGTAACAGATATTTTTAATAGGGTTTGACTTAGTAATAATTATAGTGATATCAAACCTTTTAAGAATCAATCTAAGCAATAAGTGTTTCACTTTGTTAGAATATTTTTTAATTGGCTGAATCACAAATTGTTCTGTAGAACCCCTCTTCTGGGAGATGTATATAAGGCTATATCTCTCTGTGATGAAGTAATTTGGGATACTAGATCCCCCTCTATTAAATTCATCCTGCACATTAGCATATGAAAGGCTCTGAGAAGTCTTGTATTAACTTGTATTAACTTGTTCAACCCAGTGTTTCATACTCATTTGACCACAGAAGACATGAATATCTCAAAACATCTATTAGCATCTTATGGAACACAGCTACTCTGTGGAGCAAGGTTCATAAAACACAAAACCAAGTGATTATTTTTCTGTGCCCCTATATTTACACGGCGGCAGCCTTTCTCACTGGAAGAGTAAGGCGTAGGGTAAGGCACTTTCGTTTTTCAATCTAATTTACATAGTATTGACCAGAGAGTGACTCTTCAAGTCAACAGGCCTTGAGAACTGCCATTATTTCTGTGAAAATACTGTCTCTGTACCTCTTTAGACTGAAGTCACTCTGTATTTAAGTGGCCTATTACACAGTACAAGCCTTGAAGAGGAATGTGGAGCATGGATTAACCTCAAATACCACAAGAGGCTGGACATGCTGGGTTACAGTTGGGTTTTGAAACACTGGAAACACATTGTTCTCCATGGTCAAACCCAACTATAGTTATATTTGTGATTTTGAGCCATCTTAATGATATATATATATATGGGGTCCACCACAATAAGATTAAACAATTTCATGATCAGATTAATTCATTATATTAAGGAAAGGCCACTTCTTCTTTTGGGGAATCATGTTTGTCCTTCACTGGTAACCCCTAGCACCATGTAGTTTAGGAACTGTTACCATGATGAGATGTTTATTACTGCAGAAACTGGAAGACTCTGGTCAGTGTAGAAGCTATGCAGTGCTGCTGTATCATTTCATATCTGCTAGGACAAAAAGCCAAACTCATTCTCTCTCTCCACTCCTCTCCAATACACTCTAGGACAAAAATATTTTCTCTTGTTTTGTATGTTGTTTTTTTGCCTCAGGGGTACACATCTTGCAGTAATAGAGAATATAGTAGTAGTGACTTTGCTGCTTTCTAATTTCCATTCCCGCAGATCCTCTAAGCATTGTGGATGGGTATATGCAGCCTCTGAACCCCTAGTGTAATATTTTTTTCACCTAATTTATGCAGATACCTCATAAAAGAAAACTCACCCTTTTGTCTCTTACTCAGGTTTTTGTAACATTTTTTAATTTAATGGATGAGTATGTTTAAAGCATTTGTGAATTACTTTTGAACATATTTTTATGCTGAATAAACTCCATTAATGATTTCTTTAAACCACTATTAAGTCAATTAACCTGTCTTATTAATGATTTGTGATAATCCTTTTTTTCAAATAGACCTTTATGAACTATTTCAGATAAAAAGCACATGATAAATAGAAATATGAATCCTCTTTTTGTAAGCCTACACAGTATTGATTTATACTGTTTTGTGTTATTTAAGTTCAAGGTGTAAAAGCATTTTTTTTCTTTTTTTTTCCTCCACCTAGAAGAGCATTTGGCAATATCAGTGCTCATTAACAGTGAGCACCTACTGGCTAGAAGGCTTTGTGTATTGTTTGTGGCGCCTCCATTCCTATACCTTTCACCTTATGTTGCAATCATGCCTCCCCATCAGGTCTTGAGGAGGCACCTTGTGTTTATCTCTTATCCCTAATGCCCACTACGGCACTATAGTAAATATTTGCTGAAAGAAAGATTAAAGCATTTGAGCAAATTATGTCCAAGCCAGCAGAGATGAATAACTTGCTATTTTTCACTCGGTGAGGGGGAGCTCACAGGATCTGATGCTGAGGAGGTGAGATAGGAAACAGGTAAATGCTAACAGTAACCAACTGTCTGACTTTGGGTAGGTTGCTCCCCTTTGTACTTCAGTTTCTCCATCTGGAAAATGAATGATTAATAACTTTGCATTGCTCCCAGTAATAGTATAAAGATAAAGGAAAGAGAGATGAGAGCATGGTGTTCTCTTTGGAGGCAAGATCTGTGTAGCAGTCAGTCATTATAATTACCACTGTTACTATTTCTCTAGGGTATACAATGTATTCAGTTTATTCCTTTGAAGAACACAGAGGAGAGAGTTAGCTGGAATGAAGGGTTCACATTAGTGAGACATGGAAGATACATCTTTTTAATATTGGGAAACCTATAGGACTTTTCCTAAAGAAGTACCTTCCCCAACCCCAACCAATCTTGATAAAGAGACAACTGAGGACCAATGGCTAGATCTCAGGTGAGCGATCTAGAGATGAACTTCTATAGAAGTCAATGGGCATAGATATGCCTCCTCAGATTCTACCTAGAGCTTTCTCTACCTATCTCCTGCTTACAGAAGCCTTGATTTATTGACCAGATGCCATTAAATACTATCAAATATACTGGTTAAGTTCTAAAATTTTCGAGTCAGACTGCCTGGGTTTAAATCCCAACTTGCTACTTTCTAGTGATGTGTCCTTGGGCTAGTTCCTTAATCTCTCTATGACTCTTCTGAAACACTGGAACACTTAAACAACATGGATTTAAACTGAGCAGGTCCATGTATATGTGGATTTTTATCAATAAATATAGTTGCCCTTCTATATCCCGGGTTTCACATCCATGGATTCAACCAACTTAGATCAAAAATGTTAATTTCAATCCTTATTTGAGAATCCGTAGATACTGAGGGTGGATTATACGCATTATTCTACACCATTTTATAACAGGGATGTGAGTATCACAGATTCTAGTATCTGCAGGGGGTCCTGGAACCTATCTTCCAGGGATACTGAGGGACAACTGTATTTAAGCGTTGGGGGAATCAGAAGTTATTTGTCGGTTTTCAACTGTGCAAGAGTCAAGGGTCAATTGTACTTAACTCATAGCTCTTGTGAGAATTACATTAACACATGTAAAATGCCTAGAACAGTGCCTGGCACATAGTTAAGTCACTAATTTAAAAAATGGATATTATTATACAACAAAAATTGAGCTATGCACTATATACATCATCATTCTGTCATCTAGCCATAGGCCTGAGACCCAGATTTGGCTAGCCCCCAGGCACATGGAGAATGGAGCCAAATCCCACTGGAGCACAAACCACGTACTTTATTTATGAGTACATGTTAAATACAGCTTGCTTTTTTGAAGGTCAAACAGGAAAAAATAGAGATAAATGAAAAATTGCTACAGAATAGGGGAAAGGCAACATTGATTCTGAGAAGGGAAGCAGAACTTTAAAAATTGTTTACTATAGAAACCAAGAAAATGTGTATACAAGTTTGGCATCCTTAATAGATGCAAAAAAACATGAAATAGAAGTAGAAGATTACAAAGAGAAAGCTCAATGGGGAGAAAGGTATCAGATAAAGAAGAAGGGTGAATTGTAAGGAAACTAAAAACGTGAAATCTGTAATAAAGTTAGAACTGAGCTGAACTGATAAAGAGGGAAACTGAATCAGTGAAGTAGAGAATAAGGTCTATTAGAATATAGAAAAAAAGAAGAGTTGAAGACAAGAATTAGGAAGTATTAATATAGGGCTTGAAGCCTTCTTTTTCTCTTCTTGCTTACACATTTCAGTTGGCTGGTGTGTTGTAATGTAGCTTCAGCTGAAAAGAGAAGTTCGAACCTGTCATGTACCTGTGAGTTGCCTTTCTTTGACTCCTTGACTGATACCAGAAAATGTGTTTCTTTTGCCATACCTCTCACTCCCCATTTCGAATGAAATCTCTTATATAGTGTGATATCTTTGAAAGCCATACTAGTATAGTTCTGTCCTAGCACTTCATAAGAATGGCTTAGTTATTTTTACATTGTGAAAACAATATCAGAAGAACTGCTGAACTAAAAACATTTTTTATTCTACAAAACAGAGCTATAGAGAGCAACATAATGACCATTTCATTACCAAGAAGCTATCAAAACAATAGATGATTTGTCTACATCCTGTAAACCCATACTGAATGACCTAATTCTAAGCGAAGAGCTAATGGCAGATCTCTGTCATCAAAATATTTTTTATTATTATTTCTTTAAGAGTCTGGTCTTCTTTTAATTATATTTAAAAATCAGTACATATAATGTGATCTCAATAATATAAAGAAAGTAATCCATACCAACACAAAAACAAATTATCAGGAACTATACTAAAATGTAAGTCATGATTTTCTTAGAGAGTAATGAAGACAGATAGAATTTTTCTATATTTCTTATTTTCTATATTGAATATAGTAACAGTAATCCTTTGGCTAAGAAACTGAAAATCTAATTTACAAAGGCTTAAACAAATAGGAGCTTATTTTTCTCACTAAGTGTGAGGCACCTGACATTGGATAGAGGTTAAGGATAACAAGGCCTACTCTGCAATTCTCTTGGCCTTTCTCTCATACTAATCACTTATGTCTCACAGTTGCATGATGGCTGCTGAAGCTCCAGGCTTATGACTTGTTCAAATCAGGAGAAGCAGGGGATGCTGAGACAGCTGCTTCTTTATCCATTTATCAGAAAAGCAAAAACTTTCCTTAAAATGCCAGCAGAGTTCTGCATTGGTCCATTGACCACAGAAATGTCACTTGACCAACCCTGACTGCAGGGAAGCTGGTAGAGTGAATATTTAGCTTTGCAGCCCATAGCCAAAGGCAGGAAAGGAGAGAAGGAGGAAGTTGAAAATGAGTGTTGGGTGAGTCAAACTTTGCTATGTGCCAGAGCATTTTTTTAACATGTATCATTTTTATAATCGAAAAAATATTTTTGCGATTATATTTAATTTTTATCTGTTATAGAATCTCAATAATGTAAAAATATGCACACCAAGAGGACAAAAAGAAAGCCACAGAAGCATTAAAGTTTTCTTCTCTGGGTCTTGACACTAATGGTATTCTGTATTAGCATTACTGTATATGCTCAGAGCAGGAGAGATTAGGTGGTTCCTTTATTTATATTTATATAGAAGAAGTGGTTGGCTGGAGATAGGAGTGTAAATGGACAGGTGAGTGGTCTGACAGAATAGACAGATAGGGACCCACCCCTCCCTGAATTAGCAGGGTTGAGATGTGTCAAGAACTAACAAATGCTTTAGGAATCCTGAGTTTAGGTGATTTCTACAGGATTCTCGAATCCTGTGAGTCCACAACTTGAGTAAAAGATGTAAATGGAGTTATAGATTTAAAGTAGGTTACTAAGAGCCTTCTAGGAAGACATGTTCAAATATCATCTCTATGTTGTGCATGAGTAAGCAGCCTCAGGAACCTCTAATTTCTTCAGTAAATCCCTCTCAATTAAACAGGAATGGAAGAAAAACTGAGAGCAGTAAATAGATTCACAGTTTCAATCCCATTTTGCTCTTTTCCATGTTTTTGAAATTGCCCTAACCAAAAGCCCATGTACTAATAGAAAAATGAGCAGAATATATGAATCACTTGTTTTGATAGCATTATGCTTAATCTAGCTAGAACACTTCACACAGTCATAGAATTTGAGTTTTCTATCCAGTATGAATTTTTAAAATGAAGCTTTTCAAACCTGATTGCCTTGAGAAAGCAGATTTCATAATTTTCTCTCCAGCCTTGCTGGAAAATCCATCTGTCTTTGCAATTGAATTTGCAAAGTGAAATCATTTTGAAGGGCTGTTCTTTTGGCCAGCTCTTCTGCTCCTCCTCCCTTTCTCTGCCTGTTTCCAGGGCTGCCTGTTGGTCTGGGCAGACCATGCCATCCTCTCATCCTCCCTGGGCTGACAGAATTATGTGGCCCTGGGGGATGGGCTTCGTTCTCACCCCAGATTGCAAAGCTGAATTCTGTAGCAATTGCTGCCTCAGGCTCTCAAAGGGGCAAAGTAACCTGAGAGGAAAATGCTGGGCTGGGAGGTGGTAGTCCTGAGTTCAGGTCCTACCTCTGTAACATAGTGACTGTGTGGAATTTGTGTCTTCAACAGCAAACCCAGCCACCCTGCCTTTGTACTGTAGTCAAATAAGAGAATGGAGGCCCAAAGACTCTGAAAACTGACAAGTGCCATAAAATGTTAGATTTAATTCTGCTGAACAATTCACAAACATTTTTGGAACGATTGAGTTTTAGGTTATCTGAGATATAGCCATTAGGCAGTTATATTTATGAGACTAAGATTTAGGAAAGAACTCTGAGTTGGAATTGCATATTTGGGAATCACATAGTTGGATCTTGGTGTCATGGTATTAAATAAGATCACCAAGGAGCATTTTATATATTAGTGTCATTATTATTTCTGCTACTACTATTTTTATTATTTAGGAAGGATTCTCCTCTTTCTTATTTACCTTAATGAAATTAAGGAAACCTATATATAGGTGTCTTAATTTACCCTCTCAGTGAATCTTATTTCACAGGTAAGAAACTGGTGAAGGCAATCAGTCAACAAGCCAGATTTTAAAATTAAGGTTTCCACTTTCTCAGTCTTTTTCTTAAATTATTGGATACCAGCCAAAAGACTTCCCAATTAATAAGCTTGGATGATTATTTTAACAACTTTAGCTGGAAGATAGTACAGATATGAAGGTTTTTTTTTTCTTTCAAGTTATTAGTGACAGGGTATAAAATCACTTTAGAGCACCTAGTGTTCTTAGAGCACTCAGTGTGGTCTACTGGTACTTGGGGGTGTGATCATTCTTCGTTGTACAGTACTTTCCCATGAGGTACAGGCTATTTGGTACCCCTGACCCCACCCATAACCTGCCAGTATGGGTCCTCTGATACTTTGATAACCAAAAATGGCCCACCACATGCACATACTAAGACCCTTAAGGAAATGGGCCCCATTCTCACATCACATGCAGAGTTTGGCTATAATCTCAGAGCCCACGATTTTTCACTCTCCTTAGATGAGATGATCTGTTATCACATTCCCCTTGGTGTACTTACTTTGGAAATATGCAGGCATCTAAGACTTAGAGTGAATTCCATCCTGTAGTGAAATAATGCTAGAGGGAGTGGCATATTTTCATTTTGTTATTTGCAATATCAAGGACTATGTTTATTGAAGCTTTTTGGAATAATACCAATACCCTAGAAAAGCAGTCCCCAGCCCTTTTGGCACCAGGGACTAGTGCTCCTATGAGACTGTAATGCCTGATAATCTGAGGTGGAGCTGAGGCAGTGATGCTAGTGCTGGGGAACGGCTGCAAATACAGATGAAGCTTTGCTATCTCCCCCGTTGCTCACCTCCTGCTGTGTGGCCTGGGGTTTTGGGACCCCTGCTTTAGAAAATGGAGTTATATGAAACTTAAGGCTGGGAGAAGTACTTCCCTAAGAGCACAAGACAGTGAAATAGTAGAGCCAGCAATAGTGAACCTCCAATTCTGGTCACAGTGCCTTTCAACCATAAACCCTCTCTCCAAGTAACTGATACTTCCGGGTTATTAAAGCTGATAGAACAGAGCTCATGAAACAAGTTGCAGCAAAGTCAAGAGGTAGCAGACTAAGGGGGCAGGCAGTTTACCAAGGCAAAGTCAACTGAACATGCAACAGAGGTAAAATGGGTTTTTTGATTGCTTGCTTCTTTGTAACTTGTTTCATTCCATAAAGGATTTTACTTAGCTTACAATATCAAATGATGGTATAATAGAAATAGAAAATCAAGATCAGAAAAATACAACTAAAAATAGGAAACCAAGATCAAAGAAAAGAGCCCAGATATGCAACCCCTAAAGGCTAACCTAGTTGTTATAATAGAGTTTCATATTTGAGGCAGAGCTTCCTGGTGGCCAAAGCAAAAAGGGTAACACATAATTCTCATTACCCAAAAGATAGGAGCATAGAATTCCTCAGGAGAAGGAAAGCTGAATTCTAAAAGAAATTTCTCAAGAGAGATTTTATATAAGGGATTTTGGTAACAAAATATGTAGTAGCAATAAAATTTTAACAGTAAAGATTATAATAGATTTCAATATGCTTTTTCTATTAGCAAACTTGACTCAAAAACAAATCAACTAATCCTGGGTATTGAGATTAAACTTTAGTTCATTGAGGCCAGTTCTGTACGGGTCCAAGGTAGTTTGGTTCAAATTTGTAGATTTTAGTGGTCTCACATGATCCAGGGCTAGAATTTAGAACATCCAGAAATGTGGATGACTTAAAAGCCCCTCGGAAAACATCTATTAATAGGTGCCTCTCCCCTCACACAGGCTTTGTTAGGACAGTCTCAAATTGTAGGTTATGACAAAGGCTTGGAGGTTTGATATTTGATGGCATATCCATCGAGATGTACTTGGGTCTGGTGCAGTAACAATAGCCCACAAATCTTAGTAGCCCCAAATAAGTATTATAATCATACACAGCCTGCCACAGGCTCATGTAACCTGCAGGGGCATCTCACTAATCTGGACCTGCCAAGACTCCGTCTTCCTATAATGACACCATCTAGAACACATAGCTTCCTCAGTCAATGAGGCAAGAGAAAAGAGCATGGAATATTGTACTCCAGCTCTTAAACACTTGTGTCTGAAAGTAACATCGCTTCTACTCACATTTCATTGGGCACATCTAACTTTTGAGTAGAGAAATTCATATCTGATTGTAGAAGAGAACCAGAGAGTGTAGGTCATTAATAAAGTCTGCCACATGTGGGGGAGAAAGGCAGTCCAAGCCATGTGAATGAGATGAGAAGGTCAGGCATACAAGGCAGGGTGGGATTGAGTGAATCCCAGGGTGAGTGGGATGTCTTCGTTGTTGGCATAGCATAGGGAGCATGGGGCAGGAACGATTGCGTTGGAGCTTGGTCTGGAAAGCTCATAATGGCATTTTAATTGATCTATACTTTACTCTGCAGGGCACAGGAGCCCTTAGAAGGTGTTCCAGGGAGGTGAGATTGGTCCAGTTTTTAGAAGCTCAGCTCAAGGGAGGAGCAGAAACAGCTATCTCTGCATTTCAGTAATTCTGCTCCATGCTTTGAAACAAAAGAACTGTTTATTTTATATCGAAATGAACTCCCTGTAACATTCTCTGCATTGTTAACTTATGAGGGTGCCTCCCACCTCTTATTGTGATCCAGAATGAAAACCAGGCACACTTTGCCTTTTCCAAACAGTGACTAATGGCAGGGCTTGGCCAGGCAAGCCCAGCATATTTTTCACTCTGCTCTGGGCTTCCCACCAAGTTCTCTCACAGTGGCCTGGCCACAGCCATTAGGGATGACTGTGCCTAGTACTTCCTACCTTATCATCCATCTCCAGAGTGCCCCTCTCCAGCCATCTTCTTTAATTATTGCTTCCCCTACTTCGTGGCACAATTAATCTTCCCTACCAACTGAGGATTTACAGCTGTACAGGCCCGGGGAATTTCTGAGCTATTCACCTGCAGTCTTATTTTTAACTATCTGAGGGAAGTAGGAAGTGGAACCATGTATGAAGGCAGTAAAATATCTTTGGGCTCCAGTGGGCTTCTTGTCACTGTCATTCAGCCCAGATTTTTAGGACAATAGCAGGAGGGGACTGCCTAGGAACTAACTCTGCCTCTGTTCAGCATAAGGGGAGCTTTGAAGGCCAGAGATTGAACAATTTGGGGCTAATTAACTGTATTTTATTTCCTTCAAGTTTGGTTATAAAATGAGAAAGGTCTGGATTCTAAAGTATAGTATGGTGGCTATAGTTAATAAGACATATATTTGAAATTTGCTGAGAGTAGATATTAAACATTTTCACCACAAAAGATGATTGGTGTGTTAATTATCTTGATTGTGGCAATCACTTCTTAATGTATATATATATCACATCATCATATTGTATACTTTAAATACATACAACTTTATTTGTCAGTTATAACAAAGTGAAGCTAGGAGGGTGGGCAGACAGGTAGTTTCCGATGTGTTTGTGGGAGGGAGAGGTGACACGAGCATGGGTTTCCTCAACCTTAACATAGTGGTCTCTTTAGAATAGAGACGAAAGGGAAGGGCAATTGGTATCTGGGACAGAAGTACCGCTGAACTCTCAATGTCACTGAAGACATCCTGAATTTCTATTGAAGCAAAACAAGATAACAGGCTTTTAACTTCACTTATCCTTTGGAAGAACAGGAAGAGCCTGGGTTTGGTAGAAAAAGTAGAGAGATGTAATTAAGATAAACAGCGGCAGAAGAGACTTGTGAAGGCCCAGGCGGTGGTGCCCACACAGATGATTACATCTGCTTCTCCTTCTACATTCCTTAGGATTTTCTGTTCTCTAATGTGTACTTTTTACTCTAGATACAAATTTAGCCAGATCATCAGTCTGTTCGTATATAGGTGCCAAAAGGTTGGTTTGCCATGACAGTATGTATACCAATGTTAATGAAGAAGAAATGGGTGTCAGATCATGACCACCTTTTACTAGAAGGCATTCCAGTTTCATTCTAGAAAGTGAGCAGGTGAAAGGGCATCGGCTCCTCAGGCAGAAGAGCCTTAAGATCCAATATCAGTCCTGCCACTTAGAGCTGTGTGGGCCGGAATAAGTTTTTGAGTCTTCTGGGTCTCTGAGACCACAATATTGACCTCATAGGATTCTTTCGAAGTGTGAATGAGATTTTCAAGTAGAGAGTCAGGCACAAGTTCTCAAGAAAAGCTGCTTGTAGCTGCCATTTGAAAGTATCTGTAACTTTGCTGTTTGTTCTCCCTTGGCAAAAATAATGGAGACTTGGCTTTGGGTACATAAATAGTAACTGGAAAGTGAATTAGATGAAAACATCCAGTGGTTGCATTTCTAATACAGAGCACTTAGATTCCAGCCATCTGTTTAATAACTAGTTCTGTCTCCTCCCCTCATGCCCCCACCCCAAGCTTTGAAATATTTTAGGTACACTATATAGGAACTTTCTATGGGAACTTGAGAGAGAGGATCCGGGGAACCTAAAGATGTCTAGAGTTGGAATGATGGATGCCCTGGAGAAGCTGGGGCCACGCCTCCTGGTGAGGAGGAAGATTGGGAGGAACAGTGAGAATATGCAGTGCTGCTTCTGAGGAGCAGGTGTTCTATGCTTTTTTTACCATACGATCTCACCATGCCTGTTTGATGGACAAAATATCATCCAATCCTTTAAGATCACTTTGAAATTAAAGGTAAAACTAAATATCACGATTATAGATAAAGCAGTGAGACAGAGCACTCTGTTGTTTTCAGTCTACACATGTCCAACCCCCAGCCTGGAAAAGGATATGGAGGCTGGTATACCTACAGAGGCTAGAGACCAGTTTATTTTTTTCTCTTCTGAAGTCCCAAAGACTTCAAAATGAACTTAAACATCCACATCAGGACTCAGCTATGAGGAAGAGCTTCCTGATCCAAAGAGGCTACAGAAGAACACACAGTATAGCTCTCTGCATATTTTGTTATTTGATTTAACTTTCTATTATGAGAATTTACACACACACATGGAGAGAATAGTGTAATGAACCCCTACACTCATAACCCAATTATCAACATTTTGCTAATTTTGTTTCATCCATTTTTTATAAACGCACATGTGCATGCATATGCACACGTGCATGAATGCACTTATACACCCGCTTACTCCCCCCTACTGGAGTATTTTAAAGGAAATTGTAAACATCATGTCATTTCATTTGTAAATACTCCCATATGTATTTCTTACAGATGAGAACACAACTACTGTTTCATGTTATACCTAGTGAGTCTAATAACAGTTTCTTCATCTTGACAGCAGATATGCTGGTACAGCTGAGGGATTGTGGGTCAAGAGTCTCTCTCTCAGCTCTGCCACTAACTCATTTCCTCTTAATGGGCCCAGGTCATGTCCTTTATAAAGTGAGCCTATGGGAGGGCCTCTTCCATTTCCCAAATCTTATGTTTCTTCTGAGAATAGCTGGTGATTTGGCTAGGATGGAGCAGAACTCAATCTCTTTGAAAGCAGTGGGAAAGAATAGATGAGCTCTTAAACCCCCATTTGTATTGTCCACTATTAATAATCAGAACAATAATATTTTCAATAAGTGAGAAGAGTGCTTCTATTATTTGTGGAGGCACACTGAGGCCTTACTTTCAGAGAATTTACAAGAGAAAAAGTAGCCAGAATTCACAGCTAAAATACTAAATGTTTTAGTTTCAGAAGAAATTCTTCTACTTGGCTTGTCCTGTTCACACCTCCCTTGGTCTTTGCTGGTAATGGGTAATATAGTAAAAGCAAAATAACTGAGCACTTACTATGTCCCAGGCATTTCTGCTAACTCCTAGTAAGCATGATCTTATTGGCTCTCACAACAGCTCCTTGAAGTAGGTGTTAATTCCCATGGCAGTGACCACTCCTGACACATAGGTAGAGGCCTACTGTGCTGATGTATAAATCTATAACTACATGTCCTTGCTCCACATGCCCTTGTGAGAACTCGGCTTTGTGTGTTTTTCTGCCCCACTAATCTTTATTTAATTCCCTTCCCTGCAGCACTGTTGTCACCTAGCACACCCCTGCTGACAGGCCCTCTGTAAGTCTTCATCTGAGTGATGGCCCTAGAAAATCAAGCTGTGGTCTCGAAAGCAAAGGAGGATCTGCAGATTATCTCCTCAGCATGTGCAGTCACTCTGCTGGCAGCTCATAGGGCCGCTTTTATGTTGCCTTAACAAAGAGAAAGGCTGCCAAGAGTGTGTAATGTTCCGTTCAGAATTCTCCAGGCTGGCAGCTGCTGGGACAGGAGAGACACAAGGCAGATGAAAAGATTCCCACTAGGCCAAGTCCATCTTCCTTACCTTTGCTTGTGTCCAGAAGTCTTTGTTTTGAGAATCTTCCTATGAGTCTTTATAGACCCTTGGAAATGTCAGACAAGAAGGAAGGGGAGGAGAAAAGGAGAGTGCCTGGGCAAAGCCGGTTGGGGGTCAGATCATTTTGCCATAACCAGCAGGTAGTTTCTTTCACAAATCGTTGAACCCTGGGTAGCCATTATTATCCCAACTGCTCCCTATTAAGTAGGCCAGACTCTTAAGACTATGAAACATAGAATTCCTTTTCCTTTCTCTCACTCTCTAAATGCTGCTCAAACCATGTTTAGATAGATAGCAGGCTATAGTTTACAAAGTTCATTGATATACACTATTATGTTTCTCATACCACTTCTTCAAGATGATTATGAGCTGATCTTATAAATAATAAAGCAAAAATCACCAAAAAGTTTTCTATTAAAAGAAGAAAGAAAAGCTCAGAGACATAAAGTAACTGTCTCAAAGATATTTAAATGAATAAGGGGGAGCCAGGCTTATAAACCAAGACTTCTGACTTAAAGTTTTGTTCCTTTTCCATTATAGTGTGTGTTCTGGATACTTAGCCAGTTTCCTGTATGATGGGGTACAAGTAGGGAGCGTGGGAGGCTAGCAAGGAAACCTGTATCTTTTGTGGTAGCAAGTAGGCAAAAAACCCATGCTTCCTCTGATTGCTGTCTTTGAAGGTCTCACACTGCTTGCTTCCTCTCAGCATATCTTAGCAATCAATTATTGATCATATTGGCTTAAAAAACAATGCAATAAAACCCAAAAGCTGTGGGGAAAAATATCAAAGACATTACTGGGGGGACGGGAAGTGCTCTGAGGGAGATGCAGGCATTGCTGCTGCGTTCCTCAGCTCTGGCTTTTTCCATAACTATGGACTCAAGGCTGGGCAGATGTTTTGACCCTCATTTCAGAAAAACAGAAGCTGAGGAGAATGGGAATAAATGGTTCACTTTCTCTAAGGATACCTGAAAATTTGAATCTAAAATTTTTCTCCTTAGATAAAAACAGTGTAAGGGTACAAGACAAATACAGTTCTTTAGAACTAAAATGTTTCTGTCATTAATTTTTCACCACTAAAAGGGTTCTAGGTGATGCTAAGGTATTACTTCTTGGGCAGCTTAGATTTTCTAGCCTTGAGACAGGTTCTGCAAACTCTGACCTATCAGCTAGGATGCTGGTCACTTCTTAATAAACCCAGGGAAGTGACCAGACCCAATCTCTAGGAATATTACTCTACTTATTGGATTGGAGTTTCAAAAATACCTTCAGTAATTATTAGACTAAGGGTTATGCATCTATCATAGAAAAACACTTAAAAATAGATAAGCAAAAAGAAAAGAACTGCCCTTCCACTCACTACTCAAAGATTACTACTGTTAACATTTAAATAAATTTTATGCTGTATGTATATGTATAAATATAAACATATACACACATCCTATTAATGTTTTTAATAAATGTACTGTTTTATGACTATATATCTCAATATACTATATTCTTTCGCATGTCAATATATACAATTCTTCGTCGCCATTTTTAATGGTATCATGTTATTGCATTGCATACAGTACCATGATTTCTTAGTTATTTTTAAATTATGAAATATTATACTCATATAAGAAAATACACAGAAGAATTGCCGTAGTTTATTTAATCTCTACCATCTCCAGAATACCCTTTCCTGGAAGCATATCAGTAACTAATATTTGAATTTCACTTTATAGTTTACAGTGTATTTGCACATTATTTCATTTGATTCTTACTACTACCCTCTAACATTGGTATCATGATTGTTATTTTCCTCATTTTGTAGATGACCTGAAAAAAATGCTCAGAGAGACTAAATGATTTATCCATTACCCTAAGTCCCGTTAATGTCAAAGAGATGGCTGAGCCCAGAGTATGCATGACTCCTGTGGCAGGGCAGACCTCCATAGCAGGCAAGAGGAAGTGGGGACCAGAAGAGCGGCCTTGAAGTGCTTTTCTCTCCTCATCTCACTTCAGCATTTATTATGTGTACTCACATTGTTTAATATTGTCTCTTTTATGACCTTGTGTGCTTTCTGAAGGTTGACTCTTGTCTTCATTTCTATCTCTACCCCTGCTGCCTACCACAGGGCTTAGTATACAATACTCAGTTCATGTTTGTTGGGTCAGTGTTTAAGTGAATGAATGAATAAATGAATGAAAGGTGTCAGAGAGAGAAGCAGATTGCAGAGGCTGGATTTTGCTAACTTTCTTTCTCAATGCCTCACTTTCAAACACTTTAACAAGAACACATCTTGGTGGTTTTGAGTTTTTGTACTTCTGCAGTTTTTGGTCACTAGTGCAAAGCTCACATGTTGATGTATAGAAGAGTGTTCAAAACCAAGGACAAAGAAAAACCTTTTTGCATACTAGATTCTCTCCACCTTTTCCAGTGCCTCTCACTCCAGCCTCAACTGGGATGAACCAAGCTCATCCTAAAGCCATCTCCCAAGTTACTTTTATGATATGTCTTTTGGAACTACTTTATGATATATCTCATTTTCAACTGTATGTGAAAACAGTAGTTTAGCAGCTATAGCATAGTTTATGAGGGGTGTTTTAAGTGCTATTATTGTTGACAATAAAAGCCGTATAGCAGAATTACAGGACATTTTAGAACAAAAATTATTCAAATCCCATCACCTAACAAGGCAACTTTTTTTTTTTTTGCATAATCCCCTCTGTGTGCACACATTTTTTCCCCTAGTCCATTGTCACAGGGAGCATGCAGCATTGTTTTCTGCTTTTTCTACTTAACATATTGTAAAAACCTTTTTCCCCCATTTTCCTGCCTAGACTTCATAATTATTTTTTAAACGACTATGTAATCCTCTATTAAAGTGATATATGACCCCAGTGTTTGCCATTTTAAGATGGTTCTGATTTTCCACTAATCTGTCCTGCTGCAGTGAAGATGGTTATGCATATAGCTTTTACATTTGCTGGATGATTTCCTTAGAATACTGTATTCCCATGAGTAGCATTACAGGGTCTGAGCAAGTCTCCTTGGTTCTTGCCATGCCGCTTCTCCAAAGGCTGTTCCAGTTTATGTCCAGCATTTGATGTGTTTCCCAATTTCAGGGTAACCTCATCAGTATAAGATGTTTAAAATTTTTTTTTTTTTGCTAACATAGCAGAAGTAAAATAGTACTTCAGGGTTGCTTTATTTTGCATTTCTTTGATTATTAAAATAAATTAGCATTTTCCCCTCTGGTTACTCTATGAATATCCTTGGATGTGAGTTGTCTGCTCACACTTACTGTTCTTTGCCTATTTTAGTAAATTGGGACCTTGATTTTTTTAAATTAAACCGAGTGAAATCTTTACAAACAATAGCTACTGAATTTTTTCATGTATGTTTAATATACTTTCTAGTATTGTGTTTACCTTTTAATTTTAGATATATATTTGAAGTGCAAAATGTTTTATTTTAGTAATCAAATCTGTCAATGTTTTGTTGTTGCTGTTGTTGCTTCGACGCACAGAAAGCTATCCCCTCTCTGGAGAGCTAATAAATATTTAATTCTACCTTCTGTTATTTTAAACTCTTTAATTCATCTGGATTGTATCTGAGTATAAATTGAGTTGCAAATTACATTTTTTCCCAAATTGCTAATCAGTTATTCCAACCTTTTTTGTTCTTTTATTCTCTTTCTCAGGAATCATACACCAGATGAAAGGTGATTATGATACTGCACTGAAACTCCACAAGAGTCACCTGTGTATCGCCCAGGAGCTGAGCGATTACGCTGCCCAGGGCCGTGCTTATGGGAATATGGGCAATGCCTACAATGCTCTGGGCATGTACGACCAGGCGGTCAAGTACCACCGGCAGGAGCTACAGATCTCCATGGAAGTGAATGACCGCGCCTCGCAGGCATCCACACATGGGAACCTTGCTGTGGCCTACCAGGCCTTGGGCGCCCACGACCGGGCCCTGCAGCACTATCAGAACCACCTGAACATTGCCCGGGAGCTGCGTGACATCCAGAGTGAGGCCCGGGCCCTCAGCAACCTGGGCAACTTCCACTGCTCGCGGGGGGAGTATGTCCAAGCTGCCCCCTATTATGAACAGTACCTCCGGCTCTCTCCTGACCTTCAAGACATGGAAGGAGAAGGGAAGGTCTGCCACAATCTTGGCTATGCCCATTACTGCCTTGGAAACTACCAGGAGGCGGTGAAGTACTATGAGCAGGATCTGGCATTGGCCAAAGACCTTCATGACAAATTGAGCCAAGCAAAAGCTTACTGCAACTTGGGCCTAGCATTCAAGGCTCTACTGAACTTCAGCAAAGCTGAAGAGTGTCAAAAGTACCTGCTGTCCCTAGCTCAGTCCCTGAATAATTCCCAGGCTAAATTTAGAGCCCTAGGGAATCTGGGCGATATATTCATCTGTAAAAAAGATATAAATGGTGCAATAAAATTTTATGAGCAGCAGCTGGGCTTAGCTCACCATGTAAAAGATAGGAGACTGGAGGCCAGTGCATATGCAGCCCTGGGCACTGCATATCGAATGATCCAGAAGTATGACAAAGCCTTGGGTTATCACACGCAGGAACTGGAGGTATATCAGGAGCTGAGTGACTTGCCGGGGGAATGCAGAGCTCACGGGCACCTAGCTGCTGTCTACATGGCCCTTGGGAAATACACAATGGCATTCAAGTGTTATGAAGAGCAGCTGGATCTAGGGCAAAAGCTAAAGGATCCAAGTCTAGAAGCCCAGGTCTATGGCAACATGGGCATCACAAAGATGAACATGAATGTGATGGAAGAAGCCATCGGCTACTTCGAGCAGCAGTTGGCCATGCTGCAGCAGCTAAGTGGAAACGAGTCTGTGCTCGACAGGGGCCGGGCCTATGGCAACCTGGGGGATTGCTATGAGGCTTTGGGTGACTACGAGGAAGCTATCAAGTACTATGAACAGTATTTATCTGTTGCCCAGAGTCTGAATCGCATGCAAGACCAAGCCAAGGCTTACCGTGGCCTAGGAAATGGACACAGGTAAAAATGGCAAGAACAAATGTGTTTGATAAACCTGCACGAAGAGCAGTTGTGACAGTAATGGCAACTTAATGTCAGCATGGTGGTTTATTAACTACAAAGCATTTCCATACGTATGTCATTCGGTACTTCCAATGATTCTATGAATTTAGCAGAGTGTAATATTGCCCTTATTTTATGGAGGAAGAAACTAAGGGCCAGAGACATTAGGTTAGTCTTGAAGATTACACAGCTTAAAATGGACAGCTGAGAGTCAACCCCAGTGCTCTCTGACTCCAACTGTACTGCCTTTTGACTATATCATAATGAGCAGGATAAAAGAGATAATGGGAAAGATGAATGAAGCAGTTTAACTGATCTTTTCTGAATGCCTCCCACATTATGATTGTGTTTTTTAATACATCATCTGTACTTACCAATAAAGAGGTCCCCATTTTGTTGATTTTAGGGAAAACAGCTGATAATGGCAGGAGTCAATAAACATATAATCATGCTAGGTACCTTTTATAGATATCTTGCTTAATCTTTATAGCAATCCTGTATTACTCTACATTTATTATCATCTGCTATGGAATGAGTGATTTTTTTTATCATGCAGTAACTGAGCTCAGGGAAAGGAATTCGTGTGATGCACACAGTTGGTTTGGTCTGCTGCCAAAATCTATGTTCTTCCTACTCTTATCATGTAATCTCTTGGTAGCACAAAAAGACACACTGTTGGCCAAGGTAATACTCTCCTTATAAATGTGGGGAACCCAAGAAGGTGTCTGTGTCTGCAGAATATATAGCCTCTCCAGATAGGCAGAGGATTAGGGCTCCTGGAGTGGAGGAAGGGCAAGGGTCAAACTAAATCATCACCCACAGAGTACTCTGAGGAACTCAGGGTGAAAGATTTATAGCCATTGTGAAGTGATTTCAAAAACATAGTCTAAGTGGTAGTGGAAATTGGGAGGCCCGAAGAACCAAACAGTTCACTTGCTATCATTGTGCCTATTAATATATTTTATGTTTCCTCTGGGGTGTATATCCCATTGAATCTCAGGCTCTTGGGAAGGTCACTAAGGGATGACTTTTGAATTGCTTTCCAGATTATGAAATTCTCCTGCATCTCACTCTAAGGGCACATGATAGATTTTAGCTAGAAGAGGAGTTAAGAGCTTCTATAGTAAGTGACAGTGACAAATGCTTTTCATTTTCTCAGGGGCTTTAGCATGTCTGCACCTGCACAAAATAATATCATTGCTTTTCTGTCTACATCCCCACAGGGCAATGGGGAGCTTGCAGCAAGCCCTTGTGTGCTTTGAAAAGAGGCTCGTGGTCACCCATGAGCTTGGGGAGGCCTTTAATAAAGCCCAGGCCTATGGAGAGCTGGGAAGTTTGCACAGCCAATTAGGGAATTACGAACAAGCCATTTCCTGCCTTGAACGCCAGCTGAGCATTGCTAGAGAGATGAAAGACCGAGTATTGGAAAGTGACGCAGCCTGTGGCCTGGGGAGCGTTTATCAGCAGATGGGGGAATATGATACAGCCCTGCAGTACCACCAACTTGATCTGCAGATTGCAGAGGAAACCAACAACCCCACATGCCAGGGCCGAGCCTACGGAAACCTGGGCCTGACGTACGAATCTCTGGGTACCTTTGAGAGGGCCGTGGTCTATCAAGAACAGCACTTGAGCATCGCTGCACAGATGAATGATTTGGTGGCCAAGACAGTATCATATAGTAGCCTCGGAAGGACCCATCATGCCTTGCAAAACTATTCCCAGGCTGTCATGTACTTACAGGAAGGTAAGTCCAAAGGCCATTCGTGGTCTCTGGGTCTGCTCTGAGGTGGAGTTCAGAGTCTATTCAGAAAAAAAGTATTCAAAGTCTGAGTGGTCACCTCTGCTTGGAGTGAGGATCTCAGAGGCCACTTCATCAATTCCACCTCCAAACCATGGTGCCCCGCAGTGGGTGTTCCTTACTAAGTACAAAAGTGTTCTAGTTTCCAGTTTGTTTTACTGTGCCAGCCAGCTGCCCAAGGAGTAGATACCCTCCTTTTCAGAACTCTCTACTGAGTAAAAAACACATTTTCTTTTTCACATTTTCAACCAAGGTGAATCAAGTACGATATAATCACACAAAATTTAAGGGTCAGAATCGGAGGAAAATGCCCATCTGTTCCAGTAGGGTTGGGGCAGTTGTATCCTCTCATCCTCCTGAGCCCCAACTGGGAAGCCTGGAGAGATAGAAGCAGGAAGCAAAGTGGACAGTGGGCCAGGGGCTGCTGTTTCGTGTGTTGCTTCACACAGACCAGGATTGCTCTGGCCTGCAGACCAGGAGGTTACTGAGAGGCTGAGAGCCACTTCCCGGACCTTATTTGGCTCCCGCTCACTGGGAACTCGCCTTACTGCACTAAACATGAGAGCTGGCTTTCGATTTCCTGAAACTTGACTGTGGTAAAATTCCAACAGACTGGGGGCGATTTTTAGTTGAATTTGTGAAAACTATTAAATTCAGACCCAGCATATGACAGCCTTTCAGCTGTGTTCTTTTATACTTCCTGAAATATTGTTTCCATAAAGCAGCTGCTTTGCCTGAGACATTGTAACATAATTCTGTATTTATGGGGAACTCTCAATTTCATTTGTATTGTTTCTTGTAGTTTTACAGTCCTGCAGAGATCTAAATTCTTAATGTGGCATCTCCATGGTGTCTTGTGGATGAGCTTCAATGGAGAGCCTGGTATACCCTGTGGGCCAAACCAGATACCTCTTCTCATGAACTGTTACTGGAGCAGGGCACCTGGAAGGCCCTTTCTGAGTGCTCTGAGTTGAGTCTGTACCTTTTTACAATGAGAGAACAGTTATCTCAGTGCTCTCTCTCCTGACTTTCAGATGGGGCTCTGGGGCTATGGATCGACTTCACCTGGCCCCAGTGCACTAGAATCACACAGTGGGGCCTGGTTTGAATCTTTTGAACAAGCTTTTCAGGTATTTGGTTTAGACACTTAGTTAAAACCACTGGTCTCATCCAACTTTTTCTCCTTTTGCAAATGAAGAAAGGGAGCCTGGAGTAATTTAGTGACTTACCTGGCATTATACAACTAGCTCCTAGCAAACTGGGCTCCAGGAGAGCTGAGTGGATGGGTTAGATTTGTAGGGAGGCAGAAGCAAATAGAAACTGGGTTGGGACAGATACCATTGGGCTTTTAGTTCTTTATTGTTGAACCTCTGACTATGAGCCAAAGAGTGTCCTACATGCTGGAGATCCAACAAGGAAAAAAGCAAATTTCCTGCTTACATAGAAGATACCTTCTAGTGGGGATACTTCAGTGAATTTTACTTCCAAATCAGACCTGGCAGGGATAGCTGTATTGAAGAATGATTATAGTTAGCTCGTTGAAGGTTAAAACAACCAGTATCCTCCTGATTTTCATCCAAGAACCATCTTCTTTCATTTGTTCCTATTTTGTGAGGTATTTTAAAATGTGAATAACTTGTAAGTATTATTTTTGTTACCCAGTGACATAATTTAAACCTAAAATGCTGTTTCTAAGTTTTCTGAGTTATGTGCATTTTGAAATGCATATTTTATTAGCTTGAACCTGACCATCACTTTTATTAGCCTCTCAACTGACTCAGTTCCTTTTCAAAAGTCTAAAATTTCACAGGCCCAGCATGCTCAGAGGCAGGCTCCCACCCATCCTGAATTAGATTAGAAAAAGTCCTTTGTGTATGCAGTTGTAGTGTGGGAGCCTTCATGCTGTCTTCTGCACAAGTGAACTCCTATGTACAGACAACAAGATAATGAGGGCAAAGTGATGCTGAGAACTGCTTAGTGACCAATACAATAAATGGTTACCCTCCTATTTAGTTCCCACAAAGCCCTGGAGGTCACTGGTGTCCTGAATTCCATAAGCTTACTGTAGGTAAGTGACCCAAACTGCAGGTGTCTATCTGAAAGCCATTAGAGTGAAGACAGTCTCATTTAAGGCTTTCAACTCATAATAGCACTTGTTCTGCAACCCTGCTGAGGCACATCATAGTCTCAGCCTTAAAGAAAAAAACAGAATGAACATGAAATGTGTTAGTAGCATCAGTAACAGAAGGCAGGGTCAGACGGTGTGAATGAGCATTCTGCTTTCAGGAGGACATCAAATGTGTCTCCCATCAATATTGATTGGATGCTGTGCATGTGAAGTAGGAAAAAGTATCAGCTTGGCTTCTGTGCTTGAGTCTGGAACTGTCAAGAAAAGCTTTTACCAGCCAAAGAATTGGGTTAGATCAATTTATAAGTCAGGAGTTTTCATTTGCAAAGCTAGGGATTGCATCTGGGAGGGTGGCAGGTTAGGTTCCGTTCATTTCACTGTTTCTACCTGCCATGCAAACCTGTCTCCTGATAACCATCACCTGAGTTCTTGCAGGGGGCATCTTGAGATGTCTTGGAAAGATTGCTGCTAACACAAAATTTGAAGAGAATGCTTACCCTGCGTTGGCTGATTCTGCTCTTGTCTTGCACTTTATCTAGCTGTGTTAACATTTTTTATATACACCTGAGGTAGAATTACCCTCCAGGACTCTTTGGCAGGTGGAATTGTCTATCTTCTATGTGTCCTTAAAATTTTTCTGTCTGATTGCAGGTTTAAGGTTAGCTGAGCAACTGGGCCGAAGAGAAGATGAAGCCAAAATTCGTCATGGTCTTGGCCTCTCCCTTTGGGCTAGTGGGAACCTAGAGGAGGCTCAACACCAGGTGAGCAGGAGAACCCCTGTCCCAAGTGAATTTTCTTTTCAGAAGCCTGAGAGACCTTGGGATTACTATTCTAGTAGTCATGACATTGGCCAGAAGGTGCTGACCTCTATACTTGGGTTGACACACAGGATTTCCAGCCTGTAGCATCCCAAAAGTGGTGAACCACAATAAAGATTCTTGTTCAGTTGTGTGATAGATTTCTCAGTAATTTATTTGGAATTCTTGTATTATATGAGGCTGTTCCTTATTAAACCTTAATATGAAAGTACGTACATATATTTTATGACAGAAGTAAGTAATCCAAGAATTTGTAATTATTGGATTTAATATCTTTATAGGTTTCTAGTACTATCAACAGATACTTCTCTCTCTCTCTCTCTCTCTCTCACACACACACACACACACACACACACACGAGTTCATGTTTCTGCATAGGTACAAATAGTTGAAGAGAAGCTTGCTTTCATGCTGGCTCTGGAGATTAGAAAGATCCCTAGAGTAATGAGTTCTGGCAGGTTGGAGGAGTTCTGAGATGGCATCTAAAATCATACACTTAACCGCTTAGACAGTGTATGAGTCATCACTGAGAGGGCACTGGGGGCAGAGGGGGCAAAGGATAAGGGGATCAAGGCTCCTATTCAAGGTGCTCACAGGAGTTGAAGACGTGATGTGACTGAATTTGTGTCATAGCATCCTGGGATGTTATGATATTTTATGATACTGTTAAAGGCAATTTAAAGAATTTGCTAATTTCCTAGTTTTAAAAATTAAAATTTGTATTAATATTGTTATAGTGACTTAAAATTTTCAAAGTACTTTCACTCACTGAATTTAGTCCTCGAATAATCCTGTGAGGTAGAATGATAACCATTTCTTTTATAGAGGAGAAACTGGGGTTCCAAATCTTACCAAAAGTCACACAGCAAATTAGTAGCAGAATTGGGAATACATTGCTCTCTACTAGATTAAGTCTCTTAGAATTCTATTTTTTAAAATTTGTATGAACTTAACATTTGTTACCGTGTTTCCAAGCACATAAATATTAGAGAAAAGTCTTGTCTCACTGATAGAGAAGCCATTAAATCAGCAGGACAGTGTCCTCTTTTTTAAAATTAAATTTATTGCGGTAACTGGTTAATAAAATTATAAGTTTCAAGTGTACAGTTCTATAATACATCATCTGTGTGTTGCATTGTGTATTCTCCACCCAAAGATATCTCCTTTTGTCACCATATATTTGACCCCCTTTACCCTTCTCTACTTCTCACTCTTTTTGCTTTCCTTCTGGTAACCAGTCTGTTTTCTGTGTCTATGAATTTTTGTCTTGTACATTTGTTGCTTTCAGTTTTATATTCTACATATGAGTGAAATCATATGGTTCTTTCGCAAAGAGGAAAACATAGGTACTAAACTTATGGACCTAGGACAGTTTCTTAGGATGTCAGGTGTCCCATTTTGCAGGTAGTGTCCCTTTGCATGGGCATGGCTCCAGGGGGGCTTGTCCAGCAAAGACTTGACCCTGGGATACTGTTGTGGATGGCGGCATTTGAATTGCCTACAGAAAGCTGTCCCCCTCCTGAGAGTGCCGCTGCCTTTATCTCTTTCCCCGACCCTCATCCATGGCCAGCCTGCCTGTACCACACCTGTTCTTACCCCAGTGTTTAGGTACCATGAGGTGTGGGAGTGATGAATTATGGTTTCTGAATGACAAGAAAAAGGCTTTTTATTCAAAATCAGCACTTGGTTGGATTAATAGCTGATTTTTTTATTTCACAGCCCTCAGACTGTAAGTATGTAACTTCTGTCTTTTAGATCCCTTTATCTGTCAATTTATTACATAAACTATAGGTTTGATCTGATGCCTTTCCACTAGGACCTACCTGGAATAAAGATTCACCCTTTCAAATCTTTACTGATTTTTTAAAATTGTTTACCAAGATGTGAGCAAAAGTTGTCTTTAGTCAGTGAATAGTGAGACTGGTTTTGGGGAAACATTTTTTTGTCTTCTACTTGCAGCTCTATAGGGCATCAGCTTTGTTTGAAACAATCCGACACGAGGCACAGCTGAGCACAGACTACAAACTCTCCCTCTTTGACCTGCAGACGTCATCCTACCAGGCCTTGCAGCGAGTGCTCGTCAGCCTAGGTGAGAGCAGCTGGGGTACCCACTTCGTCTGTGTGTGTTCCTGTATCTAAGTCATTTGGTGATTGCTGTGATGAAATATGATTGTTGTTACAACAGACTGTGAAGCCAAAACCACAACCTAGCCATTGAACATTTGTTCAATAAATATTTATAGAGCACCTACTGTGTGCTATGTGCCAGCCCTGGGGATTAAAATCAAGAAGGCCTGGTCCCTGATCTCAAGAAGCTCTTAGCTTATAGAGAGACAGAAGTCAGTGAGTCCAGTATGGTGTGATTGACTCTGGGGTAAAAGAAACTCAGGTGCTGTGGAAACCAAGCAGCTTGGCAGACAGCCCTGGGAGCCAGCAAAGGTGTCCTAGAGACAGGGACACTTGAACCAGGTGTTTTCTCCCCAGGTTTCTCTCTCACCATTAATTAATTCCTGAGGGGAAAACCTAAGAAGACATCTGGACTCCTCTCTGTTTTCTCTGCCACACATCTTTTAGTTGCTGTCTAGTAAATGATTTTCATATCTGGGTCTGCCCTCTAGACTGTTACATAGTAAGTGGTAATTCTCCCAGGCCTTGTGCTGCATTGCACCGGGGCAGCATGCATCGTCCCTCACCCAGGCCTTAACTGTTGCAAGCCACCTTCTTTCCTGTCTTCTTCCTCTTCTCAGACCTCTCTGTCCCTGCACCATTTTCCTAAATCCAGAACTTGGGTTGAGGAGGTATTTATTGGAACTAACAATGTATTTGAAGTTGGATGTTGAGGCCCTTTAAGTAACCTGTCATTTTCTGTATGTGTATAAATATGCAGACTTCCCCTGGAAAAAAATGTGTCTATTAAATGTACTCATTGTCTGCGATTACAGTTTATTATCTATGATACTCACAGTGTTAAGTCGGTCTAACACTTTCAGACTGATTTTCCAATGTGCACAGAAATCATCCCTGCTGTTCCAGTTAATAACTTAATAGAATAAAAGAAGATATTTGCATACACACGTATAAATCTCCACTTTCTGCTGATACTTGAACTGTAGGAAGTGAGGCATCCTTGACATGCCGTCGGAGTTACATCTGGTCTCCTGCCTCTCTCTGCCTGATCTCTCTTTGGACCCTAGTCAATTCAACTCTTCCATGTTATTTTTAAGACACAGGCAAATCCTCATTGTGCTCCTTTAGCACTTGTAAACATTCCTCACTTGAAGTATGTTGGTTTATATTTTTTAGCTCATATTTGTGCATTAGCTTTTAAACTAGATTACAGATTAGTTTCTTGGAGGAAGTATAATTAGAATTTGGAATGAAAGACTGAAGAAGAGCTTGAAAAAGAGAAGCAATTTCCAAGAACTAGAGAACTCAGAGGTTTAAACCCTTTGCCCGTTGGGACTCGAAGAGAGAGAAGTATGTGAGAGCCCAGAATGGAATGAGGTATCAGTTCTAACATTAATATTATCACCTATTATATATGGTGCTTTAAATAATGCTTCCCAAGCATCTGCAAATATAGTGCCTCATTTACTCTTTATAGTAGTCCTGTGAGATTGGCAGAACAATAATTAGATCCCTCTTTTTGAGATAAGGTCAATGAAAGGGAAAGGGCACACTCAGCAGCAGGACCAGTATGTGTAAAGGCACAGAGGTATAATGGACAATGTGATGCATAGAGGGGCTGCATTGAGGAGAGATAGACTGGCAGGAACCAAATTCTGTAGGGCTCATCTGCCAATGTCAAATCATAATTGAAGTTGAGCAGGAAAGCAAGAGGGTAGCCAGAGTGCAAAGCATCGTGTCCAAAGAGTCAAGTGAATGGGGTCAGAGGCCAGAAGGGCGGGAACAACTCAGGATGTAGAGCAGAGACTGAGGATGAATCTTCTAAACAGAGTTGGCTCTCTTGTGTGGCTACAAGACAGGGGAAAGCCCAAAGGCATGGAATCTGACAATGTGGGCTTTTACAGGGGTGGACACTGCATCCAGCATCTGAGGCAGGGGGCTGAACCTGAAACAATATGACAAAGACTCTGCCACAAATTGGAGTGCAGGGCAGTGAGGTTTCTGCCCAGGATCTTTGTACTTGATTGCCTTCCCTGAGTAAACACGCTCCCCGTGGAGTCCTCAGCCTGTCCCTTTTGTCTTCCAGGCCATCATGATGAAGCCCTGGCTGTGGCAGAAAGAGGACGAACAAGGGCATTTGCGGATCTTCTGGTAGAACGACAAACAGGACAACAGGACTCTGACCCCTATTCTCCAGTCACTATTGATCAGATCTTAGAGATGGTTAATGGCCAGAGGGGACTAGTGCTTTATTATTCCCTGGCGGCAGGCTACCTGTATAGCTGGCTGCTTGCTCCTGGGGCAGGTAAGATCTCTTTCTGTGAGAAGAGGTCAGTTGTACACTAGACTGTGAATGTCTAATGAATAGAGGTGAAAGAGGTACATTACCATAGATCAGATGAAGGAGCTAATGTTGTTTTTCAGCAAAAATCTCAACCACCTCGAATAGTCTGTGGTGGGTCATTCAATTAATGAGACAGCCCAGCTTTCACATTCCCCTAAGAAATTACTGCTTCTCACTAGCGAATATGGAAGCTTTTATCAAGGAAGACTAAGAGCAGGAGGGTTAATTTCAGCAATGGCCCTATTTTTAAGCAGCTGTTGTTCATTAGCTAATAAAGCAATGACTGTAAGTCCTAACAAGTTCTTTCTAGATATGATTTAATAATTGTGACCCTTTGTCATGGTAAAATTAAAGAGACTAAAAATGATAATGGCAACTCCTCTCACAGTACATAAATGAAGTCTTATGCTTGAAATTTCTGAGTTTAGCAGAACCCGTTTTAACCAGTTCTGTTGTAAATCATTTTTAGAAGTAAAAATCCCCTTTGATTAAATCGGCATAAAATGTTCAGGCTGTAACAGTTTCACTAAATACAGACCCACTAATTAGCTGTTAGCCATATTTTTTGCATAATAAAATGCTGAGGCTTTACCATGTTGGAGACACACCAGATCCAATTAGAGTTTATTGACTGGGGAAGTGGATTTTATAATTGTGAATCCTGAAAAATTGGCTTCTTGAATATCTGTAAGCCAATTTCGAAAAGTTCAACTGCCAGGAGAACTGACAAGATTTTTTGATTGTGTTTCCATCCCTTTGATTTAAAAAAGTGATGGCTGGATGACAACTCTCAGATGCTTCTTGGGTTCTGAGCTCTTGTACCTGTACATTCTGTGCCTCACCATTATTTTTATAATCTTCTTAATTCCATGTCTTTTATGGACTTTCTATAAGGAACATATTTACCTCTGACCTTTTTATGCTGAAGGTTTAAGCTGTGATGCTCGTGGTGATATGATGAGTGTCAGCTACAGTGAAATGAATCCCTTTGTATCCCAGCCTTCAGAGGGGCACTAATACCCAGGAGGACACGGTTGACGACAGAGATATCAAGCTCTTTCTCTCTGTGGTTGTTATGTTTTGGGGACGTGATTTGACAGGTGGTATATCCAAATCCCTGTAATAATGAACCATGTATAATGAGGCTCCTATTGTTTCTCTTTCTGTTCCTCTTTGCTCTTAATGAGACTCTGAAGCTTTCACCGGGGCTCTAATCCAATCAGAGAGGACCAGCATTTTCCAGGGCTGACATACCTCATTACCATTTGAGAATATGTCCTATATTTATTGTCAGAAAACCACTATGGATTCCCTCAGTTTCATGCAACCATCATTTTTTGCTTCTTTAATCTATTAACGACGGTTGACTGGTTAGTTTTATTTTAAAATGGTTTAAAATGTTTTTATCTGACCTTTGTACTACTTATTTATTTTGATGTGCTTTTGTGAAATGAAAGATCTTTGAGTAACAGTTTCCATGTGGCTGGTTATATTTTTGTTCGGGATATCAGTTTCCATGGAGACTATAGGCATGCTTATGTGCTATCCTAAAAGAAAACTTTCTCTAGTTGGTGCTTCTGAGAAGCATCTGTTTTGAAATATCTAAGTAGTAGTCATTCCAGGAGCTTCTAAATATATCATCAAAAGCAAAAGCCTATCTTGAATTCCCTGGTTTCAAGTACCAAACCTGATGGTGACAGGTCTAAAAAGGGTACTGACCAAACTTCTGAAAATTTTCTTGGGATCATGGATTTCAGATTTGCTTCACATGGTTTGGAGAATGGCATGCTTGTCAAAGAGGCCACATAGCATCAGCATTGTTGATACCTGTCTTCCACCTTTCTTCCCCCAACCTCAATTATGTATAGTTTTGGCTATGCCTGTCTTGTTTCAGGAATTCTGAAGTTTCATGAACACTACTTGGGTGACAACACTGTGGACAACTCCAGTGACTTCCAGGCTGGCAGCAGTGCAACTCTTCCAACAGCCACCAGCTCCGCCCTAGAGCAACACATCACCAGTGTACGGGAGGCCCTGGGCGTGGAGTCTTACTACTCAAGGCAAGTAGTACAACACTCCTAATCCCATATACAGATAACAATTTTGAGTGTTTTTTTTTTCTTTTTAAAATATCCTTTTTGAGATCTTATGGAATTCACAGCTTTATGCTTAGTCTATTCACAGTTGCTATAGCAGAAAGAAAGTGTCTCTGGAGTACAAACCTCTTAGTGAGCTGTGTTTATATTCTTTTTGGTAGTTTGCTTTCAGACAGGGAAGGGCCTCTTCAAAGATGCCCATTTTCTAAGGAGGGTTTGTAGAATGTTTGAACATAAATATGACTTGGAGTTTAACATACCAGCTAATTAAAACTGAGATGAGTTTTTCTTATAAACAGATTCATAATGAGTTTGTTTGTACTATAGCTGAACACCTGTTTGAGAGTAATTTAGCACCAGTGACAGGGTCTGTCTGTGGGTCTGTGTGTTGCGATGCTGAGGTGAGGGAAGTTGAGCTCCCAGTATCAGGGATAGAAAAAAAGTGCTCTTTGCAAAGACAGTAAAAGTTGCACACTTATGGAAACATTTGGTCAGGATTGACTATTTTGCATATGGAAAAAGTTTCCACAAGCACCCTACTTCTGGAGAAAAATCAAAAGAAGAGGGTGGCTTAGAGCTGGTTGTGGTCAGATTTCCTAGGCATTTCAGTCCTCCATCCTGCGATTAACAGGTATGTCCATGTGTCAGAGAATCTGCCATGTTAGCTTGTGTCAGGTTGGAAGGGTATTTTGACTCTTGAATGATTTCATTTGTAATCATGAAAATTCTAAGATATTGTGACTTCTTTAGAGATGCTAATCCCAGACTCCTGAGTGTGTAGTGGTCATTGCAATTAG
Organism: Macroglossus sobrinus; assembly: GCA_004027375.1. Classification (NCBI taxonomy): domain Eukaryota; kingdom Metazoa; phylum Chordata; class Mammalia; order Chiroptera; family Pteropodidae; genus Macroglossus; species Macroglossus sobrinus. The sequence goes on from PVKZ01000511.1 coordinate 431,258, forward strand.
CTGGATTGCTCTTTGAGGTGCTTATGAAGTTGGGGGCGAGTTCTTAAATGAAAAATAATCATTGCATAATGTAATGTCAAGACTGGAAGGGGCTATGGTGGTCATCTGGCTCAACTCCTTCATTTAACAGAAGCCAGTGCTGAATCAGACTTGCTGACAGCCAAATTAGTGTCAGAGCCAGGATTAAAACAGTCTAACTCTCACTCAGACTCCCAAGCCAGTGCTCGTTTTGTTTTTAATTATCAAAATTAATATCATATTTGGAGAAAATAGCTGAAGAATGTCATCTCTAGCTTCTGCTTGTATGAAGTCTGAACAGGCATCAGCCACATGCACACACTGTTGTCTTATTTCTTCTATAGTTGCTGCGCATCCTAGAGCATCCCTGTCCTTAACCCAGGTAGTGGTATGGTGATTACAGGGCCTTTATAGTCCAGAAATCCCAAAGACATAGAAGTAAAGCTACTCCCTGAGATTTAATTGACCATAAAATAGGTTAGGCCAGGGGTATACAAAGCTGCTTCAGCAGACAGAAAGGAACTTAGGCCAGTCTGATTAAATTGTAAGCTGACCAAAGGTATTGCATATCTAAAGCAAATATTATAGGGGACTAGTTGGCCAGCACTAGAAACACAAAGAAGAGAGTAAGCAAGGCAGACTTTGGCAGTGCCCATTTCTGATATTGTCAAAGGGAGAATCTGGGCCAAGCAACTCGAAGGCCCATAGGAAAGCTGTTTCCATAGTGCACTTGCAGTCATCATGCTCTCTTATCCTTCCTGCCTTTCCTCCCTTCCACAAATATTTGAGCTTCCACTATGTACACTCAAGACTGGGAATACAGTGGTGATGAGACAGGCATGGCTCCCTCCAGCACTTGGGGAACTGAAAGATAATAAATAGAGCATATGAATTCTTTCAATTAAAATGATTGTTAAGTACTTAAATGAAAATGCAGGATGTAATGAAAATGTATAGTGGGGGTGAGACATCTGTACCAGGAGTTAGGAAGGGGATATTTGAGCTGAGCTCAGAAGGAAGATAAGGAATAAACTAGATGGAGGCCACCCCAGGCAGTATGCGCCAAGGCCTTCAGTAACTCTCAGTGGAGAAGACCTCACAGGTTGTCCTTCTATCTTCCCTGTTCAGGTCCCATGTTGCTTGTTAGACTTTCTGACTGTTATTAGGTTTCTCATGTAAAGCTACTTGTAGATAAAGAATGGGTAATTACCTGGCATTTGGGTTTGCACCACTCTGCAAACTTAGTGAGTGAAAATGGGCTGCCAAGTAGCAAAGCTTCTGAGCACATCAGCATCAGATTTTCAAACTTGTAAGGCCACAGCCTAGAGCTTGAACTGAAATCATGAAGGAACTCAGGTGTGTGACACCTGCCATTTTAACCTCTGCACATGCAGAGGTGGTTTTCTGTGTACCATCTCTCTTTTGGCAATGTGTTGGCCAGGTCATCTCAGTTCAAAACAACCACCATTGTTAGGGCTCAGCCTGTGTGAAAAAAAGGGTTCCTCTTGACCCTAGTTTTCATGGATCTAGATTAAAATTCATCATAAGAAGGAAGAAAGTTAATTTTTGATTCTAGGACTCATATTAGGCACAGTAGTTTTAACTCAAAAACTAATGCCTAAGCAGTTCTTTTACATGATACAAGAAGTTAAGTAATTTTTCTCTCAGGTGCCTTTTGAATTGAAAAAATGGTTTTTGGGTTACAGTTTAGCTCTTCATCAGTGGCAGTGGGAGAGAAAGGACTGTAGCTTACTTATAGTACCCACATTAATCTTTTCCCCTCTGCCTTATACAGAAAGTTGACAAGTTAGGGTGAGTCCTTTAGGATCTCTAGGATGCTAGGTGGCTTGATGCTCAGCATGATTTTGTTAGGCTACCTTCAGTAGCTCTGATCGCCAGTTTGAATTGCCATTAATAAACTCTTTCCTGTTTCTTTGGACTAGTCTTTTAGAAATTTGTTCATATTTTCTGAGAAACTCAGGTTCTTTATTGTGATACTAAAATAGAACACTTTAGTGGTATGGTTTGAGTTTACTAGAATGAAGTTTTTGTGAAACTAGTTTCTGCCTCACAGTTTCATAAAAACTAAGAAAATTTCAGTGATGGATAAATTATTTTTCATCTATAAAATTAGTAAATACTTTTAAAGTCATAATGCTCAGTGATGGTAAGGATGCAGTGAATGAACAGTCTCATACCCTGGGATATAAATTGACTTAGCCTTTCTAAAAATAATTTGCCAGTAGTATCAAAAATATTTTAAAATATTCATGTCGTTTGACCCCAAAATTTTCATTTTAGAAATGGAGTAAAGATGTATAAGTAGAAATATTTGTAAAAGGTCTATATATTATAGAAAAATAGTCTAAATGTTTATAATAATTAAATGTCAAATTATTCTATATAAAGTATGATATTATATTACAATTAAAATTACATTGACAGAGAATTTTTAATGACATAGCCAGATGTTTGTGACAAAATATTAAGTGATAAATACAATATAGTACTATTGTATATAGTATAATTTAAATTTTATAATATATACAAAATATGAATATGAAAAGTAAAAAAAAAACCTTTGGAAGGAAATAGGCCTTAGTGTTAGTGATAACTATAGGTGGATGGTGGAGTTATAAATGCTTGGAATTTTATTCTTTATAATTCTCCTTATTTTCAGTTTTTCACAATGGACATATATTACTTTTTTAATAGATATAGTAATCAGAAATAATAATGAATAAACAATTCTGTCATTCAAAGGGAAAAAATAAACATTTCTGTAATTTCAGGTTATAGAGAATAAAACATAAGTTTTAGAGTTTAGACCTTGCTCTAGGAAGGCATTTCAGGTTTTTAGTCCATTCTTGACTTTAGGTGAACACTATGTTCCATTTATCACACTTTCCTCTCTGTTCCCTAAATGTACCCTGTGAATTCCTCCCCCTCCATTCTACCTCAAGTATCTGTAACCTCTGGGTGTATAGGTATGGCTTCCCACTAAATATCTCTGGGTATTTCCAGGCACCTTTAGTCTAAAATATCTGAAGCCCAACTCTTGAGTTTCCCCATGTCTCTTCCAAATCAGGCAATGTAATATACCACATTAACAGAATGAAGGACAAAAACTACATGATCTTCTCAATAGATAAAGAAAAAGCATTTGACAAAATTTAACACTCTTTCATGATAGTAAACAAACAATTAAAGAAGGAAAATTTCCTCAACATAATAAAGATATATTAAGAGCACACAGCTAACATATTCAGTGGTGAAAACTGAAAACTTTCCCTCCAAGATCAGGAGTAAGGCAAGGATGCCCTCTCCTGCCACTTCATCATAGTACTGGAAGTTGTAGACAGAACAGTTAGGCAAGAAAAAGAAATACAAGACACCCAAATTGCAAAGGAAAAGTATTATAATATTTGTTTACAGATGACATATATAAAAATCCCTGAAGATTACACACGTGTGCATGCACACATGTGTACACACACGTGCACACACAGACACACATGCCCTGTTAGAATTAATAAACAAATTCAACAAAGTTGCAGATTCCAAAAGCACACAAAAAATGAGTGCCATTTACAATAGCATCAAAAACAATAAAATACTTAAGAATAAATTTAAGCAAAGAGGCCAAAGACTTGTTCATGGAAATTTATACACCATTGCTGAAAGAAATTAATGGAGACACAAATAAATGGAAAGACATCCCATGCTTGTGATGGAAAGATCTAATAATGTTAAAATATCTATACCCAAAACAAATTTGATGCAATCCTAAAACTTATATAGAAACTCAAAGGACCCCAAACATCCAAAACAGTCTTGAGGAAGAAAAACAAAGCTAGAGGCCACACACTTTCTGATTTCAAAACATATCACAAAGCTATAGTAATCAAAACAAAAAGGTACTGGCATAAAGACAGACACATAGACTAATTAAATAGAGTAGAGAGCCCAGAAATAAATCCTTAAATATAAGGGCAAATGATTTTTGACAAGAGTGGCAAGGCTACATATTAGAGAAAGGATAGTCTCTTTAACAATTTGTTAGGAAAACTGGATAGTCACATGCAAAAGAAGGAAACTGGACCCTTATGACTTATGAAAAGTTAACTTGAAATGTATTAAAAACCTAATCATAAGACCTGACTGTAAAACTCCTAAGAAAAACCTTATTACATTGAATTTGGCAATTTTTTTTTGGATATGACACCAGAAGAACAGGTAACATAAGCAAAATTAGGTGAGATTAAATAAAATTTAATGACTTCTGCATAGCAAAGAAAAAAAAGGCAACCTATGAAATGGGAGAAAATATTTTCAAACTGTATATTTGATAAAGGGTTAATATTTAGTATATATAAAGAACTCCTGTAGTCTAGCAACAACAAAATAATCCAATTGAAAAATAGGCAAAGGACTTGAATAACTGTTTCTCCAAAGAAGATACACAAATGGCAAACACATGAGAAGATACTCAACATCGCTAATCATAAGGGAAATGCAAATCAAAACCACAGTGAGATATCACCTCACACCCTTTAGGAGGACCACTATCAAAAATGCAGAAAATAACAAGCATTGGTAAGAATGTGCAGAAATTAGAACTCTTGTGTACTGCTGGTAGGAATGTAAAATGTCATAGCCACTGTGGAAAACAGTGTTGTTGTTGTTGTTGTTGTTGTTTTTACCACAATAAAAGTATAAAAATACATTTTGAAACCATCCACTTCTATTTCTACTGCCATAAGCACAGTGCCAGGTCCTGCCTGTCGTCTCTATCCTGAACCACTCCTGCTGCCTCTTCTCTGACCTCTCTGCTCCCTCTCCTGGCCTTCTAGTCTCCTTCAGCCAAAGTGAACTTTCATAAATGTATCTGGGACTATTTCTTTGTACTCCCACTCATTACAAAACCCCTGACACGCTTAATCCCTTCATAGGTGGTGATGGTCTTTGGACTCCAACTCACATTCCTTACCCTGGCCTGTGTGTGATCTAGCCTCCATCTGCGGCTTAAACCGCTTCTCTAGTCGTCCTTCAGCTTGGCATCACCCTGTGCCCCACCCTGCAGCCTTTCACTGCCTAGGATAATCCAGGGCTTTCCCACTTTAAAGTTTTGTACATGTCCTTCCTTTTCTCTGCAAAGTTCTGCCCACCGCTCTTGATATGGGTGGTTCCTTCTCATCCTTCAGATTCCTGCTTAAAGTAAGTCCTCAGAAAGGCCTTTCAGAAGCTTCACTGTTACTTTTGTTCACTTCTGCATACCCAGTCCGTAGGGCAGTCCTGTGACATAGCAAATGCTTAATTAATGTTTGAACAACCCACTGACTCTGAATGAATGAAGTACTTCTCCCTTCTGCCCAGAATTGTTCTTCTCTTTTTCTGTAGATAGTCTAATTACCCTCCAGAGCCCTGTTCAAATCTCACATGGTTTCTTTCCATCAGGGCCATACACAGTATGTTCAAATAAGAATTTTGCTCCCCTCTGTGGTGCCTCATAATGGCACTTATTTTGTTCTTATTTAATAATTACCTGGTTTGTGTGTCTTCCCAAGCAAATGCTGATGCCGTGGAAAACAGGCGCTATGTCCTTTTTCTTTCTGAATTCTTACTGTCTAACACAGTGCCTGTTCCATACTGAGATGTAAGTAAATTTGAAATTTAGTCACCAGAAATTGCACTGTGAGCAGACTTCCTGTTCATGCTGGGCTGGTTTACTGATTCTTTTTCTAGTGGATGTAAAATACACTGTACCCCTGGAAACTGAGTCCCTGTGCCTTGGGGTACATTGTCATTCAATTACCCACAGCCTGGCCATGGTGTCCTTGTTATTCTGCAGACTGTTTTTGCTCTCCTTAATAGCATTTTACTGCTAAAAGGAAGTATAGTGCTACAAAGGAGTTTCTGAAAATGAATTTAAAATAAAAGAAGTGCTTTTATTAAGTGTTTAATAAGAACTTCCCATCTCTTCCTCCCGGATCAAAAGAGGTGTAGATTGAAACCACTGCATAGAACACGAACCTCCCATAAGGGAGATGTTATGAATTTCAAAACACATCTTCAGGTTTTAATTCTGATATTTAGCCAGAGCCATGCTGTTCCTGGGCACCTGGGACAGTGCAGTGGTACCTTGGGGATGATAAGCTGACTGGTTAGAACACCAGTAAGACTGTGTTCAATAGTAGGTCAGATCTGGAAGAAGTATTCCCAAGGAGTCTTAAATAAATTTCAGTTATAGACTGCCTTTATAATAGGGTAAATGTTTCTTCATTGTAAAGAATATTAAACCAGGATAAACTATAGCTGTTATTTTTTTTAGTGCTTTTCTATATTTCTAAATTTTCAACATTGAAAGTTATTGTTATAATCAAGTGCATTTTCTTACCTTAAAAGTGATTAATTTAGATTGCACTGGTTAATAAATGCTGATGACTCCAGTTGGTTCTAGACCGATAACAAGCGGCTATCGTTAAGAAGCATGACAATGCCAAGACCTGTGGGTCTACAAGATATCTCATTTTTTGTTGGCAAGAGAGTAAATTGGCATAATCACGTCAGAAGATAGTTTGACATCACATCCTAAAGTTGAATATTCACATTTCATTTGATCCAGATATACACCTTAGGTGTAAAATCTATGAGAGGCTCTTGTATATGAGGAAGAATGTTCAGAGCTGCACTGGAAATAATAGCAAAATTTTGGAAACACCTACATGCCATCAATGAGAAAGTGGATGAGTATGGTGCTATAATCTCCAATTGAAATATTAGGCAGCAGGCAAAAAAAAAATGAGCCATAGTGAATCCCAAGACATGTCTAAATCTTAGAAATACAATATTAAATGAAAAAGTGTGTCCCAAAATACTACCTACAGAGTGACAACCTTAACGGAATTAAAACAACTAAAATAAGAATGTGTTTTTAGGAATACAGCTAGATTCTATAAAATTGGTATAGAAAGCACAGGCAGGGAGAGATGGCCATGGAATTTAGGATGGGACTTGCCTCAGGCTGGGGAGGCAGTGAATAAGCTCCATGGAAAGTTAAATAATTTTGTATGTGATTCTCCAGCTTTTGTTTTGAGTGGTGGTTTTGTGAGCACTTATTACATTATGAATGAATGAATGAATGGATGAATGAAAGCAGGCCATGCATGGATCAATGATGAAAGGATGTCATGAACCAAAGATTAGGATTAATCCAATCCCAAAGAAATTTCACCACTGCCACCATTACCTCCCCCCCCAAAAAAAAACCTTTATTTTTTAAACAAATGAATTGCAAAAGCAAGATTGCAGCAAGGACATATTTAAATGATGTCAATGGACAACTGATAGACTGATTTAAATTATTTGTATCTGTTCTTCTAAGCAAGTGCTCAAGCACTGGTCATTGCTACATTGTTGGCTTATTTTAAGTTACAGTGAGTCTAAAGTTTAAAATTATTTTTCTAATATTTTCTAATACAGGCTTTTTGCTAATCAAGGCTGACTTCCCAATTAATCAAACTAATAATTTATTTACAAATTAAATTTTTTTTCTTCAAATCTTTTCCAGAATTCTGTGGAGTACAAGTATTATAATATTTTGGGACATTTATTTTGTCCCTTAAAAAAAAGAGTTTTAAATTTCATCCTAAATTAGGGTGGTACCGTTTTGAAAATATTTTATAAGCATGTAGTCAGTCTGTGCCAGAGCTGGTACTGAGCCTGGAGATAAATGCATGAAATAGCTGAGATTCTTGGCCTTACAAGTAGCTCACAGTATGGAACAATCAAATGTATAAATTATTAATCTACCACATGCAAAATGTTATAAAGGTTCTAAACAAAGAAGGCTATGCCTTGTTCTATTTACTTAGTTGTTCAAGAGGCTTTCAGGGCGGTGACATTTGAGCTGGGCCCTGAAGAATGAGGGGAGAAAAGTCATACTAGGCAGAGGAGCTCCTCACTGGGTGATGTTATAAAGCAGCAGCCCCCAACCTTTTTGGCACCAGGGACAGGTGCTCTTATGAGAATCTATTGCCTGATGACCTGAGGTGGAGATGCTTGTGCTGGGGAGTGGCTACAAATACAGAGAAAGCTTCGCTTACTTGCCTACTGCTCATCTCCCGCTGCTCATTTCCTGGCCCGGTTCCTAACAGGGGCTGGGGCTGGGGACTTCTGTAATAGAGGGAGGCAAGTACCCAAGGCCTTCTGATAATGAATGGTGGTTTCAATAAGAGGGTGATATTCCCTTTGCTGCAGAAATTGTTATCTTCTGCATCACGGTTGTTCAGCTGCTGCCTCCTGAGGCTCACCTCTTTCTTGCAAGATCTAAAGGTGAGCTCTTTCTGATGGGGTGGGTTTGCCTGGCAGAGTCTTTTATGTACTGTCCTCTTTGATATGGCTGGGTTTCAGAAGGAGGCCTTATTATCTATTAGGTTACTCATTTAGACTCAGCTATATTTGAGGGGAATAAAAAGTGATGCTAGGTTAGGGGTTAGGGCACTGAGGAGACATAGCTGCAGAAACTAGTGGAACACACCGTAGGCTCTGATTTTTTTCCCCTGAATCCCGAATTTGGATTTCTTCCAAAAGGCTTAGTACAAAATGAGCTCAGAATGCTTTGGTAAGCTTCTTAGTGTAAGTCAGCAGCCTAGCAAGAAGGATAAGTGTTGTTGGTCTTCTTGTATGACCTCTGAAATAGCTTTAATTGAATCCCTTTTGCATTTCTCAGGAACCTTTTAGAAGCAAAATTCTTGAAATTGCTAGATATGAGTTTTCCCATTTATACATAGGGGTATAACCTGATGAATGGTAGAATCAGCCTTAAGACAAAAAGCAGACAACAGTGATGTAGGGAAAACCATTGTTCTGCAAGCATGGAGACTTGAAATGGTGAATGGACTGGGCTTCCCTGGCCAGGGGCTGACACTTCTGCATCTGGACCAGAGGTCAGTGGCCAATTTGGTAGATACCATGAAGACCTGGCAGGGGCACTATTGGACACCAGACATTTCTTCTTTTATCTCTTGTTCCAGATCCTTTGTTCACAGTCCCTCTACTTGGAATGACATTCCTAGTAGAACAAGAGGCAACAGCAGAAGGAGTGGGGCAAATCCATTGACTGGTCTAGACATTTAGTGTTTTCCTTTCAGTTCTATATCAACTATTAGCTGGCTGTTGCCATAACCAATTTTGTAAAAATTGTTTGAACTAATTAAATTTCAATATCCCTGACTTTGTATATCCTGCCCTATGCTCCAGTGAAATTCCCTGGCCTTTTCTTTCTGATTGATTCTGTGCAGCTTTATCTAACAATCAATATTTAAGACAGTTAATATATAACTCTTGACTTATCTTGCTTTGGGAAAATAAGCCCAGTATAGCCACCAAGTTCTTCTTTGAACTGGCTAAAACAGGCATTGTTCTTTTATCCTGTTTGTACTTTTATGATTTAAACACAGTGGTCAGGAGGCTCTGGAGAGGTATTGTCCTTAAAGCTCATTTTACTGTGTCAGACCCACAGCTCACACTATACTTGTGAGATTTTCCTCAAGTAATGCCATGTAGGACCCCAAAATTTCAGAGACTTATAAGCACAAACATGTATTTCTTGCTCTGGGTCTGTAGGTCAGCTGGGGTTCTCCTTTAGGCTATTCATGAGACTTAGGTTCTTGTGTTTCATCTTTCTGTAACTGGCGGTGACCAGACAAGACTCTTCACAGAAGAAATCAGGATCGCAAGAGAACAAGCAAAAACAATCAGGAATATTTAAAGTCCTGCTCACCTCGCCTCCGCTCATGTTCCACTGGCTAAAGCATGTCAATATCAAAACAAACATCAGTGGGGCAGGGAGTGTATCTCTCCCACTAGTGAATATGTGCTGAACAGTAAGACAGTCCCCCAAACCCCACCAGTGGAGACCTGGAGAGAGATTAGGATGATCTTCGCTCAGGCTTCTTTCTCCAGTTTCTTCATCATCTGATGATTAATTGTTTTTCTGCTTATATCTCTCCCCTCAACACTCACATACTCAGATGTGGGTGAGCTCTGCAAACACTCCTCTGTCTCCTTTGATAGTTTTCATCTTCCTATTTGTCCGAAACCATGGGCATTTCCCCTTGCTCACACTTGTTATTGGACTTCCCCTGGAAATCAAATCTTTCAGGACACAAATCTTTACCCTTGGCCCAGTGTCTCACTTGATTTCTAGGTTTGACCTTCCCTCTGTATACACTTACCTGGAATTCACTTCAAGCTCAGTACATCCCAAATTTTACCTTTTCTTAGGCAGCATCCAAATCTGGCTCATGCTTATTCCCAATTTTCCCTATTTATTTTAAAGCCTCCATCTTTTCTGGTCAGGTTCTTTAGTTTTGAGGGCTTTGAATCATTTGTCTTTGAATTTCTCTTTCCTTTATTGCTGTTTATTTAATCAGTCACTAAACTCATTTGCTTCCTACTTACCTCTTAGCTGTCACTCTTTCTTATGTCCTGCTCTTGGCCAGCCTCGTGTTAAGAACATGCCTACCTGACTAACTGGCCTTCCTGTCTCCTTCCTGTGCCCCCTTCCCAGTCCCCTCCCCCTCCAGTGCTTTTGGCAGTCTGCTGCCTGAGGGGTTTTCTAAAAGCTCTGCTGTTACTTGAGCGCTCCTGCATATGTCATAGCCCACAGAGGATGATAGTGGCCTGGGAAGGCCTGCAGATAAAATTGGTCATCAAACCCCATTGTTCCATGTGGTCTGTCCCACTCTGTCTTCTGGAGTCAACCCTTTGTTCCAATAGAGGCCAAGTTTTTTCTCCTGCCATCTGCACACCATGCACATTCCTATGAGTTTGCATTTGCTTTCTTCTTCTGCCAGTGTGGGATCTCTTGAAGTTCTATGCCTGAGGGCATTGCTTTTCCTGGTAGTCTGTAAGCACACACTGAAGGCAGGAATTGCTTACATAGGTGGGTAGAAGCAAAGGTGGAGAGAGCATTAAGGAGACTGGAGGAAGTAGAGAATACCTACTGTAGAGCCGACCTACTCATGTTTTTCCCCTTTTTCTGCCTCCCAACCAGGATTTAGAAAAGTCTGGGTACACAGGACATACAACTCTGATATACTTGCAGGTGAACTAAAATTAAATCATACAAATTAGCTCAGTCCCAATGATGATGGCTCTGAATACCATGTGGTTATGTCTTGCCTTAACATTACTAGCACTTAACAGTGCCTAGTACTTAAGAGGCCCTGGATAAATGTTCACTGGATGAGTGGAATGATGAAAGAGTGAACGAACAAACTGCTGGGGGCTGAGAGGACACCTTCTGAACACTTGGTCAATAGAGGATCGTTAATATATGGTCAGTGTGCCATCATCAGTGTAGCACAACATGACAGTGATAACATGTGTTTCATAGTTATTGTTCTAGCTTTTTTCTTCCCACTTTCACCCCTGTGAAGTTTTAGGAAAGCACAGTATTATCCTGGAAGCTCAAAGAGTGGACTTACCAGATCAGGTAGTTAATGCAGACCTTAAACTAACATCCACATTATAAAACTTGACCCCTAGGCCAGCACATGAAACTCTTCTGATTCACATTAAACTTGTTAAGGCTTCAAAAGTAATGAGATGTTCTTTCCTGGCTTTTGATAGACTTATGCTAATGCAGTGAGGAGTCACCACTAATAAGCAAGGAGAGGCAGAATTGATTTAAGGATCTGTCACATCAAAAACATACTGTCTGATGGAGACAAAGTTATCATTGCAAACTTGTCTTTTTCTTTATTCCTGTGTGTGCTGCTCATCTCCCTGCTAATTAGAGACATCAGAAGATAACACTTCATTTTCTGGCAGCCGTATAAAAGCTTCCTGCTTTTTGGAAGGACTGAGAGCCTTCCCTTCTCAGGAGTTGGCCCATAGCTGTACTCCTTCTCTTCCCCTGCCTCAACCCCAGGGCCTCCCTCAAGCACGTTGCTGATATGGGCTTCTTTTTGTTTTCTGTGTCTTCACCTCCAGTCTCAGGTAAATCAAGCAACAGTGGAGGCTTCCTCCTAAAACCAGAAGCTAGACATACCCTGTCTATGAAAGGTATAGCCATAGGATAACTTTCAGCTCTTACTGTAAGTTAATATGTACATTCATTAATTTAAACTGATAAGGTTGAAAAACTGTATGTGTCACATATTGATTATCATCTGAAGATTGGAGACAGCTTTTCTTGTGAAGATTAAATAGAAAGTCTGAGTGATATACAACATTGATTTTCTTTAGCTATCCACTGCAGACCATCTCTTCTTTGTTTTGGTTGTTTCTTAGTGATGCTCTGGGTTCCACATTCCTATAGAGAACTTAGGAAATTACTTTTGTTTTTTTTTTAAAAAAGAGGCTGTTTATTCCGTCTGGGTAGTTTTGCCATTGTAGGTTTCTGTTGTTTTCTTCTATCTCAGCACCCTGTGTGTTTCTTGGTTGTCCCTAATCAGTGTTGTTTATTGTTTGTAATGGTTGGTTTTGTAATGTCTGCCTCTCACACTGGACTAGAAGTCCATTAAGAGTGGGGAATAGTCATTTAACGACCTGGTGAAATGGACCTACCTTTTTTTTTTTCTACATAAACATTGTCTATTCATAATTAAAGCTGAAGCTAGGAAAGTTTCTGATCAATGCTAGTATTGGTTTGGCTATGTACAAGAAAACAACATTTCTAAAGATGGACACAGAATGAGCAAACCGGGTCAGCACCAGACTAAAATAAAAAAAGAACAAGTGTGTGTGGGGTGGGAGAGAGAGGGAGAGGGAGAGGGAGAGGGAAAGTGTGTGTGTGTGTGTGTGTGTGTGTGTGTGTGTGTGTGTGTGTGTGTACAGTCTTGCAATCAAGCATAAGCTAATGTTTTATTGTATTTTTCTTGTCTGCTTCCTCCTACTTTGGTTCAATGTTGAGTTTTAAGCCTTAGAGATAAAAACTCAGCATAGTTTATAGTGTAAGAATGTTAAGTTATGGTGTTTTTGAATGTTGGAAATGGCTAAGTTTAAAAGAGATAGAGAATTATAGTTGGAAGAAAGTTTCAAGGAAAAAAAAATATTTGTCCAGCTTATCTTTGAAAATGAATCAAACAGGCAAGAGAATCTAGATTCAGTTTCCCAAGGTCGAAAATTTCTCAGTAGATGTATACAACTTTGATTTCATCTCACACTACTAAATAAGTTAACCAAGATGCGTAAGATGCCTTGCTGGGTGCTCTGTTATGCCAAGTTAATGTTCATGTTCTAATTCTGATTCTCTATTAGCACATCCCAGAGTGCTTCTTTTTGGGAAAGGAAGAGAGAAATGGCCTCTGTTGGCCATTTCCATGTGTCAGACACAGGTGTACATACTCACTAGATATGGGTAATATCCTCAGAGGTGGTGATTGTGGTCCCGTTTTACATAGCAAAGAGCTAAAACTCACAGCCATTCAGTGAATTGTCAAGGGTTCACAGCTAGTTAAATGGTGGAACTAGAATTCAAAGGTGGGCTTTAGAAGGGGCTTCTCAAAAAATGAAAGAGTGCCAACATACCTCTTGGGGCTCTAGAATTGCATTTTCAAATGATTTTGTTTGAGGATGAAAAAAAGGCCAGACTGACAGACTCATTCACTGCCTTTCCAGACTTTTGCTGTCCCTTTGGAGATTTTAGTTGACTTTCCTGCTTCCCTTCTGGAAACTTCCACTGAGTCTTCAAGTACTGGATATTCTCCACTGGCCTCAGCAATAAAATGTAGGGTAGAAAAATGTAGAAAAATATACAAGATGAAAAGGTAGAGAAACATTCTGTCACAGTGTAGTCTAACATATCATTTAAGCAGTCTGACTTTAGTGAATTTGAGAGCAAGGAGAAGTTTCTCATTGAGAAATAAAAATCCTTTAGCTTGGAGAATATTTTCAAAAAATAAATTCTTCATTACCCTAGATAGTTATTGAAATGAAAATAGTTCAAATCAAGCCATATCATGAAAGACATAATTCAGCAGCAGTCCTTGAGAATTTACCTATTTTCCATTCAAACATTAAAGTGATCGTTTAATCTGACATATAATTCCCTGAACTCTCCCTAAATAATTGCTTTGGTGATTTTAACTCAACCTTGAAACAGACTTGGATCTGTTGTATATTTGACTTCATTCAAAAGAAAGAAGCAATTTAAAAGAAATAGAGACTTCAGAGGTTTAAACCCTTTGCCCATGGGGACTAGAAGAGAGGAGAAGAAAAGGTAAGTGTGTGGGAGCCCAGAATGGAATGAGGTATCAGCTCTAACAATAATAATACCACCTGTTATATATGTAATACTGTTTTATCTAACATCTACCAGGCATCTGGTAGATGTTAATCTTTACAGTAGCCTTTTGAGTTAGGGCAACTATTAGGACCCCCAGAGAAATTGAGTCTTAAGGACTGACTTATCCAAGATCATGCTGCTAAATAATAAAGTCAAAACTTGAACCTAGGCTTCCAGGTTCCAATCTATTGCTCTTTCCATCAAGCCATTTGTCTCTCATAAGAGGCAAGTATTTACTATGGATAAATTCTTGTTAAATTTGGCAAGGCTAATACAAATTCTTTTATTATAATGGAGCTTTTCCTATGTTCGAGACATGTGGGCATTGCCTAAGGTTTATAACAGTATTTATAGAATGAAATTTGAGCTGTGATAATGAAGTTCTGAATTATTTTCTGTGTAGCACTAAGCTTTAGTGAGCTAAATTTCAGTCAATAGTATGTGAATATACTGGTCTACTTTCACATACCTTGGGCATATGGTTTCCAGGATAACTTTGAAGCTGTTTAAATCAAAGTGGAATAAGAAAAAGGTAGAAAAGAAGAAATAAATAAGATGTCACTTAGTGTGATAACAGCTTTAGTTAAAAGAACAGCTGTGAAGTGATTGGAATGAATATAGTGTAGACAATTTTAGAAGCGTTTTTTTCCAAGTAAGTGTCCTGCTTTCCAAATAGAGTTTGAAAGCTTTTATCTATTTTTTTAAATTCATTTATTTATTCAGCAGCTATTTGCTGAGTATCCCCATAATGCCAGTCTTTGTGCTGGGCCCTAAGATTCAGAGAAAAGACATGTTTCCTGTCCTTGAGCTCACAGACCAGTAGGTTTGTGGGGGTCATGAATAGAGACACTCAGAAGCTCAGTGTAAGTTTCACAAAGGTTTGGCATTTGTCTTATGATGGGTACCAAGTTTATCTACCCCCAAATTTTAAATTTATTTTCTTGAAGTGGGAATTTTTAGTATTTCATATTATAAGAGATATTACAGTCTAGTTTGTGAGAAACCTAATTATTGAGACATTCATTCATTCAGCAAACATTTGTTAAATGCATACTATATGCCTGGCCCTCTGCTGGGTATTAGGATTAGAGAGATGAAACCAATAGAATTCCTGCTGTAAGGAGCTCTCAGTCTAATAGAAGAGAAACAAAACAACCAATCTGCATTCTGCCACTTACCTTTGGCAAGCAATTTAATTTTATAGAGTTTTTGTAACAATAAAATAATGCCTGAAAAGCAGTAAGACAGAGCTGGGCACATAAGAAGACTTTATGTAGTTGCCACTGTCAGTTATTATGAGAGAAGTAGAAGAGGCACATAGAGGTAAGAGGAGCTACTTGTGCCTTAGGGAGGGCTCAGGAGAGCCTTCCTGGAGGAGGTGCTGCTTGAGCTGCATTGGAGGCGCAGTGGGTTTTTGCCGTGTCAACAAGGCAAGAGTTGTTAAAGACATACTAACAACGACCTACACCAGATAGAGGGCACAGCATCAGCTGAGGCATGAGATGGACAGCTGCCACACTTAGGGAGATGCAGGGAGAGCAGCACATTTGGAATATAAAGTACAGGGAGAACTTTGGCCCAAATACTCCTAGTAACAAGGTAGAGAGGTACGAAGGGGCCAGATGCTGTGTGTGGCCATGGAGGAAGGCAATAGCCTACAGCCACAGGCAGGAGGTTTGCATTTGAGAAAGACACATGGTCCGAATTGTCCAGTGGGAACTCAAGATTATTTTGCCCTGTTCTGAGGCTCTTGGGTTAAATATTCTACATTGTCTGTTATTTTAGGGGGTGGGGAGAGAATCATTTTAAAAACCTGCTGCATAGTTAAAAGTCATGTTGAGCATCTGCCTTCAAGCAAGAAATGTCATTCATACAAGAGGGAAGGCTCACTTCTAGTTCTAAAGAAAACTAAATATTCTTATTTGGTCCAGCAAATGCTCTAAGAGTAAGTCATCTATAAAATATGTATATTTCCTAGTCACATATTTGATTGTGTTGGCAGAAAATTGCATGTTCGGCATAAATGTTCAGAAAGACAGGAAAGATTAGACTGTATACAATCTAAAACAAAATCTTTTCTCTTTAAACCCGTCTGACACAGCCAGGGCCTGACTCAGTGGTAGCCTAAATCTGAAATGGTATTAAAGTTTCATTTTACCCAATTTCTTTTAAAATTAAGTTCAAATACTTTTGTCATGATGTCAGTAAAAATAAATAAAAAAGAAAACAGTGGAGAGATATGATCTCCTTTTTCCGAAGGGCAGACAGGGCTGTGCTGTGACACTTTAGCTGTCTTTAAAAACTGCATCAGCAGAGCTATCAAAGGAGCTCGTTGGCCTGCAGTTTAACCATAGAAAACATGTTTTCTTAAATTATTTTGGCTTTTTAGGATGTCTTCCTAAATGAAAAAATGATCACAGTTAGCATGCCTGACCCTTGTTGGCCTGATCACTTTATGTAGAAGAATAATGCTATTATGGCCGAACAGTCTGGAAAGAATACCAGCTTGCTTAGGTTAAAAATTCTCAGTGGCTTCAGAAGACACTAAGTCGGTAGAGAAAGAATTGAGGGCTAAATATGTAGATTTTGAGTTGTGGCAGAGTAACCAATACTTTGTTCAGCATCCATGTGTTTTTGCTTCCTTCTTTGGAAGAATCTCATCTTGCACAGGCCACTTTGGGAAGAGAACGTGCGTCCATAATCACTGAAAGGAAATACCCTAATGTGGTAAGAGTCTATCCTGGCTGGCCTCATGAGGTTTAGCAGCTGTTGCCAAGATGTCGTGCAAAGGGGTGGCCTGGCTGGAATGCCAGAAGCATTGTTGGTTTCTCAATGCGATAGGGGAAAACCACACATTTCTATTTATAATGAATCAAAATGATGCATCAATGTACTGATAGCTCTCTTATATGCATTTCCTATTCATTCACTATTTACATTTTTACTTTAGATTTCCAGAGAAAATCTCACCCATTTACTCTGTCACCTTGGTTCTTGAGTATAGCAATAGTGTTTGACAATAGATGTGGTGAAAGTATTTTGCAACTTTAGTTCTGAACATAGAGCTGATGTTGAAAGTATGAAGTTATTTGGGGAAGGGGTGTAATTAGGTTCATTTAACAATAAAATATTAATTTTATATATTTTATATTAGTAAAATATTTTTATTCCATGTCTCATTTTACCCCTATTAAATTTAGAAAATAAGAGCAAATATAATTATTTCCATTTTACAGTTTATAAAGCTAAGATGAAGAGGAAGTAAATGCCTCTCATTACGTTGTACAGCTAATCACGGACAGAATTAGACTAGAGAGGTTCTGCCGATTGCCTTTGTTTCATACTTCTGTCCAGTGTCACAGCCTGATTTTAGGGAGATTCTTTGCCATTGTATTTTTTGAGTTGTAATGGAATTTGTTCTGATTTTAGAAATACTTTTGTCTCTTGCCTTTAATAAAATATTGGAAGGACTACTATGAAGGGTTGTTAAAGACCTATACCAAGAAAAATATCTCATTATAACTAATCTCTGAGCCCTTCTCTATTCCAGGCATAGTGCTAGGTGCTTTATATATACCATTTAATTTCACACAGCTTTGTTAGGTATTAACCAATTTTTCAGTTGAGGAAACTGAAGTATGGAGAGGAAGGAAACTGCCAGTGGTTATACAATTCGAAAGTGGTAGAGCTTAAATTCAAATCTAGATCTGTGCCTATTTCTGCCAAGCAGTGCTGCTTCCCCACATTGGGTGACCAGAGCAGAAATGGGTATTATATCCACAATACAGATATTTTAGTTATTTAAAGAACCAGCAAATACATGAGTCTTGATTATTAGCAGTTATTAAAAGATGAAAGAAATATAAGTTCTGAGCTCTGTTAAAAATACCATAAAATATTAAAGAAATAAAAGCTTGCTTCCTGCTTTCAAGATGTTACCATCAAGTTGAAGGCATAGAAGTAAAACAAATTAGCTCTAGAACATAAATAACATGATCATAAAACCACACTCGGAAACAGAGAATCAGAGAGGTTTGAAGATAGAAAGGTCCAGGAGGACGTTCCAAGCCTGAAGTTATCCTTTTCCCTGTGATTTGTGTGTCACTGATACCATGAGCTTCCCAAGACACCAAACCCACAGACATAAAGTTCTAGTACATTCCTTCCACTCTTTCATCTCCAGTCTTCTGAGAAGCAGGCTTGCAAACTAAATTTAAAGTGACCATCAATATTGTACCCCTCTCTTATCCACAGAACAATAAATCCATGCCACTTCTTTCATATCCATCCCCAACCCTGCCAATCATGTTTCTCCTGGTTCATAATTCTATCAAATTGAGCTAAAAAAGACACCAAACCAGAATCCTGGACCTCATCCCCTTGTAGAGTCCAGGGCACCAAATTCTCTGTAAGCGCGGGCACTCCTGCTGCTCCCTCAGTGAGAGCTACAGAGGTTCATTTCTGCATGGGTCCCCACTTCAACTCTTCTTCCTCCTCCCCACAGCCAAGCTAGTCTTCTCTTCATCTCATATACCTGGTTCTCATGCCTACCTCTTTGCTTTTGTTTGGGATAGTATCTTCATCCAGATGCTGTCCCACCACAGAGATGTGTGGTAGAAAGGATACTGGACTGTGTTGTTTGTATCAGTGTGGAGTCAGAGTTAACCTGCACGCCCATCACTGTTAAAAGGGACAGGTATGACGTGGTTGAAGCACACCATGGCATATTATACAGCAGTAATAGATATTGCAATGATTCTGTTACCAGTTGGTGAAATAAACTCCCTCCAGGACATTCCTCTCACAAATAACTAAAATCTTGGGATGGAGTGGGTGGTGGAAATGCCAGCTACATGAAGGTATTAGAGAGTGAATAGATTCAGGAGAGATGTCAAAACATGGAAGAAAGAAATGGCATTAAGTATGCTTCCCATTTTTATGACTTTAGCCTAGAGTCAGACCACAGTCAGAAGCCACACTTGACATTTAAAAGTCCATTAGAAAATTACAGCCTTTCTGGTCTAGAACCAGATGATGGTATTAAGGTCTACTGCAGCCTCTGGAAAGTGTTTGTGGAGGGTATATGCTGGAATAAGAGAGTGGAAGATCAAAATTTTGTGTATAAACTCCACCCAAATCTCTGTCCAACCCCTGAACTGCAAATTCATGGGACAGATTCTAGATAAAGATAGAAGAACTGAATTGAGATTTGAATTGTCATTCAAGAGATGGAATTTTCCATTTTCTAAGTTAATTGCCTGCTTTTAAAAAATAAAATCAATACTCCTTAGAAGAGTGTAACAGAATTCACATTATAACTTTCACAATGTACTGGATACATTGAAAAATTATTTGACATACAAAGAACCAGAAAAATATGACTCAATTTTAAGGAAAGAGACAATCAACTTATACCAAGCTTGAGATGACTCAGATATTGAAATTAGCAGACAAGAATTTCAAAGCATTTATAATTGTTCAATGAATTATGCTCACAATGACTGAAAATAGAAGACAAGATAATATATAGATATAGAAAATGTCAAGCATATTTCAAATATATATAATGAAATATATTGAAAATAAAATACGTAAAATATAAATCAATAGAAAACTAGAAACGTTAAAAAACACAGTGGAAATTCTAAAACTTACAACTATATCTAAAATTAAAATTTCACTAGGTGGGCTTAACAACAGATTAGAATTGCCAAAGAAAGAGTGAACTTAAAGATAGATTAAGTATCTGATCTTAAGAAAAAAAGAAATTAAAAAAAAAAATTGGGAAAAAAAAGAATAGAGCCTAACAGATCTATGGGACAATATCAAAAGACTAACATGTATGTAATTAGAGTTCAAGGAAAAAGGAGAGAGAACAAGGCAGAAATTTATTTGAAGAAAAAAATGGCCAACATTCACAAATTCAGTGAAAGATATGCATTTAAAAATTTAAGAATCACAGAGAACTCCAAGCAAATAAGAAAAAGCAATTCCTTGGCACATCATAGCTAAACTTTTATAAATAGAGAAAATTCTGAAAGCAGTTTGAGCAAATCAGCACGTATACAGAATAGTGATTTGAGTAATGTGGATTTCTGATCAGAAAGGTCAAGGGCAGAAGACATTGAAATTGCATCTTTAAAATGTTTGAAAAAAGAAACTGTCAATCCAGAATTCTATAAACAACAAAAGACTCTTTCAAGAATGAAGGCAAAATAAAGATGCTTTCAGATTCAAAGAAAAAATAAGCTGAGGCTGTTGATCATCAGAAGACCTATACTGCAAGAAGTACTAAAAGAAATTCTTCAGGTTGAAGGGAAATACTGGGTGGAAACTTAGATCTTCAGGAAGAAAGGAAGAACATCAAAATTGAAAAATAAGTGGCTCAAAATAAAAGACTAGTTATCCCTTATTATTTAAGGTACATAGGACTATATGAAACAAAAATATCAGGTTGTCCAGAGTTTGTAATGAACATAGCTGCAATACATATTACAACTCTACAATAAAAGTTGGCAGTGGTGTCAAATGGACCAATTGATTGCAATATTTCTATTTTTCTTTTTTCTTTTTGCTTAAAATAATACTTTGAAAGTTAAGGATGTATGTTGTAATTCCTAGAACAACAACTTTAAAAAACAGAATGATGTATAGCTAATAAGCCAATATAGATGAAAACAGAATTCTGGGAAACATACAAATAATCCAAAAGGAGGTAGGAAAGGAAGAAGAAGGGGAAAAACCACGGGGAACAAACAATAAAATGATAGACTTGCATCCAACATATTAGTGCTTTTATTAAAAATTAAGGAATTAAATACTCCAATTAAAGGACAAATATTGTCAAATGGAATTTTTAAAAAAGAATGAACATGTCTGCTTTTTACAAATAGATTGAAAGTAAATGCATGGAAAAAGATATTCCATGCAAACAGTAAGTGTAAAGAAGCCAGAGTGTCTTCCATCAGATAAAATAGATTTCAGTACAGGGTTTTACCAAAAATAAAGAGGGATATTTCTTAATGATAAAAGATCAGTTCACCCAAAATACATAGAAACCATAAGTGTTTTTTACCTAATGACAGTTTCAAATTACATAAAGCAAAATTTAATAGAATTGGAGGGAGAAGTCAACATTTCTGCAATTGTATTTGGCAATTTTAACATTATTTTTACTGATAGAACAATTAGAATTTTATAGAACAATTAGAAAAAAATAAAAGCCAGTAGCATGTAGATGATATGAAAACACCATCAACCACTTTGACCTAATTATATTTCTAGAACACTACATTTCCAAACTGAAGAATATGTATTCTTTTCAAGTGTCCATGGTACAGTCAATACAATTGACCATAAAACAAACTTCAGTAAATTACAAATGACTGAAATACTATAGATTATGTTTTCTGCCCTCAGATATTTGAAAATTAAACACATTTCTAAATAACCTATATATCATAGAGGAAAACAAAAAAATTTAAAATTTTTACTAATAAATGATAGTGAAAACATATCAAAATTTGTGATATGTAGCTAAACAGATTTAGAGGGGAATTTATAGCTTTAAATGTTTATTTTAGAAAAGAAAGATGTAAAATTAGAGGCCTAAGATTATACCTAAAGGACTAGAAAAAGAACACAGTAAGCCCAAAGTTATGTAGAAAGAAGGAATGATAAGGATAAAAGCAGAATCAGTGAAAGAGAAAACAAAAACAATATAGAAAAAGTTACAAAGTTAAAGCTTGCTTCTTTGAAAAGAGCAAACTATTGGTAAACTCCTAGTGAGTTTACCAATTAAGAAGAGATAGAACATGAATTATGACTATAAGAGCTGAAAAAAGCATTATTCAGATCTCATGGATAGTAAAAGGATAAGAGAATATTATGAACAAGTTTATATCATTTAATTCAGCAACTAAAATGAAATGAAAATTTATTGAAAAAGTTATTTTACCAAAACAACACTAGATGAAAGAAAATATGAATAGCTCTATATCTATTAGATAAATTTGAATTAACAACAACAAACTCAAAGCCTGATGGTTTCACTGATGAATTCTATCAAAAAGTTAAGAAAAAGCCTACAATTGTATACAGACTCTTTCAGAAAATAGAAGAGGAAGAAACACTTTCTCAGTTGTACTGTAAAATCAAAATAATATTCATACCAAAATTCGACAATTATATTAGAAAAAAATTACAAATGAATATCCTTTATGAACATAGGAGGGAAAATATTTAGCAAAATATTAGCAAATTGAATGTAGTGTTTATCTGAGGAATATGAGGCTGGCTTAACATTCAAAAATCAGTCAATCTGCTTTGCTATATGAACACTGGAATACTCAATATTGTTAAGATGCCAACTCTCCCCAAATTATTTATTGGTTCACTGTATAAATCATAATTTTAAATTGATAAGCTGTTCTAAAGTTTATATGGAAATTCAAAGGACCTAAAACAGAGGTTCTGAAACCAAGGCTTGTGGACCAGCTGCAGTTATGTAAATAAACTCTTATTAGACTACAGCCACACCCATTTGTTAACATATTGTCTTATGGCTACTTTCATGCTATAGATAGTGTTGTTGAGTAGTTATGACAGATGCCATATGGCTATCTGCCCTAAAGAAAAAAAAAGTTGGCTAAACTTTGACCTAAAATATCCTAGAGCAATATTGAAAAAAAAAAGTTGGAGAACTGATACTACATGACTCCAAGACTTACTCTAAAGGTATAATAATAATCAAGACAGTATGATGCATAAGAGGATCAATGGGGCAGAAGAGAGCCCAGAATTAGACCCATGCTTAGTCATTTGATTTTTTTTTCTAATAAAGACACTAAAACAGTTAAGTTGGGGAAAAGAAAGTCTTTCCAACAAACGTTGCTGGAATAACTAGTTATCCCTATGGGATAAAATTAATCTCAACCCTTTCCTCATACCAAACACAAAAATCAATTCAATATAGATCATAGCATTAAACATAATAGCTAAAACTATGGAGCTTTTAGAGGAAACCATAGAAGAGTGTCTTCTTGGGGGTAGACAGGTCATAGAAAACAATAACCATAACAGAAAAAAGTATAAATTAGACTTCATCACAATTTCAAACTTAAGCTCCTTAAAAGACATCATGAAGGAAATGAATAATCAAGCCACAAATCATATATCTGAAGGAGTAAAGAACTCCTACAACTAAGTAATAAAATAGCAACAATTCAATTTTAAAATGGAGCAAGATTTGAACATACAGTTCACAAAAACATGTGAAAGGCAGTGTGCACATCAAAAAATATTTAGCATTACTAGTCATCAAGGAATATGTTTATACCACAAGAAGATACCACTACATTCCCACAATAATGGATAATGTTTAAAAAACTGTCAACATAAATGATGGTGAAGATGTAAAGCAACAGGTACACTCATGTATTACTGGAGTGACTATTACTGTATAATCACTCTAGAAAAAGTTCCAACAGTTTTTATGAAATTAAACATACCTATCTTGTTGGCCAGAAGTTTCATTCTTAGATATTTACCCAACAGAAATGAAAATATGTGTTTACAATAAGATTTCTACATAAATGTTATTAACAGCTTTATTCATAATATCCTCAACTAGAAACAGGTCAGGTGTCTGTGAACAAGAGAAAGATTAAGCAAACTGTGCTATAGTCTGCAATGGATAGAATGGTACTCAGCAATAAGAAAGGAACAAACTGTATTACAAACAGCATGGATAAATCTCAAAAATACTTTTATGAGTGAAAGGAGCCTTATACAGAAGAGTATATACTGTATGATTCCATTTATATGAAGTTATAGAAAGGCTTATTTAATCTTCAGTAGAAAAAAATCAGTATAGTTGCCTCTAAGATGGTGAGAACAAAGCTTGGAAGAATTATGAAGGGACTCTCTTGTGTGAAAGTAATGTTCTATGACTTGATAGGATTTATGAACACAAGTGCATGTCTTTGTCAAAACTCACTGAATATAGGTTTGTGCAGTTCATTTTATGTAATTATTTTTTTACTACATATACATATTACATTAAAAACTATAAACCAATACTGTATTCTAGCTAATAACAAGCTTCTGAAGTATTTAGGAGAACTTTAAGTCTGTAAATTTAGTTTGAATTACATCCCAAACAAAGTGAGTCTATGAATGGAAAAAGAAAAATAGTTGGATAGATATATGATAAAGCAATTGTACCAAAATGGCAATGATGGTATTTAGGCAGCATTGGGGATTTACTATAAAATTCTTTCAGCTTTTCTATGTTTAATTTTTTTCATAATAAAGTTTTGAGAAAATGTAGAATCACAGTATGGATATATGAATGTTAACAATATTATGGAAAAATAAGAAATAGGATGAAGTATATAATACAATATAATTTACATGAATAAAATATCTATGTTCAGATTTGGGAAGAGAAATTCAGGCAAAGTGATATACAATAAACACATCAGAACAGTTGCCAATAAGGAAAGGAATGTGAGTGGAGTCTAGAAATGACAGGATGAATGGCAGATGGATATTGCATAGATAGGTCTTGTGTTGACAAATGGTGATAATGGGGAGAAAGGAAGGGCGAGTGGATGGGTGGATAGAAAAGCATTGAACTTAGTCAAGTCTTGGCCTCACCAGTTACTACATCATATTAGGTGAGTTTAATATTCTTTAGACTCACTTTTCACATCCATAAAATGGGCATTACGATCTCTACCTTATAGGGTTGTTGTGAACCTTAAAACGAGATAATGTCCAGGAATTTCTTAGCATAGCTCTTAATCTATGGTAACATTCAGTAAAGGTCTGTTTTTTTCCCCCCTTTTTCTTGCATCTAAATCCCTGGTGTCTTTCAAGGGGCTTATCTCATCTAACTCTACAACAACATACCTCTTTCCTTTTTCCCAAAGACCGTTTGCACTTGCAGCCTATTTTGTTTTATCCCATTTTTCCTTACACATGTGTAGAATTCGTTTGTGTATTTCTATCTTTCCTCTTCCACTAATGATTCTTAAGGGCTCAGGATGTAACTTTGAGTGTCCCTCTGTCCAGTTGTTACCCAGGATTACTGTGTGTAGTTACTTGTGTGTTTCTCTCTTGACTGTCAGCTCCAGGAGGGCAGAGATGGTTTCCATACTCCCTATATTGTCTTTACATGGAAGGGACTCAGCAAATGTTTGATGAATAAATGAAAGAGTAGACGTTACCTGTTTGTTTTGTTTTGTTTTGTTTTGCTCAGCACTGTCTAATGAACATTGCTTTTTATTATCATTGCTTTTACCTGCTGCCAGATGCAATGGTATCAGCCCAACCTAGGTCTGCTTTGGGATATTGCTCCAGAAATCATTGGATTCAAAGACAGGGACCCTCTTTCCTGTGGGTGCTTTTTCAGCTATTTTCTTAAACTGTAGATACCATTTCAGAGCTGGAAGTGATTTTAGATTTTATGTAATGAAACCCTCGAATGCTAAAAGTTAGATGAAAGTATTTGGCTGTTCAAAGCCAATTGGGATTAGTCAGAGAGACTGCCTTCACAGAGGAGGTAAATATTAGTCAGAGTTTATTGGTGGGGAAAGATGTGGGTTATCTAAAGAGAGGATGGAACATTTCAAGAGTATAGAGTGACATGAGCTGGGTATTGGTGATGGCAGCAGATAAGTGCTGGAGAGGAGCCCACAATGGGATGCTGGCTGCTTATCAGGACTATCACATGACATAAAGGGACCAATATGGGCAGTGGATGAGTTCAAACCATCTCTATTCCCTCTTTTCTCTGTTTTTTGCAACTCCCTTAGCTAATCCTTGATTTGGTCCTGACCCCCTCTTTCTTTTATCTGGGCCAAAAGTAGGCACAGAACATGATTTTAAAATAAAATCCAAATGATGCATTTGAAATCCTGTATTTTAGCCCAGAAATATTGGTTTTGCAGTGTGTTTGGTGGAGAGAGCAGCCAGCTGAGATGGCCCAAAACTCAGGAGGGACATTTGGCACAGCTCAGCCTGATATTTTCATGTCTTCAAATCAAGCTACTCATTCAGAGACCTCATTTTGTCAAAGGGTCTTCTGTATCTGGATCTGTCCTGGAATCACCAGAATTTCCCTTTGGTCTATCTCTTTCCCTCTCCATTCCTGCATTCACCACATTTTGGATCTTAGAAGATGGCTGAGGAAACCAGCCTCTTTACTTCCTCTCTGGGGGGGGGGGGGCCCAGACGCCTAGCACATGTGTGCCTTCTTCCCCTAAAGGGGCTCTTGTGCTATTTTCCTCACCCAGATCATTTCCTTTGACTGGGTAAATGTACTAGGGGTTTCTTTAAGCCATTGCTTGGCTAACAGGTTTCAGAATGCATTTATATTTAAATGAAGAATTGTTTAATGTATTCTAAAAACTGCTTTAAAAGCAAAAATGCCCATCATCGGTAGGCATTACTTTTTACTCCAAATGATACCAGTGAGCACTTTCTTTGGGTAAAAATTGTCTCTCCAGAAAAGCTTGCTTCATTCTTTTCTAGGAATTCTTAACCTGTTATTTTCTTTTCTCTAATCATCACAAAGGAAAAAATAAATGTAGCTCCTCCAGTACCTACTTTCCCGGATTTCGGGGCCACTGGAATATCTGTAGTCCAGGGCCAGCAATCTGTGAAACAATTCAGAGTTAAGCAGGAGAGACCGTAGTTCAGGCTTTTAGGTATTCCTTTTAAGGGGCAACAGCATTTCTTCATTTAACATTGCTTTACAATATACGCAGTAAAAATAGTTCTGGAGAAATCTAAATTGTTATTACCCTTGCTCTTTGATATGGATTTCCAGTATTCTATCCTGAATCTTAGCGATGCAGATTATTGCAAATTGTCACTTCTCGTGATGCACATAGTAAAACCCGGATTCAGAGGTAGCAGTTCTCACCCCTGCTCTATCTTGAATGGAATCTACTTTTTATATTTGGTTTCTCAGCAGCCACTATCAAGTTATGCTTCCTTAAGGTTACAAAAAAAAAGCAGATTACCAGCAGAATAATTTGGGTCCATGTAGATTCTATGCATATGCCCAGTGGGAGAAGATAGACCATTCTGACCTCAGGGACGGTGGATAAAGCCCCTGCCTCACATGGCTTACTAAGGCCTGGCTCTCAAGTCTGAAACAGCAAGAGCCATTTCATTCTTTGCCTTTCTTTGTGACCAACATGCTGATACATTCACTGAGCTATGTAGACAGTCTCTCTAGCACCAACAGCTTTTATTCCCGCTCCTACCCAGTTGTAAACCTAGAAACAAATATTTAGCTGGCTGCGGAGTGCCATCTACATGAGTGCTTTCCCTCTGGGGGTCTGCTGCACACACAGTGCCCGGCTGGTCCTTTCACATAGTACAGGACATATAATATATTTACGTCTCGCGTAACCATAGAAACCTGTTGTGTCAGGGAAGACTTTATGATTTTGCTGCTCTCCAGAAAGAGATGAATAAAGCCACAGGGCAACCTGCCACCTCTCGTTTAGTTACTTTGTAATCGTTTAGCAATTAAGACTGCAGAACATATTTACTATAATTTTCACATCTGTAGACATTTTATAGAGTATTGAATATACATAAGGAAATAAAAACGCTTGAGACATTATTTTAGAAGCTCCATAGCCAACTCAGGTTTTTTTTTGTATTACTTACATAATTTGTACTTCATTAATTATTCTTGAAAGTGGCTGGTCTTTGTGTGGGAGTGCGGGGGGCGATGGGGGTAGAGTTTCCTTTAGGGAATCCTTGGCATAAGGAAGTCATACATTTTGTTTTGCTAGCTGTACAACAAGGCTGCAGAAGGAACAGTTTGGGAGTTGGGAAAGTTGGACATAAAGCCCATTTTAAATGTGGGCTCTTCTGCTTACTCTCTGGGCTTCTCAGGGTAAGTGACTGAGTCTCACACATCTCTTAGGGGCTTTAACAAAAAATACAACCCTGTGAAATAAGAATAACAATAATATCTACCTTGATGGATCATTGTGATGAAAGCAATAAAATAGGGGAAATAACACACATGATAAAGGGTCACTATATGGCACTGTTATTTCTCTTGTTCTTAACTTCCATGTCTTTTGATCTAATATGGAATGTAACACAAGTACATTCTGATGCCTGCAAAAGCTTGTTTTGTTTAGCATATATATGGTACTTCATACTTATCAAAGGCTTTACAAATATTAATTATAAAACCCCAAGGGAGCTGAGGAATACAAATTCCATCTCTTTTTCAATTAATTCTGCACCTTTCCATTTGGCAAATACATGTGTTTCAGGGCTTTTAATAGAGCAAGGAACCCCCTTGGCTCTTTTGTCTATGCCTCGGATTGTTTAAAGGAATTATCCACAATATCATGGAAGCTTCGATTTAGCTGCTAGATGACTTGGACGACCCCTGCTGGCTGGCTGTAAAATCAGCAGCTCCCACCAAGCCAAAAGCGGTACCCTCACCCCCAGACCCTGTATAAATTAACTGTGGACTGTGTGGACTATGGGTGGTAGGATATAATCAAGGCTGTGAAGGAATTGAGTTTACTCTTACTGTTATTATTTTCTTTATTATTGTTATTTAAATGGAAGTATTAGAATTCAGGGGACGTTTCCCACTAGCTAATAACCATTTAAGTTGCATTTGGGGGCTTTCATGACTTGACAACAGCTTTTCAAAATCTTGAGCTGTTAAACCCCCTACCGGGTTAATGTGGCAGAAAAAGCCAAGAACGACATCAGCCAGCGGCTTTTTGTACAGTGCTGTATCACAAGCATCTGGAATAGAAAAGGGGAAATGGATCCTTTTAGAAAATCCAATTACAGAAAGCAGGAAATATGCTTTTCAGAGAGAGAGAGAAACATAGAGACAGACAGAGACAGCGACAGACACAGACAGATGGAGGGAACGAGAACAGGTTCTCCCCCAGAGATAAAAGACTTTAATATTAACAAAGGAAGATCCTATATTACTTTGACTTGTTTCAGAAAACCAGTGTTTCTGGATATCTTCTCTGGAAACAAAGACTGCAAGTGAACAGGGAACTGTTTCCACCCAAAGTTCAATTTAAACAGTAACGAATATGACTATTCAAAAACTATCACAGAGAAAGGAGAAATCAAAGACTTCACATGATGCCTGTTCATGCGTAAGAGTCACATTTCCCCTCAACTATTGTTTCTCTGTTTTAATTAAACAGTCTTACAAAAGATCAGGGGATTAGGGAGTAATTTTAGAAGTCACCCCAAGCTTTTAGAAACTATTCCCTACTTGAAGAATAACTCCCTCCCCACAGTCCTGGCATTTAGTCACACTGACTTTCTCTGTTTATAAATGGTCTCGTTATCCAGACCAAATAGACTCGGTTTGGTAGCTCTTGGTGACATTGTTTGTATAGAAACTTCAAATGTGCAATTTACCTAGATTTAAAAGATTATAAATAAAACTGCCACACAGCCCCTCTAGTTTTCCTCATTAAGGGGATCACATTGTATTAGAATATGCATTTTCATTATGACAAATTAGGGCCGGTTGCATTTATAACAACTCTGAGGGGTGTTCTCGCAGTGTTCCATGGAGGTTTAGCTGCAGGATTCCCATTATAAGCAGACACAGTAGGAGCGTTGCTATAATATTCTCATTATCCTAAACCTTCATTTCTTTTTCATTTGTTAAAGGGGTCAATTGGCTTTTTAATATAGCTTGTATTAGTGCAGTTGTAGGAAACAACAATCTTTAAACACCTACTCAGGCAGGTCTCCCTTTAGTAAAAGGTATGCGCATACTCCACACTGCCTTCATGCTGCTCAAACCCTGCCATGTAGTGCTCTTAAATGATATGTAGTGTGTATATCACATATGCAAATGCCACTTCCAGAAACCTTCTTGGCTCTTAGTAGACAAGGGAAATGGACCTCACGGTGATCTGTGAAGACCATTTTCAGTTATAATAGCCTGTGTTTTACACAAGAACATAGAATCAAGTGAAATTAAAAAGCATGCAATACATATGGGAGCTGCTGCTGCTGCTAAGAGGGCTGAGGTAATGGAACCACTTCTGTGAACTTTGGACTTCTCAGACTCCGATTGCTTTTAGAAAACATGTCCCTGGGTCAGGCAGTTTCTGAGACCTTAGAGGCTGGAATGGTGGCATGGAAAGGCACAGGCCTGAATTCAGGTCCAGTTGACTCCTGGGCCCTGTTCAGCTGCTTATGATCAGTGGGGACTTGGACAAGTGCCCGAACTCCTCTAAGTGCCCCTTTAAACATCTTCAACGAGATGGTAAGATCTACCTCCTAGCTGTGCTATGAGGATTAATGCCAGAAGGGCCCTGGCACTCAGTTATTGGCTTCTGCTGTTGTTAATGTCTCAACTCTATTGCCCTTTGACTGGAATTGCAGGGGGCCCTACTGGTAAGAATGGGTACCTTATTACAGAGGCCCAGGGGAAGGGCTCAGAGCTACTCACCTGATTGAATGCTTTGTCTGCACACCCCTTCAGTTACCTTTACACGACATGCACCTCATAAGATATACACCTTACATATATAGCCCTCATGTAACACTCTCATGTCACACAGTAACATGCTCTCACATGATATGCACACTACACACACACTCATCTCATGCCCTCACTACCACACACTGTAGATGCTCCCACACTCACCACTTTACCCTCTGTATATACTCTTACACGCCCCATGATGAAGTGAAGCAAGGCCATCGTGAACCCTAGGTAGTCCCCAACCAGGAAAGGAAAAGGGATAGCCAAGGCCTGTTCTAGAAAGTGCCATGGATTTGGGACCAGCCTATAAAGGCACAGCATCCTCCAGTACTCCAGAAATCTAGCCCCAAAACTCAGCTCTGCTTTAAAAACAAAACAAAACTAAACAAAAAACCAAAACATCCTTTCTATAACAATCCCTCCTTTCTCTGGTCACCTCACAGGAAGGAAGTTCAAGATTCTAGGAAGGAAATGGCAAAAAGGCATTTTACAATTCCTATGAAGGCACTTTTTACTTAAAGGTGCATGTTTTGTTTTTCCAGTGCCTGATTTGGTTCTCCTGGGAAGGGACTGAGGCTAACCTGTGTGTTGAAGTTTTGTGCAGTAAAACCATCTCATAGCTATATTGGTGGTGCAGAGGCATGTCTCCTTGAGCAGTCGCCCAGCCTGTGCTTAGCTCTGCCCCATGCTAGGCCTTGTGAGGTCCAGAGACATGCAAGAAAGGGCCACTATCTCCACACCTGTCCATCTAATGAGTGTTTCAGATGAGCTGGCTACAGGCCTCTGTGCTGGAGCTTAGGAGTTGGCCACCTGGAGATGTGCAGAGGAGGGAGAGCTCAGTTGTGGACAGAGGTGTTCAGAGGAAGCTTTCTAGAGGAGAAGACATCTGAGCTGGTTTTGAGGGCAAGGCATAATTTCTACATGCGTAGGCGAGTCAGGTTGATGTAGAAGGGCAGTCCAGGTTGAGGGCATAGCCAAAACAAAGCTCACAGGTGGCACATGCCATGTGTGTTTGTGAAATGGAGAGTACTGGGTTTGGATGGAGCAGGCTTGTCTCAGGCAGTGGTGGAAGATGAGACTTAAATGGTGGACTGGTGCTAGGTGACAGTGGTCTCAAAAACGATGCTTTTGCACTTTCTTCTAACAGCATCTGCAGCACTCATGTAGTTAATGCCTAATTAGGGAGCTGGTTTTAGGAAGATTAGTCTGACAATATTTATGTATTTTATTTAATGCCACTTTTATTCTTCTGCAGTCATTTTTATCTGCCAAAATTTTTATTCTTCTGCAGTCATTTTTATCTGCCAAAATGCCCTATTCTGTCATCCTTACCTACCTCAACTCTAGATCACTCCTTGTCTTGTCTCAAGTGCCACTGCCTCTGAGAGGGTCTTCCTTGACTATGAGTCACCTCTCCTGCCCCATAGCCCTTGTGTCATTCTGTATCAGGTATTTGCAGCTCCTGGCTTGTGGTGGAGTCAGCTCCTTGCTAGGCTAAAAGTACTTGAGATTGTAGATTCATACATGATAGGATCTCTCTTAGCATCTTGCACCTGGCAGGGCCTCTGAAATCTCTGGGTGAGTGAGTATACTCTATTTGGGCTATGTTTTTGACACTTCAGTTTCCTCATCATCTCTTCTCAGAGTCCCAGGAGTCTGTTCATTTGTGGATTTACCCAGGCAGAAAAATGTCTCCCACCTAGGCAAGTGCAAGAATTCCTGCCTTAGAATTCTGCTGTGTAGAACTGTGGCTCTGAGTGCAGGGCTCCATTTTAGAGAATGGGATGGAGCAGGGCAGTTCTCTCCTCAAGTTTGAACAAAAATCCTGGAGGATGCCTCCCTTCCTCCATGCCTAAAGGCAGTATGGTTCCCTGAACCAGAAGAGAAGACAGCCTAGAATATACTCTTGTTATCAAATAAATTATGAGGCCACATAAATTTCTCTTCCAGCTAACCTGAATGTAGTTGTGTGCAACAGCCAGGGTGTGTTCAACTATGTCCAAGGAGAAGAGAACATTATACTCACCCAGACCTGCTTTGAGTTGGAAACCTGATGAGTGTGAGGGCCAGGCCTATCTCCTCCCTCCTCTGTTGCTCACTCACTGCTATCACAAGGGAGTGGAGGGAGGGCAGGTAAGGAGATAGGATTATTCTTGCTTAGCTAGGTGGCTTTAGGGACTTTAGGTCTGGCACATGGTTAAAGTGGAATTTTGTTTTTGTGGGCCCTCTGTAAGCACTTTGGAGGTGCCCTGCAGCTTGCAAGATCCAGGTCTTCTGCAGGCTTCCTTGAGACACCTTCTTAGCCCTTGGCATCTGGTGGTGCATCTCCTCTGGCCTTTCCAGGTGGCCTTATTGGACAGAACCTGAGATAAGTCATGCCAGCTTCCCCTCTCTGTGGACCCATGTGGTCTCAGGAAACACACTTGCATCCCTGACCCCTGCAAACTCTGGCATTGCAGGCTAATCCCTTCCCAGCTAAGCCAGGACAAGCAAGGGGCTATGAGACCCCACTCAGCAAGGGTCAGGCTCCAGTCTTCTCAGTCTCTCTCCCAACTCCAGGGTATACATTTCCAGGCTCTCTGAGTTGTACCCCCATGAAAACATCAGGCTTGAGGCAGGAGAGATGCAGTTTACTCCTTGCCCAAGAGGGTGTGATGGGGACACACCATGTGGGGTAGGATCTCTTAAAAGAATTCACTTCACCAGTCTCCTCACTCCCTTCTCTCTGTGCTCTCTCTGACTCCAGCTGGGGACGTAGAGTCCTGGGACAGGTTCTCAGAACTATTTCCTGTGTTCATCTGCACGTGGGCAGCTGAGGCACAACACCTGTCCCTTTAGCAGCTAATGTTTATTTTACTGGTACCTCAGTTAAGAAGGTCTTATTCTGACATTCTGTTCCCATACACACACATACACATGCATACACCTGCACATAGGTACACATATAGCTATCATACAGGCTTCTCTGTTGACACAATGGGAGCAGTATTCACTCAGTGGGGAGACAGAGGGGACTTTCAATTTCACTTGGTTACCTTTTGAACCAATTTAAATATTTACAAGTATATTTTACTTCTAGAGTTAAAAGAAAGTGAACAAGATTGTCACCGTACTATTTTTTTCCTACCCTTTGGCATATTCACCAAGGAAAGCACACACATTGCTGCTAAATATTGGTACGGCTAAAAAATCTCCTAAGTGTTTATAATAACAACACTGATCATTTTTATCTGTACAGTCTGCCTTTACAAGTGGCTTCACCTGTGCTCTTGTTTGGTGCTCAAATCAATCCTGTGTAGTGGGCATGACTTATTTTCCTGGATATATCTGGGCCTGCAAATGTGTATGAGTGTACACATTCCCACACAACACACATGTGTATTCACAAAATTGGAAAAGAAGTGTTCCATCACTTCATAAATCCTATAATTATCCCTGCTTTACCTATGAAGAAGAGATGTTTGCTTGCCCTAGATGACAAGGGTAGTGACCCCCCAGGAGGGATGGAATTCAAACCTAAGTCTTGCAGACTGCAGGGCTTTGTCTCTTTTCACTACAGCACACACTGTCCAGATGGGTTGAATTCGGCTTTATTGGGAGAGCAATCCATTGCCAACACGTTCTCAGCAAAGAGTTCAAAAATAATAGACCAAGTCATGGAGACTTCCAATCGATTACTGTCTTTCTGTCTTCATGTGCACAGGCTTTTGAGCTAACGGAAGTGAAACCTACTTATTTATTTGATCACTGTGTTTACCGAAGGAAGTAAGTCTAGGGAGAAAATCCACGTTCCTACTCTTAACATTTAAGTGCAGACCAGATCATTCCAGACCATGAGATAAGCAGGGTATTCACAAAATTACACGATTTTTATCTGAGTTAAAATTACACGATTATTATGGATCCCAAAGGCTGGAGGCTTTTTTTATTATTATTATTCATATGATCATGTTAAGGCATTTCAAAAGAGGACTTTTATTATCAGTTTAACAACCATAGCACAGAACAGAGCTTGTGTGTATGTGTAGATTTCTGGAAGGTAAATTGATAATAATCGTTTGTCTTCAACCAATAGAAGATTTGTTCTATAAATAACTGTTAGGTAGAAATATGAATTACAATCTTGAGGTGATACAGAGAAAAGCAATTTCTAGAATGATATATAGGAGCAAGGAATTAAATCTAGTTTCATCCAGATATAAGCATTTCCAGAGAGACAAGTGAATGGCAGTGACTTCGACTTTCTGATAAGAAACTGTAATACCCCTTAGGCAGTGTGGACAGTAGATGCTGGAGGAGCCACACTGCTAGTGTGGATTTCAACCAGTGAATTTGACTTCAGAATCTGTGCTTGCTATACATTCTCTGATAGTGAAGTCTGGAATATGATAGGAGTAGACTCGCAGCAAAGGGTTTTCTGAGGAGAATAGCCTTCACATTGTCCTCATGGGTGATTCTAGCACATATGTCTCTAGTGTGCAGCTCACACTCTTCCTGCCCACTGACACTTGCTGGCCTACTTTTCCATGTGCCCCACAATTCGAATGATGCCAGAGCAACTTGGGCAGCTGTGGCACTAGCTCTCTGAAGTAAGGCCACGCAGATCTCTGAGGATACCTCTCAACCCTCTTATTCCTCTCTCCCTGCAGCAATCTTCTCAAAAGTTTGCTTAAACCAAAAGGGGTGGTTTATAATAAGGTTATAGGGATGAGGAGTTCTATGAAATTCAAGGGAAAGCTTAGAATAAAAAAGGAAGTCTGTGGGGAGCCCCTGGGTTGCACAGGGCAATCTGGTTCTCATCACTGCTCAGCCATTTCATTTTGCACCTCCTACTACAGACCTCCAGTTTGCAATTGAAGATAAAAAGTGCTCCCTGCTCCTAGTCCCAGAGTGGGAAAATGACCACCCTAAATAGCTCCCATGCTCACACAAGCCTGCAGAGCTAGCCACAGAAAGTTGTATTCAACTCTCTTTCTCTGAATTCCAATGCATAGATATTGGGAGAAGGAATCTGATAGGCCACTCTGGTCCAATCAGCAGTGGGGGTCATCAGGTATAAACTTGGCGTTGGAAACTTTCCCCTGTTAACCCTATGGTTCAGGGAGGCAATTTCTAGAAGTAGAATCTTTATGATCAGAGCAGATGCCCCAGTGTTGTCTGCTATACCGCTACCTTCTCCCATCATTAAAGATAAAGCCTGTTTTCCTGCTTTAAAGCCTTACACTGGCACCTCTGTTTCTTGGGTTCTTTTCCTTTGTGAGACAGCTCATGGAGCCTATAGGATGCTTTTTCTCCAGCTCTCTCATTCCTTGCTGTCCCTAAAAGTAAGCCCCAGGCCCTTTTCATCATAAAGATTTACTTATATTCACTATTAAAAAAAAAAAAAACAATTGGGACTAGCAAGCAGTTCACATGGGAAAATTTCAAGTCTCAGAAATCTTGTGTTTCCAAAATCCCATGTGTTTATCTTCTGGGACTCTTGCTAAGTGGCTTCTGGAATAAGTGGGTCTTTCAGCTGTCAGTGGACTGGCCATGCAAAGACCAGGAAGTGCCCATGGTACATGTCATCTGTGTATCTCTTCATATCTGCACGATATTCTCTGCTGCCTGTAACACAGGATGCTGGCACAGTCAGACCTGGCCTCTCATTGTCAGGAAGCCCAAAATGATTATATGCAGTGGTAGCAAATGAACTAACTCTTGCTTCCTTAAGTTTTGTCAATTGTGAAGAGGTCTTTGCTTTGAAAGAAGGGGCATTTTTCTGCCCTTGGTGAGATTCCATCAGGCATGAGGCTAGTGGTGTAGGAGCGACCGTGCCGCCCTATGCATTGGAAATGAAAATGGAGTTTCCCATCCATTGTTTCTAGCTTCCAGGTTGCAAGTGGTTGGTCTTTGGCAAGTAACTGGTTATCAGTGCAAAAGAAGCCTAGAGATGGGGGTGGGGGAATAGACCTGAAGGAAAAATGAGTTAGTAAGGGATGTTGAGACATAAATTAAAGTGTGCCTGTATGGAGCTTCAGTTCCAGCTGTCAGAGAGATGACAGAGAGTGTGTACTTGGAAAGATCAAGAGGCCATACTTGCAAATGAAAATCCTCTCTGGAGCCTCTTGCCAAGCCCTGTCCCTGAGAATGGGATGAGCTCTGGCATGGCTCCGTGGCGCTTGATTCATGGGCCATTTCCATCCCTCTGGGGAAAGCTGCATGTGAATAGCATTTTGGAGCCTGGCTCTGGTGATGGCCTGATTTATATTCCCCAGAGCAGGCAGGGGCTGGACTTCTCCCAGGGTGTCAGGAGCAGATACTGGCAGAGCAGGTGGATACCATGGAGAATCTGCTGCCTACCTGCTGGACTCTCCAGCTCCCCTCTCATCTTCTCCCTGGGACCTGTGCCACTGTCCTGCCCTTCAGCCAGCTTGTACCAACTTTAACATTTTGCCCTCATTGTTCTCCATGACCGAGACAGTCTAAACCTCAGCCTTCCATTCAGCACCATACAGGGGGCTGGGACAGAGTCCAGCCAGGACTCCGGCTCATTGGCAAGTGCCAGGTGAGGGCCCTGGAACATGAACAGAGACCTCTGCCTCCTTCAAGGGTCCAGGAGTAGAAAAGGCCTGGGAGGCAGGTCCGAGCTAGGATCCTTAGGTCTAGAGAGCTACAGGGAAAGAGAGATGGAGTATGGTTGTCAGGCCCAGAGGGCAGGACAGATAGGCAGGCCAGGGGTTCAAAGCTGGGTCAACAGGACAAGAATGTGTGCAGAATAGGGAGAAAAGAGAGATGTTTGAGCAACTGAGGGGATGAGGAATACCCTTCTCCATTCCTCCTTACTACCCTGCTCACATCCCTTTTCTCTCTTAAGAGGGACTTCTGAACTCCACTTTGCTGAACTGCAATGCCAAAACTATGACTACTAGTTTTGTCTGCAAAGCCAGCGCTTTTCTGCTGTTCCTTATGTTTCAGATCATGGCCATCAGGAGAGTGGCCAAAATCAGGCCATGAGTTTGAGTGCTCCAGAGGCTCTTTCTGCACACCTGGCTGTTCATTCATATTCTCATATTCAGTCTCTTTTCTCTCTCTTGCTCCCTCTCTCTCTCATCCCCGCTGATTGTTCATTTAATAGCAGTCTTCTTCCCTCCCTCCATGTGTCTGTCTCTCTCTTTCTATGTGTGTGTGTGTGTGTCTTTCTCTCTCTCTCTCTCACACACACATACACACACACACACACACACACACACACACACACACACTCACTCACTCACTCACTCACCACTATGTAATAGGTTTTTTCTGTGTGTGTTGTGGGTATCTAGAATCTTCTCTGAGCTTTTTAAGGCCAGAGGCTGTCTTCATTTGCAGTAATTCCAGTCTGGGCTGAGGACCTGGCATACACTGATCACACAATGAATGTTTTGAGGATTAGTCAGCCTGATGGCCAGATGGATGAATGGGAGGCACCAAAATTTATCTTTTCTGAATAACTATCAGGATTTGATAGCAGGATTTATTTTATTTTTTAACTAACATACAGTATGTATCAGTCAGGATCAAAGCAGGAACAAGAAACCACACAACAATTTGAACAGGTATAGTTTAAGATAACAAATTATTAATTATAACGGGTTAGCATGAAAAGGGATTGGCTAATATTCTAAAGCACACAGGAATAGCAGATATAAGGAGCAAGGATCAATGATGGTAAAGGGCCGAGATTCCGATCTTGCTGGAGAAGGCACTGCCATGTCTCACTCGATGGCAAAAAAAGTTGCTGTGGTTCTCCATTGGTAGAACTTGCTAGAAATATGTCCTCTAGGGTGCTATGAAAAACTATTTACAGGAAGATGTCTCACTCCACTACAGAACCACCTGCATCTACAGCAATGCCACCCTGAACAAGCCCAATCCCAAATGATCTTGGAAGCTAAGCAGGGTTGGTTAGTACTTGGGTCACCACCAAGGAAGACCAGCTGCTGTAGGCGAAAAAAAATAAAAAATAATGATTGTCAGCTGACAAGTTCCTTGTGATCAATCTGTGAGGTCAACCAAGGGTTGCTTTGCCTAAGGGGAAAAAAAAATAGAACCATGCAGGGTGATTACCAGGGGGATTTGATGGCCACTGGGTGTTGTTGGCAAAAGAAGGGCTATGGAGAAACCACCCAAGCTGTAGGAAGCTGTATGCATTGCAAGAGCTGGTCGCTGGAGAAGCTACCCATGCAGCAGGAGCCAGGTGCTAGAGAAGCTGTATGTACTGTAAGAGCCTGCGGACCAAGCACAGCAGAACCAGGAAGGCAAAACCCCTGTGTGTCTCTCCATATTCTCTACTGACAAGGCTCAAAACTGTGGCATCTGGCAAAGTAAAAATATTTAAAGGGCCATGATCCAATGAAGGATGAATTTGGAGCAGAGAGACAATAAATGGATAACTGACACAGTAAAATTTATTCTTTTTGTGTACAGTTCTGTGAATTTTAATGTATGTATGGATTTGTGTGATCACTACCATTGGATTGGAATATAGAATAGTTCTATCACCCCAAATAACTCCACCATTTTATAGTCATACCCTATAACTTCCCCTACCCTTTACCCCTGACAACCACTGATCAGTTCTCTGTCACTAGTTTTTTCTTTTTTGAGAATGTCATATAAATGAAACCATATCGTTTTAACACTGGTTTGTTTCACTCAATCTAAAGTTTTTGAGTCTTCCAAGTTGTTAACTGTATCAATAGTTTATTCCTCCTTATTACTGAGTATTCCATTATATGGATATACCACAGTTTGTTTTAGTTTGGGGCAATTATGGCTAGAACTGCTATAAACCAATGTATCATAAGTTTTTATTTATTTAGGATAAAGAGGGTAAATACATTCATTTCTGCAGGAATGGAATTGTTGGGTCACATGGTAAATATATAAGAGACTACAAAGTAGTTTCCAGAATGGCTATACCATTTTGCATCTGTACCAGCAGTATATGAGAGTTCTAGTTGATCTGTCTGATAAGTACCTGATAGTATCAACATTTAAAAATTTTTGCCATTTGATAGATGCATCATGGTATTTGGTCACAGTTTTAAGTGCATTTCTCTAATGGCTAACGATGTTGAACATGTTTTTCACGTGCTTATTTGCTATCCTTACATTCTCTTTGGTGAAATGACTGATCAAATTTTATGCCCATTTTTAAAATTGCATTGCACATTTTCTTATTGTTGAGTTTGAAAATTCTTTATATATTCTGGATACACGTGGTTTGCAAATATCTCCCAGTCTATATCTTGTCTTTTTCCTCTCTTAACTGTCTTTCACAGAGTAAAAGTTTTTAATATTTATGTCAATTTTATCAATTATTTCTTTATGGATAATGCTTTTGGTGAAATATCTAAGAAGTCTATCACCCTGAGTCACAAAAATGTTCTCCTATCTTTTCTTCTAAAAGCTGTAGTGTTATGTTTTTATGTTCGGATCTGTGACTCATTTTGAATTCATTACAAGGTATGAGGTTTAATCTGAGGTTCATTTTACAAGATTAATTTTATTTTTCTGCATGTGGATGTTCAGTTGTTTCCAGTCTGTTTATTGAAAAGACTATCTTTTGTCTATTAAATTTTCTTTGTCACCTTTGTCAAAAGTTAATTGGTCATTCTCATGTGGAATCTATTTTTGGACTCTCTTCTGTCCATTGATATATATGTCTACCCTTTTATCAATACCACATTATCTTTGTTTCTGTAGCTTTATAGTAAGTCTTAAAATCTGGCAGTGTCATTCCTCAAACTATATTCTAGTTTTTCAAAATTGTTTTATTTTTACCTGCTCTAGTTCATTTGCCTTTTCATATAAATTTTATTTTTTTAATTCATTGGGGGTGACATTGAGTAATAAAATTATATAGGTTTCAAGTGTACAGTTCAATAAGACATCATATATATATTGCATTGTGTTCACCACCCAAAGTTAAATGTCTTTCCATCACCATATATTGACTCAACTTCTCTATAGGTACAAAAATGTCTTGAGATTTTGATTGGGATTATGTTAAACTTATAGATCGATTTGGGAAAAATTGCTATCTTTGTTGAGTATTAAAAATCCATAAACATGGTCAGTCTCCATTTTTTTTTAGATCCACTTTTATTTTCTCAGCATTTTATAGTTTTAAGGATACAGATTCTATACATGTTTTGTTAAATTTATACCTATGTTCTTCATTTTGGAGCTATTATGGGATTATTTTTTAAATTTCAGTTTGTATTTGTTCATTGCTGGTGTACAGGATTATTGATTTTTTGTGTGTTGACCTTGTATTCTGAAAACTGATGAAACTTAATGGTTTGAGGGGTCTTTTTGTATATTTTTTGGCATCTGCTCCATAAACAATCATGTCTTCTGTGAATAAAGTGTCTTTTCTTCCTTTCCAATCTGTATGCCTTTCATTTCCTTCTCTTGCCTTTTTTCACTGGCTAGAACTTCCACTACTATGTTGACTATGAATGGTGTGAGCTGATGTATGTACCTTGTTCCCAAGGTAAGCATACAGCCTTTCATCATTAAGTATGATATGTTAACTGTAGACCCTTGGTAGCTGCTCTTGATCAGATTAATGAAGTTCTCTTTATTTCTGTTTTGCAAGTTTTTATAAAGTGCTGTTGGATTTTATCATATGCTTTTTGCATCAATTGATATAAACAGATACTTTTTCTTTGATCATAATGTGGTAGATTATATTGATGTTTAAAATATTGTACAAGCCTTACATTTCTGGAATAACCCTATCCCCCCTTTGGCTGTGGTATATAATTCTTTTTATATATTGCTGAACTATAGTTGGTAATATTTTATTGATGATTTTTATGTCTATTTTCATTTGATCTGTAGAATATTGGTCTATAGGGCTTTTCCCATGTTATCTTTGTCTGTTTTTGGTGCCAGTGTAATATAGACCTTAAAATTAGTTGAGAAATGTTTTTTCTTTTAGTTCCTGGAAGAGATTCTATAGAATTAGTATTATTTATTCTCTAAATGTTTGGTAGAATTTGTCTTTGAAACCATCTGGACCTGGAGAATTCTATTTGGGATGGTTTTCAACTATGAATATAATTCTTTAGTAGTTAGAGGACTATTTAGATTATCTATTTCATTTTGGATGAGTTTTAATGGTTTGTGGTTTGTGAGTGATTGGTCCATTTGATCTAAGTTGCCAAATCAATATGTGTGGAGTTATTTATAGTATTCCCTTATTCTCTCAATTTCTGTGGAATCAGTAGTTATGTTTTCTATTTCATTCCTGGTATTGATCATTTTTGCCTTATTTCTTTTATTTTTGATCTGCTTGGCTTGGCTTATCAATTTCATTGTTTTTTTTTTTTTAGTTTCTTAAAATGGAAGCTTAGATTATTAATAGCAGATCTTTTCAAATATAAGTATTTAATGCTATCAATTGATCAATAAGGCTTTGCAGTCTACGCATTTATATTACATTTTCAGTTTTATTCAGTTTAGAATATTTTTCTAATTTCCTTTGAGGCTTTCTTTGATATTTAGAAGTGTATCGTTTAGTTTCCAAGTGTTCAGAGATTTTCCTGTTATCTTTCTTTCTTTTTTTTCTTTCAAATCTAATTCTGTGGTGAGCAGAAAACACATTCTGAGTGATTTCAATTATTTTAAATTTGGTAAGGTTTATTTTGTAACCCAGGGATGGCCTGTCTTGGGTCTATTTAAGAATATTCTGTTGTTAGGTGGAGTGTTCTCTAAATGTCAATTATATCCACTGCTAATGGTTTTGTTCAGTTCTTCTGTATTTTTGTTGATTTTCTATCTAGCAATTCTGTCAACTACTGGGAAAAGAGCGTTGAAGTCTCTGTCATTGTATCCATTTCTCCTTTCAGTTTTGTTAGTTTTTGCTTTGTGTATTTTGAAGCTCTGTTGAACACACATTTAGGATCATTTTATGTTCTTGGTCCCTTTATCATTATGTTAGGTCCCTGTTTATCCTAGGTAATTTTCTTTGTTTCAAAGTCTACTT
This sequence comes from Macroglossus sobrinus, assembly GCA_004027375.1. Taxonomy (NCBI): domain Eukaryota; kingdom Metazoa; phylum Chordata; class Mammalia; order Chiroptera; family Pteropodidae; genus Macroglossus; species Macroglossus sobrinus. Next base: position 474,122 of record PVKZ01000511.1, read on the forward strand.
TGATTTTAATATAATCACTCCAGCTTTGTTTTTAATGGTGTTTGCATTGTATATCTTTTTGTATTCTTTTATTTTTAACCTAGCTATATCATTATATTTGAAGTAAGTTTCTTGTGGAAACATTTAATTGGGTCATTTTTTAAAATTCCATTGTGTTAATCTATATTTAGGCCATTTACATTTAATATAATTATTGATATGTGGAGGTTTATGTATGCATATTAATGTTTGTTTCTCCATTTTTTATTCCTTCATTTCTTCTTTCTTGCTCTCTTTTGGGTTAGTTGAACTTTTAATACATTTTAATTTATCTCTTACTGTCTTTGATTATATCTCTTTTTATAATTTTTTAACAGTTGCTGACTCTTTTGCTTCATTGTCTCTCTTAAAGCTGCAATAAAAGTGTCAGCCATGGTTGAGGTCTTGTCTGAATGCTCAACCATACAAGATTCTACTTCCAAGTTCATAGATTATTGCCAGGACTAACTTCTTTTTATCCTATTGGACTGAGAGCCTTAGTTTCTTGGTGACTATTGGCCAGAGACTGCCCTATATTACTTGCCATAAAAGGCTCTCCAGTATGGCTGCTTGTTTCTTTAAGGTATGCAGGTCAAGAAGGCAGTAGAGAGAGTCTGCTAGTAATCCAGAAGTCACAGTCTTATGTAACATAATCACAGAATTAACATCCATTACCTTTGCCATATTCTGTTGGTCACAAAACTCGCCCATGCTCAAGGAGGAAATCAGTTGCACACAGCATGAACAGGATGCAGGGATAATTGGGAGCTATTTGAAACTGTCTGCTAGTTTTTTTTTTTCTTCTGAGAATGTCTTTTTTTCACTTTCATTTCTGAAAGATACTTTCACTGGATGTAGAATTCTGGGTTGATCATTCTTTTCATTCAACACTTTTAAATGTTTTTTATTTCCTTCTGGCATTCATGCTTTCTGATGAGTAATCTCCAATCTTTCAAATTATTTTCCCTATATATAAAGCATCTTTTTGTCTCTGTTGCTTTCAAGATGTTCTTCTTTGTCTTTGGTTTTCTGCAGTTGGAATATGATATGTCTGGTCATGGATTTCCTTGGGTTTATACTGTTTCTGTCTCACTCAGCTTTTTGATTTGTCTGTTTATGTCTAATACAAAATTTGGAAAATTTTCATCCATTATTCCTTCAATTTTTTTTTCTGCTTTACACTCTCCTCTCATTCTTGAGCTCTGAAGACATGAATGTTAGACTTTTTGGTATTGAACCATAGGTCCCTCAGGTTTCTTCACCTACAAAAACTATATTTTTCTCTGTTAATCAGATTGAATAATCTCTATTGCTCTTCTATCTTCAAGTATATTGATTTTCTTCTATCATCTCCATTCTATTGAGCCCATACTGTGAGTTTTTTATTTGTTATTTTTTTTTAGTTCCAAATTTCCCATTTGCTTCTTAATATCTTGGTTGAGATCTCCTGGCTTGCCATTGTTTCAGAATCTTTTCCTTTACTTGTTGCAGCATTTTAAGATAGCTGTTTTTGTTAGGTAATTCCAACATCTGTGTCTTCTTGGCATAATTCTAAAAGGCATCTGTGATTGCCTTTTTTCATGCAAGTTGAGATTTTTATGGTTCTTCAAATCCTGAGTAATTTGAGATTATATCCTGGACAATTTGAATGTTGTGTTGTGAAACTCTGAGTTTTGTTTGATCACAATGGAGAATGTTGATATTTGTGTTTCAGCAGGTAGTTAACCTGGTTGGAGGTCAGGTCACAAGCTCTGACCAGCTTTCAATGTAAGTTCAATTTTGAAAGTTTTTGCTGTGCTACTCAAGTCTGTCCCACAGGTACACTATCCAATGGCCTGTCCAGGATCTAGGCAGTGGTCCATCTTGTGTTTAAGTTCTCAAAGTCTTTAGGGTCAAAACTATGCATGTATAGCTGGGGGTGAGTCCAGGAATTCCTGAACAACTTTTAACATTTTCTGTTCGCCTCAGGAGTACTCAGTAGAGGCACATGCAGCTGCAGCATTTACCCTGAAATATCTCACAGATTACAGCCCTAACCTTACCCCCAAAGTTTGCCATGAAATATCTTGTTTTTATTATTATTTTCACATTGCTCTAATATATTGATAGTCTTTGGAAACGACTAACAGCATTCTGTTTTTAGTAGTGACATTTTCATTTACAAAATATAGTAATTCTCGATCACTGAAAATGTCAAATCCTAGAACATGTGGAATTCCTACACATGATGTTAAATATATGCTGGCAGCAGGCTGCACTTTTTTTTTTTTTGAAACGGGAATGGTCCCTTTTCTTAGCTCCTCCTCCTTTGTGATCTCACCAGTATGTTTTGATTCCCCAAGGTCTCTTCCTTTTGGTCCTTTCACCAGAAAGCTTAGGCTTTATTTACCCTCTTTCTGTTGCTCCATTCCCATGACAACTCTCATATCTTGGGCCAAGGGTCAAGGGCAGGGTGGAAGAGAGAAAAAGGGGATTGCCCTGTCCCATCCTCTAAGGATCACATCTCCTCTGATTAGACCTAAAAATTCCCTTCAGAGTTTTAGACTTATTCAGGCTCTTGCTGCCACTGCTGTCACTGCCACTATCAACACAAGATCATTTGTGGCCTGGAACATGTGAGAACAAGAAAGAGAATAAGAAAAATGGGGGATTTTCTCTATTTTCTCTGATCCAGAAGTAGAGAGCTCCTCTTGGAGCTCTGTTTGCATCAATGTCCACCTCTGCATTTGGGTTGCATAGAGACCTGTCTGAGGTATTTTGGGAGACAAGAAATGTGAAGTTCACTACTGATTTGGTCTTCTTTGAATTCTGGTCTTCTTCCTCAATCTGTTTGATATTATTTACTTTTCATATTCCTCTGATAGCTGCTTCATGCAGTCCATCCAGGGTTTATAGTTGTATGCATTGGGAAAGGTGGGGAGGAATATGCTTACTCCAGTTTACCTGCAATGAGAACCTGGTACAGCAGGATATTTATAACAAATACTTAATGACATTTATTGAGTGAACAAATGTGTGAGACATCGAACAGTTGGTCCTAACCTCTCTTATGAGCACCAGATTTAAATTTCTAATAATCTCCAGGCCTTCTGGGAAGAAGAGTGTTTAAATAATTGAATCAACATCTGCACACTTGGCATTTCCAACTATATGTCCTGTCTGTACATTCAGCATATCCAAACTGAACCCATTCCTCTTCCACCTAAGACAGACTTCTTTCAGTTTCTCTGTCACCAGTTGTCCTTCTGCCATAAATTAACTGCTAGTTGTCTTTTTCCCTCTCCCTTAAATGAGTTTCCCAGGGAAATAAGTTATTTTTTGTGTACTATTTCTCCTGTCAGTTCCCACTTTTCTACTCTCAGCCTTGCCACCCTATTTCACACATCTAGGGCAATGGGAAAGCTGCCTCAATCACAGGACAAGGCAGAACCATTATTGGTATTAATAGAGACCAAAAAATGAGAAGTAATCAAGAAGGTGAGTTACAGCCAGGCTAGTCTGTTTGTACAGCAGGTAGGGGATGGGAGCTCAGGGCAGAAGAGGGAGCGACTGTCCTTACCTCAGAGCCCAAGAGCTTATGAAAAATTCTCCTCACTTGGCACATTGAGACCCAGGCACATTAATTTATTAACACAACAGTAATTCCTGAGAATGGGGCAGCTAGTAGGTGTGAGGGGTCAGTTAGGCTTTATTGAGCTTGACCCTGAGCCTTCAGGGTTGCTTCTGAGCTAGTGCTGCTAATAGGCACTTAACTATTCTTCCTCCTCCCCCTATAATCTCTACTCTGGGCCAGTTGGCTATCTCCCAAAGAGCAGCCCTGAGCCTGCCACCCCCTGCTCAGAAGCCTGGACTGACAGCTCTCAGCTGCATTCCAAGTTCAAGGCCCTCCACCATTATTTCCTCTTCTCTCCCACTCTTACCCTCTGCTCCAGCTCAACTGGGCTGTTCTCTTGGCCCTAAATATCTAGTACTCTGTCTTTCCTCCATACCTTTGTCCATACCATTCTATCTTTCTGGAAGCACCCCCACTCCCCCACCCCCTGACCCTGTGCGGGCGCACACAAACATGTGAAAGTTAAAACCTTCAAAATACCTCTCAGATGCAGCTAATTCCAGGAAAACTTTTATGCCCTTATCTTGGTTAGAGGCTGATGCCCTCCCTGTGCTCCTTCTTAATTCTCCTTAACCAATAGTCTCTAGTCATACTAGATTATAAGTGCCTCTTTGGCTTAACCTCTGCAGTTCTTGCACATAGGTCCTGCTCAGTAATTATTGTTAAATGGAAATGAATGGAATTAGCCTCTGGTGATTAGGTGATAAACCACCTCTAGAAAGTCTCAGAGAAATAGGGTGGCAGAGATTAGGATCACAGGTTGGTAGGACACTCTGCGACCCCTCCTATATGCTATATAGATGAGGTTGGCTTTGTAAATGGGAGATTCCCTTATCTATGACATCTCCTGTTTGTTTTTCCCTTCAGTATTAATACTTTGAAGGGTCAGGAAATAGGAAACAATCCCATTAAGTATGAGATTCTGAAGGTTCTATCTGTAGCTGACAGCAAGAGTGGAACTGCAAGATAATAGAGGCTGATACCAGTTCCAGCCAATTCTTCTTCCCTTTGCAAAGCGCTGAATGACAAGCAGATTTCTCAGCTCCATGAAGGCAGTCGCATTCAGATGATAAATGTGCCCCTGGACAGAGGAGCTTGTTGAGTGATATTTACCACGGTCTCTGTGAAGGGCCCTCAGCTCCCAAGAGAGCATTTCAAGCCTTGAGCAGCTTAGCTGTTCAGTTGATGCCTGTGGAGTGGTGAGAGGAGTAAAACCTCATTCTCTGTTTTCCAGCAGGATGGAAGCCATGGTGATTTGTTTAGGTGCTCAGAACTTTCTTGATTTTTCTTGCTTCCTATATTCACTCCCACCCCTCCCCTAGTCAAACCCGAGCAGAGAGACACATGGAATTTGTGAGAAGCTTATAACCTTAAAGGAGGACGAGTGGGGAAGTCAGTGCCAAGACCTGAGCTCATTTCAGTCCTGGCTCTCCCTCTCACTGCTGCGTGGCCAAATTCCTTGGTTTCTGTGAACCTCAGTCACCTCAGAAATAAGATGGAGATGATAAGAGCTACCTCACAGGGTTGTCATACAGATAAAATTAAATCTGTATGATTAAATCTATACCTTGCACATTAAAAAATGCTCTCAAGTATCAGTCATTCATTGATTTAGCAATTCCTCTTTGCATATCTGCTGCATGTTAGGCATGGCACTGAGTTTGAAGGGCGATTTCCAGATTGTGTGAGTGGGGAAGAAAAGCAGGCTAATGGCCTTTACCAGCCATCAGCATGGTTCTTGGGCAAAGGCAAGTAGCTGGCCCAGAAATCGTACCTCTGTGCTATACCTGAAGACTTTCCACTCTCGACACTTCTCTAGGGCTTTATTTAGCTCTTGGGAACCTTTCCCAGTGACTGGGCCTTTTCAAGGAACATGGCTGAGCTGGGAGTCTGGTGCCTAATTACCAGGCATGTTAGTCTGGGTTCTCTAGAAAAACAAAATCAATAGGATATGTTCTTGTGTGTTCATTCTCGTTCTCTCTCTCTCTCTCTCTCTCTCTCTCTCTCTCTCTCTCTCTCTCTCTCTCTATCTCTCTCTCTATCTCTCATACCTGTGCACACACACACACAGAGGCATTTATTATAGGGAATTGGTCACATGGTTACAGAGGCTGAGAAGTTCCAAGATCTGCAGTCAGCAAGCTGGAGACCCAAGAGAGCTGCAAGTATAAGTTCCAGTTTGAGTCTAAGTCTGAAAGCAGGAAAAGACCAATATCCCAGCTTTTAGACTGTCAGACAGAGAGGGACTTCTCTCCTACTCCACCTTTTTGTTCCATTGAGGTCATCAATGAATTGGATGAGGCAGTTTGCTTTCCTCAGTCTACTCATTCAGAGGTTAATCTAATCCAGAAATACCCTCACAGACACACCCAGAATAATGTTTGACCAAATGTCCAGACACACTGGAGCCCAGTCAAGGTGACAAAAAAAAATAGGTGCCATCACACCAGAGTTGATGTTCACTTAGAACATTCAAGTTTACTAGCAGCTTCAGGTTCTGTGTCTCATTCAGCACCATAATAACCAAGGAAAGGTCTCATTACCCTTCCCTGTCATGTAATCCTAATGTCACAGGCTCACCAGCCTGGATATTTTGAAGCAAGTCATGCTCACCTTAAACCCAAATCTTGATGCAGGAACCTCTTCCCTCTGGGAGACAGGAGGCCTATCTCTTTCTAGACTCCTTTTCCAGCATGTGAGAAGCTTGCATCTGTGAGTCAGTATTCTGCCTCCAGTGTCCTGATGCTCTCCACTCTTCTACACTGGTCCTAGGCCAGCAGGAAACTTTAAACAAAGTTGTCATGTAGGCTGACAGTCATCCGGGGGCTAGATGTCATCAGCATTTCCACAAAGTTTGAATGGAACCATCGTGCTGAATGAAGGTAGGGGCCTCAGCATAGAGACCTGCCCTTGCTGACCTCAGTAGACTGAGAGGGGCGCTGCTGTAGGTGGCAGCACTCCCTTGAACAGATTTGCTACTGTGGTGTCTGTCTTTGTCTCACAGGGCCACAGTGCATGGCTTTTATGTTTAATCATCCTCTCATCATTTTAATAATAATGATGAATCAGGGCTCTCCTGGTTATTTCTGTTTATTTAAAATCCATTGTGAAAAGTTCTTTTACAGTTTGTCATAGGGGAAATATGAATTTATTAATTCAAATATTGTAACATCTTCATGCTGAGCTTGGAAAATGGGTTTCAATCAGTGATATTTCTCAAGCCCACATTTCAAACAGTGCTTGCTCTGCCTGGCATTGCAGCTATTTATGTGCATATCTGTTTCCTTGTCTGGAAAATGCCTTTTGGGGCTATGTGTCCCCCAGGCCTCGCATGGTGCCCAGCACATGGTAGGTGCTTAGTTACTGTTTCTGGATTGGAATGGACTGGAGCTCATGCCAGGAGAATTGCCACACAGCCACAACTCAGCTGAGTTCTCCTCTGGGAAGAGTACCTAGCCAGCCCACCGCAGACACATGGCATTGTTCCTTCAGCAAACAGTTGTTGAGCACCTAGACATAGGGAATACAGTATTGGCTCCAGCGTAGCTCCTTTTTGTAGAGTTCCCAGCCTAGTGGGGGCAGCAGCCAGAAACAACCAACCAGAGTACGTCTTGAGAAGCACTGGACAAAAAAGGGAAGAAGGCCGCAGGGATGCTGAGGAGAATACAGGTGACCCAGCCTCAGGGAGGCACTCAGTACCGGGGATTTTTTGAGCAGGGGATTGGCATGGAACCATGCAGCAGACTTCCACAGCACAGCATTTCCTCTCTCTGATTGTTTTTTTCTGCACTTTCCCACAGGGCCTGTGCCAGCAGTGAAACAGAGAGTGAAGCCGGAGACATCATGGACCAGCAGTTTGAAGAGATGAACAACAAGCTCAACTCAGTGACTGACCCCACTGGCTTCCTTCGGATGGTTCGTCGCAATAACCTCTTTAACAGGTGTGTGTGGGCTCTGTCTCCCAGGCCCAAGGCAGGGAATGGTGCCCTGAGCGCAGATAACATGTTTTCCACTGATGCACCTTCCAGCTTTTGTGCTTCTCTAGTCTGTGTCATGCATTTGCAGAAGCAAATGTGACACTACTACAGCCCCATGCTCCTCATGACCTAGGCATCACAGCAACACCTCTGTGTCAAGTGAGAAAACAGTGCAGGCTTGATCTGACAATCTGCATTTGGCTGGGTTAGGAGGCCCTGGGCACCATTGACTGCTTGTTCACATAGCCTCAGAGCTGACTTCCCAAACATCAGTCAGAAGCCAGACTTCTTTGCCAGCTTCTGCCAGTGACTCTTGTGCTGGGTACCTCTATTGACCACTCTGGCCTGAGGTTGAAGGAGGCCAGGGAGACGGAGGGGGCCAGCACTGCTGGAGGGAGCACTCATCTAAACCCAGGCTCACTTGTCTGCCGTGAGGCCCCATTTTCCTGTTACTTGACTAAAGTCACTAAATAAACCTTAGTGACTTTGAGATGAGTTGGGTCAAAATCGTCAACCAGCAAACCCCTGCATTTTTTAATCAGAGGTGATAGCCAAGTTGCATCCAGTAAAACAGGGGCAGACAATTGGGGTTGAGGGACACCTGTCCTGCTGTCATTTGGCTTTATGGGAACAACAAAGGTCAACATTTGGATAGACCTTTTCCAGAAAGATATCTCATACTCTCTCAGGTCCTTGCCACACCCAATGCCTGACTTTAAGGAGCAGCAGGTTGAGCCTGGAACACAGGAGGGAAGTGATGGTGCTGTGGGTGGAGGCAGCCTCTGCCTGGTGGCCCTGCTCTGTGGGGCATTGTGTGCCCTGTCTGTTCCTACTCCAGCCTGGTTTCCTCTCATTATTGTGCTGCCAGGCTGAAAAACATGTGTTTACTTTCCCAAGTGTGAGCTGAATGGGATGGGAGCCAAGGTCCAGGGATGTAGGAACTGGCAGCTTGGTTGAAAGGAGGCCAAAACTTTAAGCTGATTTATCCCAGTTCCTCCTCTTCCCTAATCCCTTCAAAGGTTGTCCATCCCAGCTTTTAGTTTTATGTAGGGACATGACCTGAGGAGGATATGGGAGTGGGCCTGGCCTCACATGCTCCTCTGCCAGCTTCTTGGCCTGTGAGGCAGATGATTCTCGACTCTTCCAGGTGATAGGATTCATGATTCTAAACCAGAGTGTGGACAGCTCAGGGCTCAGATTCTGGCCTTGCCCTGTGCCAGCTGTGGGATACTGGGCAGGCAGTTTCACTACCATCTTTCTGTTTCCTCATGACCGAAATAGGGACAAGATTTCTACTTTGCAGGGCTCCCTTAATATGGGAATTAAAGGAGCTAATATCTAAATAACACACTGACAGGCTTCCTAGTGTATAGACGGCACTGTACACAGGGTGGCTTTCTGTTAAAGTGGGAAGGATAGTGCTAAACTTGAATTAAGATAATACAGGTGGATAAACTTGGGAAGGGATGAAATTTGTATGTATTTGGTTAGCAGGTGTTGGCTACCTTGGTTTGTGGCCTCATCTGCCCTTCTTCTTCCTGTTCCACCTCATGTCTTTTACATGAGAGGGTGCCAAAGGCAGGCCATCAGGTGTCTATGCTGACTTGGTCACAGGTGCACCAACAGTCAGGAGCCCCTCCTCTGGACCTCAGGTACCACAACAAGAAAGGCTCAAACCAGGTAGGTGCACCTGGAATCCTAGCTTTCATCCCTGGATGGGAGGTATGTGAATTTTGGATCATGGAGTTGCTTTGGGAAAAACATTTGTCCTTTCGAATAGCTCTGAGATGGGTACTATGAGCACAATACTCTGGATTAATTTATTGGTTCCTTTAAACAATGTCAGCTGTGCCTTGTAGCCAGGCTGACAACTAGACCAGCCCAAGGGCTGGGTGGGGAAACCAGGCCTCAGTGCCTGGCCGCTCTGTACCCAGCTCCCTTAGTAGGACCTCACCTGGCTCAGGGCCTCAGGCCTGCTCTGAGAAAAGCAAAAGGGGTTGGATGTGGTCTCTGCAGACCATTCCAATCCTGACCTTCCAGAGGTTTCTAAGGGCAGATTGGATGAGGGCAAACAGCTTGCATTCTTTCAGCTTCAATGTGGCAAGCAGTAAGGCCCAAGACAGGTTGCCACACTGTATGCTCTCTGCCACTTCCTAACAAGCCCAGGAAGAGAGGGTGTCTGGCCTCCTTCCACGGGGAGCAGAGCTACTAAAGAACCACAAAGGCAGAGGCATCCTTGTCAGAATAGTGCAGGCCCTTGTGAACTTCCAGTCCAGCCTTGCATCTCACAGCCGAGGGGCACAAAGGCTGGGGAGGATGGCGATCTGCCCAGGAGCAGGTGCTAAAGCTGAGTTTCAGGTTGTGCCTCTCAGCTGCCCTGCCTGCCTGTGCTTTCCCACCTTGAGGCTTGCCAAGTGTGTTCCCCAGCCCCGTGTGGGGTCTCAGGCCTCCCTCTCTGCCCCTTCCATATCCAGGGATCTCAGCTTCAAGATGCTGCTTTGTCACTGAACGGAACGGCTAAGTAGTGAGTTTTCTGCAGACTCCTGATATTGACTGGGACTGGCAAAGGGCTCATTCCCTGGAGCCCACAGAGGTGAAGTGGAATCAGCCATGTGCATAGAGCCTTATGCGCACTGGAGCAGCACCAGCTCCCCTCTGCGGGGCTCTCCAGCTTGGTGATTTATGGATTCCTCTGCCCTTTTGTTCTGAGCAGTTTGCGGGACTGTTTGGCCATGAGGCTGCCGGAGCTGATGCAAGTCAAGTGAGCTTTGGCTTTAGAGATTTCTCTCCTGCCACTGCAGGACTTGGTCTTTGTTCTGCCTTTGTTTTTGAATCTCTGCACCATTATTTTTCTTCTTGCCTGTTCACTTGGGCAGAAAATACATTTACATGTCGAGCCCAGGGCAAGTTTCATTAGTGAGGAAAAACAAGGATTCTTCTCTTGTTTAGTACACTGACCCTGGGTGGGCCCCATGGGGCAGAGCGCCCCACCCCCACCAGAAAGGTCTCTGCCTCTTATCCCCCAAATGCTTTGGAAGTTATGCTATGGGCTGGAAGGTCTGTCTGTGTCTGTCTTTCTCTCTTTTTTTTCTCTCTTGCTCACTCATGCACATGCAAGTGTGTGTGTGTGTGTGTGTGTGTGTGTGTGTGTGTGTGTGTCTGAGTGTGTGTCTGAACCTGAGGATAGTTAGCAGATCACATTTGCTGCAGAAAAGAAGAAGAAGAATGAGACAAACTTTCAATTGCATCTGGATTCTAGGTCCCAAGGCGGTGCCTTGGAGTTGAAGGTGCACCCATCCAGGATCAACTAGGACCAGGACCAAACAGGACCAGTATCTCAGAGTAATTTTCTGACTCCTGTTGCCACCATAGGTGCCACATGCATCCCAGGTCTTTTCTTTTCTATTTTATGGTGTGTTCGGTAACAATCTGGAAAGGGGCTTTTCTGTTGTCCAGAAATTAGTGGCTAGAGCTGAAACAGGACGAAGAAGTGTTAAGCCTACCCATTCTAAAGACTGGTGTCACAACAGGACCAGAACCCCTCCCTCAAGGTCTCTGCAACCTCCAGTTAACACTAGCATCTCAGCCACACACTCCTGCCTGTAAAAGAAGACTGAGTTGAGGAATCAGCAAGTGGGACTTCTCGATCTGGTCGGAGGTCCTCCAAGAGGATCAGTCACAAAGATTGGGGGCAAGAAGAGGAGAGAGGCATCACCATTTCGTGGAAACAGCCTTCCATGACTGTGCAGGGAGAGAAGAGACTAAGGAGAAGGGCCAGGCAAGTGTGGGCCTGCCATGGTGTGGTCTGAGTGCTCACATCTAATGTGCAGACGTATGCCTTTCCCAATGGGTAGGTCACACGGGCTCAGCTACTTGCTGGTTCCCCACCCAGGATCCTGTCTGCTGGAAAGAGGACCTCAGCAGCACCAGTTATGGGATATGTAGCCAGTGGACAGACTAGGGTGACAGGGGAACCAGAGCTGGCTGCCTGTCAGGTGGTTACACAGGGAAGCCACTGCAGAGCCCTCAGAAGCCAGGAAGACACATGGAAGGATGATAGCAGTGCTTGCCCTCCCCTCCTCCTCCCTCCTCTGCCTTTAACACCAGAGTCAGGCCTTTGACAATGGGGAGGGAGGAGTGCTACCAGAGCCCACCCTGCTCTCCAAATCCATGAGCAAAAGTCTAGCCTTCAGTGGAGATGGGAGAAAATGAGGTGTGCATTGCATAGGAGGCTGGGGACCACTTCTGCCCAGGATTCCTGAAGGCCTGAGAAGGAGCAGTGACCGGAGAAAAGGTTGTCCCCACAGGGTCAGCCAAGTCAGTAAGTTGGAACCTGTGCAAGTCACTCTGTCTCTCTCTCGTGTGTGTACATGTCTCTGCATAGGTACGTGGTTATGGTTCTTTATAAGTATCCACACTGTGCCAGCTTCCAGTGTTGCCCTGAAGTGCCACCAAAGTCTACTGCAGGCCAGGAGGCCCTGTACAGACAGTATTCAGTGTATCCTGTATTCTAGGTCTAGGCATTTTTCTGTGGTGAGGCACAGAGTGGAGGGGAGAAACCTTGGGCTCTGAGGCCAAGCAGATCTGGATGTGAAACCTCTCTCTAGCTTTTATTAGTGGGTGACCTTGAGCCTTTTATTGTTTCATGTGGAAAATGGGGGTAATGATGCCTGCTGATGGAGCTGTTACGAGGATGCGATAAATGTGATGATAAATGGACCCTGTCATGTAGTAAGTAGTTTCTTTTGCTCCCTGCTGGGGTCTGAGGTTTCTATGGCACTGAAGGCCCTTTTTGGGGGGGCAGGGTAGTGAATCGACCATTTTTTTGAATCAAATAATTACCCCCAAAACCTGATTGTATAGCTTGATGTTTCCTCTTCTTACAACCTCTCTCTGGCAGCCAGACACCAGAAGCCTTTGAATAAATGCAGACTGATGATCCAAGTGGATATCTGTTACAGCCACAGTCCTGGCCTTGAGTCTTGAGGTTCCATACTCAGTTCTGGCTGGTGTCCTGCCAGCCCTGTCCTCTGCTCTCCGTTGGTGGCCCCATGACTCCAAGCCAGGGTTCTGTATTCTCTTCTGCTGGCCTCAACAAGGGGGTGAAGTGTTCTCTCCAACACCCCTAACCCCCAACTTGGGCCAGCCCTCACAGCCGCGATTCTGAGCAGGAGCCTTCCCTGCCAACAGCTACTCCATAGGTGGGTCCAAATACTGGGCCTCAGGTCCTCTGTCCTCCTCAGGGTCCGCTGCCTGTCCCTATGTGCTGCCTCGAGGCACCTTCTAGGTCAGCAGACCCCTCATGTGCCATCACGTGTGCTCTGCTCCATCTGTGCTTCACTCCAGGCAGCTCAAATACAAATGAGGTGAGGTGTGAAATTAAGAACTGTATCAGAAATCACTTTAAAATCAGGCCCAGCAGGTAGTGACAAGTTTGTTCAGAATGTGAGAGGAGTCCTCATATGTTGCCTCTAAGTATTAATAACTTGCCGATATATCTTTAGGCAAATTTAATTTATAAAGTTTTCTTTACCACTTGTTTATTTGTTCACTTTCTTATTCCAGAAGTTAGACGGTTTACCAAAACAGAATTGCCACCAAATCCTATAAAAGATTTAAAAAAACAAATGAATGAGAACATCAAGATGGAGGGAAAGTAAAAGTAGAAGAGAGGGAGTGAAGTTTATGTGCAAAATATGTGCTGTTAGCACTGCTGGAGACGGGCACAGATTGGACTCTTAGTTTTTCCAGCAACCAATGCAGAGGCCATTGTCTGCCCTGGTCTACTGATTCAGTCTGCGTTCTAATGGAGTCCCCAGGTGCTTCATGTGGAAAGCAAAGTTGAAGTGCTTCTCCTCCCACATTCCCTACAGTTGTTAAGTCACCTCCACGCCCAGTGATCTCATGCCCCAACTGCAATTTGCCACCAAGACCTGCCCAACAACCCTGTAACACTTCTAGTCTCTATCCTTCAGTCTGTTCCTATTGCCACAGCTGTTCCTTTAGACTCGCTCTTTTCCAGAAGTCGCCATTCAATGCAACCCTAGGAGCAAGCTCACAAGATGTTGATGCTTATCAAGGTTACTGCCCCAGGTGCAGAGCCAGGCTTCCCCCTCAGGCTCCCCACTCCTTAAGGCTCCATTGCCCACCTGCTCTCCTTACGACCTGACCAGCAGGGCGCTGATCTTTTCTTCTTCCCTCTGGCTGGAGCACAGTTCTGATCACTCACTCTTTTGTTCAGTGTTCCTGGACTCCTGGTGGAGTCGAGTTGAAGTGGCAGAGATAGGCATTTGAGTCCTCACAGTCTAGCCCTGCCATCCTTCCAGCCTTTTGTTCCATTCTCCCCATACCCTCTGTCCTAACCCAAGGGGGCCCAGGACCTTTGCCACCTCAAGGCCTTGGCTTGGGCACAGGGACATGAGGTACTCTTTCAAACAGCCTCTTTGACGAATCCATCTTGGATTGCCCTGACTGGGAATAGTTTTCTCCTTCTCTGAAATTCTCTGGCACTTTATCTGTGGCATAAGGAGCCACCACCTACTGTCTTGCATTTTAGTTACATGTATCCATGTCCTTTCACCTCCCAGGCTGGACCTTTGCCCAAGACCTGATTGCAGCTGATTACTCCCTGTGTCCCCAAGGTGCCTTGCACCATGCTTTGTTTAAGTAAGTGCAGGTACTTGCTCATGGAAGGAGGGAGGAAAGGAAGGAGGGAGGGAGAGAAGGAAAGAAGGTCAGAATTGAGACAGACATTAAATAACAACAGAGATGATGACAATGATGATGATAGTGGTGACCATCTGTTGATTAGTTACCAAGAAACTAGCCTTTTGCTCAGCACTTTACATGTATTAGTCAATCCCTACAATAGCCGTGAGGGGCACTAGTATAATACTTTTTTAAAAGATAAGGACACCTCGTCTCAGGTTAAATGAGTTGCCCAGCATTACACAGCTAGTAAGTAATACAACCAGCATTAGGATCCAGCCCTGTCTGTCTCCCAAATTCCCAGCCATCTAATATCTCTGTCAAATCACTTGGCCTTTGCTTGAATTCCTTCAGTGATAGGGAGATCACTACCTTCTGAGGCAGTGCATTCTGTCTTTGGCAACACTGACTAATACAGCTCTGGAGGTTTTTAGTGAGCCAATGAGTGGGACTCCACAGATTTGTTTGGGGCAGAGGCAGACTTGGACCTACAATCTGCCTATGGGTGCAAGGCCCTTCAGACAAGGATTTTGCTGTATTGCTGGGCATGCATCAGCTGGGCAGGCCACCATACACTGGGTCATCTTTTCTTCTCTTCATTCCTGAATACATGATAAACTCATCTCTCACTGACTGCCTGTCTTGGGCCATCTGTCCTGATTCCTGAATGGGATCAGCAGACAAAGCCTGGCTGGCCTGGGCATCAGGATTTTCCAGGGTGACCATATTCAGGCTTGGCCGTGGAGCCTCATGCACATTACATCAAAAAGCAGCTGGCCAAAGCAAAGCTCCCTGCCTGTGCATAGGCTTTATATGGCTCCTCTGGGAGGTTGGACCCAGGCCCTCTTGGTGGAAACGAGTGCTGCACCTGTTGACCTAAGCCGTGAACCTGTCCATGAATGCAACAGGCCTGGGAGAGCCGGAGAGCCAGGGAAGAGAAGCCACATGCAGCCCAGACACTTCTCTGGTCATGAGAGAGGCCCTACCTGAGCCCCCTACCATCAGGCTCTTCTCCTGAGGGGAGAGCTAGACCCAGTGAGCAGGCGCTTGGTAATTAAGATGAGCAGTCAGAAAGCACCAACAGCATACTGAATAAGTGCTTAAAATGCAGCACTTATTTGACAGCCTTTATCTCCCAGAGAAGGCAACCCTTCATGTGAGGATGGTCATAGTAGAATCACTGAATGGTATCAGAGTCCTTTTCTTAAATTGAATTGAAATGGCTCTGACTACTTGAATATAATAGGTTTGCCAATTAATTTTCCGCTGGTGCCTTAATACTCAGGTACTTGTTCAGATCTGAGGTCCACTCTTATCCTGCAGAACAGAGCTCAGAGTCCAGAGTCCCTGAGGTGTTTTGGAGCATCTTGGTCAGAGCCGAGGGCAGGTGGGAAGGAACCAATGGTTTTACAGGCAGCAGAGCCTAGTAGAGCAGGGGTTCTGCTCACTGTCTGCCAGGGGCCCTCCCAAGAGCAGTTCTGCTGTGAAGCAGGAAGCCCCCACTGAGAGAGGTAGAGGGGCCCATCAGGATCAGAGGCAGGACTTCCTCCAGGCACAGAAAGGCAGCCTGGCTCACCCCCGGTGCTGTGAGCACAGAAAGGAAACCACCCAAATTGGCCATTAGAAAGTAAAAATGTGTAATAAAGATATCACAAAGTGAAGAACCATGTGCCTGAACAGAGGAGGAAATACGTGACTGAGCTCACCACCGCTGGGAAGCAGCCTTCTTCCTCCTTGCCTCCCTGTGTACAACCCTGGCCAGAGGCAATGTCCTGCCCATAGATGGCCCCTGGACACTGATTCTCTGTGCAGGTCTGCCATTCTAGGGGAGAGGGCGTACTCCAGTTAAGGGTTCAGGGCCAGAGATCACGACAGCTCTAGGCCTTGGGTTCCCCAGAGAACAGAGGCCCCTAGGCTGCAGAGTCCCTGTTGCTCGACCACTTTGAGGAGCAGGGCCCTTCCTTTGATGTTGCGTCTTTAGGCAAGATGCTTAACCTAGAGTCACCACTGATCTGTGACAGTGGAGGAAGCTGGGGTACCTTATGGTGAAGAGTCTAGTGATATACCCATCACATCCCAGATCTGGCCCACCCTAGAAGATGCCCCATATTGTTTAGTTCCCTTTTGTCTTCTCGCTTCCAGTAGTCTGAAAGGTGTCATGGCTGATGTGCTCTCTGATGCCACTGTTCCTGACTCAGCTTACTCCACGGCCTCATGTCCAGACAGATGGGAAGGACTCGTGTGCCTGGTGGTGAACTGAGGTTAGGAGGAACCTCTGGCCCTGAACCCTGCAAAGTGAACTAACTCCCCTCTTAAATAGAGCCCTGCTGGCAAAGCTAGAGCAACTAGCTTGTGCCCAAGGTTTTGCAGTTTGGACTGAGACTTCCACATGCATCTCCACAGGCTTGTTCACACTTGGCAGGCACACACCTACACATTCACATGTAGGGTTACGTCAGTGTGTTTGAGCCTGAGCAAGGCTCAGCACACAGGGTCTTCTGCAGGCCCACTTCAGTTATAAATCCTGTTGCCTGGGGAATAGATAGCTTCATCCTCGAAAAGTCATCCAGGCTGAAAAGAAAGGAGATTCATGAGCAGTGTGTGCGCCCATGCTGCATGGTGTTTGTCATCATTCCAGAGACATAAACTACATCCTAATGCTCTGCCCTCCTCGGTAGCACTTCACATATCATCTCAGAGCTCTGCGTTCTGTACGTGCAGGAACCAGGCAGCTTCCCTTCACATGCCAGTCTCCTCCTCCTTGGATTCGTGCTCGCTCCCTCTCCTCTTCCCAACACCACACAGATGGCCATGCAGTGGAGAAAACTAACATTTCTCCAGAAGTAGATTAATAAACATTACCTGAGGAATGAGTTAATAAAGACAGTGTAATGTGGGGAAATGCTCTTGGCTGAGAGCTAGGCTGTCTAGCTGCACAACATTCCTGGCAGCAAATGGACCAGCCAGGAGGAAAGCGATCCAGTGCCACCTGCTGGAGCTTAGTGGTACAGCTATAAATTGGAGAGCCCAGCCTTCTTTCACTGACTGCTTGCTCCTCAAGACAGAGGCAGCTGCTGTCAGCTCTGCCCTTACAGGCATGGTATGCAGAGGGTAAGGTTCTGAAATGAATGCAGGTTAACAGGTTGCTCAGTGTGTCCTGAAGGCAGGGAGGACGCAATGAAAACCACTCCCCTGCCAAGTGGTATGCCTGACACCTGCCCTGCCTGCAGCCTTGTACAAGTCTCTTGCCTTCTCTGAACCTCTGTTTCTTATCTGTAAAGGAAGAGCAACCCCACCTTCTAGGATCCTGAGAGGATGACATGAATTTGGCATGCCTGGCAGACACCAAAATGAGTAGCACAACCCCTCCTGGGGCTCACACTCCTGCCAAATGGGAAGCATTTCCACCAGTCCAAGCATCCATTGTGAGAAATGGAAAATACCATTCTTTCATCTTACAATCTAGAGCTGAGGTAGAGAAGTCAGCCAGGCTGAAAGACCCCGCAGAAATCAAAGCAGTGCAATAACTGAGGTCTCACCACTGAGGACACCCACCCTATTCTTGGTCATTCCTCCACAGTGCAATGGATGTACTAGGCCATCGTGATAATTCCAGGAAAGAGCTTGTAAGGACAGCAGGGTGCAGGTCATCCCACACACCTGTTCATACCTGTCAACCACTGCCAGCCAGAGGCTCAAAGCCCAGATGACTCACTTTCATTCAGCTGAGACCTGACCATGGGGACATTATCAGTGGTTCCAACTCTCCTGGGCAGATTACGGCACTTGAAAGCTGCACTCATACTGTGATACTCACACGGGATGAGTGCAGGGAGGGCTGTGGGGCTTCCGGCTATGGGGGCTATGGCAGTGTCTTTTTGGTCAACAGAGGAGTTAAAAGAGCCACCATGGTTTTGATGGCTTCCTAAAATGAATAGATTTTTTATTTTTTAAAACTAGAAGAGATCTACAAGGCTTTAGTTTAATCCCTTCCTTTTACAAGCAAGGAGAAGAAGGGAATAGAAAACTGACAAGCCTTGCCAGAGTCATATAACCAGTGGGTGATGGAGGCAGCCTGGCAGTCCTCTCCATTGTTCATAAGCATTCCTAGGGTCAGGGCTAAGCAGCTGTCTGCTTGGCTGTTTGAATGACTGCATGTATCTTTAGACAGACCTCTAGGCAGACGTGACCCAGTACAATAGCTGTAATAGGTCTCTGTCAGTGCTGTGGTAAAAACAGAAGCAACACATAAAAGGGAGCTATTTGACTACAGTCTGCACAGGCAGCTCTGGTACCTAATGCTTGTGAATGGTTAGGAAACCGCAGGCCTGCCACCACAACCGGCACGGGCCCTATCCTGCCTCCTGGTGCTAGTTTTAGACCCTCTCCACACCTGTACCTCAAGAGGCCTCTGGCTTCAGGGATCCTAAGTTACTCTTGGCCTTGGTTTCCTGACCTCCTTTCTTGGGACATCTCTCCAGTGGGGACAGCACATGCTGTTGGTGTCGAGTCAGAAAAAGGTAGCACTGTGGAGAAACTGGATGCAGTTCCCACCAGAAGAACTGCTGCAGAAGAGGTGGGGGCAGCAGAAAAAAAGGCCAGCCAGGGAGAGCCATTGCCTGGGGCTCAGGAGTGCTTGCCTCCAGCTCAGGGAAAAGAATCTTGATGAAAGAGCCTGGCCTCAAATTATTGTTTCAGGTTAGTTTTGTTGTTTTTAACCACTAGCTGAGTATGTTCTGAGCTTTTTTTTAAAAAAAAATTTTGCAAAGGACACCTCTAGAGATGGGTGCCCACCACTGAAGAGAAGCACCGAGCAGGGGGTAAGCTCAGGGCTTCCCACCTCACCAGTGCAAGAAGCCATGTGACCAGGTCCAGGTGCACAACCCAACCTGAGCCAGCCTGGGTCAGTGCCCAGGAGCTACTGCTCCAGAGATGGTTCATCTATGACCTGCCAGGCCTCAAGAGGGACCAGGGTGGAAGGCTGAGAGCCAGCACTCATGTGGCATCTGGGACGGTAGAAGTCAGCAAATATATATGGGGCTTGGGTGGGCTTGACAACCTGGGAGAGAATAAGACAGGTTCCATAGGCACAGTGTCTCTGCCAAGGCATCTGCAAGTTTGCATGCCCTGGGTGCCCTGCCTACTTCTTTAGGGCAGAGCTGTTGAAGAATCAGCACTGCCTAGAAGCATACAGATGCCAAGAGCAAGTGTCCCAGGAAACCTCCACAGGCTAAACAGGTGTCTTGATCTACCTCATATTTACCAGCCCTGGGCAAAGACATCTGACTGCCTTCTGGAAGCTGACCAGGGGTGAGGATGGGTGTCACATAGTGTGATGGTGGCTGTTCTGCACAGCCCTGGAGACTCAGAAAGTTCTCAGGGAAGGTGTAAGCTGCAGGCAGCCTTCTTCTGATCATCTTTAGAAAGGAAGTGGACTGGCCTCTCCACCAGGCCTCGTCTCCTCCCCTCAGCATTACCCAAAGCCCCCAGCCTACCTTGCCAAATTACCCCTCCTGCCTGCAGGCCCAACCCTCTCTCCTCTTACTTTCTACTCACTGCTCCAGGCACTTCATTCCCAATGTCTGTACCTTTCCCTGTGTTATTCCCTCAGCTTGGAATGACCTCCTTGTTCACAGGCAGGATAACTCCAGGTCATTCCTCGAGCCCACATCAAATGGTGTCTCCAAGAAGTCCTCCCTTAGCTCTGCCCAGCAGCTTGTCAGCGGCTGTTCTTCAGTGCCCCCTCCACCATTGCTGAGCAGTATGCTTTCCTCCTGGCCCAGCACAGGGACCATGATTTGGCCACTCTGTGGACCTGTGCGCCTGGCACAACATGGGCAGCACTGCATGTGTAATGGGGGCCCTTTTAGGTGCCTCTGGCACCTCACAGGATTCAATAAAAAGACACCACTGCTATCTGTGCTCGCACTCAAGCTCCCAGTCTTTCCCTGCCCTCCCACCCAGGCCACTGCCTCATTCCCCCATCAGCTAAGACTCCCACCGCCTTTTGGGTTTGGGTTCAGGATTCTTTGCAGTCATCTACTCCAGTCCTGACACTCCTTGCCTGTGGACTGCATTTCCTCATTTTGCAGATACAAAAGGCCAGGCTTAGAGGGTAAGTGACTTGTCCCACCCAGCCCGGGATGCACGCCCAGCAAGTCAGTCCATTGCATAAGTCCCTACCTCCCTCCAGACATTTTCCTCTTTTGAATGGCCATTTTCTGGCACTTCCTAGGCCATTCTACTTCCAGAAACCATGTTTCAGCAGCTCACATTGCCATCATAGTATCCTGTCCAGGCCTCCAGGGTGCAGCCAGGCTGAAGTCCTATGTTCAGGGTAATCCCTCTCAACAGGGACAAGTCAGATGGACTGAGAATGTGGTTCTAATATTTTACAGTAAGTATGCTTTAGGTCAGGTGGAAAAGGTGCCTTATGCCTCCCCCATGCAACTTGGATTCTGCTGGCTCCTTGTACTCAGGGTGCCCTGGGGCTGGGACCTCTATATCTAGTGGGAGCTTTTTAGTTCAGAGCCTTGGGGTTTGTGAAGCCCCCATCAGTTTGTGAAGCCCCCATCAGTGGCCACAGCATTGTCTGTAGACTTGGCACTTTCCCTGGACATCTGCTGCTAGGTTAATCAGACTCAGGTGCCTTAAGGGGGGTTACAAGCCCACAAACCAGGCAGACACACATCTAGAGAGTGAAACAGGAGGCTCACTTGGGGTTGGACCCAAAGTTGTCCTACTGCCGCCTTGTCATGCTGTCCCAATGGCAGTGTGGGCTCTCTAGGCTGTGATCTGTCTGCTGAGAATGTGATTTGCACGCACAGGCTTGTGCATAGGAACACAGTGCTGTGACAGACACTGCGTGCATCACCAGAACGTCCCCTCTGGAGAGCAGTCTGGTACTCTCCCCTTCAGGGGCTCATTGCTCTTTGTGCTGTATTCTGTAGAATTAAGCGAGCCTCTGAGTGTCACTCCAGGGTTATCTGTGCTTCACTGGCTCTGATGGCAAAGACACAGCATGGCCCAAGACACTTGTAATTATGTTTCCTGAGTGAACAAGATGGAGGAGTGGATGTGAACAGCTCTCAGGCCCCCAAATTCTTGGTTTTTTTCTTCCCTGGCAGCGAGCAGGGTGGGGGCAGAGGGGCTCACAGCCTGCCTTGTCACAACCCTAGAATTTAGAGCAAATGGGACATTGCTGAGAACACCCAGAAGAGTTGAGGAAGGCCAGTGGATTGAAGTCAGACCTAGATAAAATGTATCTTTCAAGTCATTTCATCTGATGGTCATGGATCCTGGCCTGGCCCAGGAGAGAAAGCTACCTTTTTGTTTTTTTTTAAGTGACAACCAAGGAGCTGCCACTCTCAGCAGCCCAGGGTACTTACTGAAGCTTAACAGTGTATCTATCTAGTATAAGACCTAGCCTTTGCCCTTAAGGGTCCTTGAACACTCAGCAGAAACCTCAAAATTGTGCACAGTGCCTAGATCCAGGTTAAGAGACCACTGGCTATCTAGTAGTTGTGCAGAGAATGTCACACTACTGTCAGTGCTGAGGCCACACCGGCCAGACTTCAGGGCAGGTTCAGAGAGCTACGTGGGGGCAGCCTGGTCCCTGCACTGGAAATGGTTTTGTTTCCCCTCCTGCTGTTTCGTCTACTCAACTGTGTGGTTTGTCTTCTGCAGGTTCCCAGGGCCTACAACAGTGCCTGGCAAGTAGCTGGCCCTCAAGAAGCATTTTTTGAATGAATGAATGAATGAATGAATGAATGTTCTCATCTTGTGTTGGGAGTATGAAACATGGGGTCCTTTGGGTTGAAAATACCATCCATACCAATAAAACGTTCCCTGCAAACATTGAAACATAAATTAAAAGGCAAAACAAAGCCCCGCAGCCACACTTGAGCTGACCTACTCTACAGCTGCTGTAGGTCAGCTCCTCCTGCCTGGTAGGGGCATGGGCCTCAGGGCTGCCCAGTGGCTGACCTGAGGCTGAGGTTGGGGCCAACACATTTCTTGTCTTGGCAGTGCCTCCTGCCCACAGGTTAATTGGCCTTGGGGCACTGTCCTCCCTGGCAGCTTGGTGGCTGAGGCTGATTCTGATGGTCCTCACGTTTGCCTGCACACAATCATGCCACACAAGGATGTAATTAAATCCTTTGAGCAGCACTTTGGGACATTTGATTATGCAGAAAAACTCTGTAGAAATGTAAGCTGTTATGTACAGCTGGTTTACCCTGCGGTTTTTGTCAGTGCTTGCTGTTCTGTGAAAATTACCTGAAAGGGAGGAGAAGGGCAAAACCTGAAGTGAGGCTGGGCAAAGCCCTGCTGTGCAGCTTCCAGCTGCCTTTTCCAGGAACTGGAGCACTGAGGAGTGAGAAGCGAGTCTCTGCCTGCCCTGCCTGTGCCCTGGTTAATCTCTGGCCCTTCTCTCTCCAGGAGCTGCCAGAGCATGACAAGCTTGGTCAGCAACACCATGTCACCTATCAAGGATGGTACCTCATCTCTTCCCAGGAGGCAAAGCTCATTCACCAGGCCCCCACTCCGTGCACTGTATGACCTGCTCATAGCACCCATGGAAGGGGTAAGTGCCCCACTCCCACCCCGCCAGAGCCATGAGGCTTCCTGGCGTCAGAATTAATTATTTACTGCTCCGTACACACATGGAGGTTTTCTAGGACATGAGTCTTCTCTGTCCAGCTTCTCAGTCAGCATTTGAAAATTGGCTGCTAACCAGTTAGTGGACAAGACTGAGCTTCAAGTTGGTAGATCCAGATTCAAGTCCTAGCTCTGTTCCTTCCTAGCCAGGTAAATTCTGCCTCAGTTACCTCAGGTACAAAATGAAACGATCTCTTCCCAACTTTCTTAGACATTGCGAGGTTCAAGAAAGCACAGGACACATCCCAGTTGTGAGTGGGAACCACCCACATAGATGGCCATGGGGCTCTGCCTCTCCCTGCTGTGAGTGCTTCCCACTGCCCCACCTCCCATTTAAGAGTGTTGCCTGAGCAGTTTCAAGCCAGGGCTGTAAATTCTGGTGAGAACAGGTCCCTCGGCCTCTGCCAGCATCAGAGTCCAACATCAAAGACACCCTTGCACTTACAATTGAGACGGCTAAGAGAAGTTGCTGGCAGATTTCTGTGGCCCTGGGTCTTGCAGATCATTTTTCAATCAAAACATGGCTCTCTAACTGGATGGGCATGCTGTAGGACTCAGGGGTCTTTGTGAATCTGAATGGTGAGTGCATCAGATGCCTTTGTATACAACTGCCTGTTAGTTCTGACTGCTGTAACGAAACACCAGACTGGGTGTCTTAAACAACAGACAGTGATCTCTCATAGTTCTGGAGGGTAGAAGTCCCAGATTAGGGTGCTAGCATGGTCAGTTCTTGGTGAGGGCCCTTTTCCTGGCTTGCTGTGTCCTCACATGGCAGAGAGAGAAAGAAGAGAGCAAACTCTGGTCTCTTCCTTCTCATAAGTGCGCTAATCTCATCATGGGGGCCCTGCCCTCATGACCTCATCTAAACGGAATTATTTCCCAAAGGCCCCATCTCCAAATACCACCACACTGGGGGTTAGGGCTTCAACATATGAACTTGGGGGTGGGGAGAATACAAACATTTAATCCATAATAGACCCCTGGGAAAGAGCATGGTACCTGCAGCAAGTGGAGGCTGTGCTCCAGGGGACTGGCTATCAGGAGGAGGGCTGTAAGTGATTGACTCTGCAAGCTGTCCCTGCAGGCCTGAGCCTGAATGTCCCTCCTAGTAGCTCTCTGCAGCCAAGTAGGTGATGTGTCACAGATGTTGGAGTGACCCCACAGTAGCTCTTCTACTTCAACCAGCTGACAGGTTAAGCACATCCTCAGGGAACCACACCTTGACAGTGATGCCTTGTTATTGTGAATTCCCTTCCTGGTGATCCAAGGATGTGTCTCAAGTTGCCTGATATTATTTAGGAGGCCGCATTGCCTGCCAGCGCCCTCTGGACTTCCCTTACTTGGGGAGACAGGGGTGGGGAAAGCATAGAGCCTTTGGGAGGCTGCAGGCTAGACTTGTGCCTGGCACTGCCCTTTCCTGGCTAGGTGACCTTGGCCAAGCTGCTTCTCCTCCTTGAGTGCCTCTGTCCTCATTAGAAAATGAGGATGATGCCAGTAAATGCATCAGATTAGAGCAGGGATGGGATTAGGTGCATGTGAACATCGTGTAGGGCAGCAGCAGCAGCAGCAGCGAGTATGCACCTAGTGTGTGCTGGCTGCCGTGTCGATACCGCCTCTGAGAGCTGGGCATTCCCTTACCCAGAGCCTCCATTCACATCTGCAAAGTGACCCAGCCCTGTCCTCTCCTTCCCTGCAACATCTCAGCCTTCCTTTCTTCCTTAGAATTATTATCCCTCCAGTGCCCTTTGACTGGGGGGACCAAGACTGCAAAGAGCACTCAGAGCATCTCAGATGCCATCATAGCTTAGCCTGATTTATGTGCCATACCTCAGGGAAGAGAGATACACCCACACCCTAGGCTGACTTTTCAAATTTTCTTTATTGCCATCAACCATCAAGCATACCATTTTGATGACTTACTACCAGTCCCCTGCTCTTGCCCTGGCCTCTGCATTTTGCACTGATCCTCCAGCTCCTCTGAAGGCTTTTCAGACCCGCCATTATTTCGCTCCCTGGGGCCTGCTGAATCCCTTTGCATTTCCCCTTGTGCATTCAAGTCTCAAATTATTTGCTCCATGAATGTTGAAATGGTGGTAGAGGGGTGGGAGCAGAGGGTAAAAATGGAGACTGGCTATCACTGTCGGCCTCCTCCCCACATCTCCCCCTGCTGGGTGATGCCAGTGTGTGCTTGGAGGCTTATGTCATCTGGAGCAGGTGAGCTCCTCTACTTTCTCTGGCCCAACTCAAGTGTCCCATCTTTGAAGTCTCCCTTGCCCTCCTCTCCCCACATGCTGCAGCCTTCATCCCCTGCTGTCCCTCTGCTGGACCCATGCCTACTCAGTGTCTCTTATGGCATCCGATATGCCATTGGATGCAGGTCTTAGCTCTTGGAATGTCTTTTGTTTTCTCCCTCGCTTCCCACCTCACACTCCCTGAAGGGAAAGATGGTCCCTCATCGCCGTGTCTCAAGCAGCTGGCACAGGGCCTGGTACATGATGGCACTCAGTAAAGTTTATGGAATGCTATGAGGTCCAAAGCTGCATTTGCTTTTTTGGGTCTAGTCTGGCATCAGAAGCCTCAAGGCAGAAAACAGCTAATGGATTTTCTGTGACCCCTCTTGTGGGCCTCTGAGAGCTTTCTGAGAGATTAGAAAGTGGAAAGAAGGGGTTGGGCCTGCTCTTGAGCAACTTGGAATCTGGTGGGCCCTCAACCCTGCCTACCAGGGTTTCTGGCACATTGCAGGGCAGGATCACAAGTCCAGCTGACATGCCTGCAGGGACCCACACCTGAGCACTGTTTCACTGGCTGCTGCTGCTCTGCTCACTGGGAAGGGACTCCGAACTGGAGGTGGAAGTCCTTTAGGTGGGAAGCAGCGCAGAGGGGAAGGGGAGCGGGGTAGGCGGGGAGAGGGACAGCTCCTCCCACCGTCCGTCCATTGTAGTATCTCCACCCTGGAGAGAAGCTGTGCAGCGCCATTCTTGAAGGGGATTCTATGACTTTGTAAAATCTACAGTTTCTTAGACAGTTTTTCTCTCTGAAGACTTTCCCCCGTGACCTAAAGAGTAAAACTGCGCCAATGGAATTAGTGGTACCTCATGTCCAGACATCTGTGCTCCTCCAGAGGTGC
Organism: Macroglossus sobrinus; assembly: GCA_004027375.1. Classification (NCBI taxonomy): domain Eukaryota; kingdom Metazoa; phylum Chordata; class Mammalia; order Chiroptera; family Pteropodidae; genus Macroglossus; species Macroglossus sobrinus. The sequence goes on from PVKZ01000511.1 coordinate 500,223, forward strand.
AAGGAAAGAGAAGATATATGGATTCTTATACTAGTTAGAACAATGATCAGAATCCTCTTCTTAAAGTTAAGGGGAAAATCCCTGCCCCCAGACATGTGTGCCGTCCTAAAGGAGCTACATTGTATGAACATTGTGAGGAAGCCCCTGCACTCACCTTTGGGATGCAGAATAATCCAGCAGTTAGTTTGAAAGCATATCCTTAGTTCCTGATATTTACAGCTATTCTCTTTTGTGACCAAGGTGTTTGAATACAGTGAAGGAACTGGGCTGCCTCCGATGAAACACGGGGTAAAACCTTTCGAAGGCCATTAAAGTAAATGATCAGAGCAGGCAGAGCTTTTCCTTGGCTGTTAAAGTGATCCACTGTGTTTTAGTAAAAACACGTAACTGGAAAGATGGACCCTAATCAGGAATCCCTTCCACCCCCAGTTTCATCCAGTCATTCGAATCTATTGACAGGTACTAGCACACACTGTCCTCAACAGGGGAGATTGCTGAAAAGTGGGCCATGGACCCACGTCTGATGCTCACAGACTACTCAGGTAGGATGGGTTGGCCAGAGCCGAAGGCCTGTGGGCTTCATGGGGCTCCAGGAGGTCCAGTAGCTCCTCTTCAGTGGGGCTGCCCACCTGGATGGAGGAGGCCTGGACCACCCTCCCGCTTCCCATGGCAGGAACACCCACCTGCTCCGGGGGCCACTAGAGGGCGACACAACACCATCAGCCCACTCCAGCGCTGTCAGCTGCCAGACAAAGCCAGATCCTTCTCCACATTTTCAATGAAAATACAAGTCAAACCCAAAAGTCCAAGATTATGAATCACTCACACTTCAAGACTAAAACGATTAGCCTCTTCACATGGGGCTTATAATTATTTGAACAACTGCCTTTGTTTAGCCGCAGTCCTGTTGCTAAGGGACTAGGTCAGACAGTATGAAAAGTAGAACAGAATAATATCTTTCCGTAGGCTCACACCGGCATTTGATTTAATTTGTCTTAAGGGAAATGCTGCTGTGCCTCTTTCCTGGAACCACACTGTCCTTTGCTGTCACAATGGAGTGAGCATGTCTAGTTTTCTTTGAGGAGGGCCCAGTTATATCTGCACATGAACCATCATCAAACATTAAGTCAAATCCTGTCTGGTACCCAAAGGAGAAAATGTCACTAAAGAAAAGTTGCAAGTGTTTAGTGTGAAAGGGACTGGAATCCTGTTCATGACCATGACATTTGTTTTTAATCAAATTAGAGTGAAGGATAGTAACAAATGCTTCTGAACTTGGACTTCCCTGCTTGTGTGAAAGGTCAGATCCTGGACCTGTCTTGTTCTTGCAATGAGAGTACTCAGAAGCACACACTGATAGTGGTGTTATGTGATGTGATGAGGGCCCACAGGGCCGTTCCAGTGAAGCTGCTCATTCAGTCAGGTCCCAAATCACCCCCTCAGCTTCATCCAAAGTGAGGAGCTGCTGTAATCAAGGAAGTAAATTTAGAATAGGAAATTCCCTAGGATTTGATCAAATTACTCCTTAAAGGTCCAGATTTGGGGACTTTAAAATCTTTGGAGTTTGGACTTCTATTCTCTGTCACCCTCATTATTATTTCCTTTTATTTCAATTCACTGTTTCCTATATTTTTAATCTAAAAACCCAGTATTATAGTAAAGGTAGCAAGAACGCATGACTTTGATCAGAAAGAGAAATAGTGCTCATCCGCCTCTGTTCTTGATTAATGAGCCCACCCGTTTAAGTAACTTACTGAAAACTTGCTGTTCAAGTTGGTAAACTGCCTTCTAAACACTGGAACTCCAGGAATTTGCCCAAGACCTCTCATCTGAGAACGTGAAGTAGGGGTCTGGCTCTGCCAAGGGTTCGTCCATGAGGAGAGTTGGGCTTTGGCTGGGTCGTGATTGTAACTACTGTCTGGGGCAAAGGACTCTTGCGAATCAAGTAGTATAAAAAACCAGCTTATCCTAGAACAGACACTCTGGGAGATGAAATGAGACTGACCATGCAGGTACCTGTTTTCTAAAGACATTGGAGGGTTTGGAGACAGCAGGGGAATGTTTGTCCACAAAAACAACCAGACCTCAACGCCACAGTGTGGAGTGGGGGATGAAGCCCTTGAGACTGGCATGCTTGGGGCTGGAAGCCCCACTGCCAGGCTGTCTAATTGATTTTTGATGGAGACATCTGTAGTAATATTCAAATGAGGACAAATGTTACCCAAGGACAGAAAGCATTTCCACAACTGATTAGGAGAAGGAAAAATGTAGGCAATTACTTGCAAGCTGTCTGTATCACTGAAACCCATGGTGAGACCACCTAGACTGATCAGTGAGTTCCCTTGAGGTAAGCAGTTTTCTCACCTAGGTCAGGGCTTTTGGGTGGGAGTCATCTGAGTTCTGGCTCTGGCTCTGTTCAAGCTGATGCTCAACAGCAGCCATCTCAGCTTTACTCTGGCAGGTTCCGGGTAAGCTGAGGCATTCCTGCCTCTGAGGAAGCGTGGGCTCATTGTGATGAGGTCAGCCAAGACGGAGAGGGCCCCTACTCATACAGGCTGATTTGGAGGCAGACCGCTCTGGCACTTGTTGGCCACTGGTCATGTTTTTCCAGCACCCAAATTCCTCACCCTTCTCCTTCTTAGATTCTTCAGGCAAACCAGTGGTTTGTTGCTTGTTTAGCCAAAGAATACAGTGAGTGGGTTGAATTTTTACTTTTTTATTTCTGATAAAAATACAGTATTTATAGTCATTGTAGATTTTAGTCATGGTTTGAGGATTATTTCCAACAGATCAATTGTAACCTGGTGTCTGTGGTCTCACTTTCTGCAGTTTTAGTTAGCTGCTGTCCACAGCAGTCCAAAAATTCCAGAAATAAACTATTCATAAGTTTTAAATTGTGTGCCACTCTGAGTAGCATGTTAAAATCTCTCGCTGTCCCTCCCATTGTCCAGCGTCTCCACTCAGGATACACTCCCCGTCCGGCAGTCACTCAGTAGCCACCTCAGTTATCAGTTCAATTGTTGAGGTATTGCAGTGCTTGTGTTCAAGTGACCCTTATTTTACTTAATAATGACCCCAAAGCCATTCACAAAACCTTTATTATAGTATATTGTTTTAATTGTTCTATTTTATCATCAGTTATTGTTGTTAATCTCTTACTGTGCTTAATTTATAAATTAAACTTAATCATAGGTTTGTATGTATGGGAAAAACATAGAATATATAGAATTCAGTATGATTCATGCTTTCAGGCATCCATTGGGGAACTTGGAATATATCCCCCACAGATAAAGGGGTACAACTATATGTGATATTTGCTGAAATTGTAAACATCTATCCGTGATGCCAAGATTCCTCAGAAGCATCACAGAAAGGTTTATTCTACTTTAAAAAGTTCTGTTCGATCAATTCACTCAATCAAAAATATGAGTCAGGAAAAAATCCTTTAGCCCTGTACACAGTTCTGGGTTATTCAGAGTCCTGGAAGTTTTTTGCTTCTTGAATCTTTGTTATATATACAGGCCATTTCATCCAAAATCTAATCTGTCTGAAAACTCAGAAACCCAGGAGTTTTCTTTCCCTCCCCCACAATGATCAGGGATGTTTATTCCTCTGGCCGGTGATGCTGTGACACTCTGAGAGGCCTCCCGTGTCCTCTCGTGAAAACAAAACTCCCCACCTGTGGATATTGCGGGCTAATCCTTTGAACCCTGGTGATGCACATAGAGTATGTGGTTCTTAAGCCAAAAGTCAGGACACATGTGACATGCCATTTTATATCAAGGCTTTCTAAACAGTTCAGGATCCCTAATCACCAAGAGTTGTATAAGAGATCCTCACTGACCAAAATGTGATCAAATTAGAATTCACCATCCATGTGACACTTCGGACCCATGGGAGCTGCCTAGGAGAACCTCAGACTCAGACATTTGACTTCAGGGCACCTGCCTGGCAGCGAATTTCATAGGCATCAGGTGTTGTGGAATAACCATGGGTGATAGCGATGGTGTGTGAAGATGAGAAGGATCGTGGTGACATTGGTCTCTGTTAGTCCCTGGGTTAAAATTTGGAATCGGATCCTCCAGAGAGGTCTTTTACATGTTTTAGCCACATGATTATTTATAAACACCAGCGGGAAAGGGAATGAGTTGTTCTGGAAAAATGATTGAGACCCAGAGGAAAGAATAGTATAAATAATCGAGACTGTGTTCGACTTATTTCAAGCATCTGAAGACAGTTGTGAATTATATTTGACCAGTCCGTATGTACAGAGTACCCAATGAGTGCCAGGCACAGCACCCCACACCCTCCTGCAGCTGGCTTTGTCCCACAGGCCTGCAAAGCAGTGGATATAAGCACTGTCTTGAGGGTTTGGAAACTGAGGCTCAGGGAGTTGAGTGTCTTGTCGAAGTGCTAAGAACCACATCACCCCCCACCCTTACTGCACACCCCATAATCTAGTAATTCCAGGTCACCCAGAACGTCCCACATAGCAGACTGACCCAGACCCCATGACAAAGGCCTCTTTAGAATGTGCCTTCCCTTCCTGGTCACTGATAAGCCTTTTTATCCTTCCAAGCCCAGCAAGACAGTCTGGGCCCAGTCGGGAGATAGAAACCACACTTCCCTTAACCAGGGAAGTTCAATATAAAGACTTATTCCCTGTGGTAAAAGAGTAACTAAGAAACTTGATTTGCTTCTCTTGGGCTGAGGGAGCAAACCCCAAAAAGAACAAACACTGGAGAAGGTATGGTTCATGGTTCAGCCCATTGGATAGCAGAGATGTTTGCTGGTTTGGCCAGCCTAGCGCCAGTTTAGAATTGCTGGGCAAACCACAGGCCACCCTCTGAGTGGAGGTAGGAGAGCTGGTGACGAGCTAGGGTGTACAGTGGGAGTCTGGGCACCCGTGGGGACAAAGGACTGTGGAGTGCACAGGTTGCATGGGCCCTGGTGTCTGTGCAGACAGAGCTATGGGATGGATATTGCCAGGTGAAGACTGCATGGTCAAAGAAGGACCACTTTCTGGGCTTCCCTGGATGTCATCACACACACAGCACCAACCTGGGCTGCAGGCGGGAGATTCCCTCCCCACTGCAGCTCGTTAGCCCTCCACTGCGAAAGCTCAGTGCCTGCTCTCTTGACAGAATTGTCTGCAGGAATCCAGTGTATCTCAGGACAGGTGCTGACAGGGCATCAGAAGCTGAGGCTAGAAACAGTAACAGCCTCCCAGAGCCACCTCCAAAGTACCCGCTTCCGACCCCATGTAAAGGAACAACCCTGTTCCTCTGCAAAGACTGGGCCTCTTATTGCAGCACCTGCCCACTGGGCACTCGTCCCTCTCTTTTCCATCCACAGGCCTGGCCCACAATCCGCTCTCCAGCACTGTTTGCCACCTAAACTCACTGCGACCAGCAGGGGCCCAGCCTGTTGGTGTCAGTGAAGGGACACTCCCTGAAGGAATAGACAGATTGTAGTGTACTTGCCCTCCTTGTCCCATTCTACTTCAAAAGATCCCTTTCTAGAAACTTCAGAGGTCAGAAAGTCTGGTCTGTGCTGGAGTTCGTTGGACTCAGTTGCAGGTGCAGGGCTGCGGCTGAGCGTTTTCATCTTCCAAACCCGGCACTTAAGAAGCCAGCAGATACCCTTCTAGACTGACGTACAGAGGTGCAGAGAGCGTTTCCTTATCATCTCTCCTTTTTCATCTAACAGATGATATAAATTTGGAGAGGGACATCACTTTATTCTCTGTTTTCAAGTTCACATTGGATTGTAGCTAATCTTTCTGTACAAGGACAATGCTTGTGTATCCTGGAGGCAGAATTCAGAGATAGTTTCCAGGGCATCTTTTCTAACACAGTCAATCAGTTTTCCCACTGCCTTTTAACTGGAGCTGTCATTCTGTTGTGTGACCTGTCTGCCCTCAAGCCCGTGCTGCTGTCTCCTGCCTCCTGACAGGCTGCCTGTGCTGGGGTCCCATTCAAGACCCTTGCCTGGGGCTGGACACATGCCAGCTCAGTACCAGCCACAGGCACTGTCCTGGGAGGACCCAGATCTATGAATTGGGATATGGAGTTCAGAGAAAAGTCTGTCAGTCTCCTAGGCTAGAACTTCACTTTCTTCACCATTAGCTCAGTGTTCACCAAGTGCTGGCAAGTGTCCTATTCCCCTTCTCCTGGTGTGCAGCTCCACATCTGAATTACCATGCACAGCCCCCTCCCCTGTGATCAGGCTGCTAGCCCCAGTGTTTCGCCTCTTAGTCTACCCAGCACTCCTGGATTCGCCTTCAGTTCACATGAAGGGGTGCTGTCATGACTGGGGACTTGTCCGACAGTGTGTGTGTCTTGGTGAAGTCAGTGGCCTTTAGATGACACCTGATAGAGACTTACTGGGGTTTGGGAGGCAAGAGTCCAGGGAAGACCTGTAAGGATGGGGCTGGCATCCTATCTAACAACATTTAACACCCCCTACAGAAGCTGAGGATAGGTTTGTTGTTGCTTGTGGCAGGTGGCAGGTGGCCTAAGCCCCTACACTGCCTACAGTAGGGCTCTCACTGAGCAGCAAATGGTTATCACTGTCACAGTTGCTGACCCATCACTGAGGTCAGAGCACTATCAGTCCAGCTGTTCCAACGCAGCTTCCGGTCCACTAGGCACACTATGGCAGCAGGTGGCACTGCCCTCCCTGAGCCACCTTGGCACACCAGGTAGCTCAGTATGGCCTGTGGTGGAAACACAGGCCCAGGAGCTGACAGATGGTGTGGAGCAGGGCTGGGGGTGCCCATCCATCCCCATATCTTTGTGTCAACCTCATAGTTCATCATGGATAGCTTCGGGGGTACTATGACACACCCCACTTCTTCCTTCCTGGGCCCTACAGTGATTGTTCTGTCTTTTCTTAGAAAATAGCTCTTAAAGCAAGCAAGAAGCAAATTAGCCTAATAATTTTTATTTCTGCTTTGTTTAGATGATTTAGAATTAAAAAAAAAAAAAACCCACAGGAGGTTTGGACACGCTGAATGTCCTGCCAGGCACGTGTCACTTTGTGTTAGCTGAGTGTCTTCTGCCACCCTCAGCCAAGTGCCCACAGCGGTATGTCAGCCGGATGAGGCATGCATATTCAGTCTTCTGGATCACGTCAGCACCCTGGTGGGCGCTCCGCTTGGTTGGCAGATAGGGTGAGGGTGAAGGGAGCTTGGCTATGACTCCCCCACAGCCAGCACTGCTGGCTCAGGGCTGGGCCGGCACCCCAGGCATGGTGCTCACACTTGGTCTGTCGGCCCTGGGACATGCTCCCTGGCCGGCTCCAGGCGGCATCTTTTTGAGCATGCGCAGCACCTTCCACTTATCTCTTTATTCACGCTCAGACTGTCCAGTCCAGTGTTCTCAATTGTCCCTTCTAATTTTGTCAAGATTTATATGGCCTTGGTCTCTATCAGCAATTATTTTGAGAAGAAATGTGTCCATAGAGAACAGGAATGAGGGGGTATCTGTCTGTCTGCCATGGGTCTGTGTGCACCCCTTTTGCAGGGCCTCGTGCTGGACTGATAGAGGTCACATCAGCATTAGATCCCCTGACAGCCTCAGGGGAACCAGTAGGGACAGCACTGCAGAGCCCTGCGTCAACAGGCTGTCTATTCCTCAGAGGAGGAGCACAGAGGCCCAGAGGTCACGAAAGGTCCTTCTCCTCCAGAAGATGTTATTGTAGTTCCCAAGACTTTCATCTACACTCTGGTTTTATGCCTCTTGTCCACTGAAATGGATGGCACATCCCACACTGGTTGAATTCTTACTGCCTATTTTCTTTAAAACCCAAAATATATTTATTTAATATATTCATCACAGGGGCTCAACCAGAGGCTTAATTTAAAAACAAATAAATCAAGTATGACACCATAGCTGAAGATACAGAGTCCTATTGAGAAATCAAGGAAAGGACAGACCATCAAAGAGAAAAATAAAAAGACAGCACAAGGAGAGAGGCTGGACAGCCTGGTTTGGGGCTCTTGGCTGTTGACCTGCTGTGCATAGGTTTCTTGCAGATACTTCTCAAAGGCCTCTGGGGTTTTTCCAGAGCTCAGCAGTATGTGTGTTAATGGGCTATCGATGCTGGGTTCTCCTAGAAGGCTCTGGATGGAGCAGGATGGTCCTGAAGACATACCAGGCAGACCATTTGTCCTTCGGGATGTCCAGGCAGATGTTACCCTGGGTGTTCACAGTGGGGTTGTAGCAGGGTGTGGATGTACTGTAAGGGTAGCCACTGGGGAGGGCTCGTACCGTAGGTCTTCACATATTGTGCCAGCTGCTCCATGGATAGTCCCCACCCATCTGGAAAATGTTGTCTGATTCAAGGAAGGCAGAAATTCCTTTGTCACCAGACATCAGAAGGGTCATCAGTTCTTGCTGTAACCTCTTGCCCAAGGGGCTCTGGGTGGTGACCCTGCTAGTCTGGCTCCTTCATGGGTGGTGGCGATGCTGGTGGCAGCTGGGTCACAGTGCTGGGAGGCCATTCGGGTGGCATTGGCAGAGACACAGGAACTCAGAGAACGCGACTGTAACTGCCTCACTGCCTGTTTTGAGAGGAGTCATTCCTACTCTGCCTTAGGGTCCCTTTGCTAATGCAACATCCCCCACCCTAGTCCCTGGGTACACCATGACTCACACTGTTCTTTCTGGGATAATGTCCTTTGCATTATTCTCTGCCTCCTATAGAAACATCTGGATCTATTAGGGCCGGTTCTTGTCATTGTGGGACATCCCCTCCAGGGCTGGTGAACCTGGACTCCCACCCTGCCCTGTAGACTTAGAGAGAGCAGTCCTCTAACCTTCTCAGGACCTGTGAGGCTGGAGGAAGCCTCCACTTGGTGATGGTCCTGTGGGCAGTGCCCAACCCCTCACCCATATTCCCTCATGGGCCCTTTGGATGTGCATGGTCTTTCTGGGTATATTTTAGTTCCCTGCTCAGGGTTGGCCCAGTGTGCACAAGCCCCTGCCAGGCCCTGTGTCATCCTCTGTGCTTGCTCTGCAGGGCCTGATGCACTCCAGCGGCCCTGTGGGCCGGCACCGGCAGCTGGTCCTGGTTCTGGAGGGGGAGCTCTACCTCATCCCTTTTGCTCTCCTGAAGGGAAGCTCCTCCAACGAGTATTTGTACGAGCGTTTTGCCCTCATCGCTGTCCCTTCCATCCGCACTCTCGGCCTGCAGTCCAAGGTAAGGCTCACAGAAGACCTGTGGGTGTTGCACCCTCTGCTCCTCGAGGCATGGTCTCTGGCCAGACTGGGCTCCACAGTGATAAAATGTGATCTCTTCAAACTGTTAATTGTACAGCTTGCAGCGGGGTAGGATGACTTCAGAGTAGATGTGTCTGAAGGCAGGGCACAGCCCTCCTGACCCCGATGGCTCTTTGCTACATCAGGAAGCCACATATTAGGTCGTTTCTCTCTAAATGTCTTTGCTGTGACATCAAGGTTGTGAACTAGAAAGGCACTAAGTCAGGCTTGAGGCCCAGGCCAAGTATCTGAGGAAGCTGGGGACCTACTGTCACGTAGGACCCCCAGTGAGGCGCTTAGGCACAGCCAGTGCTACACTCACTCTGCCCTAAGCTGATTTCTGACTGGGTGCCGAGTTTACCCAGTGGAGGGGGCCACAGGCAGGGATGGCAGACAAATAGTGTTAGTGGCAATGGGAAAGAATCCCAGAGGCAACAAAATAACTGCAAACAAAAGGAGGCTTTCAAAGGACAGGTAAAAACTTAGGTCTCATTGAGCAAAAAAAAAAAAATCAGTTTGGGAAGAAACATCTGGGAAAATTAAGAGGGCGACAGTTGGCCATCTGCAGTCACGGGTCTTACTCCACAGCAACCCTTGGCCCTGCCCAGTGATTAGAGAGCTTTTTGAACCAACCTCAAATCCTCTTCTTCTCCAACTCAGAGACCTGAAACCCTGGCTTCCTCCTGGCCCTTCACAGCCCCGATGTGCCCTACCCACCGGTCCCTGCACGTGCAGCATTCCCTCCCGTGCCAGCTGCACAACTGTCTTCAACACAAAGATCTGAACTGCTCCAGCTTCTCACTTAAAAATCCCTTCCAGCTGCCAGCTGCTCTCAGAGCCCCTCAGACCGCCAGGCAGGGCTTGGTTAAACAGACCTCCTCCCTGTGGGTGGAATTAGGAACCCAGACCCCAGGCCCAGGGTAGGGATGGCCCCCATGGAACCTGCCTTGGCCTCCGTTGACCTTGGTCATCGGCATGGTGCAAACCAGGTAATTTTTGCCCCTAGGGGTTTTGGAGGTCTTAGTTCTGTCTTTTTTTTTTTTTTTTCCTTTTCTTTTTGCTGAATTGTACCTTACTCATGGGACAGAGTCAGTTCAAAGTGAAATAAATTATTTTCTCTGAGTTTTTCTCATGTCCTTGGTTGACTGAATCCCAGATGGCCTGGTTGGACACTTCCACACAGGGTGCCAGCTTGCCACACCTTCTGCCAGGAGCACCCGGGGATCAGAGATTGCCCGTATTGAGAGAGCTTCATGTTGGTGACAACAGTGAGCTGGCTGTTTGTCAGTGTCACCAGGGGATGGAAGAGTCTTGTTTCCTGACAGACACCCGCCAGGCATTTCTCTTGGTGATCGCTGCTCTAAAGGACTTAAACTGGCCCTGTCTCCCCTGAGGTTGACTTGCTTTTTACACATTTTAAAGCCACTGTTCAAGCCCTGACTCATCAGGAATGGGGTTTCCCTTATTTAGGTGTACACAGGGACATCTGTGGGGTGAGAGATGCGGGGCAGGCAGGCACCACAGACCCTCATCTCCTACACATTCTCTCCCATCAGTGCCCCCTCCCTCAGTCTTCCTGGGGCTTGACAGACAGGAAGGGGCCTTCCTACCATCCAGTCCTAATTATTTTCAATAGTTTGTCACAACAAGGTGATTCTCAGTAAGATGTGCACCTATGTCAAAAAGGTGAACGAGGCTATCGGGAGAACGGGTGAAGTCGAGTTAGACCCAGCCCTGACAGAAGAGCGGGCTGGCCCTGTGCTCCAGAGAAGCCCACGGCTCTGTGGGCCATGGCCAGGCAGCCTGGCCGATATGACAGTGGTGTGCTTGTTCCTTCCTCCTAGTCTCACCTGAGGAAGACCCCACCCAGCTACTCTAGCTCTACGTCCATGGCGGCTGTCATTGGCAACCCCAAGCTCCCGTCAGCAGTGATGGACAGGTGGTTGTGGGGGCCAATGCCGTCAGCCGAGGAGGAAGCCTACATGGTGTCCGAGCTGCTGGGTTGCCAGCCCCTGGTGGGCAGTGTGGCTACCAAAGAGCGGGTCATGAGTGCCCTGACCCAGGCCGAATGCGTCCACTTTGCCACCCACATCTCTTGGAAACTGTCGGCCTTGGTCCTCACACCCAGCGTGGACGGCAACCCTGCCAGCAGCAAGAGCTCCTTCGGCCACCCCTACATGATCCCGGAGTCCCTGCGGGTGCAGGACGACGCCAGTGATGGGGAGAGCATTTCGGACTGCCCACCCCTGCAGGAGCTGCTGCTCACGGCTGCCGACGTCCTGGACCTGCGGCTCCCCGTGAAGCTGGTGGTCCTCGGCTCTTCTCAGGAGTCCAACAGCAAAGTCACAGCCGACGGGGTCATCGCGCTGACGCGGGCCTTCCTGGCTGCTGGTGCACAGTGTGTCCTCGTATCTCTGTGGCCTGTGTCAGTGGCAGCTTCCAAGACGTTTCTCCACGCCTTCTATTCGTCCCTGCTGAATGGCCTGAAGACCAGTGCTGCCCTGGGGGAGGCCATGAAGGTGGTGCAGAGTAGCAAGGCCTTCTCGCACCCCTCCAACTGGGCAGGTAGGAGTGTGGGCACCAGCACCTCTGTCGGGGCCTCGAGGGCCAGTCCTGAGAGCCCTGGCATGCGGGGGAGGTTAGGGTGGGGCACAGGAAAAGGCAGCATGGGAGGAAGGTTCAGAAGGAGAGCCTCGTCTGTTGAGACTTTTGTCCTCTGCCAAATCAGTCTTTTACTATCCTGGTATTAAAATAGTCCTTGGACCAGGGAGCAGCAGAACAGTTTGCCATCAGAGTGTGAATGTAAAACTGCTCCCGAGGTTAGTGTTTACTGGGTTTTATGGTATCTCATGTAAATGACTATAGAAGAGAGTGGTGTGGTAGAATGCCCTAGATTTGTAATTTGGAAGACTTGGGTTTGATCTAGCTCCATGTCCAAGCTGTGTGACCTGGGATAGGTTACCTACCCTCTCTGAAGCTCAGTGTCTTCAGTGGTGACAAGGGGCTGATGACGGTGGTACTGATAATGCCTTCCTGTCCACGTGTGGGACGTGGACTACACATCCGAGAAGGCCAACAGTGCATGCTCTGAGTGGTGACAAGGGGCTGATGACGGTGGTACTGATAATGCCTTCCTGTCCACGTGTGGGACGTGGACTACACATCCGAGAAGGCCAACAGTGCATGCTCTGAGTGGGCCTGCCATAGGGGGTGAGTGGGGGAGGGCGCCAAGGGAGAATGTTCCCTGTGACAGCTAGTCCCCAGAGGTGGGGTGAGGGACTCTGCCTCTCAGCTCTATGTGATGACCTACATCCCCCGGGGTCCCTGTGGACCCTCCCTGACAGGCTGTGGCCCACAGAGTCCAAACCCAGCTCTGGGCTGTTCCCTTCACCAGCTGAGGTGATTTTGCTGACACATCTTCTGACCTTCAGTCTGTGACAATCTCTCAGAATTGGCCCCTGCACCTCCCAGGACGCTCCACCAATGCTGTAACGATGATACTGACCCACAAAGCAGTGCCTTAAACCTTTGGAACAGAGGAACACCAAAAATACTATTTTCAAACATTTACAGTTTATTGTTTCAATGGCAAAAAAAATGCACCATTTATGGATATATTTAAAACTTGGCATCAAAATGGCTTTCACCTTACTCTTCCTCTTAGAATCAGTTCAGTTGACATGTGCTGAAATTGCTGGTTTTATTGTCCAAAGCTGGGGAAGTTCTGAGGTGGAGCCATGGTGTTCCCAGGCTGAATGGGCCAGCAAGTGAGGAGCCCACAGGGGCTGGCCCTGGCACAGAGCTGTGCTGCCAAGGCATGGGCCAGGCGGACAAGCCTTATTGTTGGAAGATGGAAACAAACATTTGTTTACTTGACAAACACAACACAACTGTAGTATTTTTCAAAAGGTACCCAAAACACAAAGTAGAATCTGTCCTGTTTCTTTATGTGGCTGAAGAGAAACATTCAGTTGGTCCAAACAGGCCTACTCTCTGGGGGCCCCACCTCAGGGCCACCCCTGTTCTGCAAGGTGGAGGGTGGGCAGGCAGGCACTGAGGGTGTGGACCTGGCCATGTGGCTACACTGCTGCTGCCAGAAGATACAGAAATCAGAGGCAATGCCAGTGGTTTCCGTGATCGTTCTGAGCACAAGGTATCTGTTATATACACTTATGCAATCAGAAGGGGCTTTGGGTCCTGTATAGTCCCACAGAACACCCTGCAGGGTTCATGGGAACCAGTCCCTGTGCTTGGCCAGGGCCCCCTGCCCTTCTGTATAGGAACCCCTCTCTGTATTTCCAATGTGCTTAGGGATAAGGTGTATTTGTCCTTGTTTAGTTTTAGTGACAATTTAAAGTCACAACTTTGTTCTGGGGAAACCATTATTTGGGGGCAGGTTGGTCCTAAAGTTGTTTGATGACTTGAGGAGACTACTCTTTCTGTGCACAGCCCAGGCCCTGCTTTTAGAAGCAGCGCTGAGGAAGAGGCACAGGATCCAGGTGGATGTGTGCGTCTTCCTGGCCCGGCTCTGTCTGCTGGTTCTTATAGTGGAGGGAGAACGTCCTCCTGCCCTCTTGCCCAGTGGCCCCAATGAGGAGCTGAGCTCACCTCTGCCCCTGGGAAGAGGTGATGAGTTTCAGGGTAAATGAAGCGTATCATTCCTCGGGATAGTGGCCAAGCCAGGGAAGGGCACTGGGGGACCCAGGACAGCCTTGGGACAGCCTTTTCCTACCTTCGCTCACAGCACAGCAGAAAACCAAAGGCACACTCGTGAGCCAGTTGCACTGTAAAGCAGCACTCTCCATCTTCTAAGCAATTAAACGGTATTGATTCTTAAAAGGGAGGGGACAGAGAAGTGCCAGACTGCTCTTCAGTGGGTTAGACACCCCACAATCCAGCCCCTAAAGCAGCTGTCTTAGACAGGCCCCTCTCTGCTGGAGGGTAACTGGGAGGCATTGGTGAGCTGTAGAGATCAGGTGGGGCTGGGAGGGGGTGGGAGCTGGGGTCTCCCAGCCACCGGGATGAGGGCAGGCTCTGAGGTACCCTTCTGTGCTCTCCACAGGGTTCATGCTCATTGGGAATGATGTTAAGCTCAACAGTCCCTCCTCGCTCATCGGCCAGGCCCTCACCGAGATCCTGCAGCACCCAGAGTGCGCACGGGACGCCCTGCGAGTGCTGCTGCACCTGGTAAGGGGGCCAAGGGAGCCCCCACTGGGCTTTCCATGAAGCAAAAGCAGCAAAAGATGGCTGGCAATGCGCAAGAAGGAGCAGCACCAGGGGAGATGAGCGGGTGGAAGGGATGTTGTCACCAGGCGTCTGTGGGTCAAGCAAGTTGGTCCCCGTGGTGGGCATTATGTGTGGTGTCATACAGATGGCTGCAGCAGTCCTCGCCAAGACTCTGAGGGAGGGGGCAGCCAAGGAGTGACCTGGAGCAAGGGCACACACCACAGCCATTCCTGGGCCATGTGGCTTTGGGCAGGTGACCTTGGCTCTGAGCCCCAATTTCCCCATCTGGAAGGGAGGATAAAACTTTAACTTTCCAAGGTTATCATGAGGATTAGAGAAAAAAATGAGTGGCTGGCACACAATAGGGTTCCAGTAGCTGAGATGGCATTTTATAATCAGATGACATTGGCCTTCCCCCAAGCTCAGTTGGAAGAAGAGTCCAAGCCTTCCCCTGACCTTTGCAGGGCCCAGGAGAGAGTACAAATGGAGTTCCCAGCCATTATTTGTACATTTGAAAGTTATAAATCAAGCCAAGGAACAGTGACATAAAACTCGTTCCACCCTTCTACCTTAATAACCTGGAAGGCAGTTTCAGTTACTTTAGACTTCTTAGCCACCTTGGAGTTCTGTACCAAAAAGACCAGCCCAGGATTTTACTGTAAGAAAAGTTTCAGGTGACATTTTGGAACACCTCCTCTGCCCCTAGTTGGTGGCACACGCAGCATGGGTAGACTACCCACACCACTTCCAAGCTCTTTCCAGACCTGATGCAAACAGCTGCCTCACAGCCACTTCACAGGACAGAGGTGTGCACTCCAGGCTGTCTGTGCCCAGAAGGCGGGTATGGGGAGTCCCACACAGGCCCTGGAAGTGGGCTGGGGCTTTGAGCAGGGAGCTTGGAGTCAGAGTGTCAGGTTCAGGCATGTCCCCTTGGCCAGGCAAGCTCTGGCCCTATAGGCCTCTGTGAATCCCTGGTGATGGATCAGTCAAGTATGTTTCTTAAGCTTAGGGCTGGCCTGAGGAGTTTTTCTCAGGCCTGAAAGAAGTCAGCATGTGAACATGTAAGAATGCTGTGACCTGAAAACCTGACAGCTCTCAGGCCAGACTTGAGGTAGCCCAGCTGCCTGCTGCAGGACAGTTGTGTTTGCTTGTTTTTGAGAATTTGGGAGACCATCACAACTGATTTTAACCTGTGCCTGGAAACTGCACAGAGCCCTTAAGTTGCGCAGCACTAGGGCCCTTCTCTGGTACCTGTCACCCCTAAAGTCACCATCCTTTCTTGCAGCAGCCCTTTTCTTAGACTACTAAACTGACCTCCCTTCCTGTTTGGCTTCTCCCAGGCCAGGCTACCAAGCGAGAGCCAGGCCTCTCAGCTTCTCCCTCTTTGGCCGTGAGGCCCCTCAGGCACATTTAAGGGTTTTCCTCTTCTTTCTTGGCTTCATCTTTTGGGATGGGTCAAGTTCACCAGCCTGTACCTCTTCCTAACTACCCTGGGTGCCCCCATGATACTGTGTGCAATGTGTCTCCCAGGCCTATCTAGCCCAAAGTGATCTGTCCTGCCCAGGAACACTCATTTCTTCCAGCCTGTGATGTCAGCCTCCAGCATCAGGATTTTACTGTAAGGAAAGTCTCAGGTGACATTCTGAAACAACTCTTCTGCCCCTTCAGTGATGGTACTCGTGCCCCAGGGCATGCAGTATCTCAGGATGGACTGAGGGTCCCTAGAGAGAAACTGCCAGGGGAAGACCTGAGGCTGTTGGAGGAGCTGTGGCGAGCTCATGGGGGGTAAACACAGTTACTTGGATGAATTCAGCCGGTCTGTGCCGGGTCATGGAAGGCTCCATTTAGGCCCTGGAAGGTGAGAAGGGCACTTGGTTATGGAGGGCGACACAGGGGTTCAGTGCTGCTGACTGAAGAACGATTTGGAGGTACAGGGAAGGGCATCACTGGCCAGGGCCCTGTGATGGTCACGGCTTTGCGAAGTGTATGGGGCAGTGAATGGGGTTCTTGAAGGTCTAAGGATTTATCCTAGTGATGAGGAGCCGTTATATGGTTTGGGGCAAGTCCCTGACCGAAGATTGGCTTTCAGAGAGATCACTTTAGTGTCTGTGGAGGAGCCTGGAACAGGAGGAGGTAGGTCAGTAAAGGGACAGAATTCTTTTGAGTCAACCAGCACTCGCTGGCTCTGACTATAATATCCTTTCCCTTTGCACCCTCCCTTGCAAGAAGCCAGGCCATTGCTGCAGTATCTTCTGGCCTGGGTACCCAGGTAGTAGCAACCAACCCTGCACTGGCTTCACACATGGGGCATTGTGTTCCCCTAACGCCACTCAGAAACCAGAGCTGGCGCCTGGGCAGAGCAGCACCTCATCATCCCTTGCCTTTCCAGGTGGAGAAGTCCCTGCAGCGCATTCAGAATGGACAGCGCAATGCCATGTACACGTCCCAGCAAAGTGTGGAGAACAAAGTGGGCGGCATCCCCGGTTGGCAGGCCCTCCTCACTGCCGTAGGCTTCCGGCTGGACCCCCCGACTAGTGGCCTCCCGGCAGCTGTCTTCTTCCCAACCTCTGACCCAGGCGACCGGCTCCAGCAGTGCAGCAGCACCATCCAGTCCCTGCTGGGTGAGCCTCAGGCAGGGCAGGGCCCCTGGGGGAGCGGCCAACAGCATGGGCAGAGGGGTTGGCACTCAGGAGGGTGTTGGATTTCATAGCTGGGAAAGAGAGATCATCCTGAGAAATGGCAGAGTCCCAGCCACAGACTTCTGATTTGGAACAAAAGTGCTTTTGATCAGATCTTTCGAAATGTAATGGCAAGTTCTCTGCCCAGCAGGGCACTACCCTGGTTCTGCCTCTTCCTGGGGTGATATGAGATAATGCTGGGCAAACAGCAGCTGCTATTAATATCTAATATGTGGCTTCGTATCTGTCAGAGCCACATGGCCAACCCCGGGGTGCCCTTTGTGTTTTCCTGAGGCGGTGATGCCACCTGAGTGACAAAGACGGGGTCGTGGGAATGTGCCCATCACCTGGAGGACTGCAGCAGGGTTGGGACTGCCCCCACCCCTGCCTGCCTTTCTCAGAGACCATTCTCTCCTTTTCCAAATCAGACATGGACTGTTGTGAGCTTTTGAAAATGGCATCGATGCTGAGTGTTTTGGGCTTTCCCCTGGGAAGGTAGCAGGACTGTGGGTGCAAAGACCCCTTTGGATAACACTCATCTCTTTCTTGGTTTAGGTCTGCCAAACCCTGCCCTCCAAGCCCTCTGCAAGCTCATCACTGCCTCAGAGACAGGAGAGCAGCTCATCAGTCGGGTGAGTTGAGCCAGGAAGTCTGAGCCCAGGCCTGGGGGCTCCACTGAGTTGGGAAGAGTCATTTGGCCCTAAACATGCAAGGAACATGCAAGAAACATGCAAATAATGAAGTCTCATTGCTTTTTTCAGCCTTTGTGATTAGAAGAAAAAGGCAAAGCTGGGAGTAAGAGAACAGCCCTCCCCAGCATATGCTAGACCTGGAGGGGTGCTGTCCCAGAGCTTTAGGGCCTTCAGAGGATGCTTAAGGAGCCTGTCACCTGTAGTCGTGGGGCATTTCCTCAACTCTCCATTCAGTGGCCTCCTACACCTTGGCATCCCCACTCACCAGTCTGCTGATTGCCAAGTGTTACAGCCGCCTTCCCTAAGCCAGCAAGGGTAGGGCCAGCCTGGGTACAGGTGTTCCAATACTTACTCTTATCAAAACATGAACCCCACCTGAGACAAAATAGCCACCAAGGCACAGTAATGAACACAAACAGATCCATTTCAAGATACTGCTTCGCTGGTTTTTAAAAATGTGTTTTTAAAGAAAATGTACATCAAACTCAGGCATTGGAAGATTCTAAGTCTCAGCACTGTACAGGCCTTTCCCAGCTTGGCCTCAGAGCTTCTGGTCTTCCTGCTGGCCAGTGAGGGTCTGGAACAAGCCCCAGGGTGACAGTCATGTGTGGGAGGGCTCCTGGCGTGTAGCAACCCATGAAGAGCACAGAGCAGTTTTCTCTGGTCATCTTGGAATGTAATAATTTGAAAAAAAAAAGTGCAATTATTAACCTCTGAAAATATGAATGATGTATGGAGCCTCTGTGTCCCTAGTTTAGTTTCCAGCCTGCATCTGGAACGCAGCCCAATCCGGCTCCTTCATTGAGTTCCTACTCATTTAGTAATAAGTGTTACATCTGCTTTTGAATAGTATCAGGAAGACACTTTTGGAACATTGCAGATTAAAAACATTCTGACCCCAGGAGTGCTAGAACCCTGTGCTCTACAAAAAGAGAAAGCTAGAATTACATTTGCCAGGCAAGACTGAGAACCCAAAAAGCCAGTTGCTTAATTTCTTGCTTTTGGTGGCAACACAGGAACTTTCCACCTGATATCCTCCTGCCTGGCCCCTGGGAAGTGTCCTGGGCTACCTCCATTGGCTAGTGGATGGTGGACATTTCCTGAGTCACTCTGGAACCATGGACTTTGATTTACAGAGCAGCCTATAAATGCCCACTGTGCCCCTTCCCCACCTGAGTACAGCCTGCCCTGCTCCTCTCCTGGCAAAGGGCAGGGCCTAGCTGACCCACCCTTGACCCTGAGTGCGTCTGGCCTGGGTGTGGCTGTCATTTTCCTGTGTGTCCCTGCTGACTCTTGCTCCTCTCCCCTCCCAGTCAGAGCCGCGGGCCTGGTGTGGCGCTTCCTAAAGCAGTGATCAGCTCATGTTGCATAACAACCTATGCTTGAGTCTAAACTCTCTCTCTCTCTCTTTCTCTCTCTTTTTCTTATAATCTGCTGGCCGAAGGCTGTTAAAAATATGGTTGGAATGGTAAGTACTACTCTAAGTAGCAACAGTCGTCAGGTGAGCCCCTAAACCCACCCCCCCAATTTCCCCTTGGCACGCTCTGTCTCTCAGAGCCGCATGCATATGCCAACACGTTCTCGGACTGCGGTGGCCAGCGCTGCTGGCTCAGGCGGTCTGCCCCCTTCCTCTGCTCTGGCTCCCCTTTTCCTGCTCCACCCTTCTTGTGTTCTTGATTTGACCTTTGTTTCCATCAGAGTAGCAGGGGCAGAAGCGACTCTGAATGACACTGTGTGAGTCCACACAAGACCCCAGAGTAGTGTTTACAGACACAGGCAATCTGAAACACCACGGGTTCTTGAGTGGGTTCAATGGGTTTGAGTACTGAGGTTCTAGAATGTCACCTTGGGTTCCTCTTTACCATTTACCTCAAGATCTTAAAGATGACTTTAAATAAAAAGAGAGAGAGATGACCAGGCCTATAACCCACCCCCCTCCTGTAGTCCCAAGCCCCTCTCGTGCTGAGTAGCCCCACAGAGAGTGTGCGCGAGGGAAGATGCGAAGCAGAAACCCTGACTGTGGGTCGGCCCCTTGAGCTTCCCACAGAGAGGACAGCAGGCATGGAGGCACTGTAAAGAGAATTTCAAATGCTATACACATGCAAGGTCATTAGTGATGACAGTAACAGGTGACACAAGAATAACTTGGGGACAAATCCTAGGCGGGCCAGAGGGGAAGGAAACACTGGGAAGGAGTGAGAACTCATACTGTCCCCCCCTTACTCAGCTCCACCAGGTGCTGGTCCAGCTGCAGGCCTGCGAGAAGGAGCAGGACTTTGCATCGTCCCCCATTCAGGTCTCCATCAGCGTCCAGCTGTGGCGACTCCCGGGATGTCACGAATTCCTGGCGGCTCTAGGTAGGACAGAGTCCTTGACTTAACTGGTTTCATTAGTTCCATTTTTTAAAAAATCTATATTTATCCTAGTTTTTGGGTAAAGTTGGTGGATCCTTAGGAGTCTGTTTTCTCAATAGTTAAAGTTTCTAGAGCTTTAGTACAATTCCCAAATGGCCCCCCAGCTTTGTCCCATTTCCCTTATGTTACAATTTCATCTCTTTTGTTTGTAATCATCTTAATCTGCTAGATTCCAGTATTGTTGGGAGTCAGGCTATGATTAAAAGCTAAAGAGAATAGTCATGAAATAATGGTTTTAATGTTCTTTATTGCTGGAAACTAGCAGAAAAAAATACTATTGAAAGAAACCACCTTTGATTGACTGTGGGGACCAAGAACTGCACATAACAGGCAGGGTCCTTATTCAATCTAGGACTTCATTTTTCAACACTAATGCAGCTGAGGCAGCTCCCAATGTAACTGCTACTGACAGCAGATGCATCTATTGATAAATCACTGAGGCTCATCTGCTCTCCTGCTCCACTTAAGTGCCTGTGTGACCTGCTTGAGAGCAATTCACACCATAGTTTTTTAAAACACCTGTTATGTACCAGACAATGTTCTGGGTACTGGGGATGTAGCAGTGAGCAAAGGACAAAAAGCCCTGCCCTCTTAGAGTTTTCATTCTAGTAGGGAAAATAGTAAATACTTAATCTAAGGGGTGTACCTTAGTGAGGGCACACTGTGACAGAAAAAAAGCATCAGAGACTTTATTTTTGAGTTCAGAGATGAAAATGTACCGTAGAAGAATGCTGAGTGAACCTAATTCCCAAAAGAATGATAGTATCACACCACTATCAGAATCCTTAGGAATAAAAATATAGACACAAATATCTCCTTTGGTAAATACTGTCATGAAATGCACAGCATGCTGACAATGGCAGCATTGTAAATTATGGATCCCTGTCACTGGAACGTTGAAATCAGAGGAGGGAAAGGCCAGATATCACAGGTGCCTGTCCCCTGGGTCTTCAGCACCAAGTGTTTGCACTGTTTCAAGTGGAGTTCAGTGGCCTGCCAAGGAGGCTGAGTGAAGATTTTTGGTGCTAAAGGCTCTTCAGGCCCTAAATTCTTGCTTGGTGTTGCCTTTCTGTGGACACAGCATCTGTCTGGCTTCTTCCTCTTTAGTTCTTCCTGGGGAGATGGACTGGGTGCCTCTGCAATGCCTCTTAATAAGCCTAAGTGCTGTGGCAACAACAGCTCGTTAGCCTGCCTCTGCTCAGGAGGCTCATGCCCTTTGTTGTGCCTGCTTCAAGTCTCAGCAGAACCTGAGATTCAGAGCAGTCCCGTGGGCTTTGGCAGAGCAGAGCACCTGCACATTGGTTCAGCCAAGACAGTGGATTCTCCACTGTTGCACAGAGCTTATTTCAAAGCCCTGGGTGGCAGACACTGAGTATGTATGGAGACACTGTCCTGGCCCTTGCGAAGCTTCAACCTTCCTGTGTACCAGCTTTAAATTACTGGGCCCAATGCCAGGAGGAGTGGCCAGTTTTTGTCCTGGACAGTCTCCTTTAAGCGGACTGTTCTGCGAACAAACAGAAAACAAATGTTAAAGAGCCTTATTCCGACTCTCAGCTCTCAAGAACATAGTTCAGCGTAAGAAAGAAGCCAGTGCCCTATGAAGGGACAGAGGGGTCTGTGCGGTTTGCACATGGGGCGCCCCACTGGCTGAGGGGCCTGCAGAGATTCCCATGACAATGTACGAGGAGCCCTACAGCTCTCATCCCTTTCAGGATATGGAATCTTCCCTAAGGAAGCTGATGTTTATATTCTTCGCTCCACTAGGTTTTGACCTCTGTGAAGTGGGCCAGGAGGAAGTAATCCTGAAAACCGGGAAACAAGCCAATCGAAGAACCATGCACTTTGCGCTCCAGGCCCTGCTTGCCCTTTTCGGTGAGAGTTCTGCCCAGAGCCCCCTGGGGACTGAGGCCAGCACAAATCTGGCAACATTTTGGGAAGGGGAGGAAATATTTTTCATGTTAAGTCTGTTTAAGAGCAGTAAACAAAAACTCCTGTTTCTTAGAACTTGCAGTTAAAATACACGTAGTATATAAGATGAGGTGTTGCCTAGTGCTATTAAGAAAACAAGTCAAGTAAGGGACTAGAAAGTGAGAGGGTGGCCACAGAGCAGACAGGACGAGGGAGGAGCTCCACCCAGACCAATGGGACCTGGGAGGCAGGTGTCAACCCCAGGGGCTACTTGAAAGTAGCAGGAAGAGTGGGTTTGAGTTTTACTTTGGACATATTCAGTTTTGAAAAAAGTATCTATTAGATACCTAATAGGCAGCTGCTTATAAGAGTTTGGAGTTCCGGGAGAGGCCAATGTGGTGATATAAATGTGCATACAGGGCCTAGGGCAAGAGGTCTATGTCCTGTGGGCATTCTGGGGTTCAAAGGTCATACTGAGGGGCCTGGGAAGGAGGGTCAGTGATGGCCTGAGAGGAGTGGGCTAAGAAAGGCGGGAGGGGAAGCAGTGTGGAGAGTGTGAATAACTTCTGAGGAGGCTGCTGGGATGTGGAGCAATGGGGCTGTCGCTGGATGGACAGTGAGTGTGGGTCTAGGACAGGGGACATCACAGATTTCCCACAGACCCCAGTCAGAGCTGCAGGCAGATGTGCAGGGCTGTGAGCTTGCCTAGGGTGTTTATGTCCCTATGTAAGGTTTCCTTTATCCAACAGAGCCATGTTTTTCAAGATGAATTCAGGTTATACATAAGTAGCACTTATATAAGTCTTTGCTTGTTTCTGTGTACATAAGGATGGTTGTGATTTTGAAAGAAAAATCAAAACCATAAAGAATTCTAACTGCCCTCTGGGTACATATGTTTTGTCTTAGATTCCACTGAGCTGCCCAAGCGCCTCAGCCTTGACAGCTCATCCTCCTTGGAGTCTCTGGCCTCAGCTCAGTCTGTCTCCAATGCCCTGCCCTTGGGCTACCAGCATCCTCCCTTCTCTCCCACTGGTGCGGACAGCATTGCTTCAGATGCCATCTCCGTGTACAGTCTGAGCTCCATCGCCTCCTCAATGAGCTTTGTCTCCAAGCCCGAGGGTGGGTCAGAAGGTGGGGGCCCCCGCAGTCGGCAGGACTACGACAGGTCCAAGAATGCTTACCCACAGCGATCCACTCTGCCCCGGAGCCGGCTGTCCCCCCAGACCCGCCCTGCAGGCAGCAAAGACGAAGAAGAATATGAAGGGTTTTCCATCATCAGCACTGAGCCTTTGGCGGCCTATCAAGAAAACAGAAAGACAGTATTCTCACCAGATCACAAACAGTCCCGAGGAGGGACAGCTGGAGGTGTGAAAGTTTCAGTAAGCAGCAAGGGGAGTGTGAGCACTCCAAATTCTCCAGTTAAAATGACTCTGATTCCCAGCCCAAACTCACCCTTCCAAAAGGTTGGAAAACTAGCAAGTTCAGATACAGGAGAATCAGACCAGTCCAGCACAGAAACAGACAGCACCGTGAAATCGCAAGAAGAAAGCAACCCAAAGCTTGATCCACAAGAGTTGGCCCAGAAGATTCTAGAAGAGACACAAAGTCATCTCATTGCGGTGGAGCGTCTTCAGAGGGGCAGCAGTCAGAACAGCAAGAATAATAACCCAGAAGATGGCATTTCTGTGCCAAATAGTGCTGCCATCTTCAGAGCATCAGAAACAAGTGCTTTCAGCAGGCCTGCCCTCTCCCATCAGAAGAATCAGCCATCACCAATCACGGTTAAACCAAAGCCCCCAGCCAGAAGCTCATCCCTGCCCAAGGTGAGCTCAGGGTACAGCAGCCCCACCACCTCGGAGGCGTCCATCAAAGACAGTCCAAGCCAGCACAGTGGCCGGCCGTCACCTGGCTCTGACTCCCAGACTTCCCTGACTGATCAGCCTCTCTTTAAACTGAAGTACCCCAGCTCCCCTTACAGTGCCCACATTTCCAAATCACCAAGGAACATGTCCCCAAGTTCAGGCCATCAGTCTCCTGCTGGCAGTGCACCATCCCCAGCGCTCTCCTATTCCTCAGCTGGTTCTGCTCGCTCGAGTCCAGCTGATGCTCCTGACATAGACAAACTGAAAATGGCAGCCATTGATGAAAAGGTGCAGGCTGTCCATAACCTGAAGATGTTTTGGCAGAGCACACCCCAGCATTCCACAGGGCCAATGAAAATATTTCGAGGGACCCCTGGAACTATGACTTCCAAAAGAGATGTCCTCAGTCTATTAAATTTGTCACCTCGGCATAATAAGAAAGAGGAAGGAGTAGACAAGCTTGAACTTAAGGAACTGTCTTTGCAGCAACATGGAGAAATGCCACAAAAGGCCCCTCCCAATGGACACTGGCGCAATGAGACCACCACACTGAGCACGCTGCCACTGCCCACCGGCCCTCCCACTCGCCCTTTGAGACTTCCTTCTGCAAACGGCTACAAGTTTCTGTCCCCAGGAAGATTTTTTCCTTCCTCTAAATGCTAAAGCATCTTTTACACTCACGGACTCAGAGTGCAGCAGCCCACGAGGAGGATCTGGGCATTCACCGGCCTACTCCCTTGTCTGAATGCAGGCACCCCATGAAGCCACCAGCAGCCCCCTCACAATGGGTGCACTCTCCAGGCGAGGGGCGCCACCACGCCCAGAGGCCACCACACATTCAGCTAGTGGCTTCTCTGGGACTTTGGGCCAGATTCATCAAAAGCCAGGACTTCTGTGGGGTTGGTACAGGAGGCTAGTGGAATTTTCACACTTCACCAAATGTTTACCTTTGAACTCCTTGCTTCTCATCTTTGATGTGATTCTTCAACAGGATTTTTGTAGAAAAATGGTCATGGTTCTGGGGTGGGGAGAGGAAAGGGAGCACATATTTTGCTAAGAGGTAGATATGCAGTACCTTTTATACACAGAAATACAGATAGAGCTTTTTTAAGGCTTTCAGGTGCTGGTTGGGGTGGGATTCATAAAATCTAACCTGAATTCTACATGAAAGTGATATATTAGCCAAAAACCAAAAAATGGTTTTAAAAATGCCAATGATTTGTAATTAAATTGTAGCAGTTCTGGTCTCATGATCTCTTAACATCACAGTAACAATGCAATAATTCACACAGAAACAGTGCTTCCATCCTGAACTCTGTTCTGCCTCATCGAGCTCTACCAATATCCTTGGGGCCCCATTGTTAACCAAACTTGAATTTTCTTAAAAATTTTATGTAACTCTTATCCAGGCATTTTACAACTATGCAATTGTGATTTTAAAATGCAACTTTGTGCTTTTAAAACATTACTGACCTTTTTTTGTATGTGGATAAACAACTTGGTTTTCTTATCAATAGTCCTTTGCATTTATAGCTATTATTTTTAAAAGCTCAAAAAGTTTTTTAAAATGTCAAATTTTGAATAGTCATCAATAAGTAATTACCAAGTTTTTTGGGGAAAGACTGAAATTATTCAAATGTTTCCTTATAAGCAAAAAAAAAAAAAAAAAAAAAAAAAAAATCCCCTGGCTAACTAGATTTGCCTGTAGCCTTCCAGCTCTTAGTCCCTTTAACTAGCTGCTTGATTTTATTATTTCCTCATCTCCAGGCCACTAAAGCCACTTCTATCGGAATCTGTTGCCAGGTTCCCACAAGCCCAGCACCCCCATGTCAGTGAGATGCACATGGACCCTCACCTCGGCTGTGACCAGTGGCCTTTCCTCCTGCATCTGAAGGACAAGCCCCCTCTTCTTCCTCAGAAAGCTATAATGTCTGCAGCCTGAAAAGCAGGGGGCTTCTGCTGGATATACATCCAAATTATTCCTAGATAGGGAAACAGACATCCCTGAAAGTGTCATAGTAAAAAAGGTATATTCCTACAGCTGTGACAGTACACTGAAACTGGTGCCAACTAGGAGGAGACAAAAGAATAGTCTAGGTAGGAGCAACCATTAACTTATTTGAGTAAAGAAATGAAATGCTGAAAATCATATTAGTATTGTTTAGTTAGAGAATTTAAATAAGACTTTTTTACATAATTCTAAAATTGAGGTCCCACCACCTTCAGAGTGAGGGTGTATGTGTATCACACAAAGATGGGCAGCCATTTGGCCCAGGACACCAGCAACACATGGAGTGGAAAGGATGGGCCTGGCAAGAGGGACACTAACATCGAGATCCCCACATAGTTGTTTTTAACCTTGGGTAGGATGGATCTCAGTTTATAAATGTATCCTGACCACTTACCCTGTTTCTCCTTGTACTCCGAAAAGAGAAAAGGATAATGTTCGTGTTGTTTTTCTGAGCTGTGGTTAGAGGTTTTTGCATTTAACCCAACAGCCATATTGACAAAAGCAAACAATAAGGATGTCCCATTCTAACCCTGATCCCAATGCTGGAAGAGAAATACTTTACTTTATAAAAAAGCAAGCAATTTATGAGGTTGTCTTTATGTCAGTAGGGAAAAACATAAATGGTCACAAAAGTACTATTGTAGCAGAGGAAAGCCAAGTTTATAGCACTGTGCATTAGATGGCAGAATCAGGTCCTCAAAAAACCCTAAACCTCAAAGTAAATTTCTGAATCCATATGTAGATAGTTGGGCTGTTCCTTTCTCAGCAAATCTCAGCCTCTTTCCCAAGTGCCAAGGAGCCCTGGAGGGAAGGCCTGGGGCCTGTGCTCCATCCACGAGGATGAGGGTGCTGCCCCATTTGCCCACCTCTAGGCGCAGGCCCTCCACCACCCAGACCGCTTCCTGTGCTTATCAAGCCTGGGAGGACTCGTGGATCCTAACCTGGTTTTAGTCCTATGTATGCTGTTGTTTTGGATTTCATGTTGAAAAGCCAAATGGTATTTTTTTTTGTCCTAGATATAAGTTTCAATGAAGGAAAACAAAGATGATGGAATGATGGGACCAAACTAAAAATCACTGTAGAGTCGCTGCTCCTTTATGTTTACTGTCAGTCTTGGTGTTTTCTATATGAGTAAAATGGATGTAAAATCAAGTTGAATTTTTCAGGCTACACTGAAAAGAAAACCATGCATTTAAAAATTATGAGATTGTATAATTCACAGATTTCTTTTACACATCAAGGGTT
This sequence comes from Macroglossus sobrinus, assembly GCA_004027375.1. Classification (NCBI taxonomy): domain Eukaryota; kingdom Metazoa; phylum Chordata; class Mammalia; order Chiroptera; family Pteropodidae; genus Macroglossus; species Macroglossus sobrinus. The sequence goes on from PVKZ01000511.1 coordinate 527,522, forward strand.
GGCAAACTACAACCCACAGGCTAAATCTGGTCAGAGGCCCAATTTTTTACATGAGCTAGGAATGGATTTTACATTTTTAAATATTATATAAAGCACCTATATATTCTTGATTTTGCCTCTTGGCCCACAAAGCCTAAAATATCTTATACCTGGTCTTTTAAGAAAGTTTGCTGACTCCTGGTATAGATAACAGAAAACACAATTAGAATAATGTATTATTTCTACAATCTAGAGAAAGTGTCAGGTTGTTGACAAAATTAGCTGGTATGCATGGGAACCCTGAGCCATGTGCACAGAAGGAAATGACCCTCCATAGCATTTGGCCATTTGCCCCACTTTGGAAGGAGTAAGAGGATGTGGGTAAAATTTACAAAAATATTTTTTTCCTCCATATGCAGATAGCATTGCTTTTTCAGCTCAGGAAACTGGGTCCTAACCCTATTCTTCTCCATCAGATGCAAACATACTGAACACAAGCAATAAAAATCTCCCTCTCTTCGAGACCTTGGTGTGACAGACCATAAAGCAAGGGAGTGGCAGACTCAACCTTAATTCTCAGCAGTGAACCATGCAACTACTTTGCTGATTAAGTCAAAACACCAGGACACAATTAACTACTAAAATTTACATTTTGATACACATTAGTGTGTAGTGACTGAAAATAGTCTCACCTCCATCCCATTTGAATAAATTCCTGGTCCACACTGATACTTGCTGGGTCTCAGCAGGAGACCAGGTGCTGCACACACTGTCCTATCCAGATGTCTGTCGCACTGACTCTCAGAAGGTGATCACTGTAGCAAGTCTCCAGTATGGTGCCTGCCTGTCCCGCCACCTGCCACCACAAGATTAGTCACTTTGTTAGTTTCCGTTTAGGTTGGAAAAAATACCACACAATTATCTGGTTTGCTTTTAGTAAGTAGGCATAAAGTAAAAACTGTATAATTTTTTCATCACGTATTTTGTTTTATCTAAAATGATTGTACATGTGGTTTGTGAACTAAGCCCTTGTTTGTGCCAGATCCTTCAAAAATATTCCATGTAAGGACAAATGCGGTCACCTCTTCCTTCTTCAGACCCTTTCCCCACGTGGCACTCACGCCCCTTGTATGCAGTGTTAGCCATCTTTGGCCCATGTGGACTTTTTTTGTAAAGTACACAGTTTCCAGATGGCATTAAACTTTTTATATTATGAAATTTATCATGTAAAAAGAACTTCATATTTTTATTGAGACTGCTAAGGCACTTGGCCTTTCTTTGTGATTTCAGTGTCTATTAAAGCATGAGTTCCCTCGGTTTGAAGTGCTGTTATCTGAATTGCTTTCTATACACATTCCACATTTTCTAGGTTTCTTTGCAGCACACAGAGTGGCCATGTGTCATTAATGAGCACGGATCTCTGTCTAGAGTTTTATCCTTATAAATGCATTGCAACCTCACATTTGCCAGGAGCAAAGCACAGGTTTCTCCAGCTCTAAGGCACTAGGTACCTGTTAATGGACGGCTATTTAGATGGCTAAATGCTTCTGATCATCTATGATCATATTTAGAGGACCAGAAATTCTGCAGTTTATAAGTGTTTAGAACAAAACAGAAAAATAATAGTCCATTACCAGCAGATCCCTGAATCTAAAGAAATTTCTAAGGAAAGTATTTCAGAAAGAAGGAAAACAATCCTACAGGTAAAAGTCTGAAAAGCATGAAGGAATAGTGAACAAAAAGCAGGTAAATGTAAAAAAATAAAAACAAATATTAATTGTATAAAAAGTAATGTCCATTTATGTAGACAATAATAAATAAAAAGGATGTTAAACTGTTATAGGTTGTTTGGAAAGAGAAGAAAAACTAGATTAAGTTAAATAAATATGCAAAATAGAAGTTAAGGGTTATACTTCCAAACTATAAGCAAATTTTAGAAATCCTAATTGAGCTAAAGGAATAGAAAAAGAAACAACAACAATCATTTTTAAAGCAGGACAAATATAAATTAAGATGACAGAAAATTACCCTAGTCATTATAAATGTAAATGAACTAAACATTTAAAAAGATTGCAATGATGAAATACCACATACTCTTTAAAAAACATATTTGCTATTTGGAAAAAATGTACCAAGGCATAAGGCCCTGAACCGGCTCACAGTAAAAGGAGCAGCAAAATAGACTTTAAAGTAAAATATAAAAACAAAAGATTCATATTCTAATGTTTAAAAAATACTTAGCAGAAAGGCAAAATTCTACATTTGTATGTAGCTAACCATGTAGCTTAAGAATTCATAAAGTAAAAACTGGCAGGGCTACAAGTTTGGAAAACTACACTGTCATAATGGGAGATTCTACCCTCTACTCTCAAGACAGACCAAACTTTAGAAACGAATTCAGCAAACAGGCTTATGAAATGGAGAACCTGGTCTTAGTCAGTGAATCCATATTCTTCACAAGCACACATGGAATATTTTACGAAGACAGGCCCTGTACTGTCCACATAGCAAGTCTCAGCAAATACTCAGAAATCAGTATCATCGCCACCATTTCTGTTTACATGCTACTTTCAGGACATATTAGCTTAAGAATAAAATTAACTTTAAATTCCATAAAAATTAATGGGATGCAGTTAAAGTAGCATTTTAAAAGAAAAATGTACAGCCCTCAATGTTTATATTCAAGGGTAATATTCAAAATACGTAACTGCATGAGCCCCAACCAAGGCCTGCCTGTCCCAGGTAGCCAGTGTCATACTAGTGTGTAGTGGCGTAAGGGAAAAATAACCATTGAGACAGGCAACCAATTCAAGAAGTTAGCAAAATAGCAAACCCAGACAGAAAAGAATAAAAGTCAGAAAATTCACAAAAGGCAATACAGATCAAGAAAGGCAAAGTATGAAAAAGACAAAATATACTAATTTCTGGGAAGGGTGATAAGTTTTGTGGTGGAGGGGCATGAGAGATGCAAGGGAAGGAGATGTGGATATAGCTTAAGATGCAGCAGAGATTAAAAAATAAAATGCCCATATGTGTGAAAATACAAAATGATATGGTTTAGGCATACATAGTTGAGGTATCTAGAATGCATGGAATGACAGACCTCAAATTCAGGAGAATGGTGCCATTGTCAGGGACAGAAGAAAAGGAATTAGAATCAGAAGCACTATTAAATGACTTCAATTACGTAAACTCTACTTGCTCACATATAGGAACCATTTGATAATGGGTGCATGCACTGGGCAGCTGGGAACACTTGTCCATGGACAGAAGGCAGCTCCCAGGCCTGACTCCCTGTCCCCTCCCCGCCAACAGGCAGCCCTCCCTGACCTATGTGTGCTGTGGAGCACCCCAGGTTCCCACCACACTAAGAAGGGTTGGGCTAGGCCCACACCCTCCAGGGCATATCACTAATCATCTCACAGAGCTACTCGGTGCCCTGGGCTTTCCTCGAAATCGTGGCCCACCAGATAAGGGTCAGATCTGGACCTTAGAAATAGTATTTCACTTGTAGTGTGACAAAGTTTTCAGGGTGGGGGGCTCTTGGTGGCAGGGAAATGGGTCACACATGTACCCCCATGTGTTCCCAGCTGCCCAGTGCATTCAGTCACTGTGATATGGGCCTCATTTGTTACTGCAGCCCGGGTAGCCAGATGCTAGGTTGGTGGGGGTGGGGACTGAGACAAGCAGGGCATGTGTGGGGTAACAGTGACAAAAAGGAGAATGAATGAAGAGTGTATCTGGCAACTATAAAACAGTAAGTTCAATTATATTAGCTTTTAGAAAAAATTATTAAAAGTCTGGTACAAAAAGAAAACTTAAAAGAAATCAAAGCCATAAAACTAAAATGGTAATCAGAATTTCTTGCCCTTTACCTGACTCTCCAAAGATGGTTTTACATGTATTTCACTGAACTTATAAGGCCAGCTGATCTCTTATCTTTTCAAATTAAGAAAATAAAATAATAAGATACCCAAATAATCTCATGACGCTTTTTTTAATTCTAAGACCACTAGATAGTATGAGAAAACAATAGGCCCATTTCATTTATGAACCTAGACATAAAAATCCTAAATAAAACTAGAAAAACATGATTGAAAGCAGATCTATGTGTTAAGAGAGCATTAGTCTGCTGATGAACACCCACGTGCTATTCCTAAGGGGCCGGAGCCCCAGGAGGCACCTATAAACACACTCACATATGGAAACTAACAAGCATTAAACTATGGAGAGTATTACCACCCTGAGGACTGCAGTGGCCGAATTCTATGCTTCACACAGTAACAAGAAACAAATCTATTATATCCTATTATAAGAATAATGAAACGTGTACATCGGTGTAATGAGAATTCCAAGCCATTCTCCCATTTCTTAAGAAACATTATAAGAGCTATATACCCTGATACTACTGTTAAAGTAGAAACTGGCTTTAGTACAACAATCTATAGAGCAAATCTAAGGACACAAGGTTAATACCGAGCTATGCAAGGATTTATGAGCACAACAGTGTGGTCCCTATTACCTTAGGAAATACAATTTATGTTCTCTGTTACTGCATATCCAATTGTGAATTCATGTTTTGTTAGATGCTTCCTCGGAAGGAGAGAATGATTCTTAATGAAGATCTGGTTATGTGCTTGAGGACCTCAAATGACAGCTAATACAAAAGACAAGTACAAGCAGGACTACCCTTAGCTATGGCAGCTGCTTTTTAATATTAATATTCTAATGCTTTATTTATAGTTACTTTGTTGTTTTTATTCTCAGAATTTCTGGACAAGGACTGCAGCTTGGTACCTTTCTCAATTTAAAGCCTTTCTTCAACTTTCCCAATGAGCATGCATGCTTACAGCCGCTACTACTACTAAATAATGGCAAACAGCAGGGAACTGACAGACTAATGCTGTATCCACTCCAGCAAATGAGGCCAAAACATCTGGATCCAAATACATTAAAAGGACATGTTGGCATTAAGGAAACATTTTGCCTCTCAAATGAATTTATACCCGATCTCAAGGTATTTATTAAATTTCCAGCAATTGTGCAGTCGAGCTTCAGGGAACAATAATATTCTTAAAGATATAAATAGTCTCAATACATTTCTATTAAATAAAAAATTTTACAATTCTAAAATAACTGTAAATCCCAGCAGAATTCAGCAGCTAGCTACCCTTTTAGTTAACTGGGACAGTCAAATAAATTCTAATCCACCTGGCAGTGTTTGGCCAAAGTCTGTTTATTTTTTTTTTCCATATACAGAGCTTTCTGAAAAATAGTCATTAATTTTTTGAACCCAAAATGCAAAAATCAGTTCTTATTTCAAGTCATTCATTTCACATATATTTGCAGAAGCTTTGTTGAAATTAAGAGAATGTAGCCAGTAAAAAATAAATAAGCAGAAAGATAAAATAGATGTTAAAAAAATCCATAAAATAAAGATGGTCCACTTTCCTTAATTAGATGCCATTCTCTCCTGTATTACACACAATTCAAACAGGTTGAAGAATAAAAACGCCATTCATTGTGCTCCCCCATACCACCTCCCCACCTCTCCTAAGAACCACTTTGGCCCAGCCCTGAGGAATGAGGCAGTGCACAGAAGCAGTTGCGTTTATGTGGAAGGACCTAACTCCTGGCTGAGCTGACTAGGCCAGAGCAGAACAACCAATCCTATGGGAGGTCAAACCTTTGTGAGAAATCCCTGCAATCACATTCCTTTTCTCATGAATTCAAACCCAGGAATCTTGACTAGATCAGGTCTTTTAAGCTAAAGTGAAAGCCAAAAGGTAATGATGGATAGAGGTCAGTGGGCCCGGCGTGGCCACGTGCAGGCCAAAGTTACAGAGGTGCACAAACTATGAGTGAGTGGAGGAAGCCGGCAGTAGAGACAGGTGAAAAGAACAGATGCAAAGGCAGCTTGAGAAAGACGAAGTCCCTTAAGCAGCCAAGTTTCAGGCCACTCGACAGGTCCGTGTTCAGCTACTTGCCGCTTGGAGTTAACTTGAATGAAACTTTTTCTTCTTGATTTAACAGCCTTAATTATAGATGTTTGAACCTATGGTATAACAGAAAAGTTAGAAGTGGAGTGGGGAGGAAGGCTGTAGCATCAGGCAAACTGAAGAAAGAAGTGACAGCAAAGGAATACATGTATATGATTGGGTAAACAGAACACACAAAGTATGGAGGTCTGAGGCCATATAGGGAAAGGCCATCACAGTAGCCCTGTATGGAATCAATGAGAAGAGAAACCCCGCGTTCCTCCTGACGGTTGGGGCTTGGCCCGCTCTCCCAGGACTGTGGAGGGAACTGCCTGGGCCCCGCTCCTCACAGCCAGGAGCTCTGCTCGCCAGACCACTCTCACTTGCCTGCGGAAGGACAACATGTCAATATTCTCACCTTTCTCTCCTGCCACATTTTTCCTCTCAAACAAGTCATTCCTATCAGCACATAAATACACTGTAATTTCTCAAATCAGCCCCACGTCCCCATCCAGCAAACACCCCATTTCTCTGCTCTTTTAGAACAAAGCTTCCGACTGCTCTATCTACTTTTTTGTCCCCAACACAAGAACAGCTAATCCACATTGCAGAATCTAAGGGTTACTTAGTTCTCTGCAATGCAATACAAAGCATACAGCATCACTTATGAGGTATTCCTGATTAAAAGTTTCATCTGCGTTTAATTAAGCTTTTTAAGTATGTGCATATAACTTTCAATGAAAATGCAGATTATTAGAACCAGTTATACAACACCATGAGAAAACCACGAGGCAAGCCCAGAACGTGGGGCCACCCACACCACTCCACACAGTGCTTTTCAATACAACTTTCTGCAGTGAAGAATATCTGTGCTGTCCAACACAGTAACTTCTAGGCATGTATAGCTATTAAGCAACCAAAATATGGTTAGTGTGACCGAGAAACTGAATTTTATTTTAATATAATTTTTATTTATTTATATAGTGGACTGGCCTGGTCTCTTAAGCCAATACTAGAAAGAAAAAAATAGAGACTAGGTACTTTTCAAGAATAAAAGAATTTTAAATAAGAGGCATCATAACCAAGTGTAAATACAATTGTATTTCTAGATATTAGCAACAAGCACTGGAAAACAAAATTAAAACCAATTCCGTCTACCTTTAGGTCAATAAACATAAAATTGATTAAAACGCACTGAACTGCATAGTCAAAATGGGTACAGTTCATAACATTTGGATTACACCTCAATAAAGCTGAAAAATATTTAGAATAAATTAAAGGTAAGACTTTTACATTGAAACCTACGTAATACTGCTGAGAAAAAGACATAAATGGAGAGAGAGAATGTGTTCAAGGATAGAATAATCAACATTGTTAATATATTAATTCTCCCCAAATTAATTTACAAAGTTAACACTATTGCAACCAAAATATTGGCAGGGGGAAAAAAGAAGAAGTTTCCCTCATACTTATTTTAAGACTCCTGTAAGAAAGACTTTGTGATTTTTACGTATTAAGAAGTATATCAGTGGAAAAAATCTAGAAATATATGAAGAACCAGACATACCTGGTCAACTGATTTTCAATAAAGGGTGACAAGGAAATTAAATGGGTGAAGGACAGTATTTTTGATATATGGTGCTAAAACAACTACATATCATGTAGGGAAATAAAACCTCACTGAGTACCTCAAACCATATTCAAAAATTAATTCAAGGTGATGGATCATAAACCTAGACTTAAAAGTTGAAATTATAAAGCTTCATACAGAAGACCTAGCTAAAGTCAAGCAAAGATTTCTTAAGACACAAAAAACACTAACCATAAAAAAGTTAATAAACTGGAATCTATCAAAATTAAAACCGTCTGCTCTTCAAAAAATACTAAAGAAAATGACAAGGCAAATACAGACTAGAACAACATATTCACAATATCTTTACCTGATAAAAGACTTGTATCTGTAATATATATGTGTGTGTGTGTGTGTGTGTGTGTGTGTGTGTGTGTGTGTGTGTATATATATATATATATAAAACACCTGCAACTCAATAATAAGACATCATAAATAAAGGCAAATGATTTGAATAGAAACATCACAAACGAAGATATATAAATGATCAATAAGCACATGAAAGTGTGCCCAGAATCATTGGTCATCAGAAAATGCAAATTAAAGTCACAATGAAAAAACATTTCTCACCTTTAGAATGGCTAAATTAAAAAGACTGACTGTACTAAATACTGGTGAACATAGAGAACTAGAATTCTCACACCTTGTTAGTGGGAGTGTAAAAATGATACAACTACTTTGGAAAAATGTTTGGCAGTTTCTCATAAAACTTAACATACACCCAATTGTATGTCTAAATATTTGCCTAAGAGAAATGAAGACAGATGCCTACACAGAGACTCATACAGGAATGTTCATAGATGCTTTCATTCACAGTAGCCCAAACTGGAATAAACCCAAATGGCTATCAGCAGGTGAATGGATAACCAAATTTTGTATAATCATACAATAGAATACTATGCAATAACAAGAAATAAACGGACACATACGACCACCTGCGTGAATATCAGAAGCGTGGTGCAAAAAGAGGCCGACACAAAAGAGTTCACACTTTCTGATTCCACTTATACGAAGTCCTAGAACAGTCAACCCAATTTTTGGAGTTAGAAATCAGGAGTGGTTGCCTCTGGGAAGAAAAGTGGGTTGATTGGAAAGGAGTATGACGGAACTTTCTCTGGTGAGGGAACTGTTCCAGATCTTACTAGAGTGTACACATTTGTCAAAACTCATCAGACTGTACCCTTAAACTTTATATATTTTATTGTGTATATAAAGTATATAAGAAGCCCTAGAAGGAGTTGGGGGGTAGACAAAAATTAACAAGCTGATTCTACATTTTATATGGAAATGCAAAGGGGCCAAGAATACCCAAGGAAGTTCAGAAAATGAACAAAGCCAGAATTAAGCCCTATTATAAAGCTCTAATACTTAAGACAGACTGGTTTGCTGAGAGACAGATGAAGAAAACATAGCAGAAAGTCCAGAAACAGACCCCTACACCTGATTTATGACAAAGATGACACTGCAGTACAAAGGGGAAAGAATAAACTTTTCAATAAATGGCGCTGAGTCGACTGGATATACAAATTTAAAAAAATTAATTTTGACCTCAAACCACATACAAAAATCAATTCTTGATGGATTGTACATCTAAAGGTAAAAGGTAAAACTAAAAGGAAGTACATCTAGAAGAAGACACAAGAGGCTATAACCTTAAGGTAGGCAAATGTTTCTTAAGCACAATGTAAAAAGTAGTAACAATAAACATTTGATAAAGTGGACTATGAACCACAGAATGAGTAAATTAACAGTGTTGTGTGCGTACTATGTACTAATACATTGCAGCCACATGTAAGAACAGAAATGAATTTCTCAAATGAAATGTTAAGCAAAAGAAGCCAGACAGAATGGAGTATGTGCCATATGTTTCCATTTATTGTCAAGTTCAAAAACTAGCAAAACAAATTTATGGTATTAAAGTTAAGATATTGTTTACTCTTCTGATGGGGAGACTGACACTTGCTTATCTGGATGGGTTCACTTGGTAAAAATTTATCACATTGTACAATTACAATTTTTGTACTTTTCTCTGTTACATGCCAACGTGTATAAAGTTAAAAAAAAAAAAGTCTTATTTTTCCCACTAGTCTTGTTCCCTCTGGTCTTCTACATCTCAGAAAAATAGCCACTCAGTCCAGTTGTTCAGGAAAAAAACAAAGAAGCCTTGATCAACTAACTTCCTTTCTCGTGTGCACCACATACAATCCATTGCAAACCTTTTGGCTCCATCCTCTCTGCCACCCACTGACAGGCCTGTCATCACTCGCCTGGACTACTTACTCACTGGCCTCTGCAGCTCCCACCCTTCTTCCCTTCAGTCTGTTCTCCACAAGGCAGCCACAGCAACAGTTTTAAAACACACATCAGCTCACCTTATGTTTGCTGCAAAGCCTTCAAGGCCGAAGCCCTTCTAATGCCTATGATGTACTCTGACATCTTTCCTCCCTGCTCACTCCACTCCAGTCAGAGCCCTTCTTGCTGCTTCTTGGATATGCCAAAGATGCTCCTGCCCAGGCCTCTGCACATGCTGCTCTCTGACACCCACATGGCTTGCTCACTGGCCTTCAGTTTGCAGGTCCATTAAGATAGGTATTTTTCTTTTGTTCACAACTACATCCTCATAACCTAGAATAGTGACGAGCACATATTTTTCAATGAAGGTTGTTGAATTACTAAATATAATGAAACAAACATAAGACTTTCATGTAGAAAGTCATAAAGCTTTATGTAAAGATGTTAAAAAGAAAGATGAATCCTATTAGTGGACAGAAAGCCCAAATACTATAAAGGGTTAATGATCCCAAAATTAGTCTGAAAGTCAGGTGTACGTCCAGTAAAAATCCTGAGTTTTTCATAACGTTTAACAAGATCTTAAAGTTTGTATGGCAATCCAGAGGACTCAGAATAGCCATGACAATATCAGCAGAGGGTGCGTGTGTGCAGGGATGGAAAGGTTGGTCTAGCATGTAATGAGTCTAATTAATGAGAAAATAAAACACGCCAGAATGCCTGCAGGCAACTCACACCCTCCTGCCCCTTCTCCGGTCCCCTCTAACTCACAGGGCTAGGTGTCTGGGAGCTATATTTCCACAGACCCTGCCAGGAGGTTTCTGGTTAGATGTGTGATGAAAGGCATCACACACATAAAATTTGAGGGCAGAGGAGAAGTCTATTTTTGCTCCTTCGTCAAGGATGGGCAAATGCATGATGGACTTTAGCAGATGTGAGATTTTGCAGCATCCTTCAGTTGTTTTCTATAAACCACCAGCCTAAATACTGGTGACATCAGATTATTTCCAGAGATTTTCTGTTGTTTCTGCACCTTCCTGACTCCCTGAAAGTTAGTGGCAAACCTGATAGGTAGTGGTCAGTCACTTCTTCCACCTTTATTCCCCCAGTCCTGCCACTGTTTTTGTAAACACCCAGGGCTCCATACGATAAACCCATCTTCTTCGAAATACTTAAGGAGGTTTGTTTTCCTGACTGGACTGTGGCTGAATGAAAAGTTATGGTAAGTAAGACAGTATGGTAAGGAGAAGCACAGAAACAGACAACCAGATGAATGAAACAGAAAGCTCAGAATTAGACACACACACATTATGGAAACTTGATATTATAGAAAGTGAAACTGCAGATCAGTTTCATAGGTAGTTCACAGATCAATAATAGTTCCTAGGTCAGAATGTGAACTATTTAATACTACTGCTGGAACCCATTTCATAAGAAACACTCATTTCAAAAGGAAAAAAAGCAGATCCCTACTTCTAACCATATACAAAAATCAACTCCAGGTGAAGTAAAGCCTTAAATGTGACAGTAACTTTTATAAACTTTACAGAATATTTTTATAATTTCAAAGAAAAGATTTCTTAAATAATTAACACAAAAGACACAGACCAGAAAGGAAATTAACTTCTGCATATCTTAAGCTCTCTCCCTCACTTTGCCCTCCCAATACACTCAGAACAAAAGCCTGAGCTGGTTCTGAGCAGGGTATGTATCCAAAAGGGGAAGGAATATTGGTGGCCCAGGAAGATAACCATCGTCAGCGAGGAGGGCACCCTTGAGGGGAAGGGAAGGAAGTGCATGATGTCAGAGCACGGGCTGAGTGAGGAGGGTGTCCACATGGAGGAGTGGTGATGACGGCCCCACTGTGGGCTGCTGTGGCCCATGTGGGCGAGGGGAATATCCACCCAGGGCAGCGGTGGTGGAGGCAGTTTGAAGATGTTATATACAGTGGGATTGAACAAATACGTAAATATATAAAGGATAATGAGAGGTTGCTCACTGATGGAAAAGGAGTTACAAATATAGAAATGTTGAATGAACCCTATATGACGTTGGGCTGGGATTGGAAGTGTCGATGTAAACTCATGGCTTACATCTATCAAGTTATGCATCAATGATTGATAGATATACAGAGATAGTCCCTGCCTCTGGCAGGGAGGGCCTGGTAGCAACGACACCCCTATAGGAATGAAACACCTAATACTCAGATCTTGGCTTCTAAATACTATTCTCCATTAAAAGGAACAAGGACTCCTTGGAAAATGGCTGATTCCAAGGGTGGAACACTCTGTGTATCATCAAGTTGAAAGTATGTAAAGGATGTTTGGGATGTGTCAAAATGGCACAGATGACAACTTAAAGGAGCTCCCACTGGCCAGATTAGGTACAATTTGAATATCAAAATAAATAATGCTGGTAACAAATTACAAAGCACTAAACAAAATAGGAAATCATGAGTCCATCCTGATATTAAAAAATAGCCTGAAAGTTTGATGAGGAACGAGAGAGTCTCCATCTATAGAAATTATATTTGGGTTATTGTTTTTTGTTTTGTCTTAACATTAGCTCATGTTTCTATTTGAGTATTTAAAAAGATTTTCCTTATCATGCTCCGGTTCTATCTTCTGGATAAAAGATGATGTATACTCATAATGGCGGTTTTAATGTCCTTGTTTCTTTAATTCTATCATCCGTGCCATCTCTTGTCAATTTTAAAAGAGTTTTCTACTCATTAAAGGTTATATTTTCCTACTTGCCATCCTTGGTATTGATCAGATGCTCAACATTGTAACTTTTACACTATAGAGTATTGGATTGGGGGGGGGGGAGGTGTTCCTTTAATTATCTTTGCATTTTGTTTGGGACACGGTTCCTTGAAAATAACTTGAGTCTTACAAGGCTGGCTCTTAAGCTTTGTTAGGTTAGGAACAGTCTCTAGTCCAAGGCTAATTCAGCTCCACCACCGAAGTGACTGCATTCTGAGAATCCACCCAATGCCTTGCATTATTTTGAGGTTTCTCCACTCTGGCTGCTGGGAGCACGAACTATTCCCACCCCTGTGAGCTCCACACATTGTTCTGTTTATTTACGGTGGTTCTGTCCCCAGCCTCGGAGAGTCTCCCCACAAAACATGCTGATGACCTGAGGTGGACTCTCCAAGTTTCCAGAGCTCTATGCTGCTCTCTCCTCTCTGATACTCTTTCCTGTGAATTCTAGCCATCCTGACCTCCCCAAATCCTCATCCTTGACCTCAACTCAAAGAGACCCCTGAGCTTGTACGAGTCCCCCTTCTCTGTGATGCTGTGATGAGGCCAGGAAACTCTCTGTCCAGGTAGTAAGTTGGGGCAATCATGGGGCTCACCTCATTTAAGAGATCAATGTCTAGCATTGCCTAGCATCCAATGCCTTGAAACTGTTTCCCATATTCTCTCTGGGGTTTGCTATTGTTTAAGACTGTAGGAGAAGTGTGAACACTGTTGATCCATCATGGCTGGAAGTGGATGTAGAGAATGGCATATTTACAATGTTTCAAAGTGCCTCTCTGCAAAACTAACCAATTACAAAAAGAGTAACTTAGCATAGAGAAGCCTGGCAGACATCATTCTAACAAAGTGACCAAAATAAACATCATCAGAAAGGGGACAAATTGGAATCACGTGCCACTTTGTAATGAAGGTCCTGACTGGGTACACTCAGAAGATCACAGCATTATTTCCGTGATATTCCTGCTAAAGATGTACGATCTGAGTCTAATCATGAGGACATCAGACAAACTAGGACTGGAAGACATTCTACCACACAACTGACCTGTGAACTGTATGAACGTTTTGGGAAGTAATTTGATAACAACTATAAAAGATGTTTATACCGTGTGACAGCAATTTAACTTATAAGTTCATATGCTAGAGAAACTCATACCTGTGTACAAGAGACCTCCTGGAATGATCATATGGTATTATGATAGCAAAACATTTAAATCAACTTAAATACCCTCTAAGAAGAGAATGATGAAATATATAGCAATGAAAAAGAATGAGCTGGAGCTATACATAGCAACATGGATAAATCCCCATCAACAATGATGAGTAAAAATGATCTATTACGAATACGCATGGGAACTGGAACAGCAAATTTACAGGGAGGAGAGGATACAATCTGGAAGGAATATACGGGCAGTTTCAATTATATTTACAATGTTTTATTTCTTAGGATAGATGGTAGACATGGGTTTTCATGATGTTATTCCCTTTACCTTTCTTTACCTCTGAAACTTTTTTACTTAAAAACGTTATTAATTCAAGTTTTAAAAAATTCCATCCAAAGTAGTTAAAATAAAAACATTGCTAAAATAGTTTTATTTTAGCACACCACAGGTTTTCTGAAAATTGTACTCATAAGGAAGTTCTATGCAGGTAATATAAGATAAACTTTCACTACATTAACAAATAATTTCCAAAACATTTGGCTAATTTTGACCGTGTAGCAAAGGCTATAATTTCATCTGGAACTTGGCCATTTTGATAATTTGTTCAGATTTGAAAAACTGATAAAGCTTTAATATAGCTTAAAAGACTGAGTGGGATGGATATTATCAACCATCATTGAAAAGTAATAATATGTGGACTATTTGCCACGTACTTGTAGACAGCTATACGTACTCAACTTCATAAAAAAAAAATTTTAACTTGACAACCAAAAGTTGTATTTTTAATTGGGAGTCACGAACACTTATCAGATAAGGTACAGAATAAGAGTCCAAAGTTTCCTCTCAGAAGTAACAGGGTAGAGCTGTTTCTTTCCTTGTCTTTGGGCAAAAACAACTGTTTGAAAAATAAAAAACTCATTTAGGTTGGCTATGTGGGCCAAAGAGTGCTTACTTTGATTTTAATGAGAAAATGGATACAAACGGAGTCCTTTCAAAATAGAATTGGAACTGCCATCCCAGAGAAAAGGCCTTGCGAGTCTTGCTCCTTGTCGAGCCTTTGGAATGTCTGAACTGCAAAAAGCCTTTGGATTGGGTCAAATACACACTGCACTCCAAACAGCTGCTGGCAAAGCTCACAGGAAAGCAGGCCACCTGACTATGAGGACAAATTTAAGGACATTCTTTAGAATTAGGACCACCCAGTAACAGGTAATAACTTAGCTTATTAGCACCTATAGAAATTCATTCCTTTTGGTCATGTAACTATTTCCCTTCACTTTCTCATAAAAACCCCTTTCCTTCACCCTATACTTGGGACATAATTTGAGTTTCTGTCTGAAGTTATGCCCCCAGATTGCAATTCTTTTTGATATCAAATAAATGTTTGTTGCTGCTCAATTTGGCTTTTTAAAATTTTAGCTTCACAATTTTAATCTTTAAAAAAAAATCAGTAAAAGTGTTTATGTGTATAGGGTTTTAGAAATGCCAATGACTTCACATCTGATTCTCAATTTCCAATCCTCTATACCCCATTCCTACCCAGATCCTGACACATAAAGAATCACATATGGCACTTTTCAAACTTTTAGAATTCACTGAAGGATGTTGTGATTTCTACAGAAGGATATGTTTTTGATATATCTTTCTGGCCATACAAGAGCATCTGGCATGTGACAAATTCTTTTTGGAGAATAAGTTGCAAACAGTGGCTTTTTTTCTTTGAAAATCTGTAATCAAAGAATTCTTTTGAAAGAAAACCCACATGCAATAAGATTTGCATAATGCTTTCTATATATTAAGAAAAAACTTTTTAAATATGTATATCAATTTGGGCATTCTTATTACAATAATGTGTGCATAAATATATATACATATATATTCTTCATCTTCTAAAAAGGTTTTGAGGTTTTAAATAAATTGAGAGAATGAAACCCATCAAAACAAAAATGAGTCAGATAATGAAAAGGTCAAAGGAAGAAAATAAGTGAGTTGCCTACACTAGAGGATTTTATGAGATTGTGCTCTGTGATCATTCATTTTCTGCCACAGGCTTCTCCCAAGGGCTCCTCCAAGCAGGGATGGTATAGATCAGCAGGCATATAGCATAGTGCTCTTCTGAGAAACTCTTGAGTCCACATCAGCATCCACTCTCTGTGCTAAGAGATTTGGCCTGGGGCCTACACTCTGCTCCTTCTGGAGGCTTCCAGCAACCACCCCAGGCATCAAGGAATCATCAGGTGAATCCTCCCACAAAAAGGGCCAGAGCTCTCTTACTCTTTGCTCTGTTAATTTCTTTATAACGAGTAAGGTGGCTTTGGGATGACTTCCAGAAAACAAATCTGGTGAGTCCCTGAGTCCTTGAGACCACATACTAGTTACTAAGCTACTGAGAGGAAGTTTCACCACAGCCAAGTTCTGCTGGCCCCAGAGCTGCACTAAGCACTAGACATTTGTCATAAGGTTGAGGATCAAAAGGTCACTGAACATTTCCCACTTATTATTTTCTGGATTTTCTGTTCTGGCTTTTCCTTTTCTCCCTTGCTGTGCTGTGAACTCCAGGCAGAGGATTTTATGTTCATTGTAGAATGAACTGATGAAGGGGAATGGTAGAACTGTGAGGGCTTCCTGTTAATGTGACTCATAAACCTTAATGGTTTATTGCCCTGAAAGATATCCAATTACCACAGCTCTAATATCTTGTTAATCTTGTATTAAAAAGTTTTTTAAAGGGCAAAATGACAATGAGTATCTCCACTTTCTATTTTGTGAAAATCTGGCTGAACATTAAAATGATATCACAAAAGTAAATTTGTAATTAATCAAGATTAGAATATGATTAACAGATAAACAAATAGTTCCTACTTTTATTTCCAGATAAGCTTAGACTCTCTCAGAATATTACAGAATAATTTGCCAACAAGCACATTTAGCATGACTTAAAGAAACATCCAGGATATTCTAAATGTGTTAACTTGAGGATTTGTTAACTCTGAATTCACTGACCATCTCCACAGTTCACATAAAAAGAAATCGTAGTTAAACTGAGAATATTTCCTCCATTGATAAGAGATAACATTGCCCTTTGAAATAATAATCTATTCCTTTTTGTGAATCAAATTGTTTATAAATGCATATGTAGTAAGATAAAATATAACCAAATCAAAATAATGTTACCTTAATCTTATTTTCATTAACTAATTTCACCCAACTCTAATACTGTAATTATGGCTAAAAACTATTACATTTTTCTGTAATACTCCTTTAGCACAATCAAGCATCAAGTAGTGGTTCCAGAGGTTGAATTTATGTGACTAAATGATAAAAATTGGCATTTCCCTCAATATTCCCTAAAAGTAAAGAATAATCATCTAAATTTGAAATTATTTCTAGGTTACACTTTTAATACAGTAAAATGGCCCACAGACTTGGCACACCTTACTAACACCTAACAAAAAACGGTTTTTCATTTTGAAGATATTTTTAAAGATTCTAAGTTTTGAATTAAAAATATCCAGACTCGTTAAAAAGGAAAAAAACATTTTAGGATGGGAACAGTTTCACAAGTTTCTTCTGTCTTGTCAGGCTACCTGTTGCACATGCTCTCTTAGGATTAACTGTGTAAAATTAGGTACATTTTGTATTTGCAAATAAGATATAAAATTATAGTGAAGAAAGGAAAACTTACCCATAATGCCACTATCACTTAGATAAAACTACTTTTAACATTTCCTGAATATCCTTCCAAACACTTTTTTATCATGTAAAATATATCTAATAAAATTTACCATTTTAATCATTTTTAAGTGTACAATTCAGAGGCATTAAGTACATGTACAATATTACACAACCAACACTACTACACATTTCCAGAATTTTTTCATCATTCCAAAGAGAAACTCTATATCCATTTGTTATGAGTTAAATTGTGTCCCTCAAAAAAAGAGACTGTGAAGTACTAACCCCACGACCTTGGAATGTGACCATGTTTGGAAGCAGATCTTTACAGAGGTTAAGTGATTTAAGATGAGGTCATTGGGGTGGGATCTCTAACCCAACATGACTGGTGTCCTTAAAAGGGACATTTGAACAAAGACATGCACAAAGGGAAGGTGACCAGAAGAGACACAGGAAAAATGCCATGTAAAGGTGGAGGATTGAAGAGATGCATCTAAAGGTCCAGAAACACCAAAGACTGCCAGCAAACTACCGGGAGGAGGCGAAGGCGGCTTCTCCACCGGCTTCAGAGAAGCACAGCCTTGCTGATGTCTTGATTTTAGACTTCTAACCTCAGAATTGTGAGACAGTAATTTTCTGTTTTTGAAGCCACCCAGTTTGTGGTACTTTGTCATCACAACCCTAGGAAATGAATGCACCATTAAATAACAACTCTCCTCTTCCTGCTCCTGGCCCCTGGTAACCTTTATTATTTCTTTCACTAAACATTTGCTATTCTATATACCTCATGTATGTAGAATCAAATAATACTTGTTTGTCCTTATGTGTCTGGCTTATTTTACTTAGAGTAATGATTTCAAGGTTCATCTATGTTGTAGCATGTGTCAGAATTTCTTCCCTTTTAATGGATGAATACTGCTTCATCACATGTGTATAAATCACATTTTGTTTATCCATTCATCTGTTGATGGACACCTGGGTTATTTCTACCTTTCTGCTATTGTGAATAATGCTGCTATAAATATTAGTGTACAAGCATCTGAGTCCCTTCTTTTTTGGCGGCGGGGGGGGGGATATATCTAGAAGTGAAATTGCTAGGTATGAAGTTCAATTTATTACCCTAATGAATTGTGCTCTGGGGTCATATGTAAGAATCACTGTGTAACAGAAAAGCGAAAAGACATTCCCTATGCTTGCTTCCAGAAGTTTTATAGTTTTAGCTCTTACATTTAGGCCCACAAATGATTCATTTGGAATTAACTGTGGTGTGTGGTGTTAAGCAAGAGTCTAAGTTCCTTTTTCTTTTCTTTTTCTTCTTCTTCTTTTTTTTTTCTTGAATATAAATATCCAATAGTTCCATTACCATATGTTAGAAAGACTAGCTTTTCCCCATTGAATTATCTTGTCAACTTTGTCAAAATACCATATGCTTCTATTCAACATGAAGTAACAATGGCTATTGTTATTTACCAGCCTGCATAAACCCAGAAAAATTTATGAAACAGTAATTTTCAAGACACTAGACATTAAACAAAAGATCAGTGATCCGGAAACAAGTGAAGTGAGCACTTCAACTGCCCTAGCTTACTACCTAGATAGAGCCTCCAGGACATAGTATGATAGGGAAACCTAGAGCGGCTTGGTGGAATCCTCGAATTGAAGGTGGCTAGTCTGCAGGAAAGAATACCACAGAGACCTCTGGAGATCTGGGGACGGAGACCCTTGAGTATTCAGTTGCATCACTTTACATTCCCACCAGCAGTATATGAGGTTTCTGATTTCTCTACATCCTCACCACAACTTGTTATGATCTGCAGTTTTGATTACAGTCATCTAGTAGGTGTAAAGTGGTATTATGATTTTGATTTGCATTTCCCTATTATTGATGGCTAATAATATGGAGCATCTATTCATATGCTTATGGGTTATTTGTACATTCCTTGAAGAAATGTTTACTGAGATTCTTTGTCCATTTTTTACTTGGGCTTTTTATTATTGAATTGTATGAGTACTTTATATATGCTAGTTTCAGATAGTTTCTCCAACTACTCAGGTTATATTTCACTTTCTTAATCATGTCTTTTGAAGCACAAAAGTTTTAATTTAGATGAAGTTCAATGTATTTGTTTTTTCCTTTGTTGCTTGTGCTTTTGGTATCAAATCTTAATTATTTGTTCTTTTTTTAGTGTATTCTTTAGGTTTTTCCATAATTGAGAACATGATATCTGGAAACAGACAGTTTTACTTCTTCCTTTCAATCTGGATGCCTTTCCCCAGCTCCACCCCAGTTGTTCTGGCTAAAATCTCCAGTACAATGTCGCATAGAAGTGGGGAAAGTGGACAATTTTGTTTTGCTCATGATCTTAGGGAGAAATCACTCAGTCTTTCACATTAAGCTTGAAGCTAGCTGTGGATTTTTCTTAGATAACCATTACCACACTGAGAAAGATCCTTTCTGTTCCTAGTTTGCTGAGTGATTTTTATCATCAAGGGTACTGAATTCTGTCAAATGTCTTTTCTGCATCTATTGAAATAATTTTGTGTTATTTGTCCTTTATTCTATTAATATAGAATACTACATTAACTGATTTTTGGATGTTAAACCAACTTTGCATTCCTGCAATAAATCTCATTTGGTCTTGGTGTATAATTTTTTATATACTGCTAGATTTTGTTAGGATTTTGTTGAGGATTTTTATATCTATATATATAAAATATTGATCTGTAGTTTTCTTTTTCTATGATATCTGTCTGAATTTTGTATCACAGTAATGATGGCCTCAAAGAATAAGTCATGAAGCATCTTCTGTTATATTTTTTGTGAAGAACTTGTGAAGAACATTTAAAGAATTAGTTCTTTAAATGTTTGGTAGAATACATCAGTAAAGACATCAGGATTAGGGCTTTATTTAGTTTTAAGGTATTTAAGTATTAATTCAATTTATTAACTTGATACATGTATATTCAGAGTTGTAATTTCTTTAGTCAGTTTCAGTAATCTGTATCTTCTTAAGAATTTGTCTATTTCATCTAAGTCATCTAACTTCTGATATTTAAGTTATCTAAAATGTACTATAAACTTAAAGAAGTTCTTAATAACCCTTACTATTCTTCTAACTTATTCAGCGCTCATGCCCCCTCATTTAGTCCTAATTTTGGTAATTTGTGTCTTCTTTTTTTCTTGGCTAGTCTAGCAGACAATATTTAAAAATCTTTTCAAAGAACCAATTTTTTTTTGTTTCACTGATTTCCTTTTGATTATATGCTTTATACTTCATTGACTTCTGTTTTGCATTTTATTATTTCCTTCCTTTTAGTTATATGAGTCTGATTTGCTCCTCTGTTTCTAACTTCAGGTGGAAGCTAAGACTATTTTGGATCTTCTTTTCTAACATGTGTCTGAAACTATAACTAAGCACTTCTTTTGCTGCATCCTGTTTTTTAATATTATATACTCATTTTAGTTCAGTTCAAGATATTTTATAACACCCTATTGTTATCTCTTGACTCATGAATTATTTACAAGTGTATTCTTTAATATTAAGTATTCAGGGATTCCCTAGGTTTCCTTCTATTATTAATTTCTAACTTAATTCTGTAGTGCTTGAGAAATATAATTTGTTGTTGATTTCAAATTAATTCCTTTGCACTCGAGTACATAATTTGAGTAATTTAAATCCTTAATAATTCATTAACAATGCTCCATGTGCACTTACTGTGTATTCCACCATTGTTGGGTGTAGAAATCTATATATTTCAGTTAGATTAAGTTGGTTGTTAATGCTGCTCAAGATATCTACATGCTTGCCGAATTTCTCTCTAGTTTTTCTATAACAACTAAGAGAAGAGTACTGAAATCTCCAACTATAATTTTTGAACTGTCTTTTTCCTTTGAACTCAGTCTGTTTATGCTTCATATATTTTAAAACTCTGTTGTGAGGTGCATTTATAATTTTTAAATCCTTCTGAATTGTTGGCCCTTCTACCATTATGAAATGTTATTCCTTTGTTTCTAGTAGTATTTTTCAAAGTTTATTTTGGTTGACAATAAAACTCCTCCAGCTCTTTTATGGTTATTGTTTGCATGGTATATCATTTTCTACCCTTTTATAGTCAACCCACTTGTGAGTCTTTGAATTTAAAGTCTCTTATAGAGGCTGGGGTCCAAGATGGCAGCAAAAGAGGATGCAGAGTTCACTTCCTCCCATGAACACATAGAATCCACACCTATATTTAGAGAAATTCCTCTTGAGAGACAACTGAGGGCCAACTGAACAGCTTCTGCACAACAGAGAAGAGTGAGAGGCCACACAGAGAAGATTGGGGGACTGTGGGAAGTCTCTAGAATCAGAGGGGAACTCCCCAGGATCAGAGGAGCTGGTGAGCCCACTGTTTGCATTCTCCCTACATATGGATAGCACAGGTGGAAGCTCCATACAAGTGCTCTGGCCAACTTGCAAGGCTGCAACACGGCATCCCCAGAGACCCTTCCAGGAGCTAGTTCCAGTAGAAAAACAAAAAGGCACCACAGTGGATGCACACAAGCCCCCCGATCCAGAGCTTGATCCAGTGGGTCCCACAGGGCACAGAGGTTTACCTACAATGGGCCACTGCTGCATGCATTCTCTAGGCTGCCCCATCCAGAACAAAAACACACATTGTAGCACGAACACTCACCAGGCTTTCCAGCCTAAACTAGGCCCTGGTTACAATCAATCAAATAATAGGGCATGAGCAAACACACACTAGTGGGAAACCTCACCCAGAATAAGAGAGAACCAGCAGGGCAGTAGCCATGCCCATAAGGCTGCCCCACCTGGACCATCGGAGCATGGAAGTCCACAAAAACCAGGCTGCCTTTTCCTAATTCCAATCTGGCCAGAAACACCTAGAACAACAGGGAACTACCTTATGTACATGCACACCAGGAGGTCTCACCACAAGTCCACTCCTACTAGCCAGGTGACAACTGAGGCACTGCATACTCCTATGCCAGCTCCAACCAACCTGCCAAAACTAACCATACACAATCTACACAGGGACCACTTCTATACAAGCCCACTTTTTCAATATTGAGAGAGGCAGTTATTTCATCTAAATCATAGGAACAGAGAAAGTCA
This sequence comes from Macroglossus sobrinus, assembly GCA_004027375.1. Classification (NCBI taxonomy): domain Eukaryota; kingdom Metazoa; phylum Chordata; class Mammalia; order Chiroptera; family Pteropodidae; genus Macroglossus; species Macroglossus sobrinus. The sequence goes on from PVKZ01000511.1 coordinate 550,118, forward strand.
AAAAATAAAAACGGAGAGACAGAAAAATATTCCCCAAATGAAAGAACAAGTAAAAACCCCAAATGAAACAAAGATAAGTAATTTGCCTGATAAAGTCAAACAGTCATAAAGATGCTCAAGAATCTTGAGAGGAGTACAGAAGAACTCAGAAGAGTTAAAAAAATATAATAAATCAATCAGAGATGAAGAACACAATAACTACACTGAAAACAAACTAAAAGGAATCAAAATCAGATTAGTTAAAATCGAAGAACAGATTAGTGACCTGAAGGATAGAACAGTAGAATTGCCCAATCAGAACAGCAAAAAATAAAGAAAATAAAGAAGATAGTATAAGGGACCTCAAAGACAACCCCAAGAACACTAACATTACAGGGATCCCATAAGGAGAAAAGAAAAAAGGGCAAAAAACATAATGTTTGAAAAATAATGACAAAAAACTTCCCTAATTGAGGAAAGTAAACAAACATCCAGGTCTGGGAAGTACAGAGAGTTCCAAATAAGATAAACCCAAAGAGAAGTTCATAACTACATAGGCCAACCACAGGAAATCAAAAAATCTTAAATAAACAAACTTTAAACTTAAAAGAACTAGAAAAAAGAATAACAAACAAAACCCAAAGTAAGTAAGAGGCAGGAAATAATAAATATCAGAGCTGAAATAAACAAAATATATATGAAAAAAACTAGAAAAGATCACAGAAATTAAGATCTGGTTCTTTGAAAGCATAAACAAAATTGACAAAACTTTAGCTAAATTTAAGAAAAAAAAAAGAGAAAGCCCAAATCAGAAATAAAGAGGTTACAACCAACATCGCAGAAATACAAAGGATCATTAACAAATACTATGGACAATTATATGCCAACAAAGTAAACAACCTCAAAGAAATGGATAAATGTCTAGAAACATACAACCTTCTAAAAATGAACTGGGAAGAAACAAAATATGAGCAAACTGATTACTAGCAACAAAACTGAAGCAACAATCAAAAACGTCCCAATAAACAAAAGTCCAGGACCAGATGGCTTCACATGTAAATTCTACCAAACATTTAAAGAAGAATATCTATTTTTCTCAAATTATTCCAAAAAGGAATGCTTTCAAACTCATTCTATGAGGCCAGCATTACTCTGATACCAAAACCAGACAAAGATACTACAAAACAAGAAAATTAGAGAGCAATATCCCTGATGAACATATACACAAAATCTTTCAGCAGAACATTAGCAAACAAAATTCAATAATACATTAAAAAGATTACACACCATGATCAACTGGGATTTATCCCAGAGATGTAAAGATGGTTCAATATCTACAAATCAATTGATGTGATACACTGCATCAATAAAACCAAGAATAAAAATCTTACAATCATCTGAATAGATCCAGAAAAAGCATTTGACAAAATTCAACATCTATTTATAATAAAAACTCTAAATAAAGTGGTTGTAGAGGGAACTTACGTCAACATAATAAAGGCTATATGTGATAAACCCACAACTAACACCATACTCAAAGGTGAAAAGCTAAAAGCTTTTTCTCTAAGATCAAGAAGATAAGGATGCCCATTCTCATTACTCTTATTTGATATAATATTGGAAGTCATAGTCACAGCAATTGGACCAAAAAAAAAAAGGGGCATCCAAATTAGAAAGAAGTAAAACTGTCACTATCTGCATATGACATGATACTATATATAAAAACCCTAAAGATTCCATCAAAATTAGAATGAATGACTTCGATAAAATAGAGGATAGAAAATATAGATATCTATCACATTTCTCTCAGGAGAAAATAAGAAAACAATCCCATTTACAATTATATCAAAAAGAATAAACTATCTAGAAAAAAAGTTAAGAATGTAAAATACGACCTATATTCTGAAAACCATAAGACACTGAAGAATAAAACTGGAGTGCAAATAAATGGAAGGACATACATACTCATGGTTTGAAAGAATTAATATTGTTAAAACGTCCATAATACTCAAAGCGATTTATAAATTCAATGCAATCCCTATCAAAATACCAAATACATTCTTAGGACTAGAAAAAGTAATCCTAAAACTTAAGTGGAACCTCAAAAGACCACTAATAGCCAAACCAATCTTGAGGAAGAAGAATTAAGTAGGAGGTATCACACTCCTTTGATGAGCAGCTTTTTAGTTTAATACAGTCCTATTTGTTTATTTTTGCTTTTGTTTCTCTTGCACAAGAGAAAATATCCAAAAAGGCATTATTACTATGACTGATGTCAAAGAGTTTACTACCTATGTTTTCGACAAGTTTTATGGTTTCAGGTCTTATATTTAAGGCTTTTATCCATTTTGAGTTTATTTTTGTATATAGTGTAAGAGAGTGGTCAAGTTTCATTTTTTTTGCATGCATCTGTCCAGTTTTCCTAGCACTACATATTGAAGAAATTGTCATTTCTCCATTGTATATACTTGCCTCCTTTGTTGTAGATTAACTGACGATGTAAGAAAGGGCTAATTTCTGGGCACTCCATTCTGTTCCATTGATTTAATTATCCGATTTTGTGCCAGTACCATACTGTTTTGATTATTACAACTTTGCAATATACGGTAAAGGTGGTATATTACATCACTAGAAATAAATTAGATTGTTAGAACTATTTAAAAATAATAAAATAGGATCTATATTATACACTATATACCATATAAATTGAAGAGTTAAATGTAAAAAATAGAAAAAAATACTACAAAGATGTTAGAAGTAAATATGGCAAAGTTATTCAATAACTTTAGACTGGGACAGGCCTTTTTAACCGACTCAAAATCCAAAAACTGATACAAATAAATGGAAAGATAGCTATGTTCAAGGATTGAAAATAGCTAATATTGTTATATTGTCCATACTCAAAATCATCTATAGAATCAATTCAATCCCTATCAAAACTCCAATGTCATTTTTTTATAGAAGTAGAAAAAACAATTCTAAACTTTAAATGAAACCACAATGACCCCAAATAGCCAAAAGAAATCCTGAGAAAGAAAAAACAGGAGTCATCACACTTCTTGATTTTAAGCTATATTATAAAACTATAGTAATAAAAAAGTACACTACTGGCATAAAAATAGATACACAGACCAATGGACATAACTGAAAGCCCAACAATAAACTCATGCATATACAGACAAGAACCAAGAACAGTCAACAAAGACAATCTCTTTAATAAATGGTGCTAGGGAAATGAGATATTCACATGTAAAAGAATAAAACTAGACCCTTATCTTATACTGCTCATAAAAATTATATTGAAATGGATTAAAGACTTAATTGTAAGACCTGAAACCATGAAACTACTAGATAAAAACATAAATGACAAGACACTTGAGAATAATTTTTTTTGGATACAAATACAAGAAACAAAATTAAAAATATACCAGACTATTTCAAATTAAAAAGCTATGCAGCAAAAGAAATGATCAACAAAAAGAGAACATATGGAATGGGAGAAAACATCTTTGAACCATATATGTCTGATAAGGGGTTAATACCTGAAATATATAAAGAACTCATGTAACTCAAAAACAGAAAAACAAATAATCCAATTAAAAATGGGCACAGGATATGAATATTTTTTCCAAAGATATTCAAATGGCCAACATATACATTAAAAGATTATCAATATCACTAATCATTAGGGAAGCACAAATAAAAATCACAATGACATGCCACTTTGTCTCTGTTAGAATGGCTATTATGAAAAAGAAGAGAGGTAACATGCTGTTAAGAATGTGGAGAAAAAGGGAACTTTAGTGCACTCTTGGTGGGATTGGTGCAGCCATTATGGAAAGCTGTATGGTGGTTCTTCAAAGAATTAAAAATGTAACTATCATATGATTCAGCAATTCCACTTCTGGGTATATCTGAAAAAAAATGAAATCATGGTGTCAAAGAGATATATGCACCCCCATGTTCACTGCAGCATTATTTACAATAGCCACAACATGGTAAAACCTATGTCCATCAACAAATGAATGGATAGAGAAAATATACACGATGGAGTACTATACAGCCATAAAAAGGAAATCCTGCCATTTACAACAACATGGATAGACCTTGAGGGCAATATGCTAAGTGAAATAAGTCAGGGAAAGACAAGTGTAATACAATTTCACATGTGGAATTAAAAACAACAACAACAAACAAAAAACCGAACTCATAAAAAAAGAGATCAGATTTGTGGTTACCAGAGGTTGGCTGCAGGGTGTGGGGGTATTGATCAAATGGTACAAACTTCTAGTTATAAGCTAAATAAGTACTGGAATGTAATATATGACATGATGATATAATTAACACCACTATATATTTTAAAGTTGCTGAGAGTAGATCCTAAATGTCTCATTACTTTGAAAAAACACTTTTTTCTTTTTTTTGGGGGGTAGCTATATGAGATGATGGATATTAACTAAACTTACTATGATAATCACTTTGTAGTATACATAAGTCATTACACAGGACACCTTATACAGTACTGTATGTGCATTATCTTTCAATAAAATTAAAAGAAAAAATAAAAATCAAAGAAAACTAGAAATTTAATCATTCCATTTCTTATCCTTAAAAAAAAAGAAATAGCATGTGGTCTCTTATTTATGATGAAACTTAATATCATAAAAATAAAGTTCTATATAGGAAGAAAAAACACCCACCAAAAGCAAACTCAAAACACAATTGACAAAGTTGGAAAAATATTTGTAACTCATATCACAATACACTAATCTAATATATAAGACCAGCAACTTAAGGGAAAACTAACCAAAGAACAAATTTTAAATAAGATCATTCAGGTAAAAATCCAAAATTTGGTAACATTTTATTGGCAAAACTGAGCAGAAATAATCATCTTCAAACATCAGTGGTAACAGTGTAAATTGGTATGATTCCTATTGATGGCAGTTTAACACTTTTCAAAATTAAACATGTACCTTTCATTTTATCCAGCAATTCAAATGCTTAGAATTTATCCTACAGATATATTGCACACATGAAATGGTTTTGCCTCATAGTACTGTTTGGTAATAGCAAAATATAGTAAAATCTCTTATGTTCATCTTAAGGACAGTACCCTTGAAAACACAGGTTTGATCTCTGAACAGGTCCACTGATGCATGGATATTTTTCAATAAATACAGTTGGTCCTTTGTATCCACAGATTTTGTATCTGTGGATTTCCTAAACACAGATTCAACTGAGGATCAAAATCAGTATTTTCACATTCCCAACAGTGATTTCCCAACAGTGGGTAGGCAGATCAAAAATACTGTCAAATCCAAGGATGTGCAGGGCCCCCTGCAGAGTCAAAAGGTACAGGTGGATTTCCGACTCCAGAGGGCCGGCTCACCTCACCCCCATGTTGTTCAAGAGTCAACCGTAGTTACACAGTAAATTGTGCACCCAATGGAATATACTCTGGAGTTGTTAATTTTTTTTTAATTTTCCTTTTTTTTTTATTGCAATAGTGAAATTGGATAGTGTAACATTTATGGTAAAATACTTTAAGGGTTTTTTTTTTTTTATGGTGACAATGATTAACAAAAACCAGTAAGTTTCCAGTGTACAATTCAAGAGTAAGTCACATATATTTTGCATTTTATGTTCTCTGCTCATAGATTTCAAAAAACTTCTTAAAAATAATAAAGTCCAAAAATCCTACAGAGAGGCTGCTCTTTATGTGTTGATATGTAAAATCTATGAAAAATCACACATGAAGAAAATAAAGTATTAAAGTATACAGAGGAGCATAAATGTGTAAATGGGGAAAGCAGAAAAATGTTCATTTCTATTTCCATGTATATGCATTAAACAAAATCTCCATAGCACATACAAGCAACTAACAGTGTTTTATTTTGTAGCATGAGGCAGGACTCAGGCAGCAGTAGATTCCTAGAAATAAAAATACTACGCCAATGGATAAACGCATATGTAATTTGATTAGATATTGCCAAATTTCCCTATATAAGGGTTGTACCATTTTGCACTACGAGTTATGTATGAGTGCTTATTTCTCCAACATCATCCCCAACATTCTTGTAAAACTGTTAAGATTTTTTGCTAACCCTGTAAGAAATGTCATAGTATGTTTATTTGATTGTTTTTAGTTCAAGTTTGTTGAGGTATAATTTACATACAATAATATTCACCCTTTGTTGGTGTCAAGTCTGATGGTTTTGTCAAACACATTCATGTAACACCACTACAACCAAAGTTTAGAACATTTTTATCACCCCAAATAGTTACCTCACATCCAATCCACCACCCCAGCTCCCTGACCACCACTGACCTGATTTCTGTTCCTACCATTTTGCCTTTTCCAGATTGTCATAAAAATAGAATCATAGTATGTAGCCTTTGTGTCTGGCACCTTTCACTCAGAATATTGGTATTGGTATAGATCATTCTTCTTTGTTGCTTAGTATTTCATTATATCACATCATAGTGTGGTTTTGAGCTTCACCTATTGTGAGTGAGTTAGCGTCTTTAAATATGTTCAAATGCCATTTGACTTCCTTTCCTGTGAACTGAATGTTCAAGTTTCTGCCCAGTCTTTTATTGGGTTTCTGATCTTTCTTTTTCAATATTTGACAACTCCTTATTATTGAGATTAGTCCTTGTAATATAGATTGTAAATACCATTTCCTAGTTTGCTATTTTTACTTATAATATTTTTGGTACTCAAATACTCTTATTTTATGTAGTCACAGTTATCAAACTTTTAATAGGTAGGTCATGTCAGAGTTAGAAAAGCTTTTGGCATTACCAGGTTATAAAGGAATTCATCCATGTTTTTCCTTCTAGTTTTTGTCTGATTTCATTTTTTTACACGATGTCTCTGAATTTGAATTTATTTTGGTGTGCAATGTGAGGTTTAGATTCAATATTATTTTTATCCAAGGTGCTATCTAATGATCTTGACACTACTTATTAAAAAATCCATCCTTTCCCCAGTGATTTGAGATATTATTCATATACCAAATATCCATAAGTGTGTGGGACTATTTTTGGAGTTTCTATTCTGTTCCACTTATTTGTCTACAGTGTTATCATACCACTCTCTTTTAACTGTAGAAGCTTTATAGTATGTTTCAATAATTGGTAGGGCTAGTCACACTCTGCTCATTGCTCCTCTTTTTCAGGGACTTTCTGACTATTCTTGCTTATTTATTTTTCCATGTGAAGTTAATAATTAATCTTTATGTTTCCCAGAAAAAAAACACTTGTTGGTATTTTTATTGGGACTGTGTTTATTTTTTATCATGGGGAGAAAATGATATCTTTGTGACACTGAAACATCCTTTTCAAGAACATAGGATATATTTCCATTTGTTCAAGTGTACATTTGTATATTTCAGGAACATCATAAAGTTGTCTTCATATAACTTTTAAATGTTTACATTAACTTCATACCTATTTTTTTATTGCTATTGAAAATGAGAATTTCTCTTCTAGTATATTTTCTAGGTGGTTACTGTATACACATGAATGTTAATATTTTTGTGTTAATTTAAAGAAAACATGCTTTCAATTGTATGACTTATAGTAATTTGATTCCAAACTAGATTAGAAAACGTTGGATTCAAAACAATTTTACATTTGCATTCAAAGCAAATTTAGAGTTTTAGTCTTGTTCTGTGTGAAAAGTACTCACTTCACAAAATTCATCAATCACTAACTGCCTATTTTACTAACAATTTTAGGAAGAAGCAAAGGACAAAATGAATCTAAAAGAACTAGACATCTTTTCTTCAAGGATGGTCTTTTGAAGTTAAAATTAATGCAAAGAGAATGCTTCTATCAGTAAATGTTTGGTGAAAAAGCTTTAGAAGAGAGCATGTTAATACTGCCACTTTAAAAAAAAAACATGAAATGGACTTAAAATTAGTGAAAAGATCTCAGTGTTTCTCCTACATGACAGCAATACTAATAAATATAACTGAATTAAGATCTGTCTTAAGATAAGCCAGCACAGGATGCTTATACTAGACTTACTATAGACTAGTCACAGAAATGAGTACTTAAAATTCCAATGGAAAAAAATCATAACACATAAAACTATCAAGACATATCTGCCATATAAGAAGTTCACTGTTCATAGACACAGGAGCAACAATTTTACTATGGATTTTTATAACATAGACCATGGTTTTATTAGCTATGTATAGATTATTTTGTTTTTTTTTTTCTCTCTTCTTTCTTTTCCTCTTCCCCTAGCCTGTTTTGTTTTTTAACTTTACAGGCATGCCATCAAGGTACTCTAGTGTTGCAATACCAGAACAAGGTACTAGTGTTGCAATCAGACTCAATGATAACTTATTGATTGCTGCTTAACCACTTTAATGACAAATGTTTTAAAACTCGAAAATTTCAAAATAGTACATATTCTGGAATCTCTCTCCTGTCACCACTTAACCTTAGGAGAAGTAAATTGCAAGAAAAAGTAGAGAAACAGGAAAATGTTATTTATTATGAACGGCAAGAAAAGAATTCAACGGTTACTACATTACTCCAGTTTAACAGAATGTTCCCTCTAGCATCAAGTCTCATCCCTAATAGAGAATATGTGACAAGATTTCAGCAAGTAAAAACAAAATGCAATTACATTTTATTGCAAGAAATTTGAAAACGTATTTTTTAACAAAGTTAGCTATTCAGAAGTGTTACCTTAGGCTGTCTCTTAATAGCTCCTTTTCACAAGTGTGAAATTTAATGAAGGCAACAGCATTTATAAGCAATACCAAAATGGTATCTTAATTACTAGCTGCATTTTCTTAGGCAACAAGAGATTAAATAGAAAGAGAAATTAGTTTTATAAATGGCATCATACATCTTTATGTTACAACCCCCTCCACCAAGTCACAGATGGTTATGTTTCTTGAACTTCCTAATATTGTAGGCAATTTTCTTTTCCTTGGGCACACCCAAATCCATCACTACTCTAAATTACATATTATTTTTGAGTCATTTACAAGGATTGAAGCTGTTTATCATAGTGACTTAACATTTACTGCCCACATGAAATGGGCTTTCCCCTCACTGGGAAAGTGAATATACATGAATATAAAACAAAACTTGTTGAAACTATTGCCCCTACAAGCTTGCTGTGTACTCATTACACACAGTTTGGAGGAAAACCTCCACTGATCTAGCCAACTCTATTTAAAATAGCTAAAGCCTGGGGTAAAGTCATGGTTAATGTTACTTATGCCTGTCAGATAACTCATTTCTTAAAATAGGAACTCCTGAGGGCCCATGTAGGACTCCTCTCTTCAGATGAGTGTCTAGAAAACTCATGCATTTAAAAGAGCCCAGAGATTATTCTTCTAATCATGGCCAAGTAACTCATATTGGAATAACAATTCCATATATAACACTTATAAAATCTGGACAAAATATAACACACACACACACACCCTAACTAAAAGCTCTGGAAAGCAATCAAACCAGTTAGAATCTGTAATGGAGGACTAAACACTGAGTGAGTTTTCCATTTTCTCCTTTGGGAAGGACCCAAGCCATGTCGTGCCAAGAGGCTAAAACTCAGAATATCTACAGTCTTACTTTACTGTCTCAGAGGTGAATATTTCAGGGCAAATGCAGAAGTTGGTGAGGAGGAAAATACTACAGAGAGCAAAGAGTATCTTCAAATTGTGTTTATAAAGCAAACATGTAAAGAGCAGATTCCAAGTAGCCCAGATAAGAACATAACAGGAGCCAAAGTCTTTATGATATATCACTAACAATGCCTAGGATATAATCCAAATGTACTCCAAATAAATAGAAACAAAAAAAATGTACACCATACTCAGTGACATTCAATGGAAACTGATCCTGAGAAGACTACAGATCTTAAAATTTACAAACAAGGAATTTAAAGTAGCTATTACAACTATGCTTAAGGGCATTAAGGAGAATATACTTCCAGGGAATGAAAAGATAAACTCAGCAGATAAACAGAAACTACATAAAAGATATACTTAGATATTTTTTTATTTAAAAATTACAATGTCTGAAATTAAAGAAAACTTCAATAAATGGGCTAATTGAAATTTGAAGATGATAGGCTATATGAAACTTGAAGAGACATAAATAGAAATCTGATAATATTTAGAGAGAAAAATATATTTTAAAAGGTGAACAGAGCCTCAGGCACTTGAAAGACAATTTGAGGTATAACATATATGTAACTGGATTCCTATAAGGAGAGAAAATGCAAAAGAAAAAAATCTGAAGACACGAATGGTAGCCAACAAATGACTCAATATGGCAAAAGACAAACTTGTAAGAAGCTCAGCAAGTCCCAAGAAAGAGTAACACAGAGAAAAATATGCTTAGACGCAGCCATAATCAAAATGACAAATGCCAAAATTAAGAGAGAAAAATCTTGAAAGCAGCCAGAGGCACCTCCCTCCCCACCAAAAAAGCCCACATTACACAGAAGGGAATATGAATGATTCAAAATGTCTGTTGGATTCAACAAAGGCCAGAAGACACATGGAGCAACATATTTAAAGCTCTAATACAATAAAAACTAATAAATCCAGAATTCTATAGCCAGTAAAAATGTCCCTTAACAGTGAAGGTAAAACAGAGTTTTAGATTAAAAAAAAAATAATAAAAAATTCATTTTCAGCAGGTGTACATTACAAGAAAGGCTGAAGAAATATTACGAAGGAGGCAATGATACCAGAACAAAACAGATCTTTACAAAGAAATAAGTAGGATCATAAATGGTAAATATGGAATAAACATAAAAGACTATTCTTTTCTATTAATTTCATTAAAATATATGACCATATAATTAAAAACTATAACATTGTATGATTGGGTTAATCATGTTTCTGGATGTGTTAAGTAACAAATAGGGGAATGGAGTAAATAAACCCATATAGCTGAAAGTTTCTTATATTTTATTTGCTGTGGTGCATAAGTTTTAAGTCTAAGAAGATTATGAAAAAATAAGTTTATACATTTTAATTCCTAGAATAACAGCTTTTCAAAATACCAACAGAAACAGCTAAATAAAAGAAACAGAAGAACAAAAAACAAGAGGTAAACAATAACCATATCAATAATTACATTAACTGTTGGTGGACTAAACATTCCAAAAGGCAGGGGTTGTCAAATTGAATTAAAAGCAAGAATCATGCTGTCTGGGAGAGATACTCTTTAAAAAAAGAGACACAAATAAGGTAGAAGGGAAAGGGATGGAAAGATGTGTCATTAATAAATACAGAAGTATGAATAAAATGAATAAATTGGTTATAGTAATATCAAATAACGTAGATGACAAGAAAAATAAATTACCAGAGATAAAGAGAAACATCTTATAACAGGTTCAATTCACCAGGAAGATGTAACAATCATAATGTGTATGTATCCACATATTAACAATTGAAAATAGAAACTTTGATGAGAGCATCCAAAAACATAAAATGCTTAGGTATAAGTTTAATAAAACATGTTTCAGACCTTTACACTGAAAAGTATAAAAAATTGCCAAGAGATATTTTTTAAAAATCTAAAAAATTGGGACTTTCACGGATTGGAAACCTTAATATTATTAAAATATCAATTCTGCCAAAATTGATTAATTCAATCTAATCCCATGCAAAAGCCCAGCAGGCTTGTTTTTGTAGATACTGGCAAGCTATTTCTGAAATTTATATAAAAATTTATGGCCAAAATAATTTTGATAAAGAACAAAGATGGAGGATTGATTTCAAGACTTACTATAAACTATTAATAATCAAAGGTGTTATTGTAGTATGAATAAACTCATAGGTAAGACTATAACAATTAAATGTGCACATACCAAAAACAGAACCCAAAACTTTACCTCACACCACAGATAAATATTTATTTGAAAGTGATCAAAGACCTGAATAAAAGAGCAAAAAACCTCAAAACTTCTAAGAAGAAAATGTAGAGAAAAAAATATTTGCCACTTTGGTTTGAAAAAAAAAAAAAAGATTTCACAGATAGGACACCAAAAGCATGAACCATAAGACTTAAAAAACTGACAATGAATTTCATCAAAATGTAAAACTTTTGTTTTTGAAAAACACCATTAAGCAGATAATACGTTGTTATACATGTATCAATGAACTCATATCCAGAATATAGATTTTAAAATTAATTCAAGACAAAAATAACCCAGTTAAAAATGGATAAATAATAGAGACTTGAACGTAAGACCTGAAGCCATTAAACTAGAAGAAAATAGATGGTAAACTCTTTGACACTAGTCTTGGTGACATTTTTAGGTTTGACATGAAAAGCAAAGGCATCTAAAGCAAAAATAAACAAGTGGGACTGAACCAAACTAAAATGTTTCTGCACAGAAAACCACCAAAATGGAACCTACCAAATAGAAAAAAATATTTGCAAATTACATATCTGATAGAGAATATAAAAAAAAACATTAAAAACTCATGCAACTCAATAGCAAAATAACAATCCGATTTAAAAATGGGCAAAGAATCTGAATAGACATTTTTTCAGAAGATTACATACAGATGATGAACAGGTATATGGAGGGGTGCTCAACATCCCTAATCAGACAAATCAAATGAGCTATTGCCTATTTGGCTATCATCAAAAAGACAAGAAATAGCAAGCATTGGTAAAATGTGGAGAAAATGGAACCATTGTCTGCTGTTGGTGGGATTATTAATTGGTACAGCCACCATGAAAAACAGTATGGAGGTTCCTCAAAATTTTAAATATAGAGGTCTACCTCATGACCTAGCAATTTCATTTCTGGGTATTTATTCTAAGAAAACAAAAACTCAAAAAGATATATGCACGCCCCCCACCCCATGTTCACTGCAGCATTATTTACAATAGCCAAGACATGGAAGCAACCTAAATGTTCATCAATAAATAAAGGCATAAAGAAAATGTAGTATATATACACAATGGGACATTATTCAGCCATAAGGAGGTAATCTTGCCATCTGCAATGACATGGATGGACCTTGAAGGCATTATGCTAAGTGAAATGAGTCAGACAGAGAGAGACAAATATTATATGATCTCACTTATACATGGAATCTAAAACAAACAAACAAGGCTGCAAACCCCCAAGCTCAAAGGTACAGAGAATAGACTGGTGGTTGCTGGAGGTGGGAAGGGATGGAGTGTTAAAATAGATGAAGAAGGTTATAAGGTACAAACTTCCAGTTATAAAGGAAATAAGTCATGGGAATGTAATGTAAAGTTTGGTGGTTTCAGTTAATAATACTGTATTGCATATTTGAAAGTTGCTAAGAGTAAAAAAAGTTGTCACCACAAGAAAAACATTGTAACTATGGTGATAGATTTTAACTAGACTTATTGTGAAATATATACAAATACCAAATCATTATGTTTTACACTTAAAGTGAATATAATGATATATGTCAATTGTATCTCAATTTAAAAACTGGGAAAAGATTTGAATAGGTACTTAACAAATAAAAATATATGAATGACCAACAGCACATTAGTCATCAGAGAAATTCAAGTTAAAGGCCAGAGAGAACATTATCCTTCCACCAGAATGGCTAAAGTTAAAAAGATTGAGAACACCAAAGTTGATGCATTATCAGAGCAACTAGAACTCTCATGTATTTCTAATGAGACCATAACATAACAAAACCACTTCTGCAAACTATTTGCAAGTTTCTTACTACAAGCAATTTCACATCTACATAAATATACAATAGAAATTAGTACAAATGTCACTAAAAGACTAGTGTCACTATTTATAATAGCCAAGAAACTGGAAACAACTCAAATGACTATTAACAGCAAAATAGCTAAATAGTATATATATATTCTTATAATGGAATATGCTACAGCAATGAAAATGAATAAACAATTGTGGATGAATACCAGTCCAGAGCAAAAGCAGTCAGACACAAAAGAATGCTTATCTTATTTCATTTATGTAAAAGTTCAAAATAAAGAAAAACCAATCTATTGTGACATGAGTGAACGATGACCTACGGATGGCAAATACTGAGAGGGACTAAAGGGGGATGCTTAGGGTTCTGGTAAAGTTCTATTTATTTATTTGTGGTTATGTAAGTGTTTTTATTATTGAAAATTCACCAACCAACATACTTATGACTTTTTTTGCTCCATTCTATATGCATGTTTTAATAAAAAACTTTCCTTAAAAAGATAGAGTGAAAAGGGCTATCACTTACAAAGAGCCAGGAATTAGATGACTAACTTCTTTACTTCAACCAAGAGAGTTAGAGATAGGTCAATAGCATTTTAAACATGATGAGAAAAAAAAAATCTCATCCTAGAATTCTATATCAAAGTATTTTTTAAGAAAGAAGACAAACTACAGACATTTCAGACAAAAATAAATCCCATAATTTACCACAAACAGAACCTCATTAAGGTAAATTTTAGAAGACAAATTTCAGGCAAAAGTAAAATTATCTAAAGTGGAAGGGATGAGATGCAAAAGGGAATAATAAACAAATATCTTGAAAATATGTGGGCAAATCTAAATAAATACTGATTGTATAAAACAGGTACAAAAAGGTTTGATTTGTAAGAGAAAATCACATGGAACCAATATAAAATGCAGCATATTACTCAACTTCTTGTCAAAATTAGACCATTCTAAGGTCCTTGTATGGTTCATGAGTAAAAATATTGCTTAAGACTTGAAAAATATATGTTACAAGAATTAGGATAATCATGGAAAGAATAGACAAGAGCATATAAATTCTAAAGAAGTAGATGAGCAAAACTGAATTTTGAAAGGAGGAAAATCTCTTTCAATCCAAAAGATGACAAGGGCGTAATAAAAGGAATATAAACAGTGAGATGTATCTAAAATTGTACAAATAAATCCATAATAAAATGGACAAATGCACCAGTTAAGAGACAGGAGATTGAGGGGATTCAAGATGGTGTAGAAGGTAGTGGCTGTGCAAGCCTCCTCTAGCAACCAAACCAAAATTACAACAAAACTACAGAGTAACCAGTATGCAGAGTTGCCAGAGATCTAGCTGAACAGAACCCATACAACTAGGTCATCTCAAATAACAGGTCACCTCAAAATGGTAGGAGGGGCAGAGATGGGAAATAGCCCACTCCCACAATTGCATTTGGCAACTGAGCATCGGGAGGGCTAACCTGGCTGCAGAGCCACCTCCCTCACCTTAGCAAGGGGTTCCGGCTGCAACTGGTCAGCCCAGGGTTCCAGTGCTGGAAAGAGAAGTCCCCACAACCTTCTGCTGTGAAAACCAGCAAGGTTGCAAAGGTTGCGGCTGAGTGAGACAGAGGATTGCGGGAAGCTGAGACCTTTTTCTTAAAGGGCCCACTCCCGGCCTTATTCGCTGATGGACTCACTTGTTCTGGGCTCTAGCTCTGGGGCAGCTGCTTGAAAGTGGCCAGAGATATCAGGAAGGTGCTGAGCTGTCTGGCTTCAGGGTAAGGGCTGAGGGTCGGCTTGTTACGAGAGAGAGGTGCAGGCAGAAGTCATTGTTCCTTTGTTGAGCCCTCTCCTCTCCCTGCTGACGTAGGCACCATTAATCTGAACAACACAGGTCGCTTTGCCCAGGAGATTCCTTGAGACTCTGCTTCTTCCAGTTTGTGGGCCCACCCAAGCAGCTTCCAGTGATTTATTCCATACAAATGGGTTGTTTTGGCGTTCTGCTGCGAACTTTCATAAAATCTCTCTAAGGCTCACAAAACCCAAAGAAGCAGCATCTGGCCTTGGTGTGCCCTGTATCTCTTGCTGAGTGACTCCAACCCCGTACCAGTAGCAGCCAGCCTTGATTTCTGACTTGGCCCCTTAAGGCACCTATAATTCCAGCATGGGTGGCAGCCATACATGGGTTGCTTGGTGACTTTTACCAGGTTGCCCCAAAGGTGCACAGGCTGCAGTTGAACTTGGTCTGCTGCTGGACCCTTCCCAGTTCTTTGACACGGGGCCCCACAGCACACCTGTTACATAAAGTCACTCTATTAACTAGGAGACTTAGGAGCTCTACCTAATACATAGAAATAGAGGCTGCCAAAATGGGGAGACAAGCAAATCCCACATTAAAGAACAAAGTTCCAGAAAAAGAATGCACCAAAATGGATACAAGCAATATGCCAGATGCAGAGTTCAAAACACTGGTTATAAGGATGTTCAAGGAACTTAAGGGAAGAGGAGATGAGTCAATGAGAACTTTCACAAAGAGATAAAAAAACATAAAAATGGAGATGGAAAACATAATAGGATGCCAGTCAGAAGTGAAGAATACAATATCTGAGTTGAAAAGTACATGAGAGGGAATCAAGAGTGGATGAAATGGAGGACTGAATCACTGACATAGAGAATGGAGTAGCAGAGGACACCCAATCAGAACAGTAACAAGAAAAAAAGATTCTAAAAAAATGAAGATAGTATAAGAACCCTCTGGGACAATGTCAAGCATAGCAACATTTTGCATCATAGAGTAACATAGGAAGAGAGAAAGCAAGGAATTGAAAACTTATTTGAAGAAATAATGATAGAAAACTTCTCTAAACTGGTAAGGGAAATAGACATACAACCCCAGAAGTCCAGAGTGTCCCAAACAAGATGAACCTAAAAAGGCCCACACCAAGACACATCATAATTAAAATGCCAAAGTTTAAATTCAAAGAGAGAATCTTAAAAGCAGCAAGAGAAAAGCAATTAGTTATATATAAGAAATTCCCATAACAATTTCAGCCAATTTCTCAACAGCAACTTTACAAGCCAGAAGGGCTTGACACAAAATATCCAAAGTGATGAAAACCCAGGACCTACAACCAAGATTACTTTACTCAGCAAAGTTATCATTTAGAAGCAAAGGATAGATAAAAAGAATTTCCCAGGCAAAAAAAGCTAAAAGAGTTAATCACCACCAAGCCAGTATTACAGGAAATGTTAGAGGGATTTCTTTAAGAAGAAAAAATATGTATCAAAAATATAAATAAATAATAGCAATAACTACATACCTATCAATGAGTACTTCAAATAAAAAAGAATTAAATGCTCCAATCAAAAGATAGAGCGGCTAAATGGAAAAGAAAACAAGACTCTTACATATGCTGCCTTCAAGAAACTCACTTCAGATTAAAAGACACACAGGCTAAAAGTTAGGAATAGAAAAAAATATTTCATGATGGAGTAATTCAGATAGAGGAAAACAAATGCACTACAATTGTGTGTATATGTGGACTCTAAAAAACAAACAAAAAACAGAAATAAATGCATAAAGAACATTTTGATGTTTGCTAGGTGGGAGTAGAGTGTGGGGGAATGGGTGAAAAAGGGGAAGGGATTAATAAGTACAAACTATTAGTTACAAAATAGTCATGGAGATAGAAATTATAGAATAAGGAAAATAGCCAATAATATTGTAATAACTATGTATGGTGTCAGAGGGGCACTAGATTAATTGGGCTGATCACTTTGTGAGTTATACAGATGTCTAATCACTATGCTGTACACCTGAAATTAATATAGTATTGTATGCCAACTATAACTGAAAAATATTACTTAAAAAAAGAGTGTTATATTCTTCTTTTTTAAAAAAGACAGTATCAATGGATCTATGGGACACAAAGAAAAGAAACAATATTCACATTATAGGAACTGCAGAAGATATAGAGAAAGGAACAAAAAGTATATTTAAAGCAATAACAGCTGAAAATTTCCCAAACCTGGGAAAGAAATAAATATCCAGATTCATGCGACCCAATAAGATGAATCCAAATAGAGCTATGGTGAAACATAAAACCAGCAAGAGAAAAGAGAGAAGTAATGTATAAGGGAACTCCCATAAGCCAATATGTTGTTTTCTCAACAGAACCTTTCAGGCCAGGAAAGAATGGGAAAATATATTCAAAATATTAAAAGGAAAAATTGTCAATCAAGAATTCTATAGCCAGCAAAGCTGTCCTTCAGGAATGAAGGAGGGATAAAGACTTTCCTGAACAAACAAAAGTTAGGGGAGTTCATTATCACTGTAGTGCCTTACAAGAAATAAGAGTTGATTGGAAGCAATAGGACACCAATTAACATAATAAACACATAATAAGGTGGCATAAAACTCACTACTGATAAATATTAATTTTTCTGTAATACAATAATGTGGTGTATAATTCATTTACAATTCTAGTTTAAAAGTAAAAAACAAATGTAGTAAAAATATAACTATAATAATCAGTTATCAGTTTACTCAATATAAAAAATGTAATTTATAACATCAATAAACCTAAAATGTGAGAAGTAAAAATGTAAAGTTTAGGAATTTTATTAAAGTTATTATTAGTTTAATATAGGATGTCATAATTTTAAGGTATTTTATGTAAGTCTAATGGTAACCACAAGAGAAAATACCTGTAAGTAGTTATTACACTAAAGAATATGATAAAGAAGTCAAAGCATACTAATGCCAAAAGACATCAAAACACACAAAAAGAGAGGATAAAAAACAATTTACAAAATAACCAGAAAACAATTTAAAAAATGGCAATAGTAAGTTCTTACCTATCAATAACTACTTTAAAAGCAAACAGATTAAATTATTTAGTCAAAAGACACAGAATAGCTTAATGGA
Source organism: Macroglossus sobrinus (assembly GCA_004027375.1). Classification (NCBI taxonomy): domain Eukaryota; kingdom Metazoa; phylum Chordata; class Mammalia; order Chiroptera; family Pteropodidae; genus Macroglossus; species Macroglossus sobrinus. The sequence continues at coordinate 568,732 of PVKZ01000511.1, forward strand.
TAAATTTTAAAAATCCAATGATATGCTGCTTTCAAGAGACTCATTTTAATCTTATAGACACACATAGACTGAGAGTTAAATAAAAAATATATTTCAAGCAAACAGTAACCAAAAAAAGCTGGGGTAGCTTTATTTATATCAAAACACACATGCACATTGTAAACTAAAAATGTTAAAAATAGATAAAAGAGGTCGCAATATAATGATAAAGGAGTTAAGCCACTGAGATATAACAATTGTAAATATTTATTCACCACATATCAAAGCACATAAATTAAGCAAAAACAGTTAAAAGGAGAAATACACAGCAGTAAGATAATAGTTAGGGACTTAAATCCACACTCTCAACAATGGATAGATCATCCAGAGAATCAGTGAGAAAACAGTGGATTTGAACACTATAGACCAGCAATCCCCAGCCTTTTTGGCACCAGGGACTGGTACTCCTAAGAGAATCTTAATGCCTGATAATCTGAGGTGGAGCTGAGGTGGTGATGCTAACGTTGGGGAGCGGCTGCAAATATAGATGAAGTTTCATTCACTCTCCCACTGTTCACTTCCTGCTGAGCGGCCTGGTTCCTAACATAGTACCATGGCCCAGGGGCTGCTATAGACCTAAGACCCAACAAATATTTACAGAACATTCTATCTGACAACTGCAGAATACAATTCTTCTCAAGCACACACAGAACATTTTCTAGGATAGATAATATGGTTAGTCCATAAAACAAGTATTAGCAAATTCAATAAGAATGAAATAACACCAAGCATCTTCTTTGACCACAATATTATGAAACTAGAAATCAACAAGAGGAAAACTAGAAAATTCAGGAATACATGCGATTTAAACAATACTCTCCTAAAGAAAGAATCAAAGAAGAAATTAAAAGAGAAGGTAAAAGTATCTTAAGACAAAAATGGAAACACAATATACTAAAACTCATGAGATGCAGCAAAAGCAGTTCTAAGAAGGAAGTTCACAGGGATATGACAATTAAGAAAGATCTCAAATAAACGACCTAACTCTATCTCTAGGAACTAGGTAAATAACAACAAACTGAGACCAAAGTTAGCAGAAGGAAAGGAATTAATAAAGATTAGAACAGAAATAAACAGAACAGAGAACAGGAAAAAAAATAGAAAAGATTAACAAAACTAAGAGTTGGTTCTTTGAAAAGATAAAACTGACAAATCTTTTGCTAGATTAGCCAAGAAAAAAAGTATAAATGAACAAGTAGACAATAGCTACTAAAGAAATACAAAGGATCTTAAGAGCTACTATTGAACAATTACATGCCAATAAACTGGACAACAAAACAATTCAGAAAGTCTTATAAACATACAACCTACCATGACTAAATCAGGGAGAAACAGAAAATCTGATTACTACTAATTAGAGGATTGAGTCAGCAATAAAAAAAAAAATCTAATCTCCTAGTGAAGAAAAGCCCACCAGATGGCTTCGCTGGTGAATTTTCCAAACATTTAAAAAAGAATTAACAACATACTCCTGAAAATCTTCCAAAAATATCAGAGAGGAGAGAATGCTCCAAAACTCATTTTACAAAACTAGTATTACCTTGATACAAAATCCAAAAGAGGACACTACTAGGAAAAAAAGAACTATAGGCCAATAATCTTGATAAATATAGATGTAAAAATTCTCAACAAAATACTAGCAAACTAATTTAAGTAGCACATTAAAATGAACATTTATTATAATCAAGTGGGATTTTTCCACGGGATGCAAGGATGGTTTGACATTCACAAATCAATCAATGTGATACATCACAATAATAGAATGAGAGAAATCACACAATCTTAATAGTTGCAGAAAAAGCATTTGACAAAATTAAACATCTATTCATGATAAAAAATAACTTCACAAATTAAATATAAAAAGAACTTATCTACACATAATAGAGACCACCACAGTTAATATCATACTCAATGGACAAAGGCTAAAAGTGTTCCCTCTAAGATCAGGAACAAGACAAGGGTGCCTACTTTAATTATTCCTCTTCAACATGGTATTGGAAGTCCTAAACAAAGCGATCAGGCAAAAAATAAATAAACAAAAGAACAAAAGAAAGAAAAGGCATCAGAATTGGAAATAAATAAAATTGTCTCTTCTTGCAAATGACATGATTTTCTATATAGAAAATACTAAAAACTTGCCCAAAAAACAGATCTAATCGACAAACTCAGCAAAGTTGCAGAATACAAAATTAACATATAAAAATTGGTAATTTTTCCATATATTAACAATGAATTATCTGAGAAATTTCTTAAAAATTCCATTTACAACGGCATCGAAAACAATAAAATACTTGGGAAGAAATTAAATCAAGCAGGTGAAAGATCTCTATTCTGAAAACTATAAGGCACTGATGAAAGAAATCAAAGACACACAAAAAATAGAAAGATACCTTGTGTTCACTGATTGGAAGAATATTGTTTAAATGTCAATACTAAAAAAGCCATCTATAGACTCAATGTAATCCCTATCTTAATTCCAATGGCACTGTTTTAAAGAAGTAGAAAAGAACAACCCTTAAAAGACCCTCAATAGCAAAAGCAATCCTAAGAAAGAAGAGCAAGCAGGAAGCATCATACTTCCTGATTTCAAGTTAAACTATAAAGCTATAATAATCAAAACAGTATGGTACTGAGAAAAAAAAGACAAATATAGTGAATAGAATCCAGGACCCAGAAATAATCAAGTATGCAGTCAACTAATATTTGACAAGGGAGCCAAGAATAGTCAATGGAGAAAAGACAGTCTCTTTCAATAAACTGTGGTGGCAAAATTGTATATTCACATGAAAAAGAGGGAAACTTGACAATTATCTTCCACCAATCACGAAAATTAACTCAAATGGATTGAAGACTTAAATGTAAGACCTGAAATCATGAAACTCTGAGAAGAAAATATATGGGAAAAGCTCCCTGACATGGGTCTTGGCAATGAGTTTTAGGAAATCACACCTAAAGCATAAGCAACGAAGTTAAAAATAAACAAATGTGATTAAATCAAACCAAAAAGCTTCTACAGAGCAAAAGAAACAATCAACAAAGTGAAAAGACAAGCTATAGAATAGGAAAAAATACTTTCAAACTTTATATCTGATAATGGGTTAATATTCAAAATATATAAAGAACTCATACAACTCAATAGTAAAAAACAAAAAACAACAACAAAAAACAAATAATCCAATTAAAAAATGGGCAAAGGACTTTTTTCCAAAGACATACAAATGGCCAACAGATGTATGAAAAGATGCTGAATATCACTAGTCATTAGGGAAATTATATCATCTCATACCTTATATGGCCATTATCAAAAGACAAGAGATACCAAATGTTGGTGAGGATGTAAAGAAAAGGAACCCTTGTGAGTGCTGGTGAGATTGTAACTTGGTACAGCCACTATGGAAAATGGTATGGCAGTTCTCCAAAAAATTTAAAATAGAACTACCATACAATTCAGCAATTCCTCTTCTGGGAATACATCCAAAGGAAACAAAAACATTAACTCAAAAAGATATCTGCACCCTCATGTTCACAGTAACATTATTTACAGCCTAAGTGTCCATCAACAGATGAATGAACGCCATGTGGTATATTTACAATGGAATATTATTGAGCCATAAAAAGTGAGGAAATCAGGCCATGTGTGACAACATGAATGGATCTCAAAAGCATTACGCCAAGTGAAATTAGACAAAGAAAGACAGTGTATGTTGCCACTTAAATGTGGAATCTTAAAGAGAAAAAGTCATAAAAAAAAAAGAGATTTGATTTGTGGGTACCAGAGGTGGCATGGGGGTGGGGAGGAAGGGGATTGGAAGAAGGTGGTCAAAGGTACACATTTCCAGTTATAAGATAAATAAGTACTAGGGATGCAATGCACAATACAATGACTCTAATTACCACTGATGTATAATGTATAGGAAAGTTAAGTGAGTAAGTTCTCATTATAAGGAGAAAAAATTTTCTCTTTTCTATTTCTTTTTATTATATCTATATGAGATGACAGACAGATGTTAAAGTTATTGTGGTAATTATTTCACAATATATTTAAGTCGAACCTTTATGTTGTACACCTGAAACCCATATAATGATGTATATCAATTACATCTCAATAAAACTGGAAAAAAAGTAACAGAATGTACTTAAAAATCAGAAAATGGATGTTAAAACAATCTAGCTATAATCTGTTAACAAGAGCCACATGTAAAACATTAAACAAGTCTGAAAGTCAAGTGGTAAAAAACAATAAAACTTATAGGAGAAATTACACGTCTTGCTTTAAAATATCCCCCCAAATAAATTGTGGAGGAAGAGTAGATGAAACAAAAATGACAAATTGTTCATTGTTGAAGGTATTTGGTGGACACATGGGATTCACTAGACTCTTCAATTTGCATATGATAAAGTAGCTTTTGTAATAATAAATGAGTTTAAAAAGACATATCCCAGGGGAATACTAACCCAAAGTAACTTGGTATACCCACATAAATATAGATGAAAGGTAAAACCATTGCTAGAGCAGCATCACTTATCAAAAGAGTATCAATTCACCTGAAAGATGTAAAAGTTCTTTATATCACTTTATGAACCAAATAGTGTAGCCTCCAAATTATGTGTCAAAAAAAAATAATAATTGAAAGAACTACAAGGAGAAAAAAAATACATCAATCACTATATTGGGAAATTCTAACACATTTCTTTCAGTAATTGTTGGAACACACACACAATCACTATGGAAATAGAAATTTGAACAACACAATAAATTTGGTCTGATAGTCCAAAAATTGAAGAAAACAGGTTTTAAAAAAATATGACTTAAAAAAATATCACGCATATAAAGAGCCCGGAAAAATATTATACATGTTAAAGTTAGCATATATGTCAGAGGAAAGACTATTCAATAAATGATGCCATGATTATTTGTTATCCATGGAGGGGGAGGGAAAACACTGGATTTCTACAGCTCACACCAACTACAAAAAGACCCAAATGTAAAATGTGAAACTTTATCACTTTTAGAATACAGAATATCTTTACTACCTCTAGATAGAGAAGTGTATTAATAATAGATTAATACTTTATAATAATTCAGGATGGGGAGGAGGCATAAAACAAAGAGAAAGAGATGAAATCATATAGGTATATGTGGGGCTTGAACTTTACTGGAAATGTTTTTGTTATTAGCTGGTAGGCACAGGGATGTTCATTAGGTTTCATATGTCAGAAACATTTAACAGAGAATTCTTAAATGTAAAAAAAAGAATGAACATTCATTTATACTATTACAATACATACTACGACAATAGTTCAACCATAAAATTAAGCATTAGGATAAAATGGATCAGACAGTATCCATGTAAATGAAAAAAAGAAAGATGTGAAAAAATTAACAAAGAAATTCTTTCTTCAAATAAGTTAGAAGGCAGAGGAATGGAAGTAATTAAGAACATGTCTTTAGATATGGAGCGTAAGAGAATGTGTAGAAAGCTAGTTTTTGTATAGTGCCCATTATATGCTGTATGCTGTAAATAAATCTTACTCTTAATCCTATGAAACTCTTTAAATTATATATTACTATATCACAGATACCATAAACAGTCCAGTCAGTGTTTTCTTGGCTCCAAAGCCAGTATTTCTTTCCATTATAACATGCTGACATTAACAGCCAGATGGGAAGCTAGCACACATGCACACATGTAGATGATCATCAAATATTCTTTAAAAGATATTTGTCCACAACAGAAATTACATGGCCTTTGAGTACAGTAGTGGTAATTGTCTCACTCAGATCTAGTTATAGAACCAGTCATTCAACACAGCATAGTTCTGCAGAAAATTAAAACTCAAGCTAGTATTTTAAGTATCACTTGCCCCCTTTTGTAAAGTATTATCTGAATCTCATGTCTTAAGTCACATTCTGCTATAAAGTATGAAATAGGGAAAATTCAACATCCATTTTGACAATAACATTTCCTTCCATAAAATATTGAGTGACCTGAATCCTTTTCCATGGATGTCTGCCTATTTCATTAAGTATCATCAGCATCTAGTACTATAGATGAGGGCCTCATAAATGTTTTTCTGAGAAGAATTAAAAAGCAAATGAATGCATGTATGTGAAATATCATAACTGGTCTCCTTGCTTTCACTCTAGCTTGCTAAGAGTCCCCAGGTGATTCTAAGTAGCACTTCTAAGGTGGGAAAACCTGAAACAGGCCTCTCCAAAGCCCTTTAAAGCTTTTAAATTCTATGATTTTTAAGTCAGTATATCTTAAAACATACACATAAGTAAAATTTATCAACAAAAATCTGATTCCCTCAAATCACAAAAATAATCAAATTGAAAATTTATAGAATTTGGTGAAAGAGAACTGTAAGCAGGATGGGGATGGAGAAATATAAGATAGAAAGTTCTTTAGTATAAACCAGGATTTCAGTGTTGAGGAAAGGAGATAAAACAACAAAAGAGGTTAAGTAAAAGAGGTTAGTCCTGGACTTGAATTAGTAAAAATTCATGAGTATTGTATCTTGAACAAAGCTATTTTTGTATTTATATAATTCATAATTTGTATGCTTGGAAATTCTAATATTGGTGCATATTTATAACAAAATGTTAAATTTTATATTTAGATGATAAGTAAACTACTCACATAATATAATTATATGTGTTTGTGCCATATTTATGATTTATATTTTTATGCATTGTCTATTTAAATATACAAAATTTTTTTTAGCTATAGCTTCTAAAAAGGACTAAGAACAATAACCAACCAACCCATTAGCCATATAATACCTAGCATTATGTTCTCAATACCATTTGCTGCTAAAAGAAATCAAGGTCTCTTGGCAAAATAACAGATTCCAGTCTGAGGAAGCACACAATGCACAAGACCAGTATTTTCATGTTAGATCATGTCATATCATTTACCAAGGAAATTATCAAAGACTACTAGGAACACATCAAAAGGACTCAGGATGCGACTTGAAGAGGCTTGACTGGTCAAAGGTAGAACAGTTTGAACAACAACAATAAGAATAGTAAGTAATATATAAATCAGTACCGCAAATGTGTTTAAAACTACACTAAAAAATAGTAATTGACCACCATTAGAGGTTGATAGGAAACCAATTCTCATTTTGAAAACTGGTTTAAAAAAAAAGGACAAAAATCAAAGGTATATTCTGCCTTTCCAATATAAATTGTACTACTAGATGTGCTGAAGTATTCTAGGCAATAAATCAAGAAATTATTGACTAAGAATATCACTATTTTGCAATCTCCCCAAAATTAATGGATTTAAGCATTTAGCAGTAATGGCTGATATCACTTTAAAAAGACAATGTGTGTCTCCTGATAGAAGAACATACTCCACTATGAAGTAGTTTGCCAAAAATATTGCAACTGAACCTGGTCAAGTCTGTAGATCTTAAGAGGAGCAAAATTCAGAGTGTGGGAATTCTACAGGTGAAACAACCCAATTTCCTCAATAAATTGCATGGGAAAAAGAGACAGGATTACGTGTAAATTAAAAGAAGCAAATGTTAAACTATAGAGTTTGGGGGATGCATAATAGGGTGATCAAAACTATTAAGAAAGGGAAGGAAGTGATTTCTGTAAAAGTCATGGAGGTGGTTACTTTTAGGGAAGAGGGAATTGGGACTGGAATAGGGTTCATGGAAAACATATAAGGAGACTGGCAAAGTTCTATTTCTTGACCTGATAGAGATAACAAGTGTCATTATCCTTATAATATTAATTTGTTTTATGTAATTTTCTTTGCATCTGTAAATTTTACAATAAAAAAGTTTTTTTAAAAATGTTTGAAAACATGACAGAATAGTTTGCGGAAATGGGTACCCTCATACATAGCTGGTGGGAGCATACTCTTATACAATCTTAGTGGAAAATAATTGGCCAAAATCTGTAAAAATTACAAATGTACATGCCCTTTTAATGACTTGCTTCCATTTTCAGAAATTTATCTTACAGCTATACTTATGCATATGTAAGATGTAAAAGGTTATTTATTGTAGGACACCTGTAATAGCAAACTACTGGATACAACCTAAGTGGCAACCAACAGGAGACAATCAATTATAATGTACTATACAATGGAATTATTATGTACCTACAAAAAAAAAATGAAGCAGCCCAAAGTGATCCACAGATTCAAAACAATCCTTACCAAAATCCTAATGACTTTTTTTTTGCATAAACAGAAAACCTATTCTAAAATTCACATGGAATCTCAAGGAATCTGGAACAGCCAAAACTATCTTTAAAAAGAACAAACCTAGAGGGCTCATACTTCTTAATTTCAAAACTTACTACAAAGTTACAGTAAATAAAATAGTGTGGTACTGACACAGGGAGACATATAGGTCAATGAAATAGAATAAAGAACCCAGAAATAATCCCTTGCACATACGGTCAAATAATTTTTGACAAGGGTGCCAAGACCATTCAACGAAAAAAATGAGTTTTTTCAACAAATGGTGCTGCGATAACCGGATATCCACATTCAGAAGAATGAAGTTGGACCTTACCTAACACCATATACAACAATTAACTGAAAATGAATCAAAGTCCTCAATGCAAGAGATAAAACTTTAAAGCTCTTAGAAGAAAACATAGGGCAAAATCTTCATGACCTTATATTTAGCAATGCTATCTTAGATATGACACCAAAGGCACAGAAGATAAAAAATAAATAAACTAGACTTCATGAAAATTGAAAAATTTGGGGCATCAAAAGACATTATCAACAGAGTAAAAATTCAACCCCATAGAAAGGGAGAAAGTATTTGCAAATCATATATCTGATAAGGGATTTATATCCAGAATATATAAAGCTTCTAAAACTCAACAACAAAACAATTTGAAAATGGGCAAAGAACTTGAACATACATTTCTCCAAAGAAGATATATAAATGGCCAGTAAGCACAAGTAAAGATGCTCACCATCGAAATTACAATGAGATAGTATCACACACCCATTAGGATGGCTACTATAAAAATGCCAGAAAATAACAAGTGCTGATAAGGATGTGGAGAATCTGGAACCCTTGTGTCCTATTGGTGGGAATCTAAAATGGTACAACAGCTACGTGATTCAGCAATTACAATCAAGATATGTAACAGCAATTCTATTTTTGGGTTTATATCCAAAAGAACTGAAAACAGGGACTTGAAAAGATATTTGTACACTCATGTTCACAGCAGCATTATTTACAATAGCCAAAAAGTGAAAGCAACCCAAGGGTCCATCGACGAATGAATAAATAAGTAAAATGCGGTATATACATACAACGTAATATTATTCAGCCTTAAAAGGAAAGGAAATTCTAACACATACTACAATATTAACTTTGAGTATATTACACTATGTAAAATAACCCAGGCACAAAAAGACAAATATTGAATGATTCCACTTATAAATACTTAATAGTCAAAATCGTAGAGACTTTTCTTGCATGTAGAATGGTGACTGCCAGGGCTGGGAAGAGGCAGGAATAGAGAGTTACTGCTTAATGGGTATAGAGTTTCAATTTTACAAGATAAAAAGAGCTACAGAAATGGATGCACAACATTATGAATGTATTCAATATTACTAATCTGTATACTTAAAAATGGTTAACATGGTAAATTTTATAATGTGTTTTTTATCTCAATTAAAAAATGAGGAAAGAAAAACATTTGAAATAAATCATAGACCTAAATGTAAAGGTAAAACTTTAAAACTTCTAGAAGAAAACACAGTAAAATAAAATCTCTGTGACTTTGGAGTAGGCAAAGATTCTTTAGAACACAAAAAGCAAGAATAATAAAAAAAAATTGGTAACAGATTACCTCAGAATTTAATATTTCTGCTATCTGAAACATAACATCAAGAAAACGAAAAGGCAAGGTGCTTGATGACTGGGAGAAAATATTTGCAACAGACTTCTGAAAAAGAACATACCTAAAACATATAAAGAACTGTTGTGACAATAATAAAAGAACCAATTTAAAAATGGGCAAAACATCTGGACACTTCACAAAAGATGTACAAATGGCCAATAAACACATAAAAAATGCTCACATTATTAGTCTTCAGAAGAATGAAAATTAAATTACCATGAGATATCACAGCATAGCCACTAGAATGTGTTGATGGGGATGTGGAGTAGCTGAACTCCCATCTACACATTGTTGGTGGGAATGTAAAACCATGCAACCACTTAACAGATCTATTTGGCAGTTTTTCCTGGAGTTAAGCGTGTACTTTCTTTATAATCCAAGAGAAATTTTCCCAAGAGAAATGAAAACCTTTCATTTATAATGGCCAAACACTGGGAAGAACTAAAAAATCCACTAACAAGTAAATGAATAAACAAAATCTGATATATCCATAATAAAGAAATATCACTCAGCAATGAAAGACTGAACTACACACAACAAAACTGATAAATTTCAAAAGCATTATGCTTAATGAAAGAAGCCTGATACAATAGGTACATACTATATGATTCAATAATATGAATCTAAAGAGAAAAAGCATGCCTAACTTACAGTTACGGAAAACAGTTCCCTGCATGCCTGGGGCTGGGAGTGTGATAGGACAAAGAGAGAAAGCTCACAAAAAAACCTCTTTAAGTGATGAAACTGTAACATTACCTTGACTGTGGTAAAGATTATCAAAAGTATATATTTGACAAAATGGTCAAATATAATGGGTGCACTGAATTGTATGTAAATTATAGCTCAGTAATGTTGATTAACATTTTCTGTACATTAGAAGACATAAACAACATTTCTCCTTTATAAAATAGGGATAATAGTACCTACTTTATATGTGCTGTGATGAGTAAATGGGTTAGGGTTAGCATTAGGTCATGCAAAACATTTAGGACCTACCATATAAGAAAAACTCAAAAAATGTTAGTGAGATAAAATGTTCTTAAAGATAAATAACTGCATAACAGAGTCACTATAAACTATCATTCTTAAGTGTGTGTGGGGGGGCAACTTTACCCCCCAGGGGACATTGGGCAATGTCTGGAGACACTTTTGATTGTCATGACTAGAGGGGTGCTACTGGCATCTAGTGGATAGAGGCCAGGGATGCTGCTAAATATCCTACAATGCTCAGAACAGTCTCCTCAACAAAGAATTATCTGTCCCAAAATGACAGTACTGCGGAGAATGAGAAACCCTGGTGTAAACAAAGTGATACAATTCACAAAGGGAAAGATATAGCGCACATAATCAACATAAAACTCAAATCAAAAAGGCTAGACCATCTACAAGGAAAGAAGAAAACAATAGAAAATGAGCAAAGAACAAGGCCAGCAAACATGAAAAGATCCTTGCCCTACAGAGAAATGCAAAGGGGGTATGTGCAATAGCATTTTAAAACCAATATAGTGACAAAAATGAAAAATCCTGACAATACCAAAATGTTGATGGCAAGGCAGAAAAACAGTAATCTGAAGGTGAAAGGGTAAATCATTATAGCCATATACAAATACTTACATGAATGTATATATACATATATTCATGCATTAGGATGAATAGTGATTAATGATACTATTTACCTCCAGGGATAAAGGGAGTGGGATGGGGAGAAACTTCATTATATCTTAATTTACATTACTGTTCTGCTCTCTGAAAGCTGTAAGCTTTTATATGATTGCCATTCACTAAATACCTATTACAAATCAGGTAACATGCAAGATAGGTGCTTCATATATATTCATATCTTTTATTCCTCACAACAAATATATGTTGTAGATATTAGTAGTTCCTTTATAGATGAATAAATTGTGTCTGAGAGATTAAATAATTTACTCAAGGCACATAACCAACAAGTGGCAGAGGCAGGACTCAGGCCAAGGGCTTTCTACTGCAAATTCCAATCTTGTCTCTCCCAGTTGTACTATATTATAAAATGCACTAATGTTTGATAGAATTAAAGCATTCCTGGGAATATTTCTAGTTTTCATAGAAATAGTTTCATTCAACATAATTCTGATAGGGAGAAGATAAATAAGATGGCAACGGCAGAGTAAGCAAGGCAAATGAAAGCTATAGACCTCTCTCCCGAGACAAATGTACACAGACATGAAATTATATATGTAATTTCAGTGATTCACAAATTCTCTGTGTGCACCAACCAACCAAAAGGCCTTTGGATTTCATGTTAAGAATGTCTCTTTAGGAAAAAAGGGGGAGATTCAATAATATTTAAAGGATTGTTCAAATTTCTTCAAAGAGTTGTCTTTTATCTACTAGTATGTAAAATAAGTGTTTCAAACATTGCTCGTGTTCAGAAATCTTTTTGGTAGGCTTCAGTGAAATCAACCAACATTTACTTTAATGAGCTCTTTGCTCCAGAACTGTATACAAGGGAAGAAATGAGACGATGGTTGGTTATATGAAATTTGTAGAATTAAACTCAATTGGACATCTTGTGTGCAAAGTTTACCTTTGTTGAGGGTTAAAAGTTAGAACAGGGAACAAGAGACTTAAAGAGGTTGGATCTTTTCTACATTCAGAGACAAAATACTAATAAGTTATAGCCCATCTTATGTCCATATTGGTAAAAATGCACAAGATTCAACATCTTTTAAAACAAGAAGATACCACACAATCGATTTCTGTAATTTTTTTAAGTGTGATTGTCTTTTTCTTTACATGCCCCTCTTATTTTGGAGTGATGGTTCATGTCTTTCCTACTCTCTAGTCCTCTTCAATAGTCCCATATTCTGCCATTTTTCTCTCAAGCAGTTGTAATGTACAATTCAGTTACATAGATTTCATGTTTTCTACCAACCTAGACAATTTTGAATTATGTTTTTTTTTCCCTCAATAAATACATCTAAACCGGTTACTTTCTTAATCTATCCTTGTGGTTTTCAGTTGAATGTTTTAGTAACAATCTTTAGATGAGAAAGGGAGACAATGACCATACTGAACAGTAGTTCAGAGTTGTGCTCCATCCAGCACACTCTCTCTTCATTTTATAAACATTTTAGAACTAAGAGCAATAACTGTGCTATGCAAACAATGGAATTACTGAACATCTGTGGAAAGACAAAGTTACAGATACACTCTACAACACCTTAATTTTTCTTAATATTTGATAAAGCATGCCAACTACAAATTTATCTGTTTTTAAAGCTATTTATATTTTTAGTTTGCTTAACATTTTCAGAGAGACTGTGAAGTAAAATGACTACTTATAATATTAATATTTAATATTTCCTCCTTGGATCTTAAGAACATTTCCGAACTCTAAGATACAGGGGTACAATATACAAATCTGTAGTTTCCCTATTCTTACATCTAAGTATCTTCTGAATTTTGACCATAACCTCCTTCTTTCCATAATTGAGAATAATTATGTCATGCATGCCTCAACTTTTATTTTTATGCAGAAAAAAGTCAGTGTAAAGCTGAGACTTTGAAGTTTTAAAAACTTGGATTTGAAAACTGATTCTGTTAAAAAGCTAGCTGAATTTTTGCACAAGTCACTTAACTTGGCTTTCTGAACTGCCTTCCCACTTCCCGTTCTAAAGCATGTTAAAATACCCACCTCATACTTATTTTCTAAGGAAGAAATGAGATAAAGTATCTTTATTACCTAGTACAGTATTTGGCATATAACAGGTGCCCAATAAATAAAAGTTATTCCTAGTTTCTAAGCTCCCTAAAAGAGCATAGTGCTTCTTCACACACCACTGAAACTGATTGAATCCCAGGTACTATCCTAGGAGAAAGTTTCTAGCTTTTTGGTAAATATTTTACTATTACTTTTGAGGCAGCCCTAATTCCATAAGGTGTATTCCAGTATCAAATATATCATATAGACTTACATGTGTTATAATGATTTTAATTCTATCAATAACCTTTCAACAGCTTCCCATGGTTCTTATAATACAATTCTTTACTATGGCCTGGCCTAGTGTTTAGTCCCAATTTATTGCCCTTCCCCCCCCCCCCCCCACACACACACTTAAGATGTTCTGGCTACACCTGCTCTTTAAGTGTTCCTCAAATACCCTAAACTCATTCCACCCTCAGGGTCTGTTTTCCTCTAGGGAATGCCTCTCGCCATCTTCACAGGCTGTGCTATTTTATAACATTAGACTCAAAACTGGCCTCTTGAAGGTCCTTCTCTTGATTACTCTGCTTCCCCTATTACTCTATTTTATCTTATTCATAACACTTAGCACTATGCCAAATTCTCTCGTTTCTAAGCGAAGACTGGGACTATGTCAATTGTTTCCAGGTGTTTCCTCGTTGCCTAGAACTGTGTCTGACAGAGAGTAAGCAAGTCAACCTGAGCTATAAATCTTAAGGTTCACCTTTTGGCTTTCAGGCTTGAGCCAGGGTATACGTAGAAGGATCATGTGGGGCCCACACTGTGACCGCACTTCCCAGAACACGTCTGTTTGCTGAGTCTTACGAGGGACTGGGTCGGGAGTGCCGAACGCCACTCCTGTCTAATCACAGCAGCTGTTGGGATTCTGGGTTCTCGGGCAGGGGTGAGTTTGGGCGTTGGGAGAACGCGTGTGGCCCTAGCAAGGTAATGGTCAAACGGCTGCACTCACGAGGCTTCTGGAATATGCACATCAGCCCCGAGCCAGGTGAATCTCTTACCGCGGAATCTGATGGGCCCACTAAGATAAACAGAACCGCGGCGTCGGCCCCCCGAACCCGGGAGAAGTCCTTAATGTGGGCTCTGAAAGTGACGTGTCCGTCAAGAAGGTGGGGCTTTTTTCAAATGCGGTGAGAGAGTGTAGTACTAGTCGCAGAAAACGGCTTCCATGGAACCGACTCTAACACTCACCAGAAAGGGTAGGCTGCATTTATGCCCCGAGGGAACTTGACTGTAGGGAGGAGCCTTTGGGAGAGGATCGGCAACCGAGCTCCAAGTTTGCGCAGCCGCAGTAGAGGCCGCACGCCCCACGGCCGACTGCGCAGCCGCAGTGGAGGCCTCGTGCGCCCAGGGTAGGGCGCGGAACTGGGGCGGAGCTAGTCCCTCGCGCGCGCTGACGCGATGCGTCTCGGCGGAAGGGTGTGGAGGCGCAGGCGCTGCGATGGCTCGGTGGTCAGGGAGGTGGGGCCACGCAGGCGCAGTAAGTGGCGGTAGCGGCGGCGGCGGTGGCGGCGGCAGCGGCGGTGGTGGTAGTGGCGGCAGCTGTGAAGGTGTTCCGGGAAGATGGTGCTGATCAAGGAATTGTGAGTGGATCCGTGGGCGCGAGCGCGCCCCCAGGACGGCGGGGCTGGGAGGTTCATTGATTGGGAAATGGTAGCATATTCCTGAAGAGTGAGCTTCGGGCCGGCCGCTCCCTGCGCGCGCCCCTTCCCCCCAGCCCGCGCCCCCGGCGCGTCCCCAGACACTGCCCCCGCCGTGGTCGTTGCAGTTACACTGCCACCCTCTCCCCCGAGGCAGAGGTGGCTGTGTCCCGGCCCGAGCGCGTGGCTCGGGAAGGCGCGGCCGGGAGTTTCCGCTGAGACCCGCCTTCTCCCCAACCCCCCACCCCCAGTCCCACGGGTGAGACCGAGGTGGGGGACATGGTGGGTCTTACTGTGATTTGTCGTCTGGAGTGGAGCTTGCCTGCCTGTAACCCATGGGAGATGGGCTCGTTGGGTGAAGGCAGCCCCGATGTCTGAAGTCGAGGTGGGACGTAGGCGCCCTGAAGTTCATGCAGGAGCCCCGGGAGTCTGAAAAAACTGCCCTTCACTGTACAGCTCAGTTGACTTGACCGCAGAACCCATCTCTCTTCTGAGCCTTAGTTTCCACTTCTTAAAGGTGGGGTGACACTCTGGGCTCCACCTCTTATGGAGTTGAGGTGATGTGTTTACACGTGGTCTGTCAAATAGAATGGTTTTCTGGTGCATTAGACCGGCGAGGTGATTTTGTTGAAAAGTTCCGGTGTTTCTCACTCCGAAAACTGACTATCACAGGAAATCTGGTTGGCAGTGATTGTTCAGCTGTCAACAGCTGGTTCAATTTCGTCATCATCCCTTGGGCAACCAGGGGTTTCGGGTATGGCCCGTTCTTTAGTTTTTCAAATGCTGTTTTCATTTTAAATTCTTAAATAAAAATTTTGGCTTAATTTAGCCATTTACAGACACCTTTTTTTAGTGTTCTCAAACTTCTTTTAAAAAGGAAGCGACAGGAGTCAGCTTACAATCCTCGAAAGATTCCCTGTCTCGCTGAGAATAAAAGCCGAAGCCTTTACAATAGCCTAAGAGGTCTTGCACTATTTTTTTTTTTTCCGGCTCTGATCTCACTACCCTTCCCTGCCTATTCCAAAATCACACACTTCTTCCTTGTTCTTCCACTACTCCAGGAAAAACTCATTTCAGTGCCTTTCTGCTTGCTGTTCCTTTTGTCTGAATCCTTTCCCCTCTTCAGGTCTTTTCTTAAATATCACCTTAGGTAGTCCTTATCTGGAGACTTCATTACAACCCCCACCTTTTGGTGTCTGCCTTCCCTGCTTTATTGTTCTCCATAGCAGTTATCTCCAATACAATTATTATTTTTTGTATTTTACTGCATGTATTCTACATGTAAACTCTATTTGTCTACTCACTTCTATATCATTAGCTCTTAGAATAGTCCCTGGCACATAGTAAGCGTTCAATAAATAAACTAATGAAAAATGATAACTTTAGTCAGTGACAGGGATCCTGAGAAAAGACACATTTTCAGTAAAATCTTATTTATAGTATTGAACTTTGGATTTATATAAAACTTTTTTCCAGTTTTTACAGTGTATCATGTGTTATCTTATTTGTTACTCTTTGTATAAAGTAAGTAGGTGGTAGATATTAAGACAAATGGAAGATAGAAGACAGAAGGAAATTGACTTGATGCAAGTCGGTGCAAGTCGCATAGGACGTGAGTTTCAGAATTGATGTTAGATCACAGATCGTCATTTTTCATTCTTCCCTCCTAAAATGTGAATTGTTAAGTAGAGTCTGTTGACAGTTATGTGAGGCGTATCAAGGTAACTCATGGAAAGAATTTTCATTGGGAATTTGCACACTATGCTTTTTTGGAACCATTATTTTTATTACAAATGTCAAAATGTATCCAAAGTATATTTTCTCCTAAAGAGTTACAAATTACATTTCTTGATGTTCACTCCTTAAGTATGTCTCCCCTAGAATTTTTTTTCCTCCTACACTTTTTGAAAGTAGAGACTTTTAATTTTCTATTTGAGTATTTTCAGTATCCAGCCCAGCTTCTAGTCTAACAATGTAAGTACTCAGTGTTGTTGAATAAAAAAAATGATCCTTTTTTACTCACAAGTCAACTTTCTAAAATTGTTTTTGGTCAGGAGATATGAATAGGTCATTCCTATGTGAAGATGTTGGTATACTGTAAAATACTTTGGCTAATATTTGTCGTCTTTAAAAATGCCATCTATTTTTGAAGTGAATTAAAAGGTGAGAAATTATTTTCAGGGTGGGGTTTCCCTTCAAGTTGTTACTTAAGCAGTAGATGAAGTTGCCATTAGCATAAAGTCTTGGTTTAAAAAAACTGGTTGCATTTGGAAATTTATTTTCATGAGGATTTTTAGAGAAGTTTGAAAGTTTTCAAATACAGGCATGCCTCAGAGATCTTGTAGATTTGGTTCCACACCACCACAATAAAGTGAATGTTGCAGTAAAGCAAGTCACACAGATTTTTTTTTCCCCAGTGCATATAAAAGATATGTTTACACTGTACTGTAGCCTATTAAGTGCGCAATAGCATTAAATCTTTAAAAATATACATACCTTAGTTAAAAAATAACGCTAAAAAATGCAAACTGTCATCGCAGCAGATTGGAAAAATGACATCAATAGACTTCTTGAACACAGGGCTGCCAAAGTAGAGTGTTTCCATGAAATCTTTCATTAGCTGAAATGGCATAAAGCAGAAGCTATTACCATTAATTTACAGTTGACCTTTGGAACAACACAGTGGGAGGTAGTTAGGGGCACCAACCCCATGTCCGCAGTCAAAAATCTGAGTAACTTTTGACTCCTCCAAAACTTAGTTATTCCTTGGTACCCACAGGGAGAGAATTGGCTCCAGGACTCAACGGATTCCAAAACCTATGGATGCTCATGTCCCCTGTATAAAATTGTGTAGATCAATGCATACGCTTGTCTTGCACCTTCAGACTCCCAACTTCAGACTGAAAATAGTACATTTAATGGAAAAAAAAAATCTGTGTATAAGTGAACCTGCAGTGTTCAAAGCCATGTTCAAGCTGTATTGTTCAAAGGTCAGCTCTATATGAAAAAAGTTTTGAGAATACCAGTCCCCCCAAAATGACCTACAAGATCACACCAAATACGCTTGTGTCCTGTTTTACACTAAGTATAATACTCTTATGGGCTCTCTTAGGTTTTTCTGATATCTTAAGACACATCTTGCTAACAGATGCACAAAATAAATTGAGATAAAGCAGAGATGCTCACAGTTTAAAAGCTCTGGCTTGCTGCTCGCAGGTGAGAGCTGCCTTTATGACAGTTTCTGTGAAACTTGCGGAACATTATTTTTCTCTCTCTCTCTCTCTCTTTTTTTTTTTTTGGGAAAGCAAAAATCCTGTGGCAAACTTTGAAAATGTGGGAGATACTTGTACTGCTTTTAACAGAATATCAAAACCTGTTTCTTCTCTCTTTTTATTAAACGAATCTTGAGGTTATTTGACTCCTTTATTCCAAATATCTTAATCAGTCATTTTCATTTTGTGTAAAGGTTTCCCTGTAAGTGTTATTATATAAAAATAGGTAACTTCATCCTAATGAGCAGTTGCTAAAATTACTCAACAGAGATTCTTTGGTTTTGTGAACCTTCAGGGAAGTCTACCTCTTTCCCCTGTTTTCCTTCCCTCCATTTCCTCTGAAGCCCATCATCTTGGTTCTGGCCTTTGTAAGCCCTTGCCCAGCCTCCCCAAAGATGGCTTTGCCCCACACTCCTGCTTCTCAACATTTTTAAGCACCTAGAGATGACTTCTTCAGGTTAGCTGTAATTATGTCTCTTACTTTTTGGAACAACCTCCCAGAATTTCTTGTTACTTAATAAATTTATTAGATTTTTTTTTACCGTTATATTGTGCGCTCTGAAAATATTCTCACAACCTGTATCTTTTTCTGTATCTTTATCTAAATCTTTCAAAATGTGCTCCCAAACTATATCTTATTCTTTCCCCTTTCCACTGCACTTTCTTCACCCCAGTATATTTTCTCTTACTGAGGCAGTGAGCGAGTTATTGTGTACTGAGGAGACAACTAAAATTTAGACTAGGTATGGAAGGACTTTGTATACCAACTTTATTCTTGATGAGAATAGAAATTAGTAACCATTGTGATTTTGAGAATGTTCATTGTCTTTAGATGACCATTATTGGAAAGACAAAGAGTGATCCCCAGTAGTCAGGAGGAGACATATTTTATACATGTTGGAGATTAAAGTGATGAGTATTCAAGCACAGATGTTTGAGGAGACTAGGGAGAGAGAAGTAGGTAGGAAATGCAGTTGAATAGAAGTTGGAATGAGAAAAACTATTGGGAATTTTCTATAAAATGAAAATCAAAGTGACTGCCTTGAGGTTTTTTTCCCCCTGCTTCTTATAATAGGAAGAGTTAAAATAAGATTTTAAATGGCTCTGCTGTAGTTTGTTTAATAGTAGGGAAAAGTCTGAGAAGGACCAGGCCAAAAAAAAAAAAAAAAGAAGAAAGTTGCTATTTTGGACACCAGCTATTATGAGACAATTGATATTTAAGGATAGTTTTAAGAGTTTATAGTGGAAATAAGGTACTTCCCTATAAAAATCTGGAGGTAAAATGCAATATTCTGATATAAAATAATTTGCCATAATATATACATATATATATATATTTTTTTTGGAATTCATCTTCAGGAGCAGTGGCTTCCTATGGGTCCTTGTGTGTCCAATAACAAACTCTTTTGGACAGAGTCAAACACATAATCAACCCTACATTGAATCTACGTAGGGTTATAGTTACAAGGTTCGGGGTATTCTCCATAGTAAAATTTTTTCTTATAAAGTCTGAAGGACTGTTTACTTGTTTTTCTCTTAATAAAATTGAAGAATAATTGGATAATGGGGATCAATTTTGGGTAGAATTCATTCATGATGTATTGAATGAGAAGGATCATAACAACAAAATGCATAGTGTATAGTTGGAAAATGAAACCATACTAAAAATTTCATGAGGGCAACCTGACCAGACAGTGTACAAATAATACATTCTGTACCCTGCAGTTTTCAATTATGAGTTTTTTTCTTTTTCTTTACTCCTCAAGCATCTCCGTAACTGCATTTTTGGGGTCCCAGTACAATGAGGACACTAAATGCCAGTGATTGTTGAGAGAACAGAATGATAGTTTAATTTTCCATTTAAAAATCCTTTTTTAGAGCTGTAGCCATTGAAAAAAATCCTCTTTCATAAAGAACATTTTTGTTCCAAGCTATGGATTTAAAGTAGAAGCTTTTTTAAACATAAGAGATCTGTGTTTTAAAACTGCCTATTTTATATGTAACACATTCTTTTTCCTTTCATCTTTTTAGCCGTGTGGTTTTGCCTTGTTCTGTTCAGGAGGTAAGTCTTGTTTGATTCTGTATTATTTTATTGATATTGTTTATTTTGATATGTTAATCTAAAGTTATGTTTTCATTGTATTCATTTTCTTTACATTTTAGTTTATGCGACAAAATGAAAGTGTATTACAGGTTCTTACACAGATAATTACAGATAATTGTAAATGAATTTCTGTAACACTGCTTTGTTTTGGAAAGGCCTAAAGAAGTAGTTTCACTTCCTGTCCAGCGCAGATATTCTGTCTACTATATTCCAGAAAAAGGAGGTTCTAGCCTCAACCTAAGCATTTTGAGGTTAAGTAACTTACTGCTTAAAGAATCAGCCTGCTTTACTTGCTGTTGGATATTTTAAACATTGTATTTATTTTAAACCAAAGTCTGCTTTCCTGTAATGTTTGACTATTTAGTTTCTTCCACTTCAGCAGTGGGAAATAGGCCTGTTGTGTCTTGCATATGATAACCTTTCAGATTTCCTTTTGGCAGTTCTCTGTCCTCCCTCAATCCCTTTTGTTCCATCTTCTCTACATGAGGTTACAAGGTTAAAAATTTCCATCAAGTTCCTTTAGCCTAATATAACATGACCTCTAGACTTCCTCACCAGCTGGTCTCACTACTGCATGTGTTGTAGTTGTTGGTCTCAACTGAAAACGATATTCCAGATGTCTGACCAGCACATAGCTGTGAGAGGTTATTGTCTCCCTTGATCTGTACATGATAGAGAAATATATCACCCATTCAGAAGTTGTGTTCTGCAGTTGTAGCTATCTATAGTATGGCCAAGAGTGAGGATAAAAGCAGAGATGACTTCTGAGAAATCAAGATATGTTGCAAAACATGTGAAGCCCTCTGGGTCCTTGTGTAACTTAAACAATTTGCACTTGCTCAGTTATCTGGTTTTCTTAGAGCTGAAAAAGGATTAGAAGCAGTGAGTTGGAAGTGGGACAAAACAAACTGATAATCTAAGAAGTGACAGTTGACAGAAGACAGAAAAATAAAATGCAGGAACTAAAAGCTAGTAGCTCTCTGGTACTGTTTAATGTAGACTTAAACAGAACTGTATATATCTCAGTATTTCCCGAGGTTTCACTGTGTTAAAACACTCAAGAAAAGCCAGACATCCCTATTCTTATATAATTGATTGAACTGGAATGTGGAAACTAACATTTGTTAATTTTTTTCTTTTGGTTTGAGCTACTTAAAGCAACTTGAAGTCATTCTGAGTCTTGGTATTGTCACCCAAAATAATCTCAAATCTTTGTTATATTCAAATTTAGCAAACACACCTCTTTTCTTCAATGAAAGTCTAGTGGCATACCATAAAATATTAGTCTATTAATATTTTTTGGATACTGTGTAAATTTGTGTTACTCTGCTTCTGACCAAGATCATATTTATCTTTGACTTAGAGACATTTTAATTCTATTTTTAAAATAGACAGTGTTGAAAAGTACATTTTGAAGAACTTGAGTTGTTTGTAGCATTACTGGACTAACACATTGTATCACAAAACCCAAAAGAATACACATAGCCATCTCTGCCGTCTAAAATCCTACAGAAACTTATTTTTGATTAATTTAAGAGATGTGTCTGGCTGCACCCTTCTAAATTGGGGTGAGGGGGAAGGGAAGAAGAGGTGTGTGTTAAAATTAATCTGCAGAATAGCATTATATTTCCAGGGGCTTTTTATATGTGAATATTTATGGAGCTTACAACTACCCCTGCTTTTTGTACCTCAAATAAAATAATTGATTTTGAATTATTAGTTTTTAGAGGTAGTTTTTCTTTGAAAATACTCTTAGAAAAACATTTCTTCAAGCTCTCTTCATGGGATGGGGGGAAGAAATTAAGCCAGATTTGAAGAGATTGGAGATGATGCCATGGTTGAGTCACTAGGGGCAAACTAAAACCTAAGAACTTTGCTTTTTATCACATGTTGGAATGTTCTATGCCACATTGGCATAGAACAATGTAGCCCACCAGGTATTGGTGCAGACCACTGCAAATTCCGGTTCACTTTAAAATGAAATAGAAACCATTATTAGCAGTTCCTTGCCTTTTATGGTGAGACTTGTGTATTTATAATACTTTAAAAACAATTTGTTTACTGGAGCACTTTACAGTTCACAGTTCTGGTGTGGGATACCCAATACTGTTTCTGTTTAGGCAGACGAAGGCAAAATTGGGTACTTTATATATAAATCATGGGAAAAAAGACCCCAGAGGTCTACTAAAATTTGGACTGTAATGGTTCTTTGTATTTGCAGGCTTTTATTATTCTTTGTATCTCTCTTTTTTATTATTGAGAACGGTATTCTGGTTGCTCAGTTTTCTTAATTGGCAAAGTGATAATTATATACATGTTATACCTTTCTCAGAATTTTGTAAAATGAATGAGATACAATAGATGCGAAATACAAATGTATACTTATTATTCAAAAAGTTGAAGTTAATGTTGACATTTTCTTGATAAGTGGATAGTATATATTAAAGCACCAGAGTGTTTATAACTAGAAGTTTTCTTGAATACTGGAAATCTTGTAAAATATAGAGTTTCTTGATTCTGTGAGTCACATTTTCATGTAGAACATATGTGCTGAATGTTTTGAATATGCTTTTCTATATCATTTATAATAAGATTTTAGCATAAGAGGTTTCTACAGTTACTACTGACTTATTGAAATTCTGTTCTCTTTGAAATTTCAGTATCAGGTTGGGCAGCTTTACTCTGTTGCAGAAGCTAGTAAGAATGAGACTGGTGGTGGAGAAGGAATTGAAGTCTTAAAGAATGAACCTTATGAGAAGGATGGAGAAAAGGGACAGTATACACACAAAATCTATCACCTAAAGAGGTAAGAAGGGTAGTCACAATTGCTTAGTCATTACAGTAAACATTTAGCTTATTTATTAAGCATGTAATACCTAACTTACTAGTAGATGTGCTGAGGTACTTTTTAAAATTTCTATGTGAAAATGTGTTGCATTTTAATTTTTTGGACTCCTCCCCACTTTATTGGTTATTTTTAAATTGTAAAAGTTATATATCTGCTTATAAAAAAAATTCAGACAACATAGACAATAAAATAAAAACTTCTACCCATCTCTTGCCATCACATATCCATAACTCCAAAGGAAAAGCACTAGAAGTCGTTTAGTTTATACTTCTATATCATTTTCTATTCATATTCAAATAAATTTTTTTCAAAACAGATGTATCACTTGTATGATTTTTTGTTTCGTACAGTAAATGGAATTATACCGTATATATATGGTTCTGTAGTTTGCTTTATTTTTCATGCAATAATAGATTGTGAACCTCCATCCATGTTATTTAATGTCAGTGTCATTCTTTTTAAAGCTGAGAAAAATTCTTACTATGGACATAATATAGTTTACTTATCTATTCTCTAAATAATAAATTGACAGAAGGGTTTTTTTGGTGTTTTTTAGTTTTTATCTGTTAAAAATGATATTTCTATGAATATGGTTGTATATAAATGTCTTTACGCCTTAGGTTACTGTTTCTCTAGGAGAAATTTATAAAAGTAGGATTGCTGAAAGGACATGCTCATTTCAAATTTTGATATTACTGCCAGATTTCCCTCCAGGAGTTTAATAGTGTTCATTTTTCCATATTTTTCTGTTTTTAATTTTGCTGATTTGGTATGTAGAAAATAGTCTCTGGTTTAGATTTGCATTTCTTTATTAATGAGTTTGTCTTTAATGTTAATTGACCATTTGAATTGTGTGACTTGACTGTTCAAATCCTTTGTTTATTGTTTTTATCTGCTTGGTTTGTAGAAGTTCTTTGCACATTTTCCTGAGTTTGGCAGTCTAATCTCTTATCTTTGGCATAAATATTTTAAAATAGAAAATACATATCAAATTTATCCAAGGACAAAAGACCAGTAATGGTTTCAAGAGGCTGTTTTGGCAATAGTCTCCCAGTCTATTAAAAGTAGGAGGGAGTCTTTGCTTTTTCTTGTCTTTAGTCTCTTTGTAGTGAAATGCATAACTCCTTGTTTTGTAGAGCTCCTGAAAAGTTATAGATGAGCTGTGATGATCAGTATTCTTCACATTGTCTCAGTTTAAAGCTACTGGTTTATAGAGACACATGAATATTAAGCAGGTTGTCATTTTATAGAACCTTAAATTTTATTGTTATTTTTTTTTAGAACATAGCATTTCCTTGTTTCTGACGCAGGTTTTAATGAAGGCAAAAACTGATCAATCAGTTATCTACAGAGACTGTCTTATTCACGGTTTCTGCTTTTTAAATTTTTACATGTTGACATTTAATATTTTATATTAGTTTCAGGTATACCGCATAGTGTTAGACATTTATATAATTTACGAAGTGATCCCCCCGATAAATTCAGTACCCACTTGGCACCATACATAGTTATTATAATATTATTGACTATATTCCCCATGTTGTACTTATATATACACATGAATATATCTTAAAAATGTGTAAATTGAGAGAAAATTTTAGCATTCTACATGGTAGAATCTATATAATACTTATAGTACTGATTAACTTATATACCCTCAGAATTCTTTTTATTAGCATTTTACATTTACTCATTAATTGAATTTTACCAATACATAAAACTTCCTTTATTATAAACATTCAGCTTGGGGGGTTCTAAAATAAACCAGAAAGTTATAGATATTAAATTTTTTGTTGGTCTGTGATATCTTTATATGAATAAACTTAACATTGATTTAAAATTCATCATTTGAAAACTAAGAGTTGGGAGGTTGGGGAAATGTTTGATATATTATTACATGGAAAAGACCAATTGCTAAATATATAAATATTTATATATGCATATGTAATATATATGTTTTTTTAAAGTAATGAGAAAAAAAGCCTAAAAAGAACATCATTAAAATGTTAAGAATGTGGTTTAAAATTTTCTGTACTCTTTTGTATTTTTGTTTAGTGAGAAAAAGTGATAAATGTTATTTTTGAAACATTTGATTTAGATGACACTCTAGTCATAAATAATGAATTTCTTAAGTCGAAGAGGAGTATGTAAATATAGTTAGTGCAAGAGATATTATTGCTCTGGAGAGTGTATTTGGAGATGAGAACAAGAATTCCTCGCGTATTTTTGATGGATTAAATAAAGGAAAACCTTGGCTCTCTAGAGGCTAGCCTCCTTGTGCACGCAGCCTTCTAGAACAGGTTTTTCATTCCTAAGAGTGGAAATTATTCCATAGTACCCTTTTGATTTACCCTTTTATGTACTCATTTACACCTCATTGCAGTCTTGAGAAATAGGCAATGTATACATTGTATATAAGAAGACTCTAAGGGACATGTTTACCCAAAGTCACACAACTGAAAAGTGGTAGGATGGTGACTGAGACTTGCAATCTCTGATTCTAATGCCAGCTCTTTTGATCACAAGTAGGCAGTCCCAAGTGCCTGACAACGAGCACTCAACCCAATGCACGCAAGTGTTTCATAAGAAGGGAGGGAGGGCGTCTGACTGGATCATGAGAGCTGTTTGATGTCCATAGAAAGCTGGCCTTGTCTCAAAAAGATAGCAACTGGATGGAGGCTGGAGAAGCATGAGACAGGAAGAGAAAAAGGAGACAATAATGGCTCTCAGGAAGTGTGACAGATAATAGCCACCCTAACAGTAATGAAAACCAACCAAAAACCTGTTCATTAAGACAAAATAGGGACCAGTTCTTGCTGGAATCTGGGAGAGGGAATGGTCATGGGGCAAGGGCAATTAGATGTCTGCACTCAAAATCATCAGAGTCATACTGAAGGCAAATAGCAATAGGATAACTGTATTATTGAAGGGCAAAGATTCATTTAGTAGTAAGTTCACTGTACCATAGGGAAGACTGCGGTGATGACACAGGGCTGTCATTGTAACCCTGTCAGACTCCAGTATTTTACAAGACTTCAGTATGCTGAAGACATACTCTTAGTTCCTAGAGAATTTTAGAGCTCTCTCTCCCTAAGGAAGTTAAATATGTGTATAATAATATATGTTCGTTTTTCTAGTGTTTACTCCATTGGGTAAACCTGAAGTGCTCTGTAAACTGTCATTGTATAGCATTGATAGAATTGCAGACTTAGCAAACTTGGATGGCTAAAGGTAAGGTTGGCTAAGGCCACCAACACCTTATTTTACGTTTGAGATACTGGAAATTCTGAGTTCCACTTTACCCTCTGTAATCAGGTGCCCTGAATTCCCTGGCCAGTATGCCTTCCCATTTCAGCAAAACACTTGTTGGTAAGATATACACCTTTAATCTCAACCAGAAGATTGAGGAACAATCTTGGCAAGGTGTTAAAAAATACCAAATTTAGTGACCATCTCAAGGGACATTTCAGATGTCTGTTTTCTTTCCATCTTTTCTTATGGGGTAATGAGATTCTTTCTTTCCATATCTTTTGATAACTTTCACTAGTGAGAAGTCACCCATGGTAATTCTAAGCATAGGGTCTAGTACTTGGTATATTCTTACGGTGTGCTGGTCACTGTAAGTCCTCTAAGTGGTAGCTCATTTATTTTCCACAGCAGCCTTTTCTAGTGAGGAAACTAAGGTCCAGAAAGGTTTAAGTATGTAGCCCCTGTGTCACTGCTAATAGGTAGCAGAGGTGGGCCATGAATCCAGCCAGGTGACTCTAGAACTCACCTTTTTACTCGCTTGGCTCTACTGCTGAGTCTTGTGTGAGAGAGAGAATATTTTCCACTTGAGAAGTGAGCTGCAAAGGAGTTTACAGAGAAATTCTTCCAAAACCATGGATTTTACCCTATCCCATTTTCTCATAAATCTTTAAAGTCTCGAGTCTTCTCCCAAAATTAAGTTAAACTCAGCAAGGTACTCAAAATTATCCACATATCTCCCATTGTAGTAACCTTTGGCTCTAAGTAAGCTAGTCTCTTCATTGTCTTCCAAAGTGACCTGTTAAGCCCCTTAGGCTCTTTTCTTCTGATTTTGGGTCTCCTAAAACTTGTGCAGAGGCATTCCTTGACTAATTACATTCTTTCCTAAACTCCATCACTTTTGTCACTCTACTCATTTTGCCACTCTACTCATTTTGCCACCTAGTCATGTATGTCCATATGTGTACATATTTTTCTT
Source organism: Macroglossus sobrinus (assembly GCA_004027375.1). Classification (NCBI taxonomy): domain Eukaryota; kingdom Metazoa; phylum Chordata; class Mammalia; order Chiroptera; family Pteropodidae; genus Macroglossus; species Macroglossus sobrinus. The sequence goes on from PVKZ01000511.1 coordinate 596,497, forward strand.
GTACCCCATTTACCAGGAAAGTTTGAATACATTTAAGTTGTTTAATATGCCCTTAATGATGGATGGTGGGGAGGAAGACATAATTTATTGGGCAAAGAATTTGGAACCAAGGCAAGAAAATGTGTTGCAACCTTGGAGATGGTTATTTCAGAGAAAAACTTGAAGCTCTCCTGAGACCTCATAGGAACACACTGACCAGACCTTTAGTTGTTTTGTTTTCTCTCCTTACTTAGGGAAACATAGATTTACTCTTTTCTTTCTTTCTTTTTTTTTTTTTAATTCATAGAAGCATCATGCCTTCACCATCTTCAGTCAGTCGTGGATGATGGAGAATTCATAAAGCTTTGCCAACTGTAGAATGGCCTTGTTGCCCAAAAGTCAAAACAGCAGAGTATTGAAAATCATTTTAAAATTTCATGTGGCTCAAATTAAGAGCTCAATTTTGTAAGCAAAAAGAATTATCTGCAAGGAAATAAAGTTATGTTCACATTTTAAAATGAGAAATTTATATCACCTGAGAATATAAAAATTAATTATAGATTACTTACATTCAGAGAGCATCTCCAAATAAGAAATTAATAAATAGCCTAATACAGTATTTGTTCTCGAGTTGAGAATTAGCCATCAATACATAATTTTTTCTTTGTGTGTTTATGTAGTTCTGAGTCTTAAATTTTGCACAGTTCAAAGTTTTCTAAATGAAGAGTAATCCCATTTTAGGAGAATATCAGAAATATTACCGAAATACATTGTTTCCTCTATATGGTATACAGTGACCCTTGAATAACATGGGTTTGAACTATGTGGATCCACTTATGTGCAGGTATTTTCAATAAATATGCAGTCAGCTCTCTGCATCACCAGAGTTTGCATTTGTGGATTCAACCAACCACAGATGGAAAATCGTACTTTGGAGTCGCGGTTGAAAATCCACGGATGCAGAGGGCCAATTGTATGTGGTTTCGTGTGCCATTTTATATTAGGGATTTGAGCATTGCCGATTTTAATGTCCACCAGGTCCTGGAACCAATCTTCTTCAGATACTGAGAGATAACTGTAGTTAAGGTTTTGGGGAGTCAATTTATACATGAATTTTTACTGCATGGGGTGTTGGTTCCCCAACCTCCAGGTTGTTCATGGGTCAGCTGACTTCCATTTCTCATTGCTATTCCCCATTTTGTCATGTGAAAACTACTTTTTTCTCTTTATATTTTACAATTTCCCAAAACTTTTGTATCTTTTCTTCCGGATGTTGAATAGTTTGTATCTGGCTATTTTATTTTTTCCCCACGAATCAGGGAATTTTAAGTTATAATTTTTCCCCCTGTCACTCCATTTCTTCCTTCATTCTTCTATCTCCATAGCACTACAGTAAAGTGAGTTACCATTATCTCTCTTTCTTGAACTTGTCCAATTATCTGCAGATTGTTCTCTTGCCATCATCCTTGTGACTGTTGTAAATAATGCTGCTATGAACATTCCTGTACAGTTTCTGAGTGTATGTTTTTATTTCTCCATTTTAAATAAATGTAAATACCTACAACCAGAATTGCTGGCTCATATGTTAACTCTTCACTTTTTGAAGTATTGCCAGGCTGTTTTCCAAAGTGACTATACCATTTTACATTCCCACCAACAGAGTATGAAGGCTCTACATCCTTGCCAGTGCTTGTTATTTGCAGGTCTTTGGTTTTTGTTTGTTTTACAGTAGTTGTCATAGTGGTGCCTTATGGTTTTGATTTGCATTCCCCTGCTGATTAATGGTGTTGAGCATCTCTATGTGCATTGGTCATTTATAGATCTTTAGGGAAGTATCTCTTCAAATCTTTTACCCAATTGAGTTGTTTTTTGTTGTTGTTTTAAGAGTTCTTGTATGTTCTGGATCTAGTTCCCTACCAGATATGATTTACAAAATTTATTGCCCATTCTTTTGAGTTGTCATTTCACTTTATTGGTAGAGCTTACAAAGTTTCTAATTTTGATGAAGTCCAGTTTACCTTTTTTTGGTTGTTATTTATGCTTTTTGTGTCATAATTTCATTGGTTAATCCAAGGTCACAAAGATTTAAACTATTCTAAGAATTTTATAGTTTTAGCTCTTATAGTTAGATATTTAATCCATTTTGAGTTAATTTTTGCCACTATCTATTCTAGTCCACTCCCATTCATTTTTCATACAACACCAGAATGATCTTAAAGCTTAAATCAGGTTTTGTCATTCCCCTTCTTAATGCTGTCAGTTACTTCCCATCTTAATTCCTATCATACAAAGAATAAAATCCAAACTCTGACCTGTAAGATGGGCCCCTGTGATCTGTCTGCTCACCATCCTCAGCTTGTGTCTCTCTGTTCCTTCTTCACTAAAGTCAGCTATTCTGGAGGCCTCAGAGTGGCCCAAGCAGGCCAAGTCTTTTGCTCTTTTAGGACCTTTGTCCCATTTTTTCATGTGGTTGGCCCTCCTCACGCTCAGGTCACCACTGTAATGTCACTTCCTCAGAGAAGCCTTTCTGAGCATCCTTGTCCCAGGCAGCCTGTTCCTTACAGTTACTGCACTTCAGGGGAGGTAATTCTCTGCTTTTTGTCATTTACCACTCTGTTTTCTGCTCTCCTCTCCAGAAGGTGACCTCTGGGTGGGGATGGTTCCTGTTTGCACACCATTATTTATACATCCCCTGACACATTGGGCACACAGTTAAGTACTTACTTAAGTAAATGAGGTGCCCTGTGGATTTAAGGTATATTTCAGTTGATTATAAAGTGAAAAAAGCAATTCCTTACTTTATTTTATGGCAGATTAATTTGATCTTCCAATTCTCTGTTTTCTACGTTTTGATGTTTATCCACAGTAGGATAGAGAAGGATGGAAAAGTAGATCTTTGGATAGTTTTACTCATTTTGTTTACAAGTAGATATAAAAATTTCATGGGGAAAGTACAGTTTGAAATGATTTGCCAAGGTGTATCATTTATCTCAGAAACAGGATTTTTTAAAAAAGAATACTCCTAGGTCAGAAGTTCAGTGTACATTATGGTCATTTATTATGTATCTAGTAAAACCATATAAGCCCTTTGTTTTCCTGTATCACTATGACAAAGTGGTGTTACTGCAAAACGACAGATTTACAGCCATTTAACAATATTGAGGTTAGATCTTAATATTATCTCCTCTCAACACAATTGATAAAACACTTTGTTTGACTTTTGCCCTGAAGTTAAATATTCTTAAATAACCTTCAGTTGGGGCAAGGCTCTTTATTGGCAAAGAACCTTTGTGCACTTAGGCGTTATTTTGTGGCTAACTCTTAAACAGCTGAAATCTAGGTATGTTTACCTTGAGGCAAGCACTATCAGGAGTGCTGGTTTACTGTGAGAACATTATTGAATAGTTTGGAAGAACAAGAGGATTCATGTCCTTCCTTCTTAATTTGTTTTTGAAAGTCTAGCTCCATTTTGTTAATTCAGTTAACTTTTGTCCCTTTTCTGAGACTGAATTCTAAGCTTCCAAA